>JAODJW010000038.1:5553575-5566033 GCA_026777045.1 Hyperopisus bebe
ATACTGTGGCAGGATTGTTGGTGCTTGATGGGCTGGGTTGAGTATTTTTGTAACTACTGATCTTTTGGGATTTTCACACCCAAAACATTCTAGACTTTAGTCAGAATGGTGTCAGAAAGAAACAAACACAAATATATATACTGCGTGTGTGTGTGTGTGTATACACATACATGCATATTGTACATACATAGACACAGTGACTGACAATTCTGCCGTGGGAAATACCAAGATGATGAGGTTAGAGGGGAAAGGTCAGACCGCTTCGAGCTGACAGGAAGCCTATACAGTATGTCAGATACCCGCTCTGCACAACTGTGGTGAGCAGAAAAGCATCTCAGGATACATGACACCTCAAACCTTGAAGCAGATGGGCTACAACAGCAGAAGACCATGTCAGGTTCCACTCCTGTCAGCCAAACACAGACAGCTGAGGGGCACAGGACAGACGGTATAATGTTTTGGCTCTTCAGTATATGTATTCCGTGACACTAACCCAAGATTCACTATCAGCTTTTCAGCCAGTAATGATTTTCATGCTAGAGCAGACTTGCAGTCAGGCTACAATAGAAAGTATATTAAAATCTTCTTAAAGGAAAAAGTTCAAACAAAACGCTTTTTAATAGAAGAGTCCAAAACGCAAAAGGCACCAAAGTATTTCCTGAGAAGCTTAAGAAGTGACCTGTGTTAAGCCAAGCTACCTAAACGTGAACACAGGATGTAGAACAAGGGGAGTGCGAAGAGGAGTGTGAAGAGGAGTGCGAAGAGGAGTGTGAAGAGGCCCAGGTGAAGTCAGTGTCACCGTGGGGGTGGGAAAAAGAATACAGACAGGAGCTAATTAGACTTGATTGTTTGGAAGATTCTGGAAATCCACTGAATCAAGGTGACGTTCTCCATCTGCTGGACACCCTGAAAACTGCCTGCAGCCATATAGTACACACTACAAGTCATATGTATTAGGGACAAACAGAAATGCCATACTTTTCTGAGAGAAATATCTCTAAAGTGTAATTAAAAGAAGCAAAGATCTGCAGGTATTGTAAATTACCCTTTTAGTTTACATTTCATTTATTGATTTGTTTATTGTTTCATAATAGGTTAATTACCATCCCAGTTTTTCAGTCAAGGTTTACAGAAATATGCTGCCATTTTTACACGCATTTCAGAGCTTTCCAGGGGCTCCCAGTAATAAAGAAACTTCACTTTATGTCAATAGGAAAGTCCACCAGAGTCTTCCCAGGCAAAGAGGAGAGAGACGCGCACCCTATGGCCGGCAGGTCTACTGATACGCTTCTGCAAAGCCTGCTGACTCATTCATGTCATCCCACTGTGTTGAAGCAGTCAATCACCTAACCCAATAGGACACTCAGCCAAAAGGCAGCTGGAGAAAGAAATTTATTTAATTCAGAACTAAAGCTACAAGTCAACAATTGTTTTTGAGGTTAGTTTGAAGAGAGTACAGGTACGTGTAATTTCATATGGCGTACAATGTAGTGTGGTCTATCACAATATTCTATTAATCATCAATTTAATCAACATTAATAATAATAATGGTAATAAACGAAACCACACATAATGTTTGTGAATGCCATTATCATCAATCGATCGTCAATGTATCATGATCTTTGTTCCAAGACTTGTTCAGCTCTAATGAGGAATGAAACCGGGTTTAAATGCAATGAAAAATTACACATACACACACACACACACACACACACACACAGTCATTTAATCATATCTTTTTGGGGAACACTCATTCAAACACACACACACACACACATACCTATATATATATACGTAGAATGAAACCTGATGTACATAAAAAGAACAGTGATAATTATGCAAAGGCCGTCATGATCGCAGGTACTTGAAGTTTTGCTTCGCTGCTCCCGTTCACAGCTTCCTCTTCTTTTTTTTCCAAAATTAGTCAAAATGGCATCTGTTGAGATTCTGTAATACTTTACTGAATTACATCACTTCCTCGTTAGTGCTGAACAGCAGTCCATGCATTTAAATATCATGGAACAAAGATCCAGATACATTGAAGATCCTGTCATGATGATAATGGCATTCTTGATAGCCTTAAACCTTTTGCTCCTGCACTTCATCATCCACTCTCTTGAAGGATGGCTGCGCATTAGGCACTGCAGTAATGCTGTTTCTGCATGCATTTTCAAAGGTATCAATTAAAAGTTCATTGTTCAGAAGAGACTAGAGCTTTTGTTCTTTCTGCCATGTTTAATGTTTTGGCATCCCATGCTGTATTTGGATTGTCCACTCAGTCATTCACTCTATAGTGTTCACTGCATAGAACACTCACTGGGGAATAGGGGCAGACAGCGGCTGAGACATTTCAGACACCAGGCAGATGTTACGCAGCTACATAATTATGCACTGGATATTCATAATTATCTCTGTTGCATAAACAAATGCCAGAACATGGTCACAAACATTGCTATTTTTGGATAATAAGTTGTATTTCACATATGTCTCCACAACATTGAAATAGAAATCTGCATACACATAACTTCATCTAAAACATACTTGACTGTGCTCTACCCACAAATGCTAGCAGGAGGGGGGCTGCAGCTGCAACTATTGTGTTTTATAATAATATTCAATATACTGTATTGATTGTGAATAAACATTACCAACATAAAGCAGTGAAATACATTAAAATAATGTTTTGTTTGTAGAACAGAAACAGACCTACCATTGTAGTAACAGCTCACGTTCAAGTATTTCATAAAGCGAGCTACTTAACAGCAGTTGACAGTTACAGTTCAGTTCAGACTGAGCAAAGTTTCTCAAATATGGCACCAAGAGGGGTTTTAGTAATGGTGTTTGAAAGGCAGAGGAAACAGGCTATTGCACGATCGAGACGTGAGGGTTGCTATGCTCAGCAGGCACTCTCAACGGGTAAAAAAAAAAATCGCATCAGCTAGCAGTTAACATTAGTGTGTTAGCGAGACAGCTTTATTCAACAGTCCACATATGTCCACATTAAATATACTACCCTGTACATTCAAAAGTTTGTTGCTACCCTAATTATTGAGTTCAGTTAGTTAAAAAACCAGAAACAAAACATGTTTACTTTAGTTTAGTTGTTGTCCGTGTTAATAACAAACCATGTTTTCCCATAATTTAGGAGACAAACCTTTTTAGTCTCAGCACTCAGCAAACTCAGACACTACTTGACAGTGCACAACACCAGAAGTGGGGACTCGTGTCACTGACTCATGACTCAACTGGGACTCAAGTCACAAATTTGATGACTCGTGACTCAACTGGGACTCAAGTCTCAAATTTGTGACTCACCTTGGCAAAACTGATGGAAAAACTTGAACTCAACTTGGACTTGAGGGCAAAATATTTATCATACACAAATGTAATATTATGTAAACTGCAGACACTCATGTTTAAACACTACTCACTATTGTGTTCAGTCTCTGACTTAGAGTAAGTTACAAAAGACATTGAAAATCGTGCACTTTCGGAAAACATGTAATGATTTTACATTATAAATAATCTTTATATTAAACGTGAAGTATCTAATGATGCTTTTCTTTGTACTGTGAAAAAGCTTTATTGTTGTGAAATGTGACCATTGTGACTTCCTGTGGAAATTGTGTCTTCTTTTTTATCCAGCAGTGAGGGTCCGGTGTCCCTCCCACTGCTTTTGTACGAGCCGGGTGGGGGTTGCGGGGGACTGCAGAGGGAACAACAGCAAAGTGACACTTGAAAAATATCTGTCTCCTCATTTGCTTTGCTCTATTTAATTCTCAGCATGTCACTTAAGATTTCATGAACTAATGGAAAAACTCACCATGATTTATCAATAGATTTAATCCGCCCAGTTAAATGTGTGAATATTGTGCTCATTTCAGTATTGCTTTCCAAAAAAAAGGGAAGAATCTTATCCTGTTATATGAAGAAATCCCTCCTGTCGTCTCTCACCAAAAACATTTCATGTGCACTAAAGTGATCAAGTACCAATCTGTAGGACAACCACACATTTGACATTTGGTACATTTCAGACTAAATAAGACAATATACCATGACATACTAGCCAATGGTTTCCACTTACTAGAAATGTGATGCTGCTCATTTTCAGAGAAGAGGAAAGGTCTACACCTTACTGCTTCTACTCTGTTAATTGCAGTCACTAAATATACATTTTGGTCTGAATCACATAGTGTTTGTAAAAATAAATTATTATTTCCAGACTAGAGTCTTAAAATTTTAATTACTACTCTTTGGCCTTTCATTTATAATTCATTAATTACAGATATAATACAAATTAGACAGTCACTGCCCATTTCCTTTTACTAAATAGTTTGTAGACATGTCATTAATTTGCTTTCTTTACCATTACATTTAATTCATCACTCTGAAATGTTTCTTATAACACATTGGACAGACTGTTAATTGGATAGACCATGTAGTCACAGTATGTGAGTGTGTGATATTCAGTAATAATGTTCAAAACATAACCAGCATTATACATTTACAGCCTTTATAGTATACTAGTTTGAGTCAAATTTTGACCTCAGACTAAAGTGAAAGCAAAAATTCTAAGGGTTAATTGTGACACTAACAGTAAGCTCGTGGATGGATGGATGGATGGATGGATGGATGTTTTAACAATGATCTGTGAGTGGGTTTACCATTCCAAATTCATTGCACAGGGCTAAATATTATCATTTAAATGTCGCTTTTTGGGCATATCGCATTTAGCCTCTAGCTAATTTAGCCTCTAGCTAGTTCAATGCCTTTGATCTTGCATAAACAGACTGCAGATTGTTTAGTGGCAGGAGCTATTAACCGGAGTACCGTTACTCATTTTTCAATGCTATGCCATTCCACTTGAGATCTTTTATTCTTAGCAACAAAACGCTTCTGAGATTAAGACCTGAAACCACACAGCGTGTCGCCCAGCGTGATTTCTAAGCATCCTGCTATTGCACGCTCTCTCCCATGGATGATTGCTTTAACATCGCAGTAAGCATTAGGCCTTGCTCTTACTCTGGACAGCTGCTGAATGAGCTGCTAAAAATATAAGTAATGACACATGCATTTTAGCACCACCCTGTGAAGATAAAGAAAAGAAAGAAAATGTCTTTTGGTGATTGGATGCGCAGCTCAGTGCCCATGACTGGAAGGTCACCAGTTCAAACCTCAAGGTCAAATGACTGATGTCACTCCTGGGCCATAGAGCAAAGCCCATAGCCACCAATTGCTCCATGCTGCCAATTGTACATCATTTTGGATAAAATGGTCAGTTAAATTAATAAATAAAATTAGATCCAGACTTTCAAACCAGAAATAATTATAGGTAATATTATACAAAACAACCAGCTCCTCCGGAGTGTGTAATCCTGGTCTTAGCCAAGCATTACCACTCGCGCCCCCCTCTCCAAGACAAAGCAAAATTGGCTGGCAAATTGGTGCCCCCTCAGAAGAATGCACCCTAAGCTGCTGCCTATTTCGCCTATAGGATTGACTGGCCATAGGAGTACGAAAATAAAATGGGCAACGGTAAAGCTGATAGAGGCTGACAAATGCAGAATATCAGAAGAACAGTTGAACAAGAAATGCGTTTTTCTTTTCGATAAATGAGAATCGTTCTATTGCAGCGGTGCCCGCTTCCCATCATGGGCGCCACTCTGCCACGTGTGGAGCTTCCAGGGGTCTCGCACCAGAAAAAGCATCTAGAGAAACATCCACAACTTCCATGAACAGTGTCATGCGACGATAGCATTGTAATTTCATATTTGAGACCATGCTGTGTTTTGGTGCTGTACCCTTACATACTCTGAATCATGTAACGTCACTGCAATATTCCAATATGCCCTTTGAATGTAAGCATGCAGTTACCTTATACACCATAAAATATATTCACCAAATGGTATATTTCACAGTGCCTCAAATTTAATTTTCTTTTTTTTTTTTTTGGATTTGGATTTTCATTGTATTTTGCTTTTTTTTAAATAATAGCAAATATGTAACTCCTTAGCTTCAGGAAACTATTTCACATAAAATGGCAATAAGATTTTAAATTAAAAACTTTTTGAATTAAAAACAAAATATAAATCAGAAACATTTTTAAAGCACTTTCCTTTTTGAAATATTATCATAAAATTATGTATTATAAGGTTAGTTAGCAATTAAAGAAAATTAATTAAGAGTGATCTGTGTCTAAAGATATCCTTGTCTACTCTTATGTAAATTATATGAGATTTGCATTTTATGCAGAAGCTCCTCAAACTACCAGCCCTATGTTAAATGATATAGATTTGCAGAATGGATACCTGAACAGAACCGCAGAAAACCTGGCTTAAATCCTCAGTAAAGTCATACTCAAACAAAGCATAGAGAAACACGCAAAGAATGACAGCATGCAAATTAGTTCCAATAGAAAAACACACCTTACCATTGTAGCGGTTGTCACCCGTAACTGGCAAGGAGCATGTGATTTGTCCTGTCAAGCCAACTGTGACCAAGGTACTGTACTGTAAATAAATCTATGATCTATGACACCGTCAATAAATCTATGGCACCTACAAATAAATGTATAGGACCTAGAAATACTATTGCCTAAGTTCTTCAGGGAAGTTTCAGCTCTCACAAGCATTGCATCAGAGATTTCTGGATAATAAATGACTTAGTAGGTAAGTGAGTCTCCACTGGGACACTGATTTACATGAGCAGATTCTCATGAATCTGTTCTGAATACTGCATTCATTATAAGAGGGAAATCTCATATACCTCTTCACTAACCACAGATATAATGCATGTAAATATTTATTAGCTTTTGTCATTAGAGACACTGAAAAAGACTAAGGGACCAAGAGGAAACCTGGGATCAAAAAGAAGTACATGAAACAGACCGTGACAGAGAAGCTGGAGCAGGAAGCAGGAGTGAGAGAGTTTCTGTGAGGGCACTCTGACTCGTAAGGAATGTGCCGGATCAGAAACCTTTGTCTGTGATCTGAGAATGTGTGGCGTATGCAAATGTATTCATTTATAAACAAGGAGGTTCTGAAATATTACACATTTTAACTAAAGAAGTTTGCACTACATTGTTACCATGGGGTAACTGGGTGGTCTGAGATTTGCTGATTCTTCTGGATGCTTAAATATTAACGGACACATACAGTACAAAGTCATACAAAAGCAGTGCATTTCATGTCTGACTAGCTACCCCACTGTCATCTGTGTAGATGCTTAAATGTTATCAGCTATATATAAAATCATACAAAAACAGTGCATTTTGTTACATCCTGCCCATCATGTCCGCCAGACCCTCCTGTCTCCTCCCTAATGAGCTCTGATGAGTCATGCCTGTTGCTTGTTACCGACCCCTCATCAGTCTTTGTATTTAAGTGTCTGTTTGTCCTGTCAGCCCCAGTCTGTTCATTGAAGTCGCTCCTCCTGCCTGCCCATATCCTTCCCTGTACTCGCCTTCTTGTTTTGACCTGTCGTGGTCTCATTTGTTTCCCTGCTCCCATTCAGTTCAATAAACCCCTTTTTCTTCGTCAACCACCTGCCTTTGAGTCTTTCGTCTCACATCTCATGACACATTTCATATCAGACTAGCTGTGCCTTTGCTATTCCTGTGGATGCTTAAATGTTATCCGCCACATATAAAAGCAGTGCATTTCATGTCTGACTAGCTGTCCCACTGCCGTCCATGTGGATACTTAAATGTTATCAGTAAAATACAAAATCATACAAAAGCAGTGCATTTCATGCTTGACTAGCTGTCCCACTGTCATTTGTCTGGATACTTAAATGTTGTCAGCCACATACAAAATCATACAAAAGCAGTGCATTTCATGTTTGACAAGCTGTTCCACTGTCGTTGATGAATGTAATACTGTTGTTTCTGTCCAGGGTTTGAACTTCCATGTCCTCCCCATGTTGTGCAAGGGTCCTCTCGGCCCGTTTTTATTTCCTCCCACAGTCTAAAGGTAATTGGCAGTCCTGTATTGTACATATTGTATTGTGTGTGTGTGTGTGTGTGTGGCTGGGTGTATGTATACAATCGTTGGTGGATTGGCATCCTGTTGAGGGTGTTATCTTACTTTCTGCACTTTACTACCATAATACTAAACTCAGTTTTAAATTTGATACCTAATAACATCTACTAAGTAGTTACTTAGTAGTTCTACTTAGTGGTTATGAACACTTTGAACTGCAATGAGTGAAAATGTTGAAGTTGACTAAATGTATACTTGTTTCTGTAAAGTCTCTGGTCGGGTCAGATTGGGGAGCATGCGCTGATGCAGTGCGTTGCTGTACCCACTACAGAGCAAAACTCCTCGGGATCCTGGCTGGAGACCCCCCAGGCAGATACACGGTCCAGTCCCACCCTCTGGAAATGGCCATCCATCTGCCGCAGCCAGGTGTTACGTGGGCGTCCCCTTAGATTGGTCCAGCCACTTGGGTCCTCAGCAACGAGGATCCTGTGAGCCAGATCACCCTCAGGGAAAAGCGCCACATGGCCGTAGTGCCGTGGCTGACGCTCCCTCACAATGCAGTTAATGTGCCTCATTCAGGACTCCTCTAGCAGCCGCTCATTCGACACAAAGTCAAACCAGCGGGATTCTCCAAAGAGACACAGTACCAAAGGAGTCCAGTCTTCATCTCAGCTCACTGGATAGCATCCATGCCTCACAGCTATACAGCAAGACAGAGAACACCAGGACTCTAAAGAGTTGGACCTTCGACTTCTTGCAAAGACATCGGGAAGGCCAGACACCCCTTTCCAATGACTTCATGACCCCCCATACTCTTCCTATCCATCTGCTGACTACACAAGAAGAGTCACCAGAGACATGAATATCACTGCCGAGGTAGGTAAATCTCTCCACAAAGTTGATATCCTCCCTGCAGACAGACACGCTACTGATGGCTGTGCCTAAGAAGTCGTTAAATGCCTGGACACCCACAATCCCAGACACTCAGACTCTTCGCTCAGTCTCTCCAGAGCCCCAATCAGAGCCTCCATTGACCCCGCTAAGATCATGGCATCGTCGGCAAAGTCAAGATCAGTGAATCTTTCTTTACCAACGGACGCCCCACAGCTGCTGGCCCCCACAACCCTGCCCAACATCCAGTCCTTACAAGCATTGTAGGTGCAAGAACATAACCCTGGCAAACCCCGCAGTCAACTGGGAAGAATGCAGAGGTTCTCTCTCCACTCTGCATAGCACTCACAGTACCAGTGTACAGGCTGGTCATGAGATATAAGCTCTCCAGCATATCCTAGGTCTGCCCGAGGGCTTCTCCTGGTTGAACATGCCTGAAACACCTCCCCAGGCAGCCATTCAGGAGGTATCCTAAACAGATGCCTGAATCACCTCAACTGTCTCTTTTTGATGCAGAGGAGCAGTGGCTCTACTTTGAGCTCCTCCTGAATGTCCGAGCTCCTCCCCCTATCTTTAAGGCTGAGCCCAGCAATCCTGCTGAGGAAACTCTTTTTGGCTACTTTTATCCACGATCTCGTTCTTTCGGTCACTATCCAGAGCTCATGATCATAGGTGAGGGTGAGAATGTAGATCGACCAGTTGGGTAAACGCCAACACACTGGCACCGAGCCAAGGGGCTACAAGTAGCCCCAACCCTGCTCAACGTCTTTCACCATGGGCAACCATGAGAGTGGAATAGATTCCAGCCCCTCTCCAGGAGTTTGGTTCCATAGCCTGAGTCGTGCATCAAGGCTAGCCCGACGATTTCTAGTTGATATTTCTCTACCTCCCGCACCAGCTCAGACTCTTATTCCCACCAATTTTTATGTTCCATGTACCTAGAGCTAGTTTTGGCCGCTGACGATTGCTTTGCTGAGGCCTCTGCCTTTGACTACCACTCAATCTACATGGCACCCAACCCCCCACAGCTGGACTCGTGTTATTTTTTTGGGCTATGCCTGGCCGGGTCCCATGGGTGGAAGCCTGGCCACCAGGCGCCCAGTCTCCCCAATCCAGATGGGTAACATTATCCCTTGCTTTATTTTTCTTCATGGGGGTGCTCTGAATCATACTTAGTCTGACCACTCACCTAGGACTCATTTGTCTTGGAGGACCCTACCAGGGGCGGTTGCCCCCAACATCATAACTCCTAGGATCATGGGGTCACACAAACCCCCTCCCCATGATAAGGTGGCAGTTCATGGAGGGCTGATGTACTATATATGTGTTTCATGTATTTTTTACTGTTTCCTAAATGGTGAATATATTAACATCCTCATTAATAGTAGTAGCCCCTTCAATTGACTAGAGATGTAATTATTTGGAAATGTTTGATTAATTGAAAATGTATGTTATTGTCCTTATATGCTCTTTTCTTGGCAGTGTTTTCTTGGCAGTGTCCTTGACAAAAACATTTATTCGACATTCGATGATTTTTTTGATCCGGTTACAAATAAAGAATTCTGTATGTTCCCTCTGTTGTTTTTGGTGGCTTAATGGCAGGAATTGCCACCAAAGAAAAGAAAATTTCTTTTAATTCCCAAATGTGCCTTTTCCCTGTTATGACTGTTGGCACATTTTTATGCTGTTCAAAAAATGTTCAAAAAAATGATGCAAAGATTTTTGAGACTCTGCAGCACCTCCAGCCCAAAAATGAGCTGTTTTCTGGCCTTTTTATACTCTATCAGCCTGCGTGGTGGAACGGAGCAGGCAGATGGTGGGTCAGACATGCCTCAGTATAGTTACCTGGGCTGGGTCTCTTAACACACCTTAGGGACCTATAGCCTAAAAAGCGAGACCAGTGTCCCAGCGGGCTACACTTGGCAGGGATGCAGGTTGGCTGCTTAGATTTCACAAAGGGGCACAGAAATACCAAGGCAGGCAACACTGGTTGAGTGCACAGTGTAAACAAGGCCGACATAAGCTGACTTTCACTCCAGAATGTCCTCTGTGGGAATACCAAGATTTGGACCTGGTGGGGGGTACCATCTACAAAGATATCTACATATCTATCTATTCATCAGCCCCCAACGGCTGATGTAGAAGTTTTAGATGTAAATAGTCACTGAAGAAACAGTTATACTGTACTAGAGCCCGAAGGATAACAATTAATCTATTAATACACCTGCCAGAGAAAGGAAGTATAGAGGATGGCAGGTGACGGTGCCACATGGGGCTGCAGCCTGCAGTAAACAGGGGCTCATGAATCTGCAGAAGAATAATATAACTCTATAACTCTTCTTCAAAAATCAAAAAGCTGTCATTTTAAATGCAAAAAACATATCACTGTTTTCCATGCTGTTCCTACTTTATAACAAACATTTTCAATGCAGATTGAATTAAACTACTATGAAACAAATAAATATCTATTTTGCATTGTTTATATTTTTAATCTAATAAAAAATTTTGAAGAATGTCTGATTATACAGTCTTCAATGGGTTGGCACCCCGTCCTGGGTTATTCCCTGCCTTGGGGGAATGGAAAATGGACAGATGAGTGAATGAATGAAAACACAATAAACTGAAAAATAAACTGACTAAAATGAGACGCTGTCTCTTAAAAACTTCAATTTATTTTGTCACTGGGCAAATCTTGGTATTGATAGTTCCAGCAACTTTTCCAAGTAATTTAATTTCTGCTCTACCCCAGCTTTTTGCAGTTAAAACGAATGATGATCATTTTCTTATCATCAGTGACTCCAACTGGCAAAAACAGCCAACTCGCCCTTCTGCATGAAAATTCACATTCGAAGCAAAGACAAAGTGAGATTGGCTTGCTCATGCCCTTAGAAGTACTTGCACCGTTTGCAGTGCCGGCACAGGATGGCTGTGTAAAGTGGGTCGCCAGCTTCTGAGGGGACACCAACGTAGCCAACCAATTTCACTTGTATGCCACGCACACTGTCTGAGACAAAGTGAAATTTCCTGGCTAAATTGGCACGCTGTGCAGTGTACAGAACAGGCATATAGGGTGTTATGGGAAGCAAAGATGTCAAGGTTGCTATTAGACTGGCACAATGAGACCAAAAATTGTCAACTGAGCTGTCAAAGGATTAATTCAGATTAATTATTTAATCGTGTTAAAACACCATAAACATTTCTATATATAGTTTGTACATCCATCCATTTTCCATAACCACTAGCCTTATACAGGAATCTGGAGACCTGGAAGCAAGAGGCACAAGGCAGGAAATAACCAAATCCTCAGAGGGCACACATACCATTCACACCTACAGTACAGACATGTTTTTGGACCACTGATATTGGGTTGTGTGATGTGGTGATGCGGTGCGGTAGGCTGTTTTGTGGTGAGCTGTGGTGTGATGTGGTCTTGTGTGATGTGCTGTGGTGATGTGGTGGGCTGAGCTGTGGTGTGATGTGGTCTTGTGTGATGTGCTGTGGTGGTGTGGTGGGCTGAGCTGTGGTGTGATGTGGTCTTGTGTGATGTGCTGTGGTGATGTGGTGTGGTTGGCTGAGCTGTGGTGTGAT
>JAODJW010000038.1:5590118-5606559 GCA_026777045.1 Hyperopisus bebe
TAGACAGACAGACAGATAGATAGATAGATAGATAGATAGATAGATAGATAGATAGATAGATAGATAGATAGATAGATCACACAGATTTGCCATTTAGGACTTGCAGTGCACTGCCTCCCTCCTACCCTGTCTTGCAGTGCTGTTGCTGTGGTGGTCTAGCAGCTTTTAGAACTTGCCTTATTCCTCAATTCTGTCAATTTTTAAAATTAAATTTTTGTACCTGAGAGCAATGCAACCTGAATGCAGATATTAATCTGCATTTATTATTAATCAAACAATTGAATTTTTTACTTTTCCCCCCATATGCCTTATTCCATCAGTGATAGTACTGCGACTGCTGTCATCAGGTAGAACTTAAGAGAAAATATTTTCATTTTTGCAACATTTTTACAAACCTGCTGGAGTTTTTGTTTTTCTATGAAGGTTGTGGACCATTCAATGTTTTTCTCCATCTCCTGGCTGCAGCTGCTTTCAAGAGTGAGTCAGTTCCAGGAAACTGTAAACCGATCCATCTTCACCATGAGATGACTAAAGCTCACAAACATTATCAAGGACATTCTATATTAAGAAAATGCAGAGAAAACACTTCACTATTCCATTTTGTTCCATTTATCTTGGATGCATAGCTAAAAACGTACAAGTAGGACAAAGAAAGAAAACAATCCAAACACATATATGTTAAAGAAAGAAATGGGAGAGTCAAGCAAAGATCTGAATCAGTTAGCAAAAATATGTTACTGAGCAGATAACCAAAACAGCAAAGGCTCAGGTAATGACAACAATCAAAATAACTCACAAAACTAAAGAGAGAGAGAGTTCCCAAAGTAATAAAAACCTCTTGTTTTGACATTGTGGGGACCAGTTTTCAGGTCCCCAGAAAGATCTGTGACTGCAATTAAAAAACTAAAACTGCCAAAAGTGTCGTATTTTGTATTGTTACTTATGGTTATGGTTAGGTCTTGGTAAGGACTAAGGTTGTCATGTTGGGATTAGATTTTTCTCCATAGAAATGAATGGAAAGTCCCCACAAAGACACAATTACAAACCTGTGTGTGTGTGTGTGTACTCAACAAAAATATAAATACAACCTAAAATATAAATAATAAACAAAAATATAAATCAACCTAAACTCAAAGATATTATTGAAAAGAAATGAATAAGTCCAAAAGGTGAAATGGATTCATTAGGATCTTAGTCGCAGGTGCCCTGAAAACAAAGGCTGGACATGGAAAAGAGTTTCCTAAAAACATTGCCTGTATCAGGATGACACATATCCTTAGAGTTGATCAGGATGCTGATTTTGGCCTGTAGAATGATGCTCCACTGTTCAGCTTCTGTGTAAAGTTGTCTGATATTGGTGTGGTGATCAAGAGCGTCACAAAGATGCTCAATGAGTGACAAGTTGGGTGAGTGTGCAGGTGACATGGTCCATGACTGTGATGCCGGTTGCCTACGAAAAAAAAACTGGATTTTTTTTTTTCCAAACAGCTGCAAAATGGGCGCGAAACCAAAAGTGGTGCATTAATATAAACCATGATCTAAATGCTTATGAGCATGAATAATGCTGACTATCTCATATAAATGGTGTCTAGGATATATTAGATGCATTTGCTACTTCTAGCCGTATATTGGACTTCTCGGTCCAATGCATCCCACTGATGCTCAACATGTTCCTAGCTATTCACATGACAACGACATTCATCAGTGTACGACAAACGCGATTCATCAGACCAGGTTCCCCCATTGTAGGTGTCATAACATAAATGACATAACAGACAGCTGAAGTATTTCAAGTAAGAACAGAGTAAGTTTTCTGACAACATGGATGTTCCTTGTTTTTTAGTATTTCTGCTTCGCATAATTGACCTAGAAATGTTGCTTGTACAAACCACCTTTTTTGGTATTTTTAGTTGAATCCATATTATTGTTAATAAGTGAAATGTCAGAATCTACATTTGATGTTAATAGGACTTAATCTAAATAAAACTGGGAGAAGCAGATATGCGATTTCTGAATATTTTGTAAGATATGCAATCTGTGGAGAGTATTGATAAATATTTTAATACCCTGTAGGACCACTTTAATTGGATCAATAAATATGCAGGGAGAGACAACAGAAAACAACAGCTTTATTTTCATTGGCTGGATGTAAGCATGCTGTTTTTTATGTCAGGAAGTGTCATTCAACAAGACAGACAATGTTTGCATTTATATACTTGGAAAGCCCAGGGGTCCTGGCTGGAATAGTAATGGCATAGTCTTGTTAAAATTTATGACAAACCAACAAGCTTTCAGTTCCATTACTGTGTGTGGTCCCCTACATGTAAATTACAAGGACTGACCAGCCAGGTGCAATCTGCCCTTCCTGTCACCTTTTCAGACAATACTAGAGCCAATCGCTATTCTGGAAGGACAATGTACTAAAGTTCAACAGCTGACAGAGAGCAGCTGTGAGGCAAATAACCTTTCTGGGCAAGTCTGCCAGCATCCAAGGTGACAGAGAAGCCATAATAACGATCCTTCGTAAAGCGTAGCCATTGTTGCGAAAAGAGAACTACTGGACTTATTTATGTTAGCGATAGAAATATTTTTACAACAGAGACATCAGTTCCCAGCTGTTCAATTTTAAGAAGCTTTCAAAAAGCATCTTAGTTGTACAGAGAAATTTTCCTTCTTTTGATTATTTTTTTTTTTAATGATATGACTCTAAGCAGGTTTTCTGGGCACCTTTTAAATGCACAGGAGAACAGCAAGGAAAAGCTCAAAATGCTAAATGCTTTTACGACCTTTGCCTTTAGAACTCCTTGGGGCTAAAATGAATCGCATGACATTTTGCAACCTAAAATTCGCCTGGTCTCTAAAATCATATGTAACTTTTAAGATTTCTTTGTAGGGTTGTCCTGGATGATGTCATGTAATCTTTTTTAATGATATACAAATATACAAAATAAAAAAAAAAAAAAACCTTAATGTATAGTACAGCAAAATATGTGTGATTGCCTCACTCAACCAAATTTCTATGCAAGTGATGCAGAATTCTCCTTTATGCTTTAGAGGAAGCATGACTGCATTATACTTAGTATTGTGGTCTTGCAGCTCCTGGGCTGGAGTCTGTGTCCTACTCCGCATGTACGTCATTGGCATATGCACCAGGTATTTGCACTGGCTTCCCTTTTGGGCACCTTCCCCTCCAAAGACCTGCAGTTTGGACTGCTGATGTCTATAAATTGCCCTTAGTGTGTGAGTGTGTGTGCTGCACTGTGCTGTCATGGCATTCACTTGCATTAGCTCCAGGTTTATGATTCAGGGTTATACAGTAGAAGCTGAATGGATATAACACATCAGAATTTATTACAATGCAAATGAGAAATGTACTGAAGCATCGAGTACCAGCTGGTTGGTGGCGTCAAGCACAACACTGTAGTTAATTTCCATATTCATTTGGTAGTAGAAAAAATTGATTGTTTATTATGTGTTGTGTTTCTACCCCTTTGGTTTGTGTCCCCTATTTGGTTTGGCTAGTTGATAATAAAACTAATAGGAGAACAGGACCTCAGAGTAAGGTCCTTATTCGGTAACTGGTATTAGATATTAGGTGATAAAAGTATTGGGCCAGTAATGATGGATTCCTGCTTTAGTTTTATTAGACACTGGTGTGCAAGTTCGGTGGTGAGGATGGGTGTCACTCTTTTAAGTGGATAAGTGGTACTGAGATTAGATATTTTGCTGAAAATGTGATATTTTAAGTGAATTTGCAGCAGTCAGGCCTTTTCTGTTCTTATTCTCAGGATTAGGGCCGAAGTCACTATTTTAGGAAAATACACTTGAGAGATTGGTACTGATTCTGACAATTTGTAAATTCTGTGTTAGGGTTTGTTTGTTTTATTAAATGAACAGTTAATTCTGTAGTGGAAATGCCTGTGTGCTTCAGATACACTTCAAGTACGTAGACTGAAGGCACTCAGACACCAGCTTTTACTGGCATATGCATCCTGTAGGGCTCCAGGTGTCCAGAAACACTCAAACACTATTTTATTTTCTACTTTTTCTATATTGCATTGTAAATATTGCATTTTCTTGCTGTTAGTTTTTCTTTGAATTTGTATACTTAGATTGGAGCATTGAGCAGACTGGATCGTGGGCTGGGTGTTGGGGTTTTAGGGAAAATCTATGTTTGGAACCTCCTTGATTGAGTGTGTTGAGTGGGGGGGCGGCGGGTTGAGTGAGTTACTTCGGATATCTCTCCGGCCCCCACCTATCTTGTGTGGAGGAGACCTAACAGACAATGACCAACACCAGATCCACCGCCTGTATCAGGGCTGCTCTTAGGTATGAACAGACAGCAGAAAGTTAAAAAAACAAACAGATACGCGGATGGTCAATGATGCGCCCTATAATGGAATCTGGCAGCTTCCTCTCCTTCACAAAAGGTTATCAGCCTTGAGCATAAGTTCTGTCTTCCCTGAAGAGCCTTTCATCAGGGTAGCCTGAGCTTGACCTGAGTAAGAGTTTGTCCCACATAGAGTGGGTCCCCCTTACAACTGAAATGGCAGAGGATAAAGACAGAATATATATGGGGGTCTCTGAGGAGAAAATGAAGAAGGTGGCATTGACAGGTGAGGAGAAAATGAAGGAGGTGGCATTGACAGGTCAGGAGAAAATGAAGGAGGTGGCATTGACATCCACAAGCCATCCAGAAGCTCTAGAGCAGTGTTTCCCAACCCAGTCCTCGGGGAACCCCGGGCAGTCCACATTTCTGCTCCCTCCCAGCTCCCAGTCAATCAGGAACACCGAATACCTGGCACTAGGAGCTGAGAGGAAGCAAAAACGTGGACTGTCCGGGGTTCCCCGAGGACTGGGTTTGGAAACACAGCTCTAGAGAAGGAGACGGATGGCAGCTGGTGGCTCTGTGTTGACTATTGCCATCTCAAGACTGACTCCTATCTGCTCCCTTCTATCCTCCATACTGTTCCTGTGACTGGACCAGCTTATTTCAGGTTGCTAGAGCTGCACTTGTGACTAGGAGGCAACGCGTCCTGGAGAGGCCAAAGAGAAGATGCATTCTCCCTGGGAAGGGCAAATTACTGGCTGGTTCCATTTGGGCTACGCAATGATACTGCCATCTTTATATAATATATACCATAATACACCATGTATATAATATATATATCGTGTGGCTTCTGTATGGTGTACCTGGATGACCTGTTGTTACATGTCCCAACGTCAAGTGCAATTAGCAGCAGTGGGTAAAGTTCCTGGGCAATGTGTTTCACACCAGCACACATGCAGGACTCCATATAGTTCACATCAGCCATGCTCATGTTCAGACAGAAGCTACACACCTCAGTGGACATGGGATTTAAAGCATCATCAAAGCAAGACATCAGCGGAGAGCCTGTAGCGGATTACCTCTGAGAGCCGAGGTGTTCATCTGAAGCTCAGCCATGGCCTCAGTAGAAGAGCACCAGCAGGTGAGTAGAAATGTCCCAGAACACACGCTGCCAGGGGAACCTGCAGTGAGAGAAGGGCCTCTGCTCAAGATTTCTGAAGTGTTGGCAGACTCATGCAGTGTGGTAGACTCATGCAGTGTGGTAGACTGCCTGTCAGTACTGGGCTGGAAAGGCACACAGTGCTGGTGCACCAGGACCACTTGGTCCAGTTCCATGCCAAAGAGCCAGACATCACCACATCTATGGGACTGCTGCCTGAATCCCAGAGACACCAGGCACAGAGATGAGAGAAGTGGAGAAGAGGCAACTACCGCCCCCCCCTGCAGAACTGTGGGGGGCTAGGGACTCTGATACTGGCACCGGTCTGATGGTCTTTTTTGGCTAGGGGGTGGGGGGAATGGAGGGCTCTGTAGTGTCCAGTGCCACCTGCTGGGCTAGTGATGATAGGTCAAGTTAGCTGGCCGTGTTAAAAGAGCAAATCCCTCTGCGTGTCCCGTACCATGGACTTGCCATCACAGTATGTAGTATGTACAGATGACTCATGAATATAAAAAGACTTTGATGTAATTTAATTTAATATTCTGGTTTTCGAATTAAAGATCTGGCAACCTGAAAACCATAAAACCAAAATACCAATGAAATACAGAAAAACAAATGGATTTTTTGGCAACCCGTTGAAACAACATCGCACTTGGTTCTACTTAAATATATTTGAATATATATTACATGAAATATATTCAGATATACATTAACAGATTACAGCAGCCAACAGCTGCGGGAGGAGTACTGACTACAGGTACGCAGTATTATCAGTTTGCAGCCACGTAACATTAGTCACACAAGATCCGTAATGCACTCTTCCATTATTGTCCATACATCCATCTTCAAGCTGCTTAATTTGATCAGGTTCCTTGGGGGCCTGCAGAACTCATCCCAGGCACAATTTCCAGGAATGTAAACAGAACCCAAATAAAAAAGTAAGATGCTCCATAGGGGAAACCGCGTGAGTTTCACACACCGGGAATCTAACCCCTATTCCTAGAAGTGTCAGGCAATATGGCAACCCACTTACTCACTGTACTTTTCGTCACCTAGATTTCATTAGTCCCATGCAAATAATGTGCTGTATCTCGCCATGTTTATTTGACATAATGGTATACATAATGGTATAATGGTATACATAACACAGACACACATAGACAAGCACACACACAGACACACATACAGACATAATTATGTATGTTTTTAAAAGTTAACATGTTAACGTGTGCAATTACTTTGAAACATTTATGTTTGAAAGGCAACTTTTTGTAAAATATTTTTGAAATGCTTTAAAAGTATGTCTAATGATCCAAAGTTGTTATGCTTACAATTATTTATGAAATTATTGTGCATGGTATACTAAAGAAATCCAAACACACACTACATGTCTTGGTTCTAGGTAGCGATTTTACTTCTTCCAGTTCTTTTTTCCTCCAGTAAAGGTCAAAATATGGATTTTTCCCCAGGAGACGACTCTAAATGTTAAGAGAGCAGAGTAACTAAAACATCCGGGGAAGAAAAGCATCAAATGCAGCCTTCATTAAATCCTCATTATTTGTCGCCAGGACCATGTTAATTTTTTTCATGAATTTCAGTGAGAAATCTTGGGTTATTCACAGGATAAGGTCTCTGCAGTCACCGTCACCTTTTGGGATGGGTGTCCTGCAGGTGAAGCAGTTTTCTCCCACAATCCAAAAGATAATTGGCAAATTGCCTGAAGTGTGTGAGTCGGTAACCCCTATGCAGACGGGTTATGGCCCCTGACCCAAACCTAGATAAGCAGTTATGAATAGGGGTACGTGTCTCTGAGGAAAACTATGCTGTGGAATTATCACACCCCTCCTCTGAGTGCAAGCCTGGAGCGGTCCTCAAATACAACCCGTAACACCATAATGTTAAATGTCTACTGTGTTGTTTGCTTTCAAATAGTAATGTTCAAGAATTATCTAGATATTTCTTGAAACCTTCAACTAGCTGCCAACCATTTGAAGTATAATCAAAATACCTACACACAGGAGGGTTGTGCTAAGTACAGTATGGCAGTAGGTAAGAAAAAAAAAGGTTTAAGATATGGATGAGAGATAATACATGATCTGTGATTTCAAGGACAAAAAAGGATGACTACAACTCCAGCGTTAGTGAAATTTGCCTGCTGTGAGCCTGCTTCTACAACAGTACAGACCAATGGCAGACAGCAGAGGAGGTGTGTCAGCACTGAGAGCCCGCCTCTACAGCAGTACAGACCAATGGCAGACAGCAGAGGAGGTGTGTCAGCACTGAGAGCCCGCCTCTATAGCAGTACAGACCAATGGCAGACAGCTGAGGAGGTGTGTCAGCACTGAGAGCCCGCCTCTTCAGCAGTACAGACCAATGGCAGACAGCAGAGGAGATGTGTCAGCACTGTGAGCCCGCCTCTACAGCAGTACAGACCAATGGCAGACAGCAGAGGAGGTATGTCAGCACTGAGAGCCCGCCTCTACAGCAGTACAGACCAATGGCAGACAGCAGAGGAGTTGTGTCAACACTGAGAGCCCGCCTCTACAGCAGTACAGACCAATGGCAGACAGCAGAGGAGGTGTGTCAGCACTGAGAGCCCGCCTCTACAGCAGTACAGACCAATGGCAGACAGCAGAGGAGGTGTGTCAGCACTGTG
Organism: Hyperopisus bebe; assembly: GCA_026777045.1. Lineage (NCBI taxonomy): Eukaryota > Metazoa > Chordata > Actinopteri > Osteoglossiformes > Mormyridae > Hyperopisus > Hyperopisus bebe. Next base: position 5,598,264 of record JAODJW010000038.1, read on the forward strand.
AGCCCGCCTCTACAGCAGTACAGACCAATGGCAGACAGCAGAGGAGGTGTGACAGCACTTGTGCCTTTGACTGCATTGTAATTGAGGTGATGCTCTAACTAGCAAAAGAGATCCTAAGCAAATGCTGACCTTTTCCCAGAAAAATATAAAACTGCTGATGTGTACAGGAGAATATCCTGTTTCTTGCGGGGTCAGATTTTTGTGGAACTTAGTAGTAGATTTTGGTGGAACTTTTGGTGGAAGTTAGTAGCTTCAATCGCAGTAAAGCTGCAGATTCATATAGGTTTTACATTCTTTTTAATGTATTAAACTATAAATGATGACGAAAATTTGAACCTGCTGCTACTTGTGGATCATTTCTTAACATTTTCAAGAGGCATCTGTTCTGAATGCTGAATAGCAGGAAGCATGCAAGCATCTATTACTGGAAGAAGACTCAAAGAAATATGTCTCATTGAAGTATTATCAATGTTTTCACAATTATATTTCAATTTCAGATAAAGTAGAGGAGTGCTGTACGTTCCTCCACTATGATAAATAAAATAAAAAGACAGAATTATCGCTCAGATGCAGAAGGTCACGTAACAGCAGATAATCAGGTGAGCAACCAAGGAATCTCCCAGCTCAAGCAACTGTAGCAACTGGTGGTGGCAGAAAATTTGTAGCAGTATAAGAAGCATTTTTACACTGGAGCATACGGGCTTTTTGCAGTAGTGGGGCTTGGACCCAGAGTGGGAGAGTTGGTGATTCCACATGGCAGCTCACCTTATCGTAAATTATCTAATTTGGTCAAAACACACAAAGTCCAAAGCTTGGGGAGATGGCATTCAAACCCTCAATTCCGATGGTCTGAGGCCATCCATTAAACAGGTATGCTGAAGCGAATTAGATAAATGACGGCTGCTTAGTCATGTGCAGTAATAATCTGTTACTGACACATTTTCAGTGGTTAGTGAGCACTCATCATTGACTGAGCAATATTCAGATCAAAATTCTAAGACAGGTGTCCTGTTTATTAATACTCTGTACCTGTAATCATGGGGTCACTAGCTCAAATCACGCAGCTGGTGAGTGGTCTCACCTTTGGGATCTTGAACAAAACCTTTGATCCTAGCTGCTGACTCTGCATTGTGTGTTGTTTTTGATAAAAGCAATTGTTAAATATGTATATGTAAGTAATATACATTAATTTTTACAAACAGAACAGAACAACCTATCTGTTCTCTCTCAATTGCCATATAAGCAAACCAAACATACTGAAAATCTGATGTTCTTCTGTCATTTCACAGCTGCGGTGTCACTTTACATCAAGGTGTCACTTTAAGTAATTTCAATTATGTTGCGCATGCAAAAAGTTTGAGGGTGAGTATTTGTCTCTTATGTAGCTATAATTCAACAATCTTTGATCAAGCTTTAAGTATAAGCTTGACCAGCATAAGCAGTTAAAAGATGGATGGATAAAAGGGGTTCTTGATTAATTCCTGGTGATAGGATTAATTTTGATACAAGTTGCATTATAAGAAGTTAAAATTCCAGTTTCATACTCTCATTTCATACTCTCATTAATTTCCAAAAAAATATCTAATTAGTGTTTCACAGGCATGTTCAAAAGGTGGCGTCTGGAGTGACGAGCACATGGAAACTGTCATTATACTGATTAAAGGCCAAATTCAAACTTGTAACGCTTGAAATGCGATATTGCTGATCTTCTTCTCCTTAATAAATATCCTAGAAGAATTATTAAATTTCAGTTTCTGGTACCAAGAATTACGTTTGTTAGTTACAACTGGAGACCAGTTGGAGGGTCCAGATAACAAAAAGCTCAGTTATATGGGATTTAAAATGAAAGAAAATGCAGTCGCCTTAAATATCAAATTCCAAGTTTATATTAACCCTTGTTTTGCTATTCCTTACCTGATATAGATGACTTATGTTTACAATTCAGTTACAAACCTCTTTGCATCCCCTAATTTAAAGTGTAAACAATTCACCACATATAAATGTTTTACACGCCATTTAAAGATTTGCCGTAAGATTTCTTGCATGAGCGTGAGAGTCTGAAACCCTGAGTGTATTGCAATCCTGCTAGCTAACTGCCAGCTGGGGAAATCACATTCAAGACACAAATACAAATTTGGGTCTTTTATTCCCTATATCTATGTTTGATATTTAAGTTGCCAAAATGAAAGCCTTTTCCAGGAAACAACGTGCATGGACAAATGTGAGGACTACCTACCACCCCTAGTAAATATTCAATTCAATTCAATTTTATTTGTATAGCGCATTTTCACTGCATTACATTGTCTCCAAGCCACTACTATCACACCCCCACAAAAAATAATAAAACACAAAACATGGATTTTTTTTTCTCATTTAAGCACAACTACAGAAGAGAGACAGTGTGAGCAGCTTCATACATCTAACTGGCCCCTGACAGCTACCCAATCGAATCAATGATTACACCACTTACATGTGGGCAGTGTCTGGTCCCAAAACCATATGCATTTCCCGTCCAGGGAATAACGTTAATATCAAAATGACACTTGAAACACACTGAGCTAACGTGTTATTGAAATTAATTATCGGTTTCTAAATAAATTTTAGAAATGTTCTAAAATACTTAAAGTGTATACCCACGGCACGGTGACTTACTGCTGTCACTGTTCTGCATTTATTGAAGAGCTGCATAGAATATCCAGAAAAACTGCTCTAACAAACGAGTTCCCAAGGATAATGGGTATGGTTCTGTGCACCAGGAGAAATCTTGCAAGGCTTATCAGGACAAGACTGTAGCACATTGTAGGAAACTCATATCTCTGCCGTAGGATTTTGGATTTTGCTTGTTTCCCTCCAGTGGAACTAGAAGCTGAAAGGATTTATTTATTTTTTATTAGACATTATATAATTATTCATATATTGATTTAGATATTTGTATTTATATAATGTTCATATGTACTTTTATAACTATTATTTTCACATATGCCATGATAACAAAACAAATCAGTTTGCAAATATGCTGTGTAATCAAGAAGAATAGGAGTCTGGCTCTTCCATAGTACCAGTCCATCTTCACAGCCCCTGCAAACTACTGAAATACACACAATGAATAGCTGAGGCAGGGACAATCCCCACAAGCTGATGCAAGCTGAATAGTGAGTAATATGTGGTGCTGACTTCATGCTGCATAAACATGGACTGAGCCTGGATGATATCCGCAAATATATGCAGCCACACTTGCATTTGACAAGTAAAAAAAGCTTTTCCCATGATTAATTAAATTGAAATTGTGTCACCTTCTATCAATCTTCATACCATTTTTTTCATATAAAAGGACTCCTGCTTAATGAAAAAAGAGGCATTTTAATTATACAGTGACACACTTGCATGGTATTTGGCTAAATTGTTTTACTGTGGACTAATGAATATTTCATCAGATATTTATTAACATTCTGGTACCCACAGTCCACTGGTGGGAAGCAGTATTTTTTTCTTTTTTTTCTACAGTGATGGACAAGCTTTCACTGGCAGCAGATGGCATGTATCTCAGGTAACTGAGGGAAAAAAACCGAGGAGAAACGCCAACTTGATGAAAAGAGCATGAGATAATAATGCAGACATTGACTTCAGCATGATTTTCGCTGTACGATCCAGCAGAAACTGTAAAAATGTAAAATCCACTTCTAGTCGTTTTCAGACCATCTGAAATCTGGTACATTTTACGAGTTATAGCTATTAAACAGTAATGTACATGTAATTTCTATTGTCGCTGTCTTCCTTTCTTGTATTTGTACTGTGAAAGTCATTTAGTTTTTTATTTATGTCTTACACAGTTAGTGCCATTTTATGTGGTAATGAATTCTTTGGTCGTTTCATCTTGCGAGTAATTATAAAGCAATTCTAGATGTAATGATCCAAGGACTTAGTTATTCACAGATCTATTCCTGATGTTATTACATTTTTTTTTAATTCTCAGCAACTGGTCACTCTTTTTGAATCACTCTTCAAATGACTGAAGATTAAGTCTTTGCTCTGGTAATGTAAACATTTCACATGTGTAACAGTTTGAATTAAATAGTGACACAATGCTGAATTTGTTTGTGTATTTGCCTGTTTAAATTAAATTGCAACATAATGTTAAATAAAATTTTGTGTTTGTGTGTTGGTGCGTGTGTGTGTGTGTTTGCTTCACGGTATAGCTGGACCATGGTAAGCCTAAAGAATCCAGTATCTGACAGTTCACTGTTTCTAGCTACAGTCCTTGGTCTTATTTAAAACAGCACAGAGACCTTCATCCTGCTATGGCAGCTCAGCAATATTACTCAGGAAACTTTTCACCTCCTCAGGACTCTGGGGACGAGGAAGTCTGTCAGTCAGTACAATTGCTTGCACTTTAACCTGGAGAGGACTCTGGTGAATCTTCTGTACTGGGGATTTATTATTGAGTGTATCTGCAGATAGCAATTTTGCCCAGCTATTATCAATTGATTGAACTGTCTGTGCCCCTGTTTGAGAATTGTTGACCACAAGACAGGTAAAATCCCCCTGTTCAACAGGTCAACTAGTATATGTTTTTCTCTCTGGAAAGTTTTACAGTATGAGCAATGTTACTCTCTTTACTCATGTATGCATTTGAACATTAGTTGGTTCCAGTGTTCTGACCCACAAACACACCTCTCATAAGAAAATTTCACCATAAAACTCCCCAGTGTCATTGTTGCAAATAACTGGACACAACTTTTATCCCTGTCTTTCGCAGGGATGGTATATGACTTGGCCTAGTCTAAGCTGTCATCCTTGCATAGTGTGTAAGGCTTGGGCTGGGAAAATGGAGGATCAATGTTTGGAGATGCAAACATAGAAGTACATAAGGTATTTGCCACCTTCTAAGCTCGTTGGCTTTCAGGTGTGTGGTGACCATGGCGTATTTTTAACTTATAGGGGTTGATTTTTTTCTTCTATCTTGGTATTTTGCCATGCATTTCTGCTCCTGAAGTATGCTTTCATTCTTCCTTTACCACAGTTTCTTCGTCATTGTCTTCATCACAGCAGGATTTCCTGGTGAGGGTCGTGGTGGCATTATATTAAAGCAGGTCAGATGTAAGAATTCTTAAAACACCATGGACTTTAACCCCAGGGAAAATGCAGTCTCTCCAGCATGTCCTGGGTCTGACCCAGGGCTTCCCCCCAGTAGGCTGCCTGGAACAGCTTCACTGGGAGCCGACCATCCATCCCAGTTGTCTGGCTCTTTTTCCTCTCTCCTTATATGTGAATTCTTCATCATTTTACCTCACCTCATTTTAGCCACTTGTAGTGGCCCTCTTGTTCCTTCAGTCCTTTCCCACAGCTCATGACCATAGGTAAAGATAAGGACATAGATTGACTGGTAAACTGTGAGAATAGTATGATGACTTATGAGCTTCCACTTCACCACCACGGACCAGTTGAGTGTCCATAAAATTGCAGACACCAGTCAATCCACCTGTCATTCACTCACCCCCCTTACTGTCAGTCATTAATTAGAACCCAAGCTATTTATCCTCCTTTACTCAGAAGAGTGTTGCTTCCTGCTTTAGGATTAGGTACAATATTATAGTGAAATGAAAACACTAATACCAAACAAAAACACTTTGATCAGCTTTCTGCTAACCACATGAAAGGAAATGAAAATGCACATTTGCACTTCCCTAAATTAAACCAAATGGCACTGAACACATAATTCTTGCCTTCACAAAATGTATACAATATTTATGAAAATATTCAGGCAATTTACAGAACATATCTAAGTTAACCATAATCAATTACAGAACAGACAAGCACATCAGTCACAATGTAGCTGTGGGTTCAGTCCGAGAAAGTGGAAAAGATTCAGGGTAATAGTCCATCTCTTCAGTGCCTGGCTGGACTTTTAAAGGAAGTCATAAAGGAGGAATCAGCCATATGGGCAGAACAGGCATGCTAAAGTGAGGGCACATTGGGATCACAACCACAAAGACAAACCGCAGACACACACCCCATCAAAGCAGGTCTGCAGCACACGCAGTTGTAGAAGAATGGGGTCATGACCATCTTCAGCAAGGCCTTGGATTTGAAGGCCCTGATTCTCATCCTCATTGCTTCATTCTTGGCACCAAATTACTCAAGAGTGCACTGGAAGTCCTGATCACGAGAAGACCAAAGCCCAGCTTTATCCGCAAATACTGTGCCACCTATAGCCCCCCGTTCTATCGTTTTAATAATACAAAATGTCATCATTATTGCTATAATTAAACTTTATTTGTACCTGACATTTTATATAATTGACAGTGCAGATTCCCCAGGATCTCTCCTCTACCTTCAACAAAATAGGTCCTCCAACTATGTATGGGTAAGAAAGACATAAACGAATATGTTCCAAAGGTTCAATACATTTGTTTTTTTGTTTTTTTTTTGCATAGTGACTACAAACGAAACAGTCACACTGCTATTACTGCTATACGTGTCAGTGGGTAACGTCACTTTGTCTTCTATCATGTTTCATGTTTTTCATTCAAAGAAGTAATAAAGGGATTAAGAAGCAGATGGCAGATGAAAGTCAATTGGTAAGATGGAGGATAGAATCTGAATAAATTATTTTTACTGCAGCAATATGGAAACTGTTGATGATTTTTCAGATTCTCAGAGCTGTGCTACACAGGCGCTACATTGTTTCATGTTGTCTTTCACAGATGTTTATAGTACTTCATGGTACCTTCCTGTCAGGTATAGCGATCAAACAGCCGTGTCATCCATCTCCAAACCTGACATTCTCAAAGAACAAAAATGCAACTGGAAAAATTTAATTAGATTATTCTCCCAAAGAGGTTATATTGTTGCAGGAAAACAAAGGTACAGATATAATTTCGGTAAAGGCCTGTAGGATAGTCGACAAATTATTTATTACTTGAACTAGTTGGGCAAACAGCAGACTAACGGAGTACATCGTTAAGATTAAATGATTGACATCCTCATTGTTGGAATCTGATTAAATACAGAATGATGCAATTTCAACATCCTAGATACCACCTTCCATACTGAAGGGACTTTTATACATTTCTAAGATGTGGAGGGCTGGGTGTGGTTGGTTTGGGGAGTGGAATCGGGTGATGATTCAATCCCTCGCTTCCATATTACGCAGATTAGGAAAACGGATGCTTTTTTTCCTCTCATGACCAATTACACTAATTGCGACTCCTGCTCTGGGACTTGCAGCCAGCGTTTGTTTTCTGTCTCCAAAGTGATATTTATTTGATTTGTTTGCTTCTGCCTTTATTATGTTAATCCCATTCCTGCCCATTTCTGCTCCATGCCCTAAGTAAAATCAATACATTTGCCCTCCCCCGTCTCATCCTCCCACGACAGACTTGGTGTACATCCATACAAGCACAAGAATGGCAGAAAACAGGCCCGGTGAAAAGGTGTTTTCCTCTTAAGTAAATTAATTGCATCCACTGACAGCTTTTGTCAGGTGACGATGCAAATAGGTGCACAGGGTGGTGACCTTCCAGCTACAGCTGAACAACAGGGATTAATCTGCCATGCAGAGAGCTGACATTGTGTACAGTGAAATGTGCTGCACTGTGTTAATCTGGAAGCGTGTGGAATTTTGTGGTATATATTTTAAATGAAGGTGCCAGTAGTGATATGAAGTAACTATACTGTGTAAATTTATGACATCTATTTATGCGCATTATTGCCATTTTTTAACCATTAATCTTAAACAAATCTGAGATACACAATGTCACATGCATACAAGATAACTATTGTGCTGTTATAAACACGTTTCATTAATTAATGAAATGATTGACTGATTGACTAGTTAACACTTACACATAATCCATATCTTTTATTTAAAATTTATTTTTGCTCCTTTAAGGTATTTGACTTTCTTAAAGAATTACACGTCCAGTGTCTTAATTTCTTCCTACCCTATATCTCTCATAATACATAAATAAATCACAAAAGCAAATTGATCTCTGAAGGTATCCAGTGAATATCCAGAAACACATTTTTCCTCCTATAGCTTTCAGGCAGGGATACACAAACTGGGATGAAAGTTACCCACAGCAGGAACTCTGCAGACCAGAGACCACGCGTTCCCTCCCTCTGTACCTGCAGCGGGAACTCCGCAGACCATAGACCACGCGTTCTCTCCCTCCTTGCCGGCAGTGGGAACTCCACAGACCAGAGACCACACGTTCTCTTCCTCCGTACCCACAGCAGGAACTCTGCAGACCAGAGACCACGCGTTCTCTCTCACCGTGCCCGCAGCGGGAACTCC
>JAODJW010000038.1:5619892-5634320 GCA_026777045.1 Hyperopisus bebe
TGGGTGGGGATGCTGTAAAGCGCTTTGAGACAATGTAATGTTGTGATAATGCGCTATACAAAAATAAATTTGTTGTTTGTTGTTGTTGTTTCCCTGCTGAGACTGCTGCCCTCGCGACCCGACCTCGGATAAGCGGAAGTTAATGGATGGATGGATGGATGGATGGATGAACTTCCACTGTGTAACAGTGTTGTGATTATATGTTGATATATTTGTTGATGATTTCTCCTGTTTTATGCTGTGCCTTTAACACATTTCCAAAGCTATTCTCTTGTATGATGCTGTGATTTACAGCCCTGGTGTGGTTCTAACACTCTTGTGTCATGTCGATTTTGCATCACATGCTCTTCTCCTTCAAAAGCATCTGAGAGATTTGATTTTTTTAACATAAGGTAACAGCACAAACCTGTCAGATGATTTCTTAATGCAATTCTATGCATTGCATTATGGTATTTATTTCTATACAAATGCTTGTATTTTAACCATGTTACAAGAGGTGTGATTGCAATATATATTGCAAATTTCACTCCCTTATGTTTTAGGGTGCATTGAATTTTAGGGCACACTGTAAGAGCGATTCCATCGAATACAAACCAAACACATATGTCTGGATCACTCTCGCTATGACTTCTCACTACTCAGGTTTCTGTTAGTAGACACAGAGCTAAAGTCCGTCTTGCTGCAGTATCTCTGCTGCTTTGTATTAACAGAGGTAGGCTTGTCTCAGTGAGCAAACCTTCTCATTATGGGTCAATCGCATTACCCTTTTTTCTTCTTCCTCCTCAGTCAGTTTAGTTTATCATCCCATTTAGCAGGCTATCTAGTTTACGGAAGCCCAGCTGAGGTACATCATTTTCTTTGCTTTATATTTTTGATTTAAGCATTCATTGTACCAGGTATATTTGTATGATTAGGTTTAGCTCCTCTCTGTAATGTCAAACTGCACTGTATCCAATGAATCAATTTTTAGTGTCAGCCTTCAAACCTAATCTTGTAAATTGCCTTGTACAGTTTATCCAAGTTTGGTTTCTAAGTGTTAGATGCTTTTTAAAAGGCCACTGCCAACCCATCACTGTAACTGCCTTCACTGGAACTGCCTTCAAGAGGCATGGCTTGACATGAAAAGACATGTAAAACAGAACAGCCAGCACAAGAGTCAACTACTGCATTTACAAGGGATCACTGAACACAAATAAGCAGCCACAATTACCTGGGTGTAACAGCACATTTTATTGATGACAAATGTAATCTGCATTTCATTGCACTGCCTGTGATGAAATCAGAAGAAAGACACTTTGCTGATGTTTGTCCTAAGCAGTTCATTAAAGTTTCAAAAGATCTGGATCATAATATCACTACTGTAGGTATAGGTCACACTTGGCATATGATTGAGCAACAAGAAAGCTACCCTTCGATTATAAGCCCTGTGCAGCAGCCATTATACAGAGGATAATCACATTGTCTCTGTGTGACAGCAGGTTTGACAGTGTTTTGACAAATTGCCTTAAATGACTCACATATTTCAAACAAAGTCCCTCGAATATGGCAGAGCTTCAGCAAGTTTCTCAAAGAAACACGAGCCAAGATGTTCCTACTAGGTGAAATTCAAAATGATCAAAATGGGTCAAACAGAAAAGAGATGCTTTGAAAGCAACATTGGTGCAGAACATGGTCATGTTACCTTTAGGCGAGCTTGGTGAACGAGAGGCTGGAGATACTGCTGGAACCATGCTGGTAGGAATGATGCTCTTGGTTTTTGAAGCGAAAAATATTTTTAATTTTGGTATTTGGCCTCCTTTCCTAAAGTCTTTTAGGTGCCTAAATAAAAGTGGAATAAATTTATTATTTTTACCCTTATCCACATGCAGTGGCACCTTGGAATATGAACTTAGTTCGTTCCAGAAGGCTGGTCGAGTTGCGATTTGGTTGAGGTCCAAGTTGAATTTCCCCATGTAATGCAAATGAATGTAATCCATTGCAGGCCCCCAAATGATTGCTTATTTAAACTCATCTACCTAACTAACTAATAATAAAAAGCATTGACAATCAATATAAAACTAATACACACGTGAAAAAGTACACAAAAGCGATAAACTTGAAATAAATGACAATCTCATACTCCGAAGCAAGAGCAGACACGCATGCACCGCCTTAAAGTCTTGCTCTAATTTCCTTTTTGTCTTTTGTCTTTGTGTCAGCCCATTAGAGACACGTCTTGATCCATACGAGTTTTAGCAGGTCTGTTCTGTTTTGTTGTGCTCCAAGTTTTCGGTTAGATTTTTCTCGACTGACCCGTCCAAATTGGTAGAGTTGAGCGCTTCTTGACCCATACAAGTTTCCAAGATTTTGGTCAAGGTACAAGTCGAAAAAAAATGTATCAAACCCAAAGTAAAATCAGAGTACAAGAAAAGAAAGTAGGTTTATAGTATACATGTTTTAAGTATACACATAAAACTAAGCTGGTCAGGTTAAGAGGCATTCGAGTTCCAAGGTTCCACTGCACAGACAGATTACTAAATCCGTACAGATTACCAAATCCGGAATACCAGTATTCTGGACCAGTTCCTGCCCTATCCTGTCTGTCATTTCGGCCTGACCAGCAGGTGCCGCTGGCCATCCCGTTCATTGTGTTTCTGTCCTGATTGTTTAGTGATACTGACTCTCACACGTCTTGTTATTCCCAGCCTTAGTGTTTTATTTGTTATGGTCCACACCTGCCCCTTATGTAGCTCTTTTTATAGGTGTATATATGTACTTCCCTTGTCCTACTCCTTTGTTGGTCATTATAGATGTGAGTATTGTTAGTGGTGTGTTTCACGCTCTCACGTGGAGTCAGTCCTGAAGATTCTTCCTGTGTTTCCTCATTGTTTCACTGTGTTCGGTCCCAATCCTTGTAGCCCATGTTTAATCTGCTGCCTTTGTTTGACCCCTTGCCGACATTTTGCTTTTAGATTTTGATTTTGTTTGAGCTCCCTTAGTAAACGCCCCTTTGTCCTTATATTGCCCTGAGATTTATTTGCTCCTTTCCTGTTGTCCCATTGTAACAAAATGAGACGACATGCCATAATGTAGGCTACTAGCTATGCAAAGAACTACAGGTAGAAGAACAAAACAAATAAGAAACAGTACCATAAAACAATACAAACATTCCGTTCCATCTTCAGTTTCTTTTAGTCAGTCCACTCACCTGATGTGCAACAAATAAATAAAAAGAAGTATAGCATGGGGCCTCCATATCCGCCATTTCAGTAAACGCAGTTTTAGTTATCAGTCCTAAAATCAAATTGGAAAATTCCAGAAATAAACGACATAATTTCCCAGCTGTTCACCAAGTGTAACATAGTCATGGTGAAATATGCTAGCTCAATTGCGCAATATGCAGCCGGTGAGTATCCATAATAGGCGATTAAATTTTTTAACAAATGAAATTCTCTCATTACTGGTTATGTACAGGATACAATATTCTTCCTTGTAAAATGTGAAACTATGTTTTTCATTGTTCCATCATCTTCTGAGGGGTAACACAACAAAAACACAATATTCATCTCTTGATGTATGATACATTTCATTGATCCATCGTATCGTTGAAAATTTGGTGGTCTTTCATTCAAGAGAGTGAGTACAGTACTGTACAGTATTGTATAATCATGTATGGTGTGCTTTATTATTGCTACATTTAATATTTGTAATATCTTAATGTGTGCAATTTATCAATCAAACTTTACCATATGTATCACATTGTATATGGGGCCCGCGTATGGTTCACTACCTGGTTTCAGCCATCCACAGATACGGGGGGATCTTGCTGTATGTTATTCACAAATAGATTGTGCATCTTTTGAATGTGTGTTTTAAATGGTTAAAACGCTAAATGTCCAAGAGTTAAGAAAATACAGAACATTCAGAGTTATTCCTTATTTGTGAAGAGTCCAGCTTTTTCAATCTCTGGATGTAACTGTTACAATCTACTTTTGGCTGGTCAATCTCTTTGATTGTGTCATTGTAATTAATATACAGCGATGAATGAATTTAAATTAAATATATTATTTTTGTTTGATATTGACAGTTGGTTGGGGGATTATTTATGGGGACAAAATCCTTTTTTTACTTTCCTGTACTGAAAGGTGTAATAGTTAGCATAATATCTACTTTATCACTGTAACAGTAGAACATATCAAGTGCAAAGTATAAATAAATGTAAATATGCTACAGGACATAAACACTATTTTATTACATTTTGTTCCTGAAATCCACCCTGAATGTAGCCTTCAGCTGGGATCAGGATAATCCTGACTTTTTGGATCCCAATCCTACTAAAAAGTTTTGAACAACACATACCGAAGGTTTGATCCACATCAAAACCGACACAGGACTTTGTGATCTAATCCAATCCAATATTAGAATTTTTTTTTCCTTTGAACATTTTTCAAGATTCGATCCAATCCAATAGCTGAAATCCAGTCAGATTAGTTCTGAACAACAGGGCCCAGACAGGACTGTTTCATTTCTCTGTTTAGCTATTGATCCTGCAACATTGCAATGCTAAAAGAGAATGTGCAGAATGAATTTGCTTATTCCTATTCAAGTGAATCACATTAAAATAAGGCAGGATTTTCAAACATATCCATATATATATACATATATATATATATATATATATACATATACATATATACATACACACACACACACATATATATATATATATATATATACACACACACATATATATATATATACATATATATACATACACATATCCATATATATATATATATACACACACATACATATATACACATATCCATATATATGTGTGTGTGTGTGTGTGTGTGTGTAATATCTTGTTTTGACTTCAATTTGTGTTCTTGTGCAAAGAAGTCAGCCTTTTCCATAATGATAAACTACAATGTGAGTTTTTATGCTGGCAATTGCAATCAAAAGAAAAGCGCGGAGAGATTTGGATTTTGCAGTGAAGAAACACCTTTCTGTGTCATAGGGAAAGAATGTTTGCTCATGGCAAATCCCACTTATCACAAAGAAACATGCCTTTTCCCTGGAATAAAGAACAGACATTAAGCTCAGCTTCCAGCGTCCTTATATACTGTCACTGTATGTAAACAAGCTTTCCAGAAACATCCAGCTGCCCGCCCAATTGGTCATTGCCAGAGTGAGGCGGGCGAGTGCAGAAAAACACAAGCTGTAATCGTTTCTTTTGGCATGCATAATTCAAACCATGCCATGCATATTTTATTACTTTTGGTTCCCATATCTCATATACATAAACCATTAATAATTGTAATATTATCATGAAAGACAGCTACATTTAAAGAGAAAAGAGTAATTATTCAATATTGTTCTTTAGACACATTGTTGTCAAAAACTACCATTTTATGTTGTGGGGTTAAATAAATACTACAATCCTGGGGTAGGGTTAATGCTCAGCGTTTTCACATTTAATTTTGTTATAGAGCAATGTCACAGCCTGCACAACATTCCAATGAACATTCAGTCCCCTGTGTGATGCATCTGAGAGTAACAGACTAAACATTTCTTAATAAGTACCTATGGGTAAAAATTATGAGATGTCAAGGATTTTCCCTTAATAGGATAAGCAGGTGATCAGGGCGAGATCAATATTCAGTGCAATGTGTGGGAAATACATGAATTTCAACTCACACAAACATAACAGCCTGCTTACTAGCATAAAGGAAATGAACACTTTCTGAATTAGCTTTTTATTCTCTTAAAGCACAAACACGCACAAGGAATAAGACGTTAAATAGGTGCACAATAAATACATTTTTTAGTATGTCCGCATACACAAGAATCTCACAAAGGGCTATTTAAAATTAGAACTGGAAAGAGGATCGCTTCATTTCAGAAGACAGTACTAATTTATGAGCTCAGAGTTCTCATTAATGAAAGGTTTAGTTCTATTTAGGCCAAGTATAGGATCACACATCATGAGGACACATTAGTTTGTCACAGAAAGTTCAAGCAGTGTCTCAGAGAGAGAGAGATTCTAAAAAATGCTCATTATACTTGGCACAGTATACAGCTTCATGCTGCCCCCTAGTGAGGCTTTAAGGAAGGGTTTTAACGCTTTAGAAATCTCTGTGCTGTTTCTCTGGACCTTGCTCAATATGTTTAATAGTTAATAGAGCGCTGCTCAGCACATATTCCACTTCTTAATTCTCCTATTATTTCCAAAATGTGGTCTTTATAAAATTTGCAACATTGCTTTGAATTGTTTGTTTGAATCTGAGAAATTCAAGTAATCATTTCAGTGTGACGGTTTTGTTAACACAGGTGATACCGTCTGTTTTGATTGTTTTCCATGAATTCAGTTTAAATCCCAAAACCTTGATTACTAATGCAACCATTAATGTTGCACCGGGAAAGCATCATTTTCTGTCTTTGCGTATGAAAAAGGTTTTTAAATGGCAGATTTCTAAGGTACCGTCAGTCTAATTAATCTCCACACTAAATCTGTGCTCTTAATCTGGTGAGTTAATTTGCATTGAATGAATGAGTGGAATCATTGTGCAAAGACTACAAAGCACAGTTACAGCAAGGAAGCGAAGGCGAGAGGGCAGCGATCAAGACAAACAAGAGAGGGGTGCTTCCCATTTATTATTAAATCTATCTACCTTCATCTGGATGAAAAATGCCACAGTGTGCATGTTATGGGCTCCAGTAGTTAAAGAGAATATTCAAGGCTGTATGGAGCTCCTTTTCTGTCACCGTGTCTCTCCGTTTAATTGTCTGTGCCGTGAAGCGACTGCACCAGCAGCAGCATATGTGAGACGAGCTTTCACACGCTGTCATATACGCACATAGATTCTGCTTCTTGCTTTTGGGCCACTTGAGTCATTCATCACTACTCACAGGTCTGGTTATAACTGAAGCTGCCATGCATACAGGGCAGGATTCACTACAGTTTTCTTTATTTTCTAAAGCCTAAACTGGATAATAGAAAGTGTATACTTAAAACACGTATACTATAAACCTACTTTCTTTTCTTGTACTCTGAGTTGACTTTGAATTGCATGCTCTTTGTTATTAACTATTTACTGTCTGCATCACTCATTAATAGTTTAGTGCTGCAATACACTGACCTGCCACCAAATCTGCAATATTCTCTTGGGTTCAGGATGCCAACCTATTCCAGCGGCTAACAGCCTTTTTCCCCGGTCAAGCACCAAATTCAAAGAGGTACAATCTCCAGCCAGCAGATATTGTTTACATGTAATCTATCGATCTATACATGTCCTATTGGCATTTGTTCAGCCCTGGGTTTAAGGTAACCTAGAGCAATGTTCCCCATCTCGATCCTCGGGATCCCTCAGATGCTCCATGTGTTTGCTCCCTTCTAGCAGCTTTCTACGGAGGGGGGGGGGCATCAACAAGATGCAAGTGAATTGCAGGATACATACGCTCTCTATCTGTCTCTCACACACACACATGTACACACTCAGACAGACAGACACTATGAGACAAATCCGTTCTGCTAAACTCAGCGTGAACATATAAGCCCCACATACACAGAACCAGGGTGGGAGGTAGTCTGATAATCTGCAAGGTGTGAGGTTACACTGCTAACCATTAAATTAAATTAGAACATTAAAACAAAATTGGAATAGTAATGCAGATGCCGACCCAGTTGAGCTCCGAGCCGCTCTTGCTGGCCTCCAGTGCATCCATGGTTCTTCATACTGGTCACAACATGCAGATGCAGGATTGGCACTTTAGGCTGTAACATGTTAGTATGTCCTGGGTATTACACAGTATATATTCCTGTAGTTCACAATGACAAACATGAGCTATAAACATCATGAAAAATATAATGAAGTCCGTATTTTGACATTGTGGGACCTTTCTCTGGTAAATTTTAAATCAAATTGACGTGGTTCCCGATTCTAGGTTATTCCATGCCCTGCACCTGTTGTTTCTGCAATATATATGACAAATTCCATATATTCACTTCTCCGAAACTATAAACACGTATGTGAATCGCTTATTTTTCAGGAGATTCCATTAAAATGTTCATCGCACAGAATAGGTAAACAATGAATAGTTGTGAAATGGGAATACGGGGAACAAACCTGGTGGACGACAACCCTCCGATTTAAAGGTTGTTGGTTATTCATTGCAAAGGACTTGTCAGCATTAACTTCTATTTCAAAGTTGTCGCTATGCTCCAGAAATGGCTGAGAGCATCTTCAGCAATGCCTCATACTATATCCAACGATCATAACAGCTGCGTGTGAGATTTTCACAGTCCTGAATCTGAAGGTTCAGCCTTACTCCTGAGACAGTCAATAAATGACACATCTGCTCTTCCCAGCACGCCCAGTGGGACAGAGAAACAGAGATGTTATTTTTCTCCTTCAGTAGACTGCACTGTTAATTTGTGTCCTTAACTCCCTCTCTTTAACCACACAAGACACAAATAATTTTTTATCTTTGTGGGATAAATAAATGTGCTTCACCAAACACCCACGCTCATGTTTTTCATCTTTCTTATATTACTGCAATAATGTTTTAAGTAAAACATTTTGATGACACCTTTCAGTCTGCTGAACCGTCTTCCTTGTTATCTGTCGCACAACAAATTGGACCTTGTCACACTGTTTTGAACACAAACACCGAGAAGCACAGGAACGACAGAACATAAGCACTGAGGCAAATAAGCAGCGAGTGATCCTGGTAATGTAAATCCTGTTCCGGCAAAATATACCTTTGTAAAAATATCAGGAGTGTATAAATGATAAGTGGCTACTTCAAAGACATGAGTAGAAAGCTTCAGGAAGATTAAAGTGCTGAGCTTTATGAGAGCTTTATGTGTTGAGCTATGGTGGATAATTCCAGCTACATTCAATATTCAGATTTATGGCAAACAAACAGCATGACGTGCACAGTGAAATAAGAATTAGCACATGCCAGTCCTTCAGGATGAGACTGTAGACAGAAAGATTCACGCAGAAGCTAACAATTAATCATTTTATGTTAAAATGTTTAATCCTTAAACCCTACACTGGATAAATTGCTAGTGACATTTAATGACATTGTATATAAAATTTATTCAGTAAATAATTTTCTTAAAAGATTTTGTAGGTCAATCCAAAATAAAGAGTGTATTAGGAAACATATAAGCACATAAATCATTTCACAATTAGATAGTTTGAGCTGAAATGCAGCGAGTCCTTCAAAACAGGGATTCTGCAGTCCAGAGGCTCAGCAAAAGCTTGCTCCACCACACACGAGACGGGGTCAAACACAGATAGGATTTCAATTTCCAACCCTTCGAAGGAAGATAACGTCCTTGATGATTAAATATCCTATAGTGGAATTAAGGAGGACCAGGGACCATGGTAACATGAGATCTGGTGAGGTTAGACATAAATGATATATGAGATAAAGACTGGGATTTCGTGGTATGTTTGTGTAATCGTGGGCTAACGTGATGAAAAGCTCACGGTGAAATAATGGAGTGGATGGAATTTCACAGCTTTCTGTGGGCAATTTTCTCATTTATCACAAATATATCTAGTGCAAACAAATAAGATATCTGCTCATGAGAACAGTTCTCCCAGTGAGGGTCACCATGGCAACCTGCCAAGCAGGTCAGACTGAATCCTACTTGGCATGCCCACAGAAGGTAGCCAGTACTGGGCTATCCCCAGGTATTGCGAAGCCAGCTGTGATATCCACCCTCCTTGAAAGAGATCCTGTCTGCCCTGAGGCTTCTGCCCAGTGGGACCTGTCAGGAACATCTCCCCTAGGGGACAGCCAGGTGGAAGTCTAACCACCTCACCATTCTCTCCTTTCGATCCAGAAGAGCTGCAACTCTACTGAGAGCAAATCTGATACTTCCACAGAAAATGTCATTGCCGCTTGCGCTCGCGATATTGCTCTTTTGGTCCTTACCCCCAGCTTATGACCTGGGTGATAATAGGGACATTTGCCAGTCTCATCTGACAGTTTAGTTCCCACATTCGCACCACAAACCTGCCCAGTGTTCAAAACAACTGCAGCCATCTGATCAACTTCACATTTGCTCATACCAACACGAATGAATATGGTTCTGATGTACTTAAACTCCATCAACAAGGGCTGACTTTCCACCTCACATGAAAGCAGAAATCTGCTCTTTTCCAAGAAAGTACCATTGCTGCAAATTTCGTGGCGCTGATTCTCATCCCTACCGCTTCACATTCACATCCAAGGCTGCGTTGGCGGTTCTGGTTGGATGATGCCAAAAGAACAATATTATCTGCAAATGTCACTTGTAGCCCCCCCCACACTGAGCACCCGTTCAACGACAGCAGTGCTTTAATACACCATCCACAATCATCACAAAAGGCAATGAAGATGAGATGCACCTGTGGCGAAGACCAATGACCAATATAAATGACCCCAACATGGTGTCAAGCATCTGTAGATATATATACTTCAAACTACGTTAAGTTGTGCATCTTATGTACAGTTAAGTAGACATATAAAACATAGAATACAATCCCACAAAGGCAGAAAAAAAACAAAGAAAATTACAGGGAAATGAACATTTCCCAAAATGCTTTAAGCAGGTGTATCTTATACAACCATATTTCATATACTAGAAATAATGAAACCTTAATATTTACAGTTAAACTCTATTCCCCAAATAATATTAACAGCAAAGCTTAGTCATGCAAAAAGAAAAAAAGCCAGCAAGCACCAAATGTTCTGGCATACGGATGTTGTTCACTTTTCCCAAGATTTCTTTCTTGGACATTTTACTCATTTAAAAAAGGCTACCCATACAAAGCCATAAAGCCATATGCTACGCTACTCCACAAATAAAAACCAAGCGGAGACCCAACACGCCTCCCCTGTGAGTCGGAGGCCCTGTGCTAGTTTGCGCTGCATGATGAATCTCCAGCTGTCACTCAGAGTCCAGGGGCGACTGGAATCCTTCCCAAAATGCACCCCCCACCAACATCCCAGGCATCATGTTCCAGCTTCAGGCTGCAGGAAAGTGCCAGCAGACATTTAAACTGTCGGTTTTATTTTCTTCTCAGTGTTACAGGCGGCCTTCAAGGTAACTGCATTGTGATCTAACAGTGGTTTATCTACACGGGGTCCAAATGACATGGATAGGTCTTGAAGATTCTATTGGGCCTGAAAGGGATGTTTTTCAAATGTTCTTGTTTGATGGAGAGATACTATAAAAATGTTACATTATTGCAACTAGAATGACAATGATCATTTGTTTTATACGTTTGATGCTTTTTGGTTCTTCAGCACTGCTCTGTACTGTATATATCTGTTATAAGAGTTTAGTATATAAAGGACATGTCTATCATTGATACTGTAAAAGAGTTAGTAAGCTAACACATTCTTCAAGTGTTCTTTTAAAGTGAATTATCAGAGGTCGATTATTCCACCAGGTGCTTAAATCAAAAAGGCCCTTTAACTTCTGTGCATTCTCTCCTCATTAGCGCATAACCGGAAAAATTTGTTTATTAATCAATGCAATCAACTGCATAGTCCAAACATGCACCATATTTTCCAATGTGGTATCCCTAACCAATTCCTAGCCAGTGTCACTAAAAACCCACACAACTACCCATTAAGCATAAAATAATTACCATTTAAGTGAATGTCCCAGTTCTGTTGAGGACCCCTGACCTAGTCTACAGTATGTACTATATATATATGAAGTGTATGTATTTGCACAAAAATACAGGACAAACTGCATCCCATATTAGTTCAAACGGAGCATTTTACAATCCACTGGGATTCTGGGTAGTCTTGCTGAGCTCAGCCGCAGAGGTGGATGCCCAGGACCCAAAGGGAGTTCCCTTTCAGCGTCTGATCACCAGGGGCTAGTTGCTGTGTTGTGGCTCGACGTAGCCTCAACCTCTGCTGCACAGCTCATGGCAGAGCAAGCAGGTGATGGCGCTCTTCTGGTCACACGTCGAGTTGGGCCTGGAGTGGCCGGCCCTAAGTGTGTGTAAACCCCAGACCAAAGTGTTACCATTTTAAGCCATTTGATCTTGTTTTATCTTTTCGGAGCTTAGCTTAATTCTGAAACTTTCTGTTCCTCTGAGTGACAGACTGTCTCAGGATCGAAGCAGAAGGTTCTTATTTCCTTGCAGACAATGTTCAGCCATCTAAGCACCAAGGAATTGTTACTCTGTTTACTAAATAAAATTGCATTTTTAGGTCACAAGTAGAAGAGCTGAGGGAGGATTTAAATTTAGCCAAAGTGTTTTGAGTCTAAGTTTCCCCTTAATGTTTGTGGCTGTTTGTGAATAACTCTGGGTTCGATTGCGTGCTCCACGGAATAAGTCACTAATATGAGAAGCTGTTGTTTATACATGTCTCTCCTCCTGTTATATGCAATATAACCTCATGGTACTGCAGTAAATTTTAGAATTGTTTTTTTCTGCCAGGACCTTGGCAATAATACCCATATTGTGTTGTCAGGTCTTCGTCTTATAACCAAGCCCATCACTTCAAATCCTGGTAAATTCATGATCAGTAATGCAGCCACTGCTCTTGGTATTTCATCAGTTGCATCCTTAGTTTTAAAGGCTGCCACAGTATCCTGTTGAATCCTCCCAGGTAGCTCTTTAATTTTGTTTTTCATTCTCCTTCCTCTTCATGACAGATGTGTCAATGGCATTTCTATGCAGCCAAAGTACCTGATTCAAATTTAAAGTGCAGTCAGCCTATTGTGAAGTTGCTCTGCTTTTAGCACCTGCCTTAGAATTCCTCCATAAATATGCTTGTTGCCTCACCGGTGACTAATGTTTGTGATGCTAATTTGCATTATTGTCAATTGTAAAGCTTTAATTGCGGTAGCAAAATAAGCAGCGTCATTCAAAAGAATCTGCATATGACCCATTAATATGACCTATTTTGTAATGCTGGCAATAAAAAAGCAGAAACCAGTTATTCCTAAATATTAATAGTGCTCATTCAACAGTTACTATGCATTCTTTTTGTAAATATTTTTTTTCCGCAAGGACCTTGTGTAAGAGGAATTACCAAACCCCTTGACGTGTCTTTATGTTCCTCTATAACTGATTTCAGATAATAATATATTTCACTCATACCACTAAGAATTTGTCAATGAATATTTATGGTGCTCATAGGAGTTTTCAGTCCTGACTAAAAATGGTAAAAGACTGTCAATGGTTCATTCTTTCATTGTTCAAATGAATTCATTAAATTGTATTCAAAAGGCCTCAATTCCCATGAGCTACATACATGGGAAGCAAAAATCTATATAATAAATGTTTCAGAGTTGCACCATCTGTATCGGCGGTTGTCCTCAACAGATGAAAGGATTTCTAACAAAGTACTCCAAGCAACAAAAATGCTGCTGGTAAAATTGTTTACCTGGAACTTAGCTTTAATTAGACGTAATCAGTAGCAAACAAAAGATCATTTCTATTCCAGCTTCTTGGCAATGAATACCACTGCTGCAATTCCTGGCAACTTCCTGTGACTCATTCTTGTTTGCCTACCATACCCATCTGCCAGTAGTTACAAACAATGAGAAACATTTTTTTTCCACAGCTGTAAGAATATAATTTGTATTTTTATACAAAAACTAATTGTGTATTAAATATGGCGACAATATGTAGAATACATTTGAATAAGAAATACAATAAACTTTGTAACTGACTTGCATGTGTAAAGTGAGAATATTTGTAAATGAGTATATATGTGAGGCAGCGCTAAACACTGCACCACCATGCCGGCAATCACCAAAACGCTGCATTATTGTGATGCACCTTTTTGAATTATTATTGTTAAAGACTTCAATGTTTGTGATCAGAACGGCAAAGTAATGTTGGATTCTTTACACATGTTTATTGATGTCTACAGTGATAGCTAGGATAGCTAAGCTAAGGTTGAGTTAACGAAATTTAAAATACTTCGAAGTCTAAGATCTTCAAAGAAATGAGATCAAACAGAAAGGTTTTACATTAAAAACCCACAGGCAGAACCCTGTGGGACAAAAGTTGTGAAGTTCATAATGTTAATGATTTATATGTAAATATAAATATGTAAATAGTTCATTTAATAGTTAATAGCAGGGCCGTGCAGAGACTTTTAGAGGTACAGGTAGTTTGAGCAAGGGCTCCCCCTAGGTGAAATTAGGGTAATTGCTAGTGCTCAAAAATAGGCACTCGATAAAATTTGCGAACTACAGTGCGAGGGCACTTTCAATCACTCGTGGAGAAGGGGCAGCGACAATTTTCTGAAATCCAAAATTGGGGTCATAAAATGCATGATAACCAGTACTGATAACCAAAACAAGGCATTCCTCATGTAACAGCATATTTTTTCTTTTGTTGTGCATGAAGCATTTGATTATCATTTTCTAGGAATTGTCTGTGGCGGTATCTTTTTTTTTTTTTTTTGG
>JAODJW010000038.1:5648900-5659242 GCA_026777045.1 Hyperopisus bebe
GCATTCTATTCCCATGTTATTATACTACGCATTCTATTCCCATGTTATTATACTACGCATTCTATTCCCATGTTATTATACTACGCATTCTATTCCCATGTTATTATACTACGCATTCTATTCCCATGTTATTCTCCAGCCATCGTTCCACAAATTCTGTATTGTAGTTGATTATGGTTGTTCATGCACAGATTAATCCCATTTTTGAATTTAAAATGTCTTCCAAGTAAAAGATTTCCAGTGCAATTTTAGAATTGTCTTGTACTTGTCATATTCTTCTGCTCAAGTTTGAAAATGAGGTACCTTGTTCATATCTTTCTGTGGAATTCATTTTATTTCTGGAAAATGTAGCAAGAAGAAACATCAAAGTGCCTTTTCCCATAGCTTTCATTTAATAATTGCAGTTTAACACTGCTTTGGTAGGTCAACCCTGCAGAGTCAACAATTGTTCTCACCACTTTACTTGAGTGAATACAGTCAGGTTTTTTTGAGGCTATAAAATGATTCCAGCTCTTCCGGGTGAACTGCTTTGAAATCCAAAACCAGAAAATTGCAATCATAAAACAGAGAGAGCTCATCACTGGCTCTTTGTGGAGAGCAGCCTCAGCTCCAACTCTGACACCTGAATGCCGGTAGCACAGATATCGCTGTAATAATACAACATTGATTTGATATTGTTTAGAGAATGAGAATTTCCACATCAGCTCCACATATATTTAGCAAAAACTGTATTTAGGGGGAAATTATCTGATTTTTTTTTTTTGTGGGTGGGATGTTTTCAGTGTGTACAATTTGCAAGAAAGCAATGCCTTCAGCATTAACTTTCCACAAGGAGACTAATATTCCCTTATAATGCAGCGTGTGTAAGGGCAATATACACTGACGTTTATCTGAAAGAGCATGTGCACAATAACACTGTAAACAGTAATAATGTTTGCATGCTTTGGCTGAGGTTATTCCTGATGCATGCGAATTAAATAACACATGTGACCACATGCATTTTTACTGTGGGTCATGTTATTACCTGATTATGGGTTACAGAAACAAGGTTTACTGTGGCAAAAAAACACTGGAAACCCATGGGCAGAATTAATAAGTAGGGCACAAAAAATAGTATTATTAAAAAGCTTGAATTGTGAAATTACAGTATATATGTGAAAGGACTTTTATTCATAAGCCTGATGCAGGCATAATCTATAATCAACCTCTTAGGCAAGTGACAGGCAGAAATCGGGAACAGTACCGCGTATTTACTTCATTTGAAGCTGAGTAACTGGGTTCAAAACAGATGAAGCTCTACCAATGACATGACAGGGCATTGGAAGGTAAATGTACCTGCAGATTTACAGGGATGACATACCCACAGATATCCCTGCTTCAATTTCCATCACAGAATTCAGCACAAATTGCCTGTGATAAACCTTTTTTTTCCAGATTAAAGGTCCTTGAAATGTTGAATCCTGGTGTCAGGTCATGACAGGGCTACCTAAGGGTAGGACAGTAATGTTAAGCACTTGAGTGGAAAAAACTCAATTTTCTGGGACTGGTGTACAAAATAAGCAATATTAGGTGTTCTGAAGATACACTAAAGAAACAAAAAATATTTGTATAAGAGGGAACGGGGATAAAAATCACAACATTATTCAGTGGGCTAATGTGGCCCATCGAGGGTTTTCTGCAGACTTTTCCCTTGTTGATTATTTTGTGTGAATTTGAGACACATGAAGGTAATTCATAGTTTTCTCTCCCCCGTCACCCTCACGCAGTCTCCACAGTCTTAATGCTCTCTCGTGGAGTCACGATTTTGCTGTTTTATTCCGCCAGTAGAGACAACATAACACGCAATGGGCAATGGCAGATGAGTAGCGTAGAGCAAAGATTCATAAGCTTGATGCAGGCATAATCTATAATCAACCTCTTAGGCAAGTGACTGAGGCAGGAATCGGGAACAGTACCGCATATTTACCCTGCATATTCACCTGTATTAAAATATATTTTTGCATTATTCCGGGTGCTATAGGAGGTAATTTTCTTTTTTGCTGCTCTAAGTTGAGTGGGTGCGTGTCTGTGCTGGTGTCGCCCTCTGCTGTGTTACACTGCCACACTGTGGTCTTTCATTTCTCAAACCATTTAGCTAAACAAATCTCCACACTTCACCGCAAAGATCACAAGTCACTCTTATCTATACCTAAGTCCTTTAAGTAAAGATTTACCTAACACTGCATGCGCAGTAACCTAACACACTGAGCATGTAATGAATAAGTGGTTGCGAAAACGGATCAGTTGAACAATCTGGCTAATCAGTTATAAGGAAGCTCCTTTTCCCCCTCAGTTCATTGACTCATCCGATTTAATAATATAGTATAGTTTTAAAGCATCTCTATTAGGTACCATTAAGTCTGTGTTATTACTCAAAACAATTTCATCTTCTGTCTGGCTCTTCCCCCGTCCCAGTGCGTCCCGTTGGTATGGCACCTCACTTAATGGTGCTATGGCACCTGTAAGTTACACCCAGCGCAGGTAGCAAACGAGATAATGTCATCGTAGTTAAAACGTAAAGCAGTAGGAGATGGAGGATGACAGCCATCCATGACAGGGAAATTGCATCATGCTGTATCAATATCAGTTTACAATATTTCTCCTCTTCTAGATTTTCAGGGTTGAGATAGATATGCTAACATGCCAAAAACAGACATATCAAAAAGAACAAAACACAGTACACTTCTCTCAGGACTGAAAAGATGAGGAGTTTTTTGAGAATGGCAGGTTTCTAGAATTGAGAATGACACATTATTAAAAACTAAATATTGAATTGTACCTTAAAATAATGGTAAAAATGGTTATACTTCATCTATTTCATCTGTGACGCACAAAAGGAACATTACAAATATCAAGTTGACATCTTTACAACATCATTACAAATATTAAGCTGACACTCTAATTGTACTGATCCTACTAACCTTTGAAATGTGAAATCCATCCATCCATCCATCCAACTGCTTATCCAGAGTAAGGTCAGAACAGAGAGGGTTGGAGACAGTCTCACAGGCCGTGATGCCTCTTCTCTGTCAGGGACGCGACCTTGGTTTGTAATGCTGATTCTGCACCTCGACACCACACCCTATTGCCACATAACATCATGTAGCATGCCTTTGAATTTCTCCAGATCCTTCAGGTCATCTTGCCGCAAGCTGCACGAGTTCAGTGTATCCTATATTTTAGAGATAAGAGGCATTTACAACTGCCAGTGCAGGAGTAGAATCTTCACTCTCTTAGATAAACTACTTGTGTGCCAGTCAGCATCTCCATTTATCGTTCACCTAGGACCAACAATAACTATGCAAACAATGACGCACTTCCTTATACATTTTTAAAATAGTCTCGCCACATTAATCATTATTTCAGTGATTCTCGTACATGTCATAAATCTTCATTGTTAACCATATTCAGGCGAACAATAGACCTAATTGGGCATTTTATGTATCTTTCCAAAGCAGTTTCACATTATCCAAAAGGCAATACACTTATTTTTCAATAAAGTTTTAGGAATGATATATATGTTACATACTATATACTTTAAAAATGCCCTGCGTTGTTAGATGATATAATTTATGTATAATGTGTTCTGGGAAGTTATTATGAAATACAAGGCTTGAAGAGCACTGGAGCGATGGTGCCAGGTACCTCCAGTGGTGATGGTTCAGGTTGCCCCCCTGCTAGCTGTGAGTGCTGTTTACATGCTGACCCTGTGCTGTGCTGGTGTTTGTGGGGGGGGGGGGGCAGCCAGTATGCAAAGCTTTAATGGAGACACACAGAAGGCGGGGGACGATATCTGAACAGCAGGTGACTGAGTTAATGCATATTATTTATTTTTAAAGGGCCAGTACACCAGGATCTGAGCATCTCGGAAGGGAGGGGTGGAATTGGAAAGCAAGACTCATCACCCCCAGAGGTATTCAGCATACCAGTAGCGGGAGAACATTTTAAGATGAATTTGAGGAAGCACTTCTTTACACAGCATGTAGTTGGAGCATGGAATAGTCTTCCTGCTAGTGTAGCGGAAGCTAAAACCCTGGGTTCCTGTAAATCAGAGCTAGATAAGATTTTAGAAAGTCTGAGCTATTAGTTAAGTTCTCCCCAAACGAGCTTGATGGGCCAAATGACCTCCTCTCGTTTGTAAATTTCTTATGTTCTTATTTATAAGGGGTTGGGTTTGGGTTAGGGTTAGGGCTAGGATTAATTTCATGTTAATTTCCTACAGTTAAACTAAATTTAGAAATATTTTCTGTTTCAGCTACTTCTGTTAATTTCACATTTATTTATTATCATGTTATCATTGTTATTTATCATATAAATTTATCATTTATTAAATATGTCCCTCTGCATATGAAGTTCATTATATCTAATCCTGGAAGTCAGACACACCACCCAAAATCCCTCTTCCTTTCTCATGTGGCAGAGCGCTCGTATTAAGCATGTTTTTTAAACAAGAAAATATTTGAGAGATCATCATTAATGAGAAATTATTAATTACTAAATTATATTGGAAATTGAATATGACGTAGTCACACCTTGACTAAGCCACAGTCCTTTGTGTGTCTAACAGTGTTACTTCTCCATATACTCTCAGCACGCTCTGTACATCTCCCTGCTGTACAAATGCTGTGCACCATACCCAGTTTCATTTCAATGTAATATGTGTTGTATGTTTTGGCTGTAATTTCTTTGCGCTTTATTTATTTTTTCCATATGTATCACTTGCATTTTTTGCCTTGCTTAATTTTCTTTATTATTAAAAGAAAACATCCCATGGCAATGTAAAAAAATATTTATTTGAAGAATGCCCTTGTGCATCAAAGTAAAAAACGTGCACATTGCATCTCAGACAAGTAATTAACAAGTCAATGAAAAAAGGGGAATGCTTACTCATAGCAAGCTGCTTGTCTATCAAAGCAATTTCTTTTGAAAGCTTCAGCTTAAATCTTTAGAGTTCTTTAGCCGTCCCTGTATTTCTCTTTGTAGGAAGGACCTGCAAAGCACCCTTGTATCACCCTCACAGTCCTAATGATAAGCGGTATATTGTCTAGATTAATATGCATCATTAACTCAATAAAATGATTATATCCAATCACCCATAAATACCTTTAACTAATTTTCTCCTTAATATCTTACAAAGTATTTTGGGTGTTTTTGGGTGTTGTGCCTAATTGTCACTGGCAGTGATACATATGTTTACAGCTACAGGCTAATCTTCATCCAGTGATGTCACCTGTGGCTCTGCGACAATGTGATTGTATCTCAGAGTGTCAGCAAAGTTAGATATCCTGTTATTATTGCCCCGACCACAGCAATCAAAATGCTAAGGAACAGTGTCACTATGACTGCATACTCCTATGGTAGATTTCTTTACCTCCTATCTCATTGAAACTGATCCCCCCACTACAGTTTTTCTCAATTGCTTTGGCACATTACAAGAAACACACTTAACAGTCAAAATTATAAGAGCATTTCTCAAAATGGTTTATGCATACAGCAGAACATTACAGTTAAGCTGCCGGAAGCTATAATTCAGCCAAAGCAATCAACATGTCTAACATGTTTTCATTGGCTGTCTTCAGAAATGATCTTTTCAATCTTTGCTATTTCAACTGAGAGTAATCAATAGGGCATCATGATAACAAACTTGTCATGACCCGCTCATTCGACCCTCCTGTGCCACGCCCCCTTTGTTAATCTCGTGTGAATTCCCCATGTTTACCAGTTGTTTTCATTAGTCTTGCGTATTTAAGTCCATCTAAGTTTGTTTCCCTAGTCCTGTCATTGAACTGTTATGCCTTTTGTTTCCGTATGCCTCTCCGTCTCCCTATTAAATCCCTTTTTACCTCAGTCCTTACCTTACGTCCTTTGCCAGTTTCCCCGGTCTGAGCTCACAGAGTCATAACAAAACTGCATGTAGTTTCAGAATTATAAACTTATAAGAGCACAAAAATGGGCACTGATTTTAAATCGACAACTTTTTGACATGCATTATTTTATTCGGTTTGTGAATATCAGGGCGCACAGTGCGACACAGCATATTTATGCAAGGCCTTTTTTATGCAGTGGTGCACTGAAGTGTCTAGAGGTACTGTAACACGACAAGCGGTTGGCAGTGCTTTCTGAGCACATGATATAAACCATACCTTGATATACCATGATCAACATGCAGTGCCTTGTTCCATTGTCTTTGACATTACAGTTTTATATGTGATGAAAATCTCCTTGATAAATAAGAACCTCTTTTTACAAACCAGAAGGAATGTTCCTCTGAATCTTTACTGTTCTCAGTCCCATGATCTCTGTTTATGGCGCTGCACTCGGAATGTGTTGTGACAGTGAAAGGTGCCTAAGGGACAAAAATGATAGCGAGAATAAGGAATCGCAGTGGTGCAGGAGCAGACTGGCGCAGTGGTGTCAGTTGTGTTTCTGCGCAGCAGTCCGACATGTAGGAGGCTGCCTGACCCGCATGCAGAGATGCTCCGGGGCGGAGACTCGTACCCAGTGCCCGCTGTCACATTAAAATGAAGGCCGGCTCACTTATTCTCCATGGTATCGTTTCTCTTGCTCAAAACTCAGCATGACTTGACTCCTATTTTTAGTCTCAGTGACACTGCTCTAACTGCATGCGAAACAGGACAAGTAAACATTTTATCCCTCACTATGAAGTGAAGTTTGCAAAATAAATCATTATACAGTGACTTCCAGATACGGACTGTCATGATGGAGCGTTTTTTTGCTGGACATTCTGATCCATTTATATTCTTTAAGTACTTTTCAAAATGGATTTATGGTGGTTTGAAAACACATAAGTCAGAAAAACTTCATTGGTGTTATGCCAGTACACCAGAGGACAATTATATATGTGCAGAGTGATGGACATTCAGAGCCACCAATTTAGCTGAAAGGCATTTCTTTAGGCTTGTACAATGTTAGTGTCACAAGCAATTTTCCAGCTAAAATACAACACAACACTATGGAACAAACTCAAAACTGAGTATAACAACCTGCCATTTTTCTACAGAAAAAAAATATCTCTAAAGAAACAAAATGTCAAACAATTAATACAACAATTTATAAACGACCCCATACCGGAAGGGCAGGTATGGAAGGCGGATGGACATAGTATAAACCAAGGCTCTTCAAATCTGGCCCTTGAACCCAAATCCAGGCTGGGTTTTCAGTTCTCTCAGGCAGTTACTTTAATAATTACTGATTCTGATTGGCCAGAGGCTTCACATCTGACTCACAGGTAAAGGAAAGATGGAAAATCAGCAGTGCTCGGACTTCGAGGACCATGATTTGAATACCTGTGGAATCTATAGTGTCATAGTGTATATTAGACTGGATACATGAAGGGAAACCTGCAGTCTTCTTGTTTAAATAACTGTTTAAACTTCACTGAAGAAGGCAGATCAATGATTAAACAGATTTCTATGGGTCAGTCCTACCCAGGGCATTCATCTCACGGTCCCGGATACTGCAGGACAGGTACGGAGTGGGATTCACTTTCAGTTCAGGAGTTTTATGCCTGATACCACCCTGTTTTGTCTTCGTTCTGGGGGAACTTTGATAAATGATGCCACAGTTCAAGTCTTATTATCCTGATAAATTCATTACCTACATTTCAAGAACTGTCAAGCAGCCTGATTTTTTCAGTCCTGCCTGGTCCCTTTATAACATCCATTATTTGAGAAACTTCCATTGATTAGTCATAGGAAGCGATTAGCTGTGGCACTTCCGCAACCACGCACTGCGCTCACTAAGCTCTTAAATGACAAGCAATTACACTGATGCATGTGCCACGCATTTGCGTGCTTCTCTATGCAGAGCAGTCATGGTCTGTTGTGTGTGTGTGTGTGTGAGAGAGAGAGAGGGAGAGAGAGAGAGAGAGAGAGAGAAAATTTGCTGGTTAACATTCTGAAGTGTAGAATTTTAAAGTAAAGAAATTTTTTTTCTGGCTGGCGCAATAGCACAGCAGCTAAGCGGTGCAGCAGGAATTCTGCTCATTCTCTCCACAGGCCTGCTGCAGGATACAACCCCACCTGTATCCTGGTGGGATTTTGGGCTGCTGGGGGCAAAGTAACACAACTTAGATTACAAACAATAAAACCTGGCACCCTGACATGAGATCAATTACGTCACCAGTGACAACACATTCCACACAAACACCAATCACAGCAAAAATGTTTATTCACTCTTTCCCATTTCAACTTTTTCCCTTCTATGGTAGATACCATTACGGAAGAGCGAAACAGAAAATACAAAAATATCTGTGTTACGTTGGAAAGTAGAAAAGAAAATGTGCTAACACTTTACATGAACTGCACCATCATAATGCATTCATAGAGCATTCATAAGTGGCATGTAAGTATACCTCAACATTTTAACAATAAGTCTATGCACTGAATTGTCAAACAGGAAATGGAGGTTACTGGAAGACCATGAAGAAATATTGTATGATTACACACTTGTTTTGCCTCCAGAATATTAAGCTTATTGATGACACTGGGGACTGACTCAGTTTAGGCTCCTTTTTCTGACAAACCTGCCTGATTGCGTGGTATATGATTGGTATATGATGACATGGTATATGATTGGTGTATGATGACATGGTATATGATTGGTGTATGATGACATGGTATATTATTGGTATATGATGACATTATATATGATTGGTATATGATGACATGGTATATGATTGGTATATGATTGCATGGTATATAATTGCATGGTATACAATTGGTGTATGATTGCATGTTATATGGTTGGTGTATAATTGCGTAGTATATGACTGGTATATGATGACATGGTATATGATTGGTATACTGTATAATTACATGGTATATGATTGAGCCTGTATTGCACTTGAAATTGCTCTGCGTCTTTACCTCCCTGTTTCTGTGCCAGGACTCCACTAGCAATTACGAAACTTCCCTGTATTCTAACACCTCACCGTGCTGTAAGAGCTGCCCCATTCAGAAATATGCATGCTTCATATTCAGGATCTGTCATTTTACTTTGGTAAAAATGTACCAGAACTGGCAGTTGCAGTTTAAAGCTGAAGTTTAACTGTGAGTGGTTCCTGCATTATGTGAAAAACTTTTCTCATGAAGAATTCCACATTTCACTTGTCTCAATTTTCTTGGTGCCACAGCAATGCCAGATCATTGCCATTCATGCAATACAGTTTATCATTGTTGCCTGGAGTTAAGATGTACACAATAAACAAGCTGATATATGCATCGGAAAGTAATGAAATGTAACAGAAAAATATTGTAATCCATTTTGTGACCATGACCTACTAAAAATGCTGAAAATGTTGTGGATAAATACAATGTTAATGTGTAGGATTCAACATAATGTTCAAAGAAACTAACTGCCATTTGAGGATAATGCTTATGTAATTAAAATCACTGTAACGGTATATACATTAAACAATCACAAACAAGCTTCTGTACAGATAGGGAAACAGAAGAGCCATTTCCAGATGTGTGTATTTTTATAATTATTATCTCCCAGCTGTTTATCCAGTACAAAGCCATAAATAAAATTGACTTGCATTTTATAATTTTTGTGTGGTGACTTGTTTGTTAATTTAAGATGTTTCAAAATACTCATGACAGTCTTTGTTGAACTGCAGTTGTCAAGTGAAGCTCACTGACTGACTTTCCTGAGATATTTTGAAATTCTTCCTTAGCCTGTTTTTCAAAGGTGTCATTCACAGTGTAACATAATATATTCCCCAGGTGTACTATAATCACTGAAATACCCAGCACAGCTGAATTCCTGTCAGAATTAAATTTATAACGGACCTTGTCACTTCTAAGAATGGGAAATATTACAGTGTTTGTTCTGATTTAATTTCTCCCAGGGTCTGCAGTGGGATTTGGGGCTCAGTTAATGTTGACTGCAGATCAGATTCAGAAATTTTATTACATTATAACACCAGCCCCACAGATTCAAAACTGTAATAAAACAGGATTTTGTGAAAAAGAGAAATGAAACAAGTGTAACAGCAATGCAATATACATCCAGCCTCTTATACATGCCAGCTCTGTGGTTACAGTGGGCAGGATGCCAGTCTATCTCAGGGCACAATGCTGGGGTACTCCCTGTGCAGGATGCCAGTCTATCTCAGGGCACAATGCTGGGGTACTACCCGTGGAGGATGCCAGTCTATCTCAGGGCACAATGCTGGGGTACTCCCTGTGCAGGATGCCAGTCTGTCTCAGGGCACAATGCTGGGGTACTCCCTGTGCAGGATGCCAGTCTATCTCAGGGCACAATGCTGGGGTACTACCCG
>JAODJW010000038.1:5665468-5678613 GCA_026777045.1 Hyperopisus bebe
TTAACATGTTTATTGAACATCTTGAACATGAGTCGGATGCATTCCATCTGCCACAGAAGTGCAGTACCATGGACCCATATCAAAAAGCAAGATTTTTTGCTTAGCCGGACAACTTGTCGGATTTAAGGCACCTCAGTTTAAATGGTCTTTATCTTCGTTCACTTACAATTAGCCCGAACTACCGTAAATCCGACATATAATCCAACTAAACATGAGATCCAATTCTAGCCTGGTTAATTGCCATTGTTAGCAATATCTGTTGATAACACATTACGCGCGGTGCTTTACATATAAAACTCCATAGTCCAAAAGTCCACAGATAAGTTGGACAGTATAATGTGTGTGACCAATTTAATGAGCCACAAATGAGAAATAGTGCTTACACAGTATAAAACTACAACCCTTCTGTTGATAAAAGGCGCACCCATCTTGGATTCTGAACTCGGGATCCTCTGTGCTGCTCCGAGATATTTCTCGGATCTCCGAGAAACGGGAGCACACATGCCGTCAGTTCCGGCTTGAAAACTCAGAATCCGACTCGGAATACAAGTTCCCAGGGCAAATGGAACACACCAAAACTGCCCGAAATGGGTTGACAGAGACGTTTCAGGGATTTTGAGTCATTCTGTGCTGCAGATGGGTTAATTGCTTTAAAAATTCAGATTAATCATGATGATGGATTAATACGCATTAACCCGTTAATTTTGACAGCCCTACTTTTTATAAACAGTTATAGCCGTGTTTATAATACTTTATGAATGCATTATAATGCATCATGATGACTGCTTTAAGTGTTACCAAAACTTTTCCTTTGTTGTGCAGTGCTGTACTCTACAAAGGAAAGTGACTCACCATGTATGGTTAGAAAGGCGGAATTGCTCATGTGCCTTTCTGTAGGTATGACAAACATAAATATCACACCAAGTACATGTAGGACACAGATACTAAGAACATGTATGTATCTGCTTTTAAGTAATTTAAATGGTCATAAGTTTTGGTTACACTTTGTAAGACTTTCTGAAAAGTGGCAAAATAATATGAACATATATTATCCATGGTACAGACACAATTAAATACCTGGAAACTTCATATAAAGCAAATGTTGTGATAGTGCACTAAAATTAAACTGCCTTCAATCATTTTCCTAAAGTGTTGGGTTTTAATATTGAAAGTTAAGGTAAAAAAAATGTTACAACCCATATATATCTTGGATATTGTAAATCTGTATTGTAAAAAGTGCTGCAAATGGTATTTACAGCATTGAGAAATAAGTGAACTTGTTTTATGAATGATACAGCTCAAGGCATTAAATTTGGGCATCCAAGAATAACAACTCTTTTCACCTGGGGACTACATTTATTTTTCTCATATTCATTAATTAGTCCATGGAAAGAATCCTCATAAAATGAATTCATACTGTAGCTAAGAGAGCATGCCAGGTGAAGTCGGGCCAAATGATGACACTGGATAAGCACTAAGACCCTGTCATCCTGCCGTCACGTTGGCCATTGGGTTGTCGTCGTGGGGTTTCCTCCAGAAACAACCCACCATAAAAGGAGTAGTTTATGTTGGGCCCCAACATGCTGACGAATGGCATTTTCCGGAATGATACACAATGAAGCCCTCAAAGGGCTCCCTTTGTCTCATGTGAGTAGACAGCATCACACTCAAATCCTGACCGATGGGGGCTTGTTTGTTTTCCAGTCCAATACAAACCAATACAAAATATGTAACTGGATTTCACACAGGGGGAATGTCCTAACCAATAATAATAATAATTCCAGTAATGATTATGATGATGATAATGATGGACAATTTATGGAAAAGATATTGGAAAAATCGTAATTCTATAATAGAATCATCCCAGGCATTCTATTGAGGTTACATGTTTAGAGTTTGTTTTAATGTGACAATGGGATGATGCAAGATCAGCAAGATGTTCATTCTAGCTCATCAGGGGGGATATTGTTCAAATGACAACTATGTACCCTGGGATTGTCACATATTTCAGTCCCACACACATTCGCCAGTGTCCCGTCCCCTCCTCAGCAGAATATTCATTGAACAGTTGTTTCCACCTCTGTCTGATTATATGTCGGGCGATTTAAAGCCCTGTTCCTTTGCCTTAGTTGCAAACTGCTGCTTTGTACTGCAGCCTGAGCAGTAGCCATGCTTAGTGATTCCTTGTGTGTGACCCACCCATCTGTGTTGCTGACCTATGACTCTAGATTTGTCTTTGTTTCCACGCTTTGCGGCACACAGACTTTGTCTGGCTAATAAACTTCCACAATATCAGTGACATGTGAGAGAGCTGATGTCAAGGACGTTGCATGTTCTTCTTGCATCCATGTGGATTTCCTCCCAGATCCTTCAACAGCATGGTTTCCTCCCACAGTCCAGCAACATGACGTTTGGAAGGATGGATGGATAGATGGATGGATATTCGAACCGTCCTTTTAAATGCAGTCCTCCAGCTTTCATGAAAACGCTCCTCTCTTTTATGTAAACACAAATCAACCAGGAAGCCTCCCTCAAAGACAACATTTAACATCTTGTTGTTTCATTTGCAATGATTTCACCGACCCCCCCCACCCCAAAATTCACAGAGGCAGTTAATTGGAAACCCACTCACCTACTGCTAAGGCAAATAATACAGAAAAACACAATAAGAATTCCAGCTTCAAGAGATATTTGAAAACTGTATTACTTCAAGGTGCAAGATTTTCTATAATTACATAATTTGATTATATGCATATCACGCCATTCCATATGTCTGAGATCGTTAAGCATTTTAAAATGAACAACAGGACTCCCAACACATTGCTGTATATTGGAGAGAATATTTTAGTCATGAAAATATTATTCCACCATTTTTTTCTTTTTACCAAGAAGATGAAGCAGAATATCAGAATATATTTCTGTTTATTTATTGATTTGGTGCAAGAAGAAATTACTTCAAATATTTCTTCCTACATGTCTTTCATGCTTATTTATTATTAAATTATAATCCTGAAAGCCCATATGAGTCGTCATCAACGTGTCAAAGGTGAGAGACAGCATATATAACCCTTCTATCACATTTAGTTTCTTACGTTGTTAAATCCAAATGGCCTGTTTTTAGATGCTAGGTATGTGTATAACGTAGGTTATTTCAGACTCCATGCCTTGTTAGGGCACATTTCGGGCTGTTTTCACGTTTGCCCTTGTGAGGTAACATGTAAGTAACATGATTATATGGAAAAGTAAAGATAATATAAATTCTATCATAAATTCCAAACTATATACACACAGACAAACACACACACACACACACACACACACACACACACACACACACACACACACAGGTTTGTAATTATATCTTTGTGGGGACTCTCCATTCATTTCTGTGGGGAAAACTCTAATCCCAAAATGACTGCAACCCCTACCCAGCCCTAACCTTAACCATAAGTAACCAAATTTTTAGTTCTTTGATTGCATTCACAGATCTTTGTGGGGACCTAGAAAATGGTCCCCACAACATCAAAAAAAAACAGGTCTTTATCACACTGTGGTGAACACTTGATCTCCACAATGTAACATAAACATAATCCATCCATAATAATCCATAACAGCGAATCCATCAGCCTAGAGGAAGCACAGTGATACAGCTGTACGGATGGATTGTACCTCCAGTACTTCAGAATCAATTTCAGAAGAAATCTGGCTTTTAAGGCTCTTTATTGGCTAATTCTTGGTATCATCTACAATATAATACAATAAGTTCACCTCAGCATGTTTTTTGCCTGTGGGGGGAAACTGGAGGAAACCCCACAACGACATGGAGATAATATGCAAACTCCACACACATGGAGCCACGGCAGAGACTCGACTTCGGTGTGAAGGCAACAGGACTAATGATTGCCTGGTATTCAGTATTCGCCATTGATTGGTTCAGGTGCACAGGGAGCTGGGAAGAAGCAAAAGTATGGGCTGTCTGACGTCCCCGGAGGTCCAGGCTGGGAAACACTGTTTCAGTCCAAGCAAAGAAAAATAGCAACTTTGTTTCTAAAATTTATCTTAATGAATGAATGTCTACTTCAGTTAATTTGTCTCACTGTCATATAGGTAAGCATGCAAAGCTGCGTTTTAATGTACTACCAAGTGCTGTCACGTTATATTTTACACAATATTTATTATTATTTCTACTGGCAGAGAATGTATGCTTCCCAAGCTTGCTTAAAAAAAGCAATATTCAATAAATATGAATTCCATGAGTAACCAAAGGGTGTCTGGGTAATTAGCACTGTTGCCTTAAACCTCTTGGGCAGGAGGTGTGAAATCCACCTCTGATCTGTTTGTGGAGTCACTATGTTAAAAAGCTGCAAGCAAATAACATGTCTCCTCATCCAGATAATGGCTAACTCTTGGTAATCAACCTGGGTTATGATGTTAATAGACTTACATGGTGCAACCTAATCTCAGCTAGCATGGTCTTCAAAGAACAGCATTGTGATCAGCGGGTAGGAAGAATCCCCCTGAGTAAGCATGGTACACTGAGGACAGCACTCCATGTTTACCAGTCTAAGCTGCACATCACTGCTATCCTTATTGGATAAGCAGCTACTCAAAATGGGTGGATGAATGAACAATTAAAATAATGTCGCGAGGCTAAAAAGCCCAATAAACACTCCTTTGAAATTATTACAAAAGTAAACCATGTTTTTAATTGGATGAGACCTGAAGAGTGAGAACAATGATCTGTGTACATCTAAGTAAATAATAATCACAATGACAGTAACTGTGTTCATTTCGTTGTCTCCGATGCATTTATGTAAAGACATAAGCTGATATTAACATAATGCCTTCAGGGATAGATATTTTTCTTTTTTAAACCACATGAAGAATAAAAGTTTTGCAAAAACTATTGTTTTACTACATATATATGTATTAACCCTTTACTCATCACTGCCATCTTGTGGACAATGGATGCTGTGTTCTGCAATATTGACAGTAGTGGATAGTAAACAAAAGTTTGATCATTAATACTGAATTAGAAGCTGTTACAATTCGCTATATTGGGTTGTTAGAGATTTTTTTCTAGCATGCTTCCAGGTGATGATCATCATGCTGCCTTTTAAAACCTATTGAACTCCATGTCACTTAAACTCAATGTTAAATATTGTATTTCTAATACTTCTACACTGCAAAATTAAAACGGTGAACTTAC
The DNA here is from genome assembly GCA_026777045.1 of Hyperopisus bebe. Lineage (NCBI taxonomy): Eukaryota > Metazoa > Chordata > Actinopteri > Osteoglossiformes > Mormyridae > Hyperopisus > Hyperopisus bebe. The sequence goes on from JAODJW010000038.1 coordinate 5,670,678, forward strand.
TTCTGTATTTGTGCACCAAAATTGCTTTCTATAGAAACCATGAAAGATGCCACATGATTGCATGTATTTTAAGCTTTTTAAGGAAAAGCAGTGCTCTTTTTTATACATTCGATGCTTTCTAATTAATTACACTTATTTCTCTCAGTACTCGACAAACATCTGCTCTGCATTCACATAAATCAAAAGCAGCCTACAATTTGCCTGTTGTGAAAATGTATAGAACAGGGTGTGTCACTTCAGGGTACCACGTCAGTAACTGTCACGGCATGTGAGAGTGGAACCTGACGGTTTGTTACACCATCTGCTTGTGTTCCTGAGTGAAGCTCCTTGGACTTTTTCTGGAAGAAGGATTTCTAAAAGTTCCCTCACAGCAGTGATATTCAGCCATACCCCCACATTACGGCACATGCTGGTTTACAAAGAAAATGTCTTATGCTTGTTGGCACTTTCTGTGAATAATACAATTGATTTAAAAACTGCCTCTCTCTTTCTTTCTCTCTCACACACATGCAGTTTATATTCTTATAAACACCAGTTTTTTTCCATACATCTCAGGTTAATTGTGTATATAGTACTACACTTTGCATGTGGTACTGGCCCTTTAAATCTTGTCTCTTTATAATTCCTTCAGTGAGCTTCTGCTTGAAAAAAATAAAAAGAAGAAAGAAAGAAAAGCACACGCTCTATGGACATACACACAATGTACACTGACCGCGTAAGAGCACCTAAACCAAGTGGGAGGCAGAGGGCAGAACTTTCCGTCAGCATTTGATAGAGGAGCAGGATAATGTCTTGTTGCTTAGTTCCACGAGCCACTTAGAGGATTTTTCAGTTCCTGAGGTTATTGATTGTGCTATTTGTCTAATAGGGGTGAGAATGCTGTCACAAATTTTATGGATTTTGTATTTCTCATCATTTTGCTTTTTTCATCATGTTTTTATCAGGTAAGAAATTTCCAAAACTATATTGATTTAGTAGCCTGCATAGAAATAGGTTTTGCCTAAAAATAAATGAGAATCTTCATTATTTAATGCTGAGTGTTTTAATATAATACAATTCTGAATTTTAATTTGTGTGTTTGCTGAAATTAAACCAAGAACAAACAACTCTGTGACAAGTGTTCCATTCCTTTAGAGAGTCAGAATAGAACCTAATATTTAATATTGTTCATATTTAAGAAGATAGGTGATGTGTGTTGCTTGGGATCAAATCAGCTACTCGTGTATAGATAAATTATGGTTTAATACCTTTACAGCAGTATATTGAATACTTATATCAGAAATTAAAGTATACAGGCAGAAAAAAATGTTTCAAGCATGAAAAATGTATTAAATGGCGAAAGCAAAAAGTCAACAAAAATCTTGGAGAAATTCTGTCAAGGTATTTCAATATACATGCTACCTTTGTTCAAAGTAGCAGCAAAGTTTAATGAACGCATAGCAGGAATTATGACGCCACTAATGCAGTCACACCTGACTTACACCCATCAAGTTTTCGCTTAACCTGTGCTTTTGTTACAACAATGTTTCAAACACGTTCTACAAATTCTTGCTTATATTGAAATGTTTGATGTTTCAATGGAGTTATGATCAGTAATTTGTATGTGTCCTTGGCAGGAATACTTTGGATAGGACTTTGAATGCTAAGTCTAACAATTTTATGTTGAATCCCAAACCAGTATGGATTTCAGTCAATCCAACTGTGCAAAATCCTAGTGATATCAAAGTGACTGTTATAAACTGCAGATCAGAGATCTCACCTCAGCAGTCAAACCAGGGTGGAGAGTTGGGCTGGAAGTGGACTGGAATCTCGGGATTGAGCAGGGATTGGGGGGCATCTCTGGACCTGTCCTCATCCATCACAGACACAGCATCAGCATCTTATGGTCTGCAGAAATGGCAAGCTGTAGGTGCACAAACATAGGAATTAAGGACAAAATTAAGACTTTCGGATTTGGAAATCGGTTTAACTGGTTTCTCCTTACACAATTCAACATGGGATGACGGAAGTATGAATTGAACATAAATCATACAATTTTATACATCAACCACTGACATTTTTTAAATCTTACATATTTCACACCTCCTCTGTCCACTCATATCTTTCTCCTGGCACTTCCTCTTGTGGTTTATGTTTATTGCAGATGTATCCGTGTTCTTTCTCCCCTTGCCTGCTACAGTTATGAATGATTAAAACATTCTCCAGTTTGCTTCGGTAACAGAAGGAATGATTCACAAATTGTTAGTTTTGACAGTGGTGCCAAATTTTAAGCAGTTGTGTGTCTAATTTAAGAAAGAATACATTTGTTTATGATTTTCTATTCTCAGTGGAAAAGCTACCAGAGCTCTTTTATACTCACTAAGGATTACTAGTGCAATTACTTCATCCTATGTGAACATATTGGAACTGTGATCATATTCGGCATCAAAACAGCAAAAATAAGCAACAAAATACCAGCTGGGGACCTTTAAAATGTCTCTGCAATTACATGGTTTTCCACATTGTGGCACTGTAACATATACATGGTGGTTACAATTACAGGCAATGATTAAATATTAAAGATGCAAATAGCCAAGGTGGGTATGGCTTCCAGGAGATATGCCAGCCTACGCTGGGCTTTATCGCAAAGCCTGGTGCTTTGCTGCTGGCCAGAAGGTGCAGTGCGGCGCTCCAGTGGCTGGTCATGATTCCAAGCTCAGATCTGTGTCTGTACAATTTGCATCTTACGCACATATTTTCACATGGGTTCCTGTCCACAGTTCAAAGACTTACATTTTACATAAAATTATAGTCCCTGAAATTCCCTGTGAAACAGTACCTTCCAAATGCATGGCGTGCCCAGTGCTTCATAGGCCCAGCGACGGCAAATTTGATGCACGGTTCTAGGAAACTGAACCAGATCTTAGATGAAATTTTAAATATCCTTGTTAGAATACGCTGTATTTTACACATATAGGACAGACTGCAAAGTTTTATTTTTGCATCTCTCCTTCAGTGGATTTCTGCTTTGTACTAGTGGCTCAGTAACATCAGAAATGTGTGTTTATTGCAGATATTGATACTATTATTTATGGTTAACTTGCATTTAAAGTGGAAGGTATAAGCCCCGATTCTTTAAACCTTTTCTTTCTTTCCTGCAGTTCTTTGTGACCACCAGGGCACCAAAAATAATAATGAGATGAAATTACATGGTTTTCAGGCAGATTTTTTAGGCCGGCGATAGCGGAAAAGTTAAAATAGGATAGTGAATGGCATTTTTCTTAGGGAGACGAGGCTTGGCGACGACTCCCTCGAGGGCTGTGCGGTTCTCCTGACTGATTAAAGGTTCCACTGTGAATGAGAAGGCAGCAGATTGTAAGGTGAGGTCTCAGCAGTGCATAATACTCTACATGACAGTTTCTCATTGGTAAATGTACTTTAGGGACAGGATCAGTTATATAGGGACAGACAGAAATATGGATGTAAAAATGGTGTAGATTTATATCAATGGTCAGACTCAGCTTAAATTCAAACAGCAATTATTCCATGGGGAAACAGGACAGTCTTATCAGCAGGCACTGTTGGCTGTACTGTATGCATTCATGTACTGTATTCATGTACTGTATGCATTCACGTGCTGTATGCATTCATGTACTGTATTCATGTGCTGTATGCATTCATGTACTGTATTCATGTACTGTATGCATTCACGTGCTGTATGCATTCATGTACTGTATTCATGTGCTGTATGCATTCATGTACTGTATTCATGTACTGTATGCATTCACATGCTGTATGCATTCATGTACTGTATTCATGTGCTGTATGCATTCATGTATTGTATGCATTCATGTGCTGTATTCATGTACTGTATGCATTCATGTGCTGTATGTATTAATGTACTGTAAGCATTCATGTACTGTATGCATTCATGTGCTGTATGCATTCGTGTACTGTAAGCATTCATGTACTGTATTCATTTGCTGTATGCATCCATGTACTGTTTCCATGTACTGTTTGTATTCATGTACCGCATGCCTTTGTCCTCTACCTGTCTAAGTAATCTGGTTAGTCTTTCTCTGTTTTCCTTGCCTAATATTGATTTTCTTGTGCTTCCAGCTCAGTCCTACTTTAATATTCATCAGAATTTATTTTGCAGTTATTAAGTTACATTTTCATGTTTTGGTGTTTTCCTATTCTTTATGGTCATGCTATCATGTCACTTAAGGTTTTTTTCAGACCAAGGCCCCCACTCTAATGGAAGGCAAAGTATATAAGAGGGTCTAACTCAGGGGTGTCCAATCTTATCCGCAAAGGGCCGGTGTGTATGCAGGTTTTTGGGATAACCTGTAGGTCAGCTGTTTACACCCAGTTGTGAGGACTCTTCAGCCAATCAGTCCTCTAATTAGTTATCTAATTAGGGAGTTGCAGCAAAAACCTACATACACACCGGCCCTTTGCAGATAAGATTGGCCACCCCTGGTCTAACTGAATGACTTAGTGTGTTTTGTTAGTTGTAATCAGGTCTTTGTTTTATATATCATACCTATATTTAGAGGGTTTGTGCAAAGAGAAGCCCGGAGGCTTAACTGCAGAAATCAAGTATTTGTTCCCACTTAAGGTGGCGTCATTTAGATAAGATGCTGGTCCCCTGGTGGGACTGACAGATTGTATTATCATGAAAATACTTAAAGGAATAAAATTAAATGTTCATCATTTCAAACCAGGCAACTTTATTCAATTATATTTTAAGGTAATTCTAATTCATCTTCATTTACATCAGCATTTTTCTCCTTATATATTGTATATTTACTTTAATAGTCTGCAAAAATTAGTGCTTTTTGTTCAGTCAGACTTACAAATTCGGATTTATAATGCATGGCTTTTATTTAGTGATGTACTGGTGGTGAATTTCAGCAATCCTCTATTTAATCACATATCAATGCACAAAATAAGTTTCATAATTGTTTTCAATAGTACTTTAGTACAAACATCAAACCATACTGTATTAAATTAAGTAGAATTTTAAAGTTAGTGTTTAAAATACCATACTCTGATACTATATGTGTTTCACTGAAGAGTGTCACCTGTTTTTAATACAAAGGGTAGATTGTAACAGTGTTTGTGTCTTTATGTCTGGTAATTTTTTTCTTCTGCTTACTAAAGTGATATAAGTACTGTATTTAATTAAAGTGTGTTTGAAAGCAAACTTGCTAATGGAAAGTAATTGCTTGTGTTTGCTCTGTGTTTTGCAGCTTATCTGCAGAATATTTCTCACCATGTGAATTTAACGCAGACTACAGAGCATAGTTTCTCAGAATTCTTATTAACAGTTTATTGGAAAATATTGTAACAAAGTGTAGCTGAAACCAATGGCAGCTCTTCCAGAATCTAGGGCACATCACTGCAATACTTAAAATGTAGCTGCCGCAACTGACTTTTCATTCTTATGCACAAGGTGAAAATATAAGAAGATGGCGTTTTATTTTTTGAATTCTAATCCTTCACTCAAAGTCCTTCAGATTATGTTAGTTATAGTGGCATCTTCTTCCCTCAATCTTCTCTTCGCCTGGTGACAAGCGATTTTTATTGTAGCCACAATGTGGGAGGATCCAACCTATGTTTAACAATTCAAATAGGAATATTTATAAATGGTAGGATGATAGCTAATGACTCTCAGAGCCAGATTCAGAGAAATACTGCATAATTTCTACAATTTCAGTATACATTTACAAACATAGTTAGAATATTTTAAAATAAACACAAAAATACATAGACATAGCTTAAAGGAACAGAGAGGTAACTGGAGGTCACAAACATAATGAGAAGGCCTTTTCTTACATTGCAGTTGTCTTGAGTCCTACTCTGACCGTATTTTATTGAGCTCATGGAAGCTTATGGGAGGCTGTTAATGCTCCTCTTGCTTCCCTCACAATTAGATCCCCACAACTTGACGACAGCTCTTGCTAAACCAAAGCAAGCCACCATATATCTGGCTTTCATTAATCGCCGTTGTTGTTGTTGTTTCAGCATTTCAGTATAACAGTTGCAGTTTTTCAACTATATGGGCGTGCGTGTTTTTAAAGTGATGGCTGCAGTCACTGTGAATGTATGAGGATGGAATGTTATATGGGGCCTGGATGAAGGGAACAGGGGCCCCTGTGATCTAGGAGAGGCAGGATGAACTCATCAGAGAAAATCATTAGGAAGGTGTGCACTGCAGTGCGTCCCAAGCTGGGTCTGAACATCAGAAAAAAACCACACATGACAAACACATACATCTTTGGGCCTTATCCATTTAAACATTTCATTAAATTAGCATCAAGGGTTTGCTGAGGTAGGGAAGGAGCCTGAGCTTGTGTGTGAGGTTGAGAGGTATCGAGTAGATATAGTCGGGCTCGCCTCAACGCATAGCATGGGTTCTGGAACCAATCTCCTGGAAAGGGGCTGGACGCTCTTTTATTCTGGAGTTGCGGCGGGTGAGCGACGCCGGGCTGGGGTGGGGCTACTGGTGGCCCCACAGCTCGGTGTATTAACAATGGAGTTTTCCCCAGTAAACGAGAGGGCTGTTTCCCTGCGCCTTCAGGTTGGGGATAGGTCTCTGACTGTCATCTGCGCTTATGCGCTGAATGTCAGTTCAGAGTGCCCGGCCTACTTGGACTCCCTTAGTGGTATGCTGGTTCCATTGTTTTGCTGGGGGACTTCAACGCTCATGTGGGCAATGACAGTGTGACCTGGAGGGGGGTGATTGGGAGGAACAGCCTCCTTGATCTGAACCCGAGTGGTGTTCTGTTATTGGACATCTGTGCAATGCATGGTTTGTCCATAACATTATGTTCAACCATAAGGGTGTCCATAAGTGGACATGGTACAAACATGCCCGGGGCTACAGGTCGATGATCGATTTCATAATCGTATAATCTGATCTGCGGCCTTCTGTCTTGGACACTGGGGTAAAGAGAGGGGCAGAACTGTCAACTGATCACCACCTGGTGGTGAGTTGGCTCAGGTGGCGGGGGAGGAAGCCGGTCAGACCTGGTAGACCCAAGCGCATAGTGACGGTCTGCTGGGAACGTCTGGCAGAGGCTCCTGTTCACCGGAGCTTTAACTTGCACCTCCAGCACCATTCCAACTGCATACCGGGGGAGGTTGGGGACATTGAGTCTGAATGGACACTGTTCCGGACCTCCATTGTGGAAGCGGCCGTACAGAGCTGTGGCTGCAGGGTGGTCGGTGCCAGTCGTGGCGGTAACCCGGTGGTGGACACCAGAGGTGAGGGGGGCCGTCAAGCTGAAGAAGGAGGCTTACTGGGAATTATTAGCCCGGGGGTCTCCGGAGGCAGCCAACCAGTACCGGCAGGCCAGGCGGAATGCGGCTCGGGCGGTCACAGAAGCAAAAACCCAGGCATAGGAGGAGTTCGGTGAGGCCATGGAAAGTGACTTTCGGTCGGCCTCAAAAAGGTTCTGGCAAACCATCTGGAATATCAGGAGGGGGAAGCAGCTCTTGGTTCCTACTATTTATAGTGGGGAGGGGGTGCTGTTGACCTCACCTGGGGACAGCACCTGGAGGTGGAAGGGATACTTTGAGGACCTCCTCAACTCTGCCTCAGATACATCTACGCACACTGCCTTTAAGACATCTGAGGGCACAGAGCCCGGGGGGGCTGGGGGGGGGGCTTGCCCATCACTGGAGCGGAGGTGGCCAGTGTGGTTAAAGAGCTATGTGGTGGCCGGGCCCCGGGGTGGATGAGATCCGCCCAGAGTACTTGAAGGCTCTGGATGTTGTGGGGCTGTCATGGCTGACACACCTTCTCAACAGTGCGTGGAGGTCAGAGACAGTGCCACTGGATTGGCAGACCGGGGTGGTGGTCCCCTTATTTAAGAGGGTGTGTTCCAACTACAGGGGGATCACACTTCTCAGCCTCCCTGGGAAAGTCTATTCCGGGGTACTGGAGAGG
>JAODJW010000038.1:5684944-5696107 GCA_026777045.1 Hyperopisus bebe
ATTGTGGGGTCTCCTTCGTTGTGGGGTCTCCTTCGTCATAGGGGACTCCTTCATCATAGGGGTCTCCTTTGTCATAGGGGTCTCCTTCATCATAGAGGTCTCCGTCGTAGGGGTCTCCTTCTTCATAGGGGACTCCTTCGTCATAGGGGTCTCTTTTGTCGTGGGGTCTCCTTCATCATAGGGGACTCCTTCGTCATAGGGGTCTCCTTCGTCGTAGGGTCTCCTTCATCATAGGGGACTCCTTCATCATAGGGGTCTCCTTCGTCGTGGGGTCTCCTTCGTCATAGGGGACTCCATCATAGGGGTCTCCTTCGTCGTAGGGGTCTCCTTCGTCATAGGGGTCTCGTTCTTCGTAGGGGTCTCCTTAATCATCGGTTTCATTTAATTGGTTTTCGGCCTTGTTCCTCACAAACAGAGATTTCTCTGGATTCTCTGAATCTTTTAATGATATCATGTACTGTAAAGGATTCCTAAATTCTTTGCAATATTATGTTATGTTATGCAGTGTTTTGCAATATAAAATATTCTTTTTAAAAGCAGTTGAAGCTTATGTGAAACGCATCACACTAATTTAAGACAAGAGAACACGAGAAAGGATCCTGAGGAGTAAGTCACAAGTTTGGGTAATTAGAAATTTTGTTATGAAAAACCACATAAAAAAGAACCTATTATAATTTCTCCTCTTCTAGGAAACCACTTTACATTCAGCTGCTTAGATGAGGAATGTAATGCACATTCAGGTCCAAGGGTTACTGTTTGAAGAAGCCTGTGACTCGTGATAAATCCATTTAAGTGCATTAAACATTATGTTCTGTTGGATACTTTGAGATCTGTGGCTCAATCATATCATTCCAACACACATTTCTCATCCTAGAGCTCCTTATTAGCAAAACTGGAAATGCTATATGGCCAAATGTATGTGGACACCAGCTTTTCCAACATCTCAGTCCAAAACCAAGGATATTCATATGAAATTGGTCAGCTCACTGTTGTGATAATAGCCTTTGTTCTTCTGAGAAAGCTTTCCATTAGATGTTGGAACATTGCTGGTGGGATTTGCTGCCATTCAGGTTGGGTATTGATGTTGGGTGACCAGGCCCCTTTCTGTGAGCATGTGTAGCTGACTGTTTATTTAATTACACACCTATGTCAGCGATGGATGTGACTTAAGTAGGCAATTCTTCAAAATGACAAGATGCCAGGGGTGGCATGGTGGTGCAATGATTAGCTCTGTTACCTCCTATCTCTGGGACCAGGGCTCGAATTTCCACCCAGGTTCCATACGTATGGAGTTTGCATGTTCTCCCCGTGTCATTGTGGAGTTTTCTCCAGGTACTTCCTCTTCCCCCCACAGTCCAAAAACATGCTGAGGCTGATTGGAGTTACCCAACAGTGTTAATTTTGTCAACAAAAATTTCAGTGATAAGTATTCATTGACAACCTATTATTTCATGACTAAATTGTAATGACAATGTAAATGAAAAAGTGTTTGAAAATGAAAATTATGGCAAAATCTCTGTTTATTATGCTCTGATTAGTAACCACAAGACTAAATTGCTTGCTTTGTTTGGGCAGACAACCTAGATCACAGTAACCGTCACAAAGTATTGGTTGTTATCCTTTACTGATTGGTTGATATCATTTACATGTATAAAGCTGCAAGTGCACGTACCAGTTCTCCCAGTCTCCATGCATCGTTCTGATTGGATGATTTGTTTTTCCCGCTTCGTTCATGTCTGCCCAAATGTCAGCTTTCAGTATAACTAAAATGACACTAATATCCCTTTTTGTCGTTTGAGCGATGTTACTGTATTATGTACTTTCTGTTTTTGAAGAAGGGTTATTATAAATTGTGCTGACAGGTTTTGCACATGGTTAAATGGGTGTTTGATAGGTGTTTTGCTGCCCTAATAATAAAAAAATATTACAGTATAAATGGCCATACGGTTCAATTTGATGGGTGTTTAACACCCTAATACCAAAAATGAAACAGGGAAAAGAATGTCTTGTTGATGTGTGCAGAAAACAAATATGAGCTGTGAAGGATATTTGGTTGCATTGCACTTTTTCTAACAAACTTTAGGCATTCATTTTTATATATGAAAGAAGTACAGTAAGTCATTAACATTCTCATCCTAGATAACTAAGCGTCATCATCATAGGGTGCGCTTATGTATGAGGTGTGCTTACTTCTCAAGGGGATTTATACAGCCAGGAGAAATACCCTTCAGCACAATCCATTTCAGTATCATTAACTTATGACTAAAAAATTGACTAAAATTAGACTATAGTTCCACTGACTAAATCTGAACTAAAACAAAACAAAGTCTAAAATGTGACTTTAATCACTACTATTTTCAGTACGTGACTAAGACTAAAAGGGATTTTAAATTTTTGCCAAAATTTATTACCAAATTGGCAATTTGCTGCCCTAAGAATAGCTGCCCTAAGCCTATCCCTAATCCTAACCCTAACCTTAACCCTAATTACAACTCTTACCAAATGTCTGTAGGTATGCATGTGAAAGTGAACGGTGTGCAAGTGTGAGTATGCCCTGTGACAGGTTGGTACTCCATCCTGGGTCGTTCCCTGCCTTGTGCCCATAGAGCCCAAACCCCTCTAAACCCTGAATAAGACAAGTGGTTACAGATAATGGATGGATACGGTACCCACATATTTCTAGCTGCATCATGTAGTCATTGTGTACTTTGAAAAACTTTTGTAAAATTGAAAAACTGTGCTAAGAAATACACAATGAAGGGTAAAAAAAAGATGCTTAAATTTAAAAAAATAATCCCTCAACAAATTCATAAGCACAATAATTTTTTATCATGCCTCTCGTTGACTCATCCTCTCGTTGACCTGTGACTGTTCCAGAATGTTCCTTCACTAATTATATATTTTACGATGGTGAACAGTATCCAGAGAACATGTAGAAATAATTTTAGGTTATACACTCATTAATATACACATGTTGTGTCAGGTGGGACGAAGGATTTGGGAGAAGGCATGGTTACAAAACAAAAAGGGGGTTTATTGAAATCACAGGACAAATACTGGAAATAAACAGGATCGTGGGGGATCAAAACAGGGGGACTGGAACTTAGGATGACACAGGTAACAGGATGATATGATGGCAATAACCTGACATTGACAATGACCCTGAGAATATGCATGGCCCCCTCTGTGACATTACTTGGGTCTGAAATAAATGTATTATTATTATTATTATTATTATTATTATTATTATTATTATTATTATTATTGACATTTATATATGTGTCCTAATATTTTGTGCATTGGGGACAGGTGAAACACAAACAAAAGCACATCTTCTTGACAGACTCTAATGCATGTACACCAGGTGGTCGAGTTGCTTCATTTGGTGAAAAGCAAAGTTGATGACAGAAGCAAAATAATCAAGCATGTGAACCACGACAGTCTAAATAAGAAATCAGAGTAAGTTACATATTTGTAAAAACTATAAAATGTAACTGCATAGCATTGCATAAATAACATCAACTTTCAAAAATGTCTTTTGCTGCCAATCCAGTATAAGTAATATTTGGAGGACATTAAGGTCAAATGCATCTGCCCCCCCCAACAGAACAGCTGGCTCCAATCTGCCCCCCTTCCAGTTGAAATGGTCTAGAACCTCCACTGGAAAGAAACAGATACTTATATACATAGACAAATAAGGGGCATCAGGCGTGGCCCCTTAGGAGCGGGCCCTCAGGCGTGGCCCATCAGGGGCGGCCCATCAGGCGTGGCCCATCAGGCGTGGCCCATCAGGCGCGCCCCCTTAAACATTCATGGTACTCCCACAATATTGGTAGGAGACATGTCTCAAACATCCATACCCTATGCCCTTGTGTAAAACTGTGGTGTGCAGAACAGCATCTCAGAATGCACAACACATTGAACCTTGACTCAGATGTGCTACAATAGCAGAAGACCATGTCAGGTTCCACTCCTGTAAGGCAAAAACAAAAATTGACTTCATGAAATCATAAATAAAACATCTATCTTCTTCTTCCAGGAGGAAGAGCTGGAACAACAGAGCCGTGGGTTTTACTTCCATGGTTATGGACTGGGTCACTGCCTCCAGGGAGTAGATAGCACAGCTCTGGAAGGTTCCACAGTCTGCACCACACCTCCACCTATTCCCACGGTGTATGACAGCGATGATATCTGCAAGAAGTTTCTGGACCGTGCCAAGAGGATTGACACTATATCTAGGGCTGTCTTTCCAGTTAGCTTCCTCATTTTTAACGTCTTCTACTGGATGACCTACAAAGTGCTTCGAAGTGAAGACATCCACACCTCTTTGTAAGATGCTGAACATGACACCGTATGCAGATACATCAGGACATCAATGACACTGTATTTAAAATGGTATCTGTTAGAAAACAAAACACATGATCATTACTATTTTATAGTGTCTACTTACATTTCCTCTCATGTTTCCATCACATTTACAGTCAGAGGTATCTGCTGTTTCTTTGCACATACTCTGTGCTTATACTTTAAACCATGTTAGAAATGCTTGGCTAAATATGGCATTTGCAGAGGAATGCTTGGATGGACCATATTAACTTAACATTAATACAGACCATGCATTTCATTGAATGATTTAGTATACTGCTAAATATTTGTTAATTACTTCATGGAAGACAAACTCGGGGATACTGATTTCTTAATATTTATAGCGTGTAAATATGTGAACAACAACCATTAGAGGAAAACACGGATTTTTGCCCAGTGTGTTCATATCTGTCAAATCAAATATTCAGCACTGATTATTTCTTTATTTATTTTATCCACTTATTCTATATGAAGATTAAAACATGTCTTAACTGCAATGTTATTATTATTTACAATCCACACGTAAAATTTATTAAGGCCCCTCTTGCTAGCCAGCAATGTATCAATATATGTACAAGTATATTTATATTTTCATGCTTAAATTGCTTTGTTTTGTTTGAATAACAAATTATTTTGTTTTGTTAACATGAAAATGCGTGCGAAAATCTGGGAGGCAGACATGGGACAGAGTATCTGTGTAATTGCACAAATTATTTTCATATAATTCCTAAATAAAAAATACAACGTATCCATCCTGAATCCAGCCATTAATCATTCATTTTAAAGAATACACTTTCACAATGATATTTTCGGGATATATTTTACAAGTTGAATCATGGTAACATTGTGTCATAATGCTTGTTTTGGCATTTCTCCTATTCATAGATTAAATATATTGATATGCGTATTTTGAGGAATTGTTCTGTTTGATTTCATTTGATTTTAACCTGCAGAAATGTATTGTCTGGCACTTTTGTGCAAAGTACCTTCTCATTCCTTTTAAATTCAGCTATAACCAGCAGGGGATCATCTATAATTGAATTTTTTTCCACCAAACATACAGTATATACAATAATTGTATATAACTATTAGCAGTGCTGTACTCATCCTGCTATGCTGCCAGCTATGCTGCCTGGTACACTGCCTGCTATACTGTCTGCTTTGCTATCCGCTACGCTGCCTGCTATGCTATCTGCTATGCTACCTGCTACGCTGCCTGCTATACTGTCTGCTACGTTCCCTGTTGCACTGCCTGCTATACTGTCTGCTATGCTACCTGCTACGCTGCCTGCTATGCTATCTGCTATGCTGCCTGCTACGCTGCCTGCTATGCTATCTGCTATACTGTCTGCTATGCTGCCTGCTACGCTGACTGCTATACTGTCTGCTACGCTGCCTGCTATGCTATCTGCTGTGCTACCTGCTATGCTGCCTGCAATGCTGCCTGCTATACTGTCTGCTATGCTGCCTGCTATACTGTCTGCTACTCTGCCTGCTATACTGTCTGCTATGCTCTCTGCTACGTGGGTTGCTATGCTGTTTGCTATGCTACCCACTACTCTGCCTGCTATACTGTCTGCTATGCCACCCACTATGCTGTCTGCTACGCTGCCTGCTATACTGCCTGCTACGCTGCCTGCTATGCTGCCTGCTATACTGTCTGCTACGTTCGCTGTTGCGCTGCCTGCTATACTGTCTGTTACGTTCCCTGCTGCGCTGCCTGCTATACTGTCTGCTATGCTGCCTGCTACGCTGACTGCTATACTGTCTGCTACGCTGCCTGCTACTCTGCCTGCTATGCTATCTGCTATGCTACCTGCTACGCTGCCTGCTATGCTGCCTGCTACGCTGCCTGCTACACTGTCTGCTACGCTGCCTGCTACACTGTCTGCTATGCTACCCGCTACGCTGCCTGCTATACTGTCTGCTACGTTCGCTGCTGCGCTGCCTGCTATACTGTTACGTTCCCTGCTGCGCTGCCTGCTATACTGTCTGCTATGCTGCCTGCTATGCTATCTGCTATGCTACCTGCTACGCTGCCTGCTATACTGTCTGCAACGCTGCCTGCTATGCTCTCTGCTATACTGTTTGCTATGCTCTCTGCTAAGCGGCCTGCTATACTGTCTGCTATGCTGCCTGCTAGACTGTCTGCTACGCTGCCTGTTACGCTGTTTGCTATGCTACCCGCTACGCGGCCTGCTATACTGTCTGCTATGCCACCCGCTATGCTACCCTCTACGCTGCCTGCTACGCTGTCTGCTATGCTGCCTGCTATACTGTTTGCTATGCTACCTGCATCACTACCTGAAATTAGTACAATTCTCTTTTTCCGTTTTTTATAATGAAACTCAGAGCCCAAGGGCGCAAAGGACTCATTGACAGCCCCGGCAGGTACAGACCACAGATAGACCACAGCCATTTCCTTCATTCATTTAGCAGATTTTCTTTTTCCAAAGTGACGCACAGTAGAGGAAGCTGGGTGGGTCTGATGGTGAAATAACTCTGACAACCAGGGACTGGAACCAGTGACTCTGTGATCACTGATACAGCATCATAACCCACAGAACCACAACTCCACCCCAGACTGCAGAAGTGACACATACTTGAACCCGGGTTCTTCAGCACGAAAACTGCGACCTCCAGCCAATTGTGCTATTGGCTTGTTTTTGTCAGCACCCTGTGATGTGATTCCAGTCTTCTGGGAAACTCAGGCAATGAGCAACTTATAGGTACCAATTCACCTATCACCTTGCTGTTGGGCTGCTAGAGGTAACCCATGCAGACACGGGGAGAACATGGGAATGCCAAGCATGGGAGGATGGCGTGGGACTGACATCCCCCACCCCCGCAAGTGTCAGGCCCCAATGCCAGCCACTATGACCCCACACCATGCCACCCAAACATAATCTGTTCTATATATAGATCATCATGTGACACATATTATGAGCAATTATGACTCATTGATTTTTAACTCTGCTTGTGTTTGGGTTGCAGAAGGAAACTGGAGTACCCCAAAAATCCAGTGCATTTAGTTGCTAAACACACTCACACACCAGCATCAGTCTGTTTCATTATTGGCGTTAACCCCCACAAGGAATCCCACATAAAATCCTATTTAGTCTCTTGTCCCTCAGGTCAACCAAGGGATTGTAGATGCACACAGTGAAATGAAAGCATAAGAAGGGAGGACAAATGGGCTTTTAATGGGAAATCAGAAGGTGTTTTATCAGCTAATGGGCTTTAACTGGAACGCACCGCCCCATGGTAATGACTGTGAATTTAGTCCTGCCACCTCCGATTGTCATCCTTTATTTAAAGCATCACTAATCATTTTCATTGTCTGCTAAAGTCTAACAAGGAAGTTAGGAAATTGCTGGGAGGTGCTTTGAAGTAGAAGAGCACTGCATGGCTATTCGTCTTATTAACTGATGAGCCTGCATCCTTTACAGTTTAATAATACTGCATCATCAAAGGCCTCATTCACAATTGAAATTTTATATTTAGCTCCACTGTCACACTGTGAAACATCAAACGCTGTGGCCTGTAAATTATCCTTGAAAATCAATATGTAATTGTTATACGTTGTATCTTAAACTAATTTGCTATAAAGCTTTAAGCTCTTAAAACCTACAATTACTGTTGTTTATAATTACCATATTGGCATGCAGTCCTAGGCATATTAGCAAATAGAAATTAAGGTTGAACAAGAGCTGTAATTATAAACTCGCTTTTTTTTCATGTGGTTCCTGAATTTTTGTAAGAAGGTTTTTCAGGAAAAGCCTATGAATTCATATGAGTGAAAAAATATTTAATTTAAACATGCAAAAGAAATTCATTATGGAAACTTGCGAATTTCAATGCATAGCAACATTTTTTTTGCATCTACTAGTAACAACTAGTAGGGGAAGTGAATTTTGTATGTGCAGACAACTGAGTACTTAAATGTGCTTAGAGAGAAACAGGATGATTTCTCCAAACATACAGGTGTCATCTAATGCTATTTCAGTTTTTCAAATATAACATTTCCTCACCACTGGATGAGTCTAAAAAAAACTATAAAAACCCACCACCTTCTACTGCGTGACATTTCTTTATCACTACGGAAATGTTAAAATTAGGTTATTGAACACACAAGCTTTCAAAAAGCTTAAAAATGATGCAGTGCATTACTCTTTTCTCAGTGGCAGCAAAGGTGAATATGAAGTAGTGAAACTCAGGTTAGTCTAATCAACATGTAATCTTTGATTTTGTAATCTTTGAAAGAAAAGAGAATAAACAAACAAATTAAACAAAACTATCATTAGACACTTCCTGCATGGCAACAAAATATTTTCAAGGTTTTTTTTCTCAGCTTATGTCAGATTTGGGTTTGGTGTAAATACGGTCATGCAGGAAAGTAGCCTAATCCCTACTGAGGAATAAGTTGGCGGATCCATGGTATTGACCTGTTTTTCCTTAAAAGGCACTGGGGACATTTTTGATATGTATGGCATCATAAACTCCATCAAACCCCAGGAAATTGTCACCCAGAAGCAGGCTGACTCTGACAGGAGGCCAAAACTGGGTCATGGTATACCTCTCAGTGGTCCTTCACCAGTAGCAGAAGTAACTACACTGTGAAAAAAACTGGGCGCCATCTTTCAGCCAGTTGTTCGACTGATTCACGAATATGATGCAGACAGACACTAAAACAAAAGCTGCGATTACTCTGCTGCGGGTCTGACTGAAGCTAAGGTGTGATATTAAACATGACCATATGCTCAGCAAATACATAGTATTATTATAGTAACATCCAGTAATGTAACATCTGAAACATTTCTTTTAATGATTACAACACTGTAGTAAAGCCAAATCTAACAGCCTAAGAACTGTTTGATTAGGTGTATTTTCATGTGACATATCACTGTTCATAGTCCTTAAGCCAGCTAGGCTTCCGTCTTTCTCTGTCAAGTCATGATACCTCAGAGTAAAAGGGCTGAAGTTCTCTTCATAAGGTTCTAGTGCAGAATTCTCTTGAGCAGGTGTTGATGAATCAACTTGTGAGGCAGTAAGTACTTTGGCACAATTTCTTGATAACCCTAGTTAGTCCTGTGAACCATGAAGATTCTTTCTTCACATGCAATAAATTCTCGACCTATACTAAATCACCTTTATACACAGGATTACTTGATCCCTTCTCGGCATCAAGCTAAACTTTTATTTTAGGTTGTTTTGCAGCAATTGTTTTATGCATCCATCTGTGGGAAAGGAGACACACACAAAGGCATGATGTTTAAGTCATATGGAGACACTTCAGTGGTGGAATGAGGTGTCACTCTACTGCCTCAGGAAGTTCTGAACAAAAGTTTTCTAAGGCTTCTGGAGTTGAGCAGCAGTGAATAGACAGTCCAATCAGATTGTACCAGAAGCTTGTGGGTAACATACTGTACAGATCGTCTGCAGTGTTTTATGGCTCTCAGCTTCAGGAACTCAGAAATTCAAGAACTTCAGCTGAAGTAAACGGCGCTTCAATATCACTGCCCACTTCATATGGATTACCATTGTGACTGAAAAGTATAGTTAGGAAGGGCATGACGGCGGTACATGTGATGGTGGAGGTGAAGGTGACCTTTGGCTATTAGTTGTACTAATCTGCCACTGTGATTCTCAAATTTTCTATGTTGATACCCACCCTGCCATGATCCTTCTGGGGATGAAACGGCCTACAAAAGTGCAACATGAGTATAGAGTGGTGCCTCAGAACTCGAACTTAATCCATTCAGAACTCCGGATCGAATCCTAAAAAGTTCGAGGTCTGATTGAATTTTCCCCATAAGAAATAATGGAAAACCAATTAATTGGTTCCCGGCCCCAAAAAGTTACACCTAAATGCTTTTTTTTGGCATCTAGTGCATGTGGCACTAGTAGGCACTGTTGTCCCCTGTAAGTTACATTACCTCACACTGACAGTCCATATTTAAGATGGATATACAGGCCACCATCTGTGTAGACTGTACGTCCTTTCTTTGGCTAACCCTTCTGCTTCTGGTCACACAGTGCACTCTGCTACTGGCAGGAAGCACAGACCACAGCAGAATCCTTCAGAGAAATTGCTTTGCTGCCACCTTCAAGCAATGCAGCCAATTCCAGTTCTGTCACAACTTCCACATTTTCACAAGATGGCAGCGGTAACTGGGAAAGGCAGTCTGCTTTATTGTTTTTTACTCCTGGCCTATACGCTAAATCATAGTTACAATCTAGCTGACCATCTAGCGCCTCACATTCCTACACATCCATGCCCTCTTGTAGCCAACACTGTGGCGGGAGCTTAGTGATCTGTTTTCAGTGTAAATTGTCGTCCTTATAAGAAATGGCCTCCATTTCTCCATAGCCAACACACATACAACAGCCTCCTTTTCAAAAATGGAATACTTGCGCTCAGCTGTTGTCAGGGATTGTAAAGAAAAGGTAAGATTAGTAGATTGGGTGCATCTGTGTGAGGGTAGCACCCAAGCCATAATCAGAAGTATCTGTAGAAAGGAGTGTTCATAATCCTGGATCAAACATGGCAAGTCCAAGACTTACCACAATATGTGTTTTCACCATCTCAAAGCTTGCTGGAATGACTTCTGTCTGTTGGAAGGTTCCTTTGTCAAATGTAATATATTAGCAATATACTGAGGAAATATTTTTGTACATATAGAAAGCAGACATACATTACTAAGTATAGATAGATAGATAGATGATAGATAGATAGATAGATAGATAGATAGATAGATAGATAGATAGATGGATGGATGGATGGATGGATGGATGGAT
>JAODJW010000038.1:5701952-5712283 GCA_026777045.1 Hyperopisus bebe
GCAACCGACATATTTAAAGAAATAGATAACAATTACTGAATTTCATGAATGCCATATCACGTGCAGCACGTGGGGTGGGGGGGTTCATTTTACGGCAGCTTAATACTTGTTTCGTATTTAAGAAACTGGCTCAGTAACTGTGTTATTAGTATCTTACAAACCCTAACCCCCTTCGAATCGAAAAGAGCGATGCGCGCTCCCGACAGGGGGTGCATTTCACGGCAGGGGTGCAGAATTCGGCACAACACCGGTCTGTGGCGCATTATAACCAGGCGGGGGGAGGGGGGGACTCACCCTGTGCATAAAGGGAATCCTTGCCCTTTTTGTACTGGGTAACTTTGTGAGGCTGGTGCTTCTTGCACTTTTTGCAGAAAGTCCTGCGAGTCTTCGGCACGTTCACCTTTATGGTTCCACCACAAAAAACACGAAATATTGTCGGTCAACCATAAACTACACTCACAGTACGAGTCACTATTACAAACTGGCTACAGCGACATAGACTTCAGGCTATGATATTTACTAAGATGTAGGCAACTTAAATTAGTTATACATTTTAACCCTCTAAACCCAACAGCGTCACGGTGCAACTTTTATCTTTGAATGTTCATTATAAAACTATATTACTTGATAAAAGCATAAATTTCTGTATCTTTAAAGGTGTAAGATCATAAATAATGACAAAGTCCATGATTCGTTACTCATAGGACAATCCACGAGTGAAATTAAATAACATGAAATAACGTTTGTGGAAAAAATGTACAGGTACGCGCTTGTTTTAGTGCCACAACCGGCGATAATCACTAAACATCTTACAAGCAAAAGGTCTAAACCAATACTAAATATAGTAATAATAATGTACATATAAAATTGGAGCATGAAGCAACAAACACTGGACAAAAGGCAGAAGAAAAGAAACAGGGATATTACAGATTGGTACGGATTAAAAACTGAATTCTACGGCTACAATAGCTCACCATGTTTACTGTCCCGTCGCAGAGGCTAAGAGGAAGGGGCGCCCCGGAAGAGCTCCGAAATATCGGCTTCCGGCTGCAGAGCGATCCTCGCCGTTTATGTCAGCTGCCAGGCGACGACTGCCGTCTTGTGGTGTGGATGACTGGTCAAAAAATTACCGCGGGCTCATTTGCTATGGATATCTCAGGTATTGCCCTAATAAAAGGTCTGCCTACCTAAGGTCTACCTTTTGATGTTGACTGTATTTTTAAATTACATTTTTATTATTAAGTTAATTTTTTTCCAAGAAGGAAAACATTGACATTTTATACAGTATGCACTAACATTTCATTATTCTTCTTTCTTTCACTTTTTGTTTTTTAAGCACATCTGCAGCTGAATTTCCAGCAGCAGCTTGCAGACAGTCCTCAGAAAGAGGAGGAAACAAAAAGGGAACTAAGTCGGTGCTGAAAGGGTGGGGTTTTGGAGTCCTGCTTTCAGAGCGATCAGGGGAATGACAGCGTTCAGTCTGCCCTTCTGCTGAAAGGCCAGCGTGACACAGTGACTGCAGGTAAGTGCTGATTATCACAATGGGTGGTGAGCAGTGTGAGACATGATAGGGCACGACATGTGAGGAAAAACCAGCTGCCAAGCACTTTTATGCATGTTTTTGGCAGAGTCACATGCTGATCTTTATTTAGTGACATCGCTTGTAACACTGTTTTCTGCAGAGGACATCAGGGAGAGCTGTCTTAACTCTGTGAGATTGTTAATTGTCAATTTTACTGCCTCTGTACTCCTGATAACCCACACTATTCAACAGGTTTTCTGGCTTTGATAGATAGAACCAAATATTATTATTGTTGTAAATTATCTGTCTTGGATGTTCAGTTATATAAGTATTGCAATATCACTTACTTGATCTTAAATGCACTACCACAGTGCATTTATGATTGCTGATGTGACTAATTTGAATACATTCCTTTCTAAAATAATAGTGATTCATCCTCCTAGTGCAAAAAGAATCAAGCGGTTTTCTGCATGTTTCTAAATTTTTCACTGAGAGAGAAGAGGGTTATCTGAAAATCAGATAACATGTCGATTTCACTAGCAAAATGAAAGAGGGAAATGCTCGCCTTGTGGTGTGGAGTGCTAGCCCAACAGAAACCGTAAACCATATGTTATAAAGTGGAGATGCCATTTAACTTAGAAAATGGTAAACTTGTGTTTATGTGTATGGACATTTCTACATATTTTGAGGAGGAACATGTAAAAATTTCGGAAGAGTTATATTGTCGATTCATTAATCTGACATGATCCTGCCACGCTCTGGAGCTTCCAGGACTGTGTACAGCAAGCAGTTATAGAAAATTGATGGATGGATATCTCATATCTGTTAATATTAATGTCTATTATAATACCAACAGGTACTTTATTGATCCCCATGGGGAAATTCTTTTTACGCCTCCCCCCACTTGCATTCTGTTAGTGAAAGCAAGCTGGCCACAAAGGGCAGCCACCCATGGCAGCACCCAGGGAGCTGGGGGACCTTGCTGAAGGACCCGCAGATGTGCTGACATAATCACAGGCACAGAGTCTTAGCCCCCTGAGCCACACACTAATTACAGAAGCATTAATAACTATTTCCCAGTAACACAAAATTCCAGTGTATTGTCTATTATATGTATTATGATGAACATATATTGATAATTGATACATTTTAAGTGTTACCATGTATTGAGAAAGATCCATCCATCTTCCAAATGCACGGTCAGAGTGATAGGGGAGCCTATCCTACACCTTACAGTCCACAACGGTTAGAGTTACACTCTTGATGGGATGTCAGTCCATTTCAGGGCACAATCATACAATACGGGAAATACCAGTTAGCCAACAGTGCTGCCCATGCAGTGACCATTCACATAGATTTACCTAGATGATACTGAATATTGCTTTTTATTGATTTTAAACCCCTGAGCACCTGCTCACAAAAGCCATACAAGTTTCTCCCAAAAAAACTTACAAAGATGTATTTGTTCTTATACATTATACAAGCAGAACAGCATCTGAGGTCCAAATAGAGGCAGCAGTTAAGACAGAATACATCAGTTTTGTATGACAGTCTTATAGAAAATGTGTCCCTAGATTGGCACCCATGAATGCACTCATGCACCATCAGAGAATAAACAGAGAAACTACTGGACACCTTATTTGTCAGGGTGAACATTCCACTGTTCAGTTTAAGTGAGCAGCATTTCTGGATTTCTGGTCGAAAAGTCTGGTAGGTTAAAGCTGTCCAAGGGGCCCTTTCTTAACTGCAGTACTGATAGCAGCAGTGATGCAACATCCTGTGGTTTTACTCAAAAAAGAGGGGGGGGGGATGCCAGATCATCAAGCTAATAATATATATATTTTTTAATTATGGTTCTAATTCTAATTATTTTTATGATTTTTACAATGATTTGCAATTGAACTAGCTCTGTTGTGACTCTATTAGAAATACAGAAGTAACAATTTACTGTTAATGTGTATTTTACGGAGCAGATACATGCTTCTGTGTACACCTGGCGCTGAAAGATCCATCAGCGATCTGTGTCAGGTCAGTATATCAGCAGTAAAATACAAAAGGAAATAACATTTGAATTGGCTGTGAATGAGAACGTAAAGATGTTTCGAGGTAGCTAATCTGTTTAGAGAGGAGACACCTTAATTTACTGATGCGTTTATTTTTGTAACTATGCACACTTGTAAGTGATGACCTGGAGCACTGAAGAGCTTTTCTGCTGGCACAGGAGAGGACAGAAGATGGACTTTAGCAAGGGAAACACAAAGAAAACCTCGGCTGATAGCCGAGTGTGTGGAACTTCCTGCTTCTCTGATGTTGCAATAGTTTACAAAGTGTTTAAACAGCAAAATTTCAGATGTTTCAGATGCTGATGTGTTACTGAAAAATGCAGAGGAAGCTTCTTGTTCATGGATTATACAGCTTTATTTTTATATAAAAAAAAAAACAGGCAAAGAGACTGTAAAATAAAAATTACATAATAAATGTTTTTATATATATCTAATATTGTACATATTAAGCTATTAATTGACTATTAAGTGATTGAGTAGTAACATGAGTCATGTGCTTTATGGGGCTAATTATGTTTTTTTTCTTCTTTTGTTACTTTGTTACTTTACACAGGTAAATCAAATGTTGCACTCAAAGTAGATGAGTGACAGCAGAACATTACATTTGATTCAGGCAGGATTGTTGTATTTAATGCAGGCATGCAATATTTTATTGCGCATAGAGTAACCTGCTGGCATGTTGGCGCTGACTGTCTGACCTTAGTGTGGCTGCTGATGGCGCTGCTTAATGCAACATCTCTTACTGTAAAAATGATAGTGTAGCTTTACCTGTGATGCTTGCTATCTTGCTAGAAGTCCCATCCCTGCTTTGCATTACCTGCAGATAATCCTGGATGTCATACGATAGAAACAGTGGCATTCACAGAATATCAGGGTACCATCTGGTCCACATGGGCCAAACTTTTATTATTATTATTATTATTATTATTATTGTTGTTGTTATTGTTATTGTTGTTGTTATTGTTGTTGTTGTCGTTGGTATGTTTATCTATTTATTTGTTTGATTTTCAGGTTTGATAAACACTGCTTTGAGTAAACAGAATATGCTTCCAAAGAGACTCAAATGAATATTGCATATTGGTATGTTGTTTGCTGAAACATAGTAGTATGAATGTCTTCAGAGGAAAGAATAGAAGTTGGTTTGACTTCTTACTTTAAATGAGGAGACTTTTCAGCTCATTGTCTGGCACAATGTTATGCAAGTTTACTTAATTGTTCAGAATTTTACCTATGTGAAAATAGATTGCATGCATAAGTATTCCCTGTCAATGAGAATTATCTGGATTACTGGTGTGAAAATGAAGCCCCAGGCACACTCATGTGTTGCACATACATATGCAAGGATTCTGGAAAATGTCTGGTAGAGAACATGTGTTCAGCTAAGGGTGGAATTTAAATGCTACCAGTGACTATGCACTGTTTAGTGACTAAGTGAGCATATTCATGAAATATGAAGCACAATGTCTATCTTTCAGAGTCAACATCAGCCCATTTGCATTACTGTTCCTGAAATCACATGAATAGCAGGTAAGATGAGTTGAGGGAGCAAAGAACGATGATGTGTATATTCAGACATAGGCATGACTAGAGCAGCTCCTTGCTTTGATCATTTGTCAAAGGTCCAAGCTATCGAGTTAATCTTAATTAAATACTGTCCTTATTATGACACATGCAAAATTTCACATAATAGCAATAAAAATCAGCATTACTCTGTTTTTCACCATGACTGTATATCTGACATCAAAACCACAGAAACAAATCCAGCCAATACTGTACATTTACAACTTCAAGAAACTTCAAATATGAAATCACAACAAATGTATATGTGACTGATTGAGCAAGATTCCCATCTGCCATCCACACAATGACATGCTCTTTGCCGTTTTTGGTCCAGATAGAGTCCATCCCTGATGATGTCAGACAGTATACTGGAAGACATCTTTATTAAACGATCCCAGCAGAAGAAGAAGACCTCACCCTTGAACTTCAAGGAACGTTTATTTATTCTAACGCAAGAAAAGATCTCCTACTATGACTATGATGTTGAAAAAGGGGTATGTAGGGCACCAGTGAGAACCATTCTGCTAAATGTCCAAGACGCTGCTTTTCTGCCAGATAAGCAGTATTTAAAAAGTGTTTACGAAAGCACTGCTAGATACATTTAGCTGTGATCTAGCAGAACATTTTCCAAGTAACTACACTTGTCTCACAATTCGTAGAAAAAGAAAGCACTGAAGGGAACAGTGGAGGTCGACAAGATCAGATGCGTAGAAAAGGTCTTACCAGAGGAAAATGCACCTACTGAGCGGCTGTATCCATTTCAGGTGAGCAATGTGCTGATATAATGTGTTGATAGAAAGGCAGAATGTACTGCTATACTATCTGCAATGCCTCTGTTCTACTGATGCAATATTTAGAGTTACTGGTTTCCAGTTTAGTGAATCCATCTATGTCACAAGTATGGATGACATGTATTGTGACCATGAATGTGTAAAGATCGATCTCCATAAAAAAATGAAATCTACAATCACCTTGCATTTAAAAGCCTGTATTATTCTATTTTCTGTTTGGATAATTCGCCGTAATGGTAAGTATTGTACACTCATTTTAAATATACTCATTTTGGATTCATCTAGGGTAATTAAAGAATTTTATAGTAGAAAGGCACAATAACGGCCTGCCCTTGTTATTTTAAGTTACCCGGAAGTGAGGAAATAAAAGCAGGATGTTGTGTTGCCCGACTCCCCAGTCAACCACACCTGTTTATGCAAACACTTCACAGCGGCTTGTTCTGAGAACGATGATCCTTTCTCCTCATGTTTTATGTGCTCGTCACTGATAGTCCTGGCATGTTTTCATCTAAAGCGTTTCCTCTTCGCACTGTCATTTTATTTGTAGTGACAGAGACTAAAATGCTTGGGTGGCAGAAGTGACAAATCAGGCAGACAGCAGCAGAAAACACCTTCAGGTGGATGGTGGTCAAATGAAACTGTCACTACTTACCCAGGCTAAACTAATTTTAATAATCATAGTGAAAGACATAGAAATAGAAAGGTTCATAAAATGCAGATGGACATAGAACTTGCACATTATAGTTTAGAAAAAGTGAAAGTAAAGTGAACAAAAGAGAAGTGAAATTGCTGTTAATCTTGAAGCCATGGTGAATTTACACGTTGATACCACAACAGAGGTCTGTTACTGGTTATGTAGTGGCTTGCATTTTCGACAACAACAATAATACTTAGTTATGCTGCTTAATTGTGTATTGAAACTGTCTTTACTTCTTGGAAGAAACACAGAAAGAAATATTTTTATTTTGTTGTCTGAATTATTATATAGGTATCTGTAAAAGACTGAAAAAAGTATAATATTTTTGATGCTCAGTGAGCAGTCATAATCCTGTTTTGCTTTTCTGGGGAATTTGGACTAGAGGAATTGAAAACCTGCCCAAGACGATGCTGAAGTTTCTTTATATGTAGTTGTGCCTCCTGTCAGTTTTTTCTTTTCTTTGAGGAAAAAAATGTGTCCCCTTTAGTGAGGTTCAAGATTGGTATTTTTGACATAAACTTCTCAGAAAATAATCCTCTTTTCTAACTTGTGTTTTCTAATTTATTAAACTACTTTTTTAGATGTCATTGTTTCAGTTTAAGCAGTTAAATGCCTTATGTTTACGATTTTATTATCATTTTCATTCTTATGTGGTTATAGATGGTTCTGTAATTTACGACTCGCTCTGACAGTATCTATATTAAAGGATGCTGAACTTCCTTCCTGATCGGCTTTGCTTCCTTTTTTAAACTTGTCTTGGGAAACTTGTCAGAAACTAGGAAGCGATAAACAGCGAGCCTTCACTTCCTGAGAACCCCGAGAGATGCTACCAAAAATGACTCGTGTCTTGCCTCCGCACAACAGATCATCTATGATGAGGGCCCCCTCTATATCTTTGCCAAGAGCGACGATGTTCGGAGACTGTGGATACACCAGCTGAAGCGTGGTTGGTGACTTTGCATGTTTTAGCAATGTGGGATCGTAATCGTCAGTCGCCAGTGTGTCAGTGCTGATAAGCGAACAGAATAAGAGTCGGAACCGTCCCTCAGGGCACCTGGTCCAACTAGAGGGTCCCATGCAAATTTTAGTCTATATGCAAAACAGTTAGAAAATGCTGACACCTCTGCTCCTGGCCAAATGCAAATGCCTGCTCATTTGTCTCGGGTTCTAGTGGTGCAGTTCAACAAGGACCTGGCACAGAAATATCACCCCTGTTTCTGGGTGGATGGCGTGTGGTTATGCTGCCAACAGGGGGTCAAACAGGCCCTGGGGTGCCAAGTGCTGCAGCATAATAATGGCGGTGAGTTCAAAAAGAAGCATTTTAAATCCAATTCCCAAACCTTTCCCCTAATTTTACTAGGCAAATTCCATACTCTGTCCTGACATTTGACATATTCATCCCATTACAATGGAAAGTAGCAAAAAGGAAGTAATGTAAAAGAATGTAAAGGAACTAAAACCTATAGCAGAACCTCAGAAAATGTACCTGTATGCCAGTTTAATTAGCACTGTGATGGCTGAATTCTCCAGTGTTATCTCATAACCACTCTCCCTGGCAGGATTTTTGAATAACGCCTCTCGACGTAAATCCAGGAAACCCCTTCCTCCTACACCAGCAGAGGTTAGTCTTTTTGTCAGATTTTAGCTTTAGTGTAACATGCCTAGTTGGCACCTTTCTCATGCCTGGTTGGTCCCTTGACTGCCGTATGCCATTAGTACTACCTGCCTCACTCGTACATTGGCTAAACAAATAAACCTGAATGTAATGACTCCAGCCTGAGTTGCTGTATAACTACGGACCGTAATCCATCTTGTAGGAACCACCCCCTCCGCAGCCACCATGCCCACAGTCAGGTCCCTCTTCAGGAATGACAGTCATAGCAGAGTACGAATACACCCCAGTAAACAAGCAAGATCTTCCACTGAGGCCAGGAGAGGAGTACACCATCCTGGAAGCAGTGGATGCCAGCTGGTGGAGGGCCAGGGACAAACATGGGTGAGAGAGCTCCTGAGAAATCCCATTTTACCCATTGTGAATTATGATTTTTCACTGTTTATTCAAAGCCAACTCCTCGCCCATGCCCTCAGTGTGACCTTCTAACCTCTGTTTGTTTCTTCCCTTGTTCCTTCGTTTCTTCACTAGAAATGAAGGATACATTCCCAGTAATTATGTTGTGGAGGCTGGACATGGTTTTGAGAGGTTTGCGTAAGTAAAATCATACATAAATATATTAAATTATAACAAAGGCAGATATCTGATAACAACAAAATTATGTTTTATGGCAAGAGAGTATAAGCAAATGTAGCTGGTTTCTTAAACACAGAGTAACTTACTGACAGCAAAGAATGACATGCATTTAGCAGAGGACGTATTTCACTAAAATGATAAACAAAATTTTGAATGAACATTTTTTTTTTTAATTAAACTCATTTTTATTGAATTGAGCCTTGTCAGTACATTTTTCATCCTTTGAAGAAAACAAAAATATTTTTAAGTGACTATTTAGATATGTTTGATTATTAATAAGCAGTAATACTAATAATAGCATAAAGCAGGATTCAGAATAAGGCTAAATAATTATTAGACTAAACAGCATTTGAAATACGAGTTAAATAGGAGTGTCATAGCATTACAAGGTACTGCATTTGTTAGGACACAGCATTAAATCCCACCTGCACTAAATAAACCACAAATTGATGTCAGAATCATTGCCTACAGATTTTTCTTGTGCATCAGTCCAGCAAGATGAACATTTTTAAATCACCCCTGCTGGTATGAGGGTAAACATGTCAGGAAGCCAGCAAGAAATACAGACACTGTAAATGTGAAAATTTGCATCTGTCAGTAAGTCAAATAGATCTTTGTGATACGGGGAAAAAGGAGGGGATCCTTAGCAACCTCAGAATACAACGGAAACCCACTCGTTCTTAGTCTGATACGAAACGCTAAAACATACAGTGGTGTCCTTCCTACAGGCATGTTCGTGGAAAGAAAAAAAGATCAGAATGAGAATACAGTGGTACCTCAGTTCTTGAACTCATTACAACTCGAATTTCTTAAAAGTCGAGCCAGCCAGTTCGAAAAAAAAAACTACCTGGAACTCGATCTGAATCTCAGAAGTCAAACCGTGAATGCCGACCTAAACTTGTACGCGCAGGGAAATGAGTCACGCAGCACGTCTCTCAGTGAAAACAAAGGGTAAAGCTTCAGTCTCAGCCTCGCATTCACTGTGATAGCATCCTGCATGCTTACGCTAACTGAATACATATATTTAGACAGTAAAAATACATTTAGACAATGATACAGTAACAGTAATTATTATTATATAAAAAAATACATTTTAAAGTAAAGATTTCTTATTAATTATTTTATTATTAATAATAAACAATACATTTAATTATAACAATATTGTCATGCTGAGCAGGGATGGAACGGAGAATACGGGGTTTAATTACAGGTAAGGCAGGCAAAACGCAGACTGACAATACAATGACCGGACTGGGGAAAAAAACCGAAATGCGGACGAAATACAGAGGATTAATGACAAGAACCAGAAACAGCTGATCACATGGAGATTCCTCACGGGGTTGACGAGGGGGGGCGTGGCACACAGAAGGAGCGGACGATCGGGGCAGGACCCATTGTTTGGATACATTTATTTTCTTACTTTACAAATTACTGTTTTGATAAATGTGCT
>JAODJW010000038.1:5712383-5726477 GCA_026777045.1 Hyperopisus bebe
GTGTAATTTTTTGGGGCCGGGAACCAATTAATTGGTTTTCCATTATTTCTTATGGGGAAAATTCGATCACAACTCGATCCGGAGTTCTGAACGGATTAATTCAAGTTCTGAGGTACCACTGTATATATATATATTTTTCAGTAATTAATTGTGTGTGGAGAAGCTAACTCAGCAGAAATGTGAAGCAAATGATTTGGGAAAATAAGATTTAGGCTTATAGCTGATGCTGTTGCCAAGTGACAAAAGTGAACTTAATTCAATGCTGTTGACCTGAAAGGGTAGCATATGTAGCTGCTGTCCTCTTGTCAGTGTAATTGCCTAAATAACAGCATTAAAACAAAGAGTAATGTGATAAACATTATACACCCACCTTACTCAAATATCCTACAATCCATATGTTACTTTCAGATATTGTATTACTGATGAGCTATAGGTATGGCAACCATGGTAACCATACCAACAATCACCGGTATGGCAACCATAGTAACTATGCCAAAATTCTGAAATCAAGCCTGTGAAATAGACATAAAAAATAGTGTTTTATGATTTTGATTTCCTGTTAATACTACACTTGTGAAGGCTAACGATGAGATTGCATAAACTTCTGCCCTTTTCTCTAGATGGTATTGCAAGAATATTAACCGCAGCCAAGCAGAGAACCTTCTAAAAACTGAGGTAATGCTGGACCTAACGGTGCATTTCCCATAATTCTCTGGGAATGTGTCAATAAGAGATACAATGACATACATTAGCAATACCTCAATCCCTTCTTCAGAGTTAAGATTCTATTTTCTGTAATTATTTTGATTAAAGTATGTCAGAGGCAAAGTGTTTCCCTGTTTTGTGTGAATCCTGAGTAAATATTTAAGAGATATGTCTGCAATTAGAAGTAACACCAAAAGTGCTTTATGGCTCTAAATACAATTTCAGCACAATTCTTTGTTTACCATAATGGCATTACAATTGTATTTATTAATAAGATTGTCTGTT
The DNA here is from genome assembly GCA_026777045.1 of Hyperopisus bebe. NCBI lineage: Eukaryota > Metazoa > Chordata > Actinopteri > Osteoglossiformes > Mormyridae > Hyperopisus > Hyperopisus bebe. The sequence continues at coordinate 5,713,374 of JAODJW010000038.1, forward strand.
TTCGTTTGAATATAAAAAATATAAAAATGTGTTACCATTATCGCCTAACAGAACAAAGATGGTGGTTTTTTAGTGCGAGACTCAAGCAAAGCTGGGAAATACACCGTGTCATTATACGCCAAAGCTCCAGGGTAAGTTCTGGCTGATCTTCTACTTATGGTGCAACGCACTCTAATTAGAAAGTAGCACGTCTTAGATACTGAAACAATAACCTAAGTGTGTTAAAGGAAGAACTGAAAACAGGCAGCAGGAACACAGCCTGCCTGTGGTAGAAAAATGTAAATTTCTTCATGCAAATACTGCACTGGTTTCCTGAACCGTACACAAGCAGGGTATCAGTCATCCTACTGGTAGCAGCATCTGTTACATCTTGTTCTGAACTGACACATTCTACGAGAATCAGCTCTTTCAGGCCCCCAGAAGCCATAAACACGTGCAGCAGCTCCATGAGCAGTTTTTCTCCTTCACTCCCAGGGACCCAGTGGGCACCTGCAGACACTACAACATCTGCAGTACACCGCAGGGCCAGTTCTACCTGGCTGAAAAGCACAACTTTTCCAGCATTGAGGAGCTCATCAACTACCATCAACATAATGCTGCAGGTGTTTGCCCAGACATCATTGTGGGGACATTGCTACGCTCTCTGTAGAAGTTAACGTATCATCTAGCATACTCATATAACCACGCTTTTATATATTAGATACAGCTTCATTATCTGACATGTAGCATACTATAAATATTTTGCCTGAATGTAGATTAGGAGACATCTAAGTTGACATCTGACATCCTCTTTGAACAAAAATATATGATATATTATGATTTGATTTTATATGCATTATGAATGTATTATAAATGATGTAGAAGGGTATCTTTTGAAAACTCAGGACACATTAGGATGATGGCTGATTTGTGTGTCTCAATATTAGGTTTGGTGAGTAGGTTGAAGCACATTGTTTCCAATAAGGCTGATAAGGCGCCTTCAAGAGCTGGCCTAGGATACGGTGAGAATTTCCCCAGCATTCCCCCACTGCTGCCTGAAGCATGGCCTGACACATTAGCTTGACAATAAATGAACGAACTGAATTTCTGGGCATCTGTCCTTAAATGTATTTAGAGTGTGACCGTGAGCAAGGCTTCAGCGCTGGCTCTCATGATTCCATCTATTCTTTGGCCAAAGGTATCTGGGAGATTGATCCACGAGACCTTACCTTCCTGAAGGAACTGGGAAATGGTCAATTTGGTGTGGTAAAATACGGAAAATGGCAGGGTCAACATGATGTTGCTATCAAGATGATCAAGGAAGGCTCTATGTCAGAAGATGATTTCATTGATGAGGCTAAAGTCATGATGTAAGTGTCACTTTCCATATGGGGGCCTTTAAAAAAGAATTTTATCTGACAAAATAGGAAATGTAAGATATAAATAATATTTGATTCTGGTTCTGTCTTTGGCTGAATTAGGAAACTTCACCATCAAAACCTGGTTCAGTTGTATGGTGTATGCACCAAGCAGAGACCCATTTACATTGTAACTGAGTATCTCTCCAATGGGTGTCTACTTAACTACCTCCGAGACTCGCTCAAACATCCGTCCCCTATTCAGCTCCTCGAAATGTGCAAAGATGTGAGTGAGGGAATGGCCTATTTGGAATCCAAGCAATATATCCACAGAGACTTGGTAAGAATATATTTTAATTTGCAGACCATTTAAATTCACGAGGCAAAATGGAAGTGAGGGGAAAATGGAAATGATATTAGCTGATAATCACTCTCTTTGTTTACAGGCTGCTAGAAACTGTTTGGTGGATTCTAATGGGACCATTAAAGTTACTGACTTTGGACTATCAAGGTAAAATTGACTCGTCTGCTATGTGAGGAAAGGTACTCACAAAGGTACTCAGCATAGTACAGGAACCCAAATAAAATTTATTTGTATTAATGAAATTTGAATGTTCATCTTGCCATTTGCTTTAGATACGTTTTAGAGGATGATGAGTACACCAGCTCCGCAGGATCGAAGTTCCCAGTGCGCTGGTCACCCCCCGAGGTCTTCCTCTACCGCCGATTCAGCAGCAAGTCAGATATCTGGGCCTTTGGTTAGTTTCGGGCAATTAATCTTATTTTTATGTAATTGCACGGTGTCCCTAATTAATTATTGTTAATTCACAGTTAATCAAGGGAAGCAAGTATTTCAATAAAAGCTTAACAGAAGCTTGCCACTGATTAATACATGAAGTCATATTTACTGAATAAATGGAGGTATTAACTAAGGGTTAAACACTTTTGATCTTAATAATTATTTTTTTCTCTCTTCCAGGTGTCCTGATGTGGGAGATCTACACGCTGGGAAGGATGCCTTATGAGCGTTTAAGTAACACAGAAATAGTGGAGAAAATATCTACCGGTCTGCGTCTCTATCGCCCCCAAATAGCCAATGACAGGATTTACACCATCATGATGAGCTGTTGGCATGAGGTATGTTCTACCAACTACCAAACTTGGACTAAATATTTATATTAATATTTTATCTCTGTATGTACAGTTTATCTACAGAAAATAAAAAGAGAAAATCCAAACGTGAATCGTTACTGCGGTAGCAGCTGTCCGCCAGCTAACAGCCAGATGCATATGCTGTCCTGGGAGACTTCCACTGTCACTTCACATTTACTATGCCTTTTTCACATTAGAAACCAGAAGAGCGACCAGCGTTTCAAGATCTTGTGGTTACTATTCAAGATCTTCTGTATGAACTTCAGTAGGCAGAAGGCGGGGCCTGTATCAATCTTCGGCTATGATTTCACTTGGAAGATGGTAGCAGTAGTTTATCTCCAATGAATATATTGGAGAAGGTGGAATATCATATGGAAAGCAGACACAGACACATTCATAGTAAAATGGTGTCCCGTGAATGTATAGTGCAAATAATTTATGAACTGAAGTATCATAAAATTTCATATAATACAGAACTTGTCGATTTTAAATTTCTTTTTTCATTATCTTCACTAATATTTTCTTAATAATTCTTCTGTAACAATGTACAAGGAAGTTTTAAATGAAATGCAACTATACTGCAGATTTATATGTCGTTGTTTTAAATATTCAAAAAGTGTCACTTTGTAGGCTATGTCTAGATATGTATGTGTGATTCCAAGAAGGGGAACACAAGATGATTCCTCAGTCTGATATCATTCTTGGTGACACCCTAATTGATTTTTTGTTGTATAATTCAAAATTTAAAGACCTGTCCTTTCATTGTCTTGTGCATGTGTCCATTCTGTGAAAAAGTGTTGAAAGATTACCAGCTGTTGGATTAAATTCATTTCTCTACTATTCACTAAGCTTCTTAAGCACTGAACCCTAAAATTAACCTGCAAAATGTTTATAGCCCACGTTGAAATCCACCTATATTGAATGCTTCCATGAATCTTCCATGCGCTTCTCCAGGGGTGCGTTTCCCAAACAGCGACGGAAGTTACCATTAACAATGCATCGTAATATGTTAGTTCAAACTAACTAACATCCAAAATTTGACAAATATCCCAAAACCGTCATGCTTTTTTAGTACCACAGTAGTTTGAACCACATTAGTTCAAGCCACCGGAGTTCGAACTACAATCGTTCCAGCGGTGATTGGTCTGACTCTTACGACGGGTCATGTACACAAACTAATTTTGTAATAAACTTCTTAATATTATTTTGAAATATATGAAAGCTCTCAGCGATTAAATAGTGATTGATTTTTTTAGCCATACATTTGCCCATGTTTTATTTGCTTTCCCCATGTTTTCCTATTTAATACTGTGTGTGCCAAGTGCTGAAAGATAAATCGTTTCAGCATCGTCATCGCAATGTCCACATGCATAATAATCATATCGCATTTGTCGGCACTTGAGACACCACTACCAACTTGCTAGACACACTCTTTAGATATGTTCTATTTGGTAATAATTAATTTTGGGTAATTTCATCTCCCTTTTGGTTTTAAAAATATCGCAATATTGCTCGATGTGATATTGCAATGTCATAATCTTGAAGCCCCGTGTAATGTACTGCCATCTACTGGCAGCAGTAATTAATGTGGTGAAAGTACGGTTTGTATTGTGTGTGCTGGGTTTCCGCAGTAGACCGACTGACTACAATAAAGATGGCAGATCGCTAAGCTGCAGGTGCGCGTCAGGTTCTTTCCAAATACATTACACCCTGAATATATATTTATCTATGAAATGAATTTTACCATATATCACAGACAAAGTGAGTAAACAACATCCTCTCCAATTATGCCATACTTATGAACAGAGAAGTATATAAAAAGTACTCTTAAAACTACAGTTTCAAAGCCCTTGACATAATAGATGTTTGTACAGCAAGACTAATATTTTTAACTTACTCTGATGTTGTCTACCATCCTTCGACTGCATTTTTCACCATCAATGACACAGCCACTCGGTACTAAGCTTCTAGCTACAGCTCGATAGCTGTAGTTCGAACTACACAACTTAATGACAATGTTGGCGAACTTTCGTTCGAACTATGGGTTTGGGGGAAGATCTGTGTCATTTAACGATGGATGGTACTGTGAAAGTTTGCAGCATCGTTACCTCTGTAGTTTGAAAATGGTTTCGGGAAACACCTACGTAGTTCCAAGCAGGCAAGTTGCTAACGTAGTTATCAAACAGTGCATTCGGCAAACGCACCCCTGGTTGGCATTGGTCTTGAGCCGATCTCAGACAGACAAGCACACGAAGCTGGGAAACATTCTGCACAGGATGCTAGTTCAATGCAAAGGACACAGATGAACACTATGGGCCATTTATAGATGCCAGTTCACACAATCAGGTCTTTGAGCTTCAAGAGAAATCCCATGGAACATGGGAAGAATATGCAAATTCCACCTACACAGGATGGGATTCAATCCCCCAACCAGAGGCAACTATACCATCATCTTTACATTTAATCATTAAACTGAATTACATATATTTATTTGTAAGACGATATTGAACAAAATGATGTACAAGGGTCAGTAAATCCCTAGATTATGTGAGGCCAAGGGCTTTACCCAAGAGCCCACCAGTGATGTCATTCTTCTATGCATGGCATTTGAACCAGCAGCCCATTACAGGCAGTAATACATCATCCACAAAATGATTGGTCTTATTAGGCAGATTTGTTTTGCCATTCACTTGAATGAATGAAAGCTACATTTATATAGCACTTCACAGAACCAACAGGGCGCCACATGAACCATCACCACTGGCCAGCACACACCTAGGTGATGTGACGCCATTCTGCGCTAGTATGCTCATCACACAGTAGCTAAGGTGCTGAAGGGGCAGGTGAGAATTCACCAATTAGATATAGGGCATGATTAGAAGACCAGATTTAAATGGGTCTCAGTAGGCAATATTAGCCAGGACATCAGGGTACCACCCCCTACTGGTTTGAATGATGCCCAGACATCTTTTATGACCTCAGAGAGTCAGGACCTCGGTTTAATGTCTCATCCGAAGGATGGCACCACTTTTACAGCACAGTGTCCCCATCACTGCACTGCGGCATTGGGATCCACACAAACCTGCACTACCTGCACTGACCTGTAGGTGGTATGGCTGCTGGCATTTATCATTAGAAGTGGACAAAGTATACAACTCCATTACTTGAGTCAATGTATAGAAATCCCTGGTAAAATATTGATCAAATACAAGTGTAAGCTGTTCAGTCAAATTTTTTACTTGAGTTAAAGTACTGGATAACTTAATTTTTAAAATACTTAAGTAATCAAAATCATATTTTCTTTTTAATGGCAACACATTGTTGTATTGTTGCCACAATTACGGCACCTAATGAAACACACCACTAAATGCACTGACTTGCTTGCAGAAGAAAAGCTTGTGCAATTTGATACAATGACTATAGAAACACAATTGAATCAACAAAAGGACAGCTATTGTTGTTTTCATTTTGTTTGTACTACCCACCTCCACAAAACACCGTGCTAACTGTTCTGACACAGCTCTGGTAGTGCGTGCGTCTATCTGCGGTCATGTAATGTATATATTACATTCCTGCTTCTAAAAATGCAACAAGTCTTACATTTTGTTTGGTTACATATAGTTAAGGTTAGGGCTGGGTAGGGATTAAGGTTGTTAAAATAGGGATTAGGGTTATGTCCGTAGAAATCAATGGAGAGCCCCCGCAAAGATCAATACCTAATCTGTCTGAGTGTGCGTTTATGCAACTTCTTCATGAAAAATAAATAAAACGACCAACCCAGATACATAGCTCTATCTAACCCTAGCCCTAACCGGCCCAACAGCAACTTGACTGACAGCGCGGGAGTACTTAACGGTGATTGATTTCCCGTGACCAACACAATATGGCCTGTGGCATTTTAGAAAAGAAATATTTTTAAAAATAAATTATTTGTATTAAAAAGTAACGCCAACGTTAAGGCACTCAATTATGTTGGTCCGTTGTTTCAGCGATTTCCGGACTAGCCACTGTCTTATCCAAAAATCAAAGCGGCAATTGTATGTGGTTATTATTTCGTTAGTTTAATTCATATGCTATTTATTTCAGTCTCAAAAAAGAAATACCGCAGATAAACGGAAAGACTTCACCGCACGCTTAAGATCACATCTTCTTCCAGTGCAGAAGTCATGTGACCGAACTGCGTCACTTCCGCTTCCGGAAACCATTGAAGGTTTCCCACTCGCCAGCGCAGGTGAAGGTCAGCAACGTGTGCTGTCTGCTTCATTTGAATGGTTGTTTTGGGTTTTGTGAGTTCTGCGTGAAAATGGATAATCAAGGAGCTGCAGCGGATCCTCAGCTTCAGCAGTTTATAGAAGTAGAATCACAGAAACAAAGGTTTCAACAGCTCGTGCACCAGATGACAGAAATGTGCTGGGTAAGTTAGCGCTTGAGAAAAGCATATCCTAACTTGCCATACATGCCTGCTTTTTGCATCCTGTTATGTTATGTTAATACCTGTTTAAAATGAGCCTCTTTCTGGTTGATGTAAAGCATCACGCTTATATGACGCTTCACGTTAAACTTATGCTGATATGACAGGTTAAGTTTGTCACATATGTTCTTTCATTTATCGTTAATTAAAATTAAACACTCCACTAACAACACTGGTATTTAATGGTTACCTCAATGTCTTCTTTCTTTTTTGTGCAGGATAAATGCATGGATAAGCCTGGACCTAAGCTGGACTCCAGGACGGAAACATGTTTTGTGAATTGTGTTGAGCGATTCATTGATACAAGTCAATTCATCTTAAACAGACTGGAGCAGACCCAGAGGAGTCGAAGCTCCTTCTCAGAGACTTTGTCTGACTAACCCGGCTAGCCCAGAAAATGGACACGAGATCAATGCAGACTCCGGTCGAGCACTGAACTGCGGCAGTTGAGTTGTTGCTAACGTTCCTGGGGGGGAATGTGGGCAAGAGGGAAATAAAAGCAATATTTGATCTTCTAGTGCCTCTTCCCCTACTTCAGAAGGAGCCTTCCTTACGAACCCTTCTTGGTCGTTACTTTCCCCTCTGCAGCGTACGCTTCTCTCGTTACAGGGAGTCAGTTATTGCTGATTGAAGAAGGGAAGTGTCCTTTTGTCTCTACCGGAGAACACAGACTGTCAGACGAACATCAGGCTGCAGTTGCCTCTGCATGCCACAGGAGCTTGATGCGTACAAAGCCAAGCGGCCATAAATGCTGTTTGTTCAACTGCAAATCGGAATTGATCATGGAAAAATACAGAAAAGCCAATTTCCTGTCATCCTTGGGTAATTTTTGTGTCACTTTATTTGTGTCAAAACAAACTTTGGGTCTCAGTTTTTAGTGGTAACATTTTATTTCTTTTTTTTTTAAAAAAAAGTAGCATTACATTTTCTTAATAAATACTAGCACATGTTAAACACATGGTACAAATGTGGTTGTGGATTCAGAGCAGGACCCCAGTACACAGAGAGCAATGCATTTGTCATTAAATCCAAAAATAATTTCTAAAACAAATATTTCTTGACAGGAGTAGTTTTTGCACATTTTAAAAAAATCAAATCATCCGCTACATAAATCATCTGCACAATGTGCTTTTTCTGCTATCAACCTACTGAAATTAATGTTTTAAAATTAATATGTTGACTTTCATTTAAATGATTGCAATTCTTTTTCAATCAGAATATCAAATGTTAATAGGAAACTAGAAAATTCACACATTAAAAAGTAGAACACAAAATTCAGGATTTCCACGATTAATTTTTAAATTTTCAATCTACCAAATGTATTTTACCGACACTATCTTTAAAGTTACACTATAAGGCACATAATCCTTCCTGTTAATTCAATATTATGAAAGATTTTTTTTCCCGCAATTTCTTCAGTAGGAATGACACTGTATGTTTCAGATAGAGCACTCTGGAGATAATCCTTTCGTGACCCATTTTCTGACAGGAAGTGCATTTTTGTCAATGGGCGTCTCCTGACTATCCAGAGGCAAGTAAGGCTGGCCCCAATGCGAGCTCTGAGGGCGTAGAAACGTCGGAAGAGTATCCCAGGTGAAGGTGATGTCTTTGAAGGCATGGAGAAGGAAGATGCCTAAGATGATGGTAAGGAAGCCACTGACAGTACCCAGTGCTCCATCTGCTGACATGTGGAGCCACTCCTTGAAAAGGATGGCAGAGCAGGCCATGACAGCCGTGGTAAAAATGACGTAGTAGATGGGTGTGACGATGGACGTGTTAAAGATGTCCAAAGCCTTGTTCAAGTAGTTGATCTGCGCACTGACACAGAACACCAGGCTCACCAGTAGGACCCAGAACAAGGGGTCCTTTAGCACTGCATTCCCAGCAAAGAACTCCTTAATGCCAAGGCCAAGGCCCTTCACACAGGAGACCGATAAGGAACCAATGATTGAGCAAATCACAATGTATACTAGAACGTTCTTCTGCCCGTAATGGGGTGCGACCAAGAAGATGAGGACAAGGCTGCTCACCACTATGCACACAGCAAATGCAATGAAGCCTACAAAAAAAAGACAAAGTAATCATTTCAACCTTGTCATAGAAAACTACCAACTGACACTGTTACCCATAGCCTAATGTGACCATGACGTCAGTCTGAGAGCAGCCTGCCATCTGCCACCTCAGACGCTACGCCCAATATAATTACACTTAAAACAGAGTTAAATTGTGGAACAATAAATTAAAGAAATGTTTACTGATAAAATCAGTTGTATGATTTTTTTAAACATACATCCCCCTAAATTAGCATGTTTTGCTTATCTGACTTTTGATTTAAAAGAGAAAAAACACACCACACGCATTAAGCTCATCTAGTAGGGTAGCTCTCTCCTATACAATTTGATGTAACTAATAGATGTCAATGTTATTTAAAGTAATTAACTGCACATTATAGTTGTGTGTGTGATGTCATTTAAAGTCAGTACGCTTCGCCTTCTCATATGACGATTCGCAGTTGGTCACTATGCTGTTTATGAGCTCCATGACCTCAGAGTTTGCTAATTAAGCACCAAATAAACTGAAAATCATTATTATGTCACTGAGTAAAAGTGCTATACCTGGATCTTTAAGTTTCTCTGCCATTGCTCTTAAGGACGCGACTTCCTCTTCCTGTGGGGCATGTATGACCATCACTGTTGATCCCAGGATGCACATCAAGCAACCAATCTTCCCATGAACGTTCAGCCTCTCATTCAGAAAATAGGATGACAGTACAGCACTGAAGGGGAAAAGGCAATCAAGCATCAGATTCCATCAGTACCAAACAGCAAATTCAGATTTCGCATGCTACCATCCAACTGCCCATATTGTTTCTTAACACAATAATGCATGCTGTAACAAAGCAAGCCCTCCACACATATCCAGAATAAAATTATTTCAATTACCTCACCAAAACACTCAGTGCTCCTAATGGTGTAACCAGTGTTGCAGGCGCAAAAGCGTAGGCAGCAAAGTTTGCGGCTTCTCCTAAGCCCACTGAAAAAATGAAACCAATAGCGCATTAAGAGAAGACAACTCAGGCCAGAAGGCGCCGCATAAATATCCTTTCCGATTGTTAAAAAACCCGCAACAGAGTAGCAGTAGTAGCATTAAGTGTCAACACAAGACTGTAATAAACCACTTACTTGATATAAGTCCTGCCCACCATAACCATTCCTTTAGGTAGGCATGGCCACCTGACCCTAAGAAAAGAGAAAGTTACGTCAATTGGGAATTGCCAAGAACAACTTAGGTTTAACAATACGAAGGAAAACAAAAAATCAGTAACGTTTTAGACAGCGTACCTGCTCTGGTGGAGCCCGTGCCCGCTAACCGCAGCAGACCCTTCTTCTTCAGGATGAAGCTGCCGCCGATGAAGATGCTGGAGCTGATCGCCAGGCTCAGACCGATATAAAACTCACGCCGGTTGACAGAATTGAAATCCATGCGGGATTCCGTCGCAGTTACAGGCAACGATGTTTGCGGCTTCCTGGACACATAGAAGCATAAAAGGGGAAAACGTCCCACGTCTCGTAAGGAGTGGCCATGGACTCAGAACTTAAAACGCTACTGCCTACTTCCTACTTCCCTATAACAGATTTAGCCGTTTAGCAGGCGAAGATAATCTTAGTTGTTTTAGGATCTTGGTTTTTCAATGAGGCCCTAATCTTAAAATGATGGAAGCAGGAAATACCATCAGAAAGAACGACAATCGTAAAGCGCGACGGAGCCCTTTAAAGACGGAAATCGCACTGAGCGAGAAATTACTGAAGAAACTTCAGATGGTTTCCCTTTCGTTTATTTTGTTGCTCTATCAGTAATCAACCCTCGCGGAATCAATGTAACAATAATTCTGTCTGACGAAAATACTGCGCCCAAGTTGTTATGCTAAATCAGATCTCTTTTATATCTGCTATCACATAAAATAAAAATGTATACAAACAAACAGAGTGTAGTGATATTTTCAAAGAACTACATATCTAATTTGCGTCTGTATTTGGAACTGTTTTATAAATAGAATTTATTTTTATTTCAATCCTTTCTTAATTCGTTTTAACTATGAAGAAGAATGCCAATACAACCTAAATTCTCGTTTATAAAATTAACCGACTGCACATTGTGAATTTGTCAGTGGCGAATAACTGTTATTCAGATCATATGTTCAGCATAAATATGTTGCTTTTATATGAGCAATAACTCATAGGGGCGATGGTGCTCGGGGATGCACGTTCTACCGCTCTTGTGTGCGTGCGGAGTTTGCACTAACTTCCAAAGCTGCATGGCGTGCTGGGTACTGCAGTCTCAGCTCCCAGTCCAAAAGCATGTTGTTAAGTCAATCTCTAAACTGCCCACAATGTGTGAATGTATGTACTCTTGTGATGGACCTGCGTGCCCTCTGGGGTCTTCTCTTGCCATTTGTGCTGCTTGGGATAATCATCATAAGCAAATGCAAAATGGACAGATTAATACAAAAAAAAAAAAAAAAACTTAATCTGAGAATAAGCAAATTTAATAGATAAGCACAGATAAGCACAGGGGAAATATCTTATTGAAGTTTATATGTTTATGAAAGCAAGGCTAGTAAGCATGAATTACTTCAAATCATATTTACATGCCACTAGAAAAGTTTATTGCATCGTTGCAATTAGCTGCAGACCACGAGGTTTGGTCTGTGTGAGATAAGGGTTAGCAGCGGAACTTCAGCACAACTTCAGCCTGACTTCCCTGTATCAATAGCCCACACAGCCATATCACGGCTGAATGGTCTACAAAGTTAAATGTCAATGTAATGATATTTTATGTCCCATTTCTGTAAGTACAGATGCATGGGAAGAATTTATGTCAGACTATCTATCAGCAGATGTGAACAGTAACTGTGTACAGATGTAAACAGATGTGAACAGTAACAGTGTGTAGATGCAAACCATTTTTTCCAGTAATTGAACAGAGGTGGCCAGCTCAGGTCAGCAAAATACTCCAGATGTGTCATTTCAGTCTGGCCAGTCAAGAAATTTTTACCGGATGGCAGAAAGGCAGGGAGTTCATGGGAGGGGTGGGAGGGGTCCTCCACAATGCTGGACACTTTGAAGATGCAAGTGAAAAATGCCCCGGACAAAGGGTGAGGGAGAGAGGCGCTGATGATGGGGTCAGGACCATCCATGTAAAATGTGAATGAAGACTATTCTGTGTGGTGCCAGCCTACAGAGGGGGTGCTGTGGCAAATCGCAGATAATTTAATTAATGGAGCTCTGCTGTCTTGGGTTATGTAGCTGTGCATTGGTCTTGTCTTAGGGCTATGTAGCTGTGCATTGCTCTTGTCTCTTGTCTTGGGGCTATGTAGCTGTGCATTGGTCTTGTCTCTTGTCTTAGGGCTATGTAGCTGTGCATTGCTCTTGTCTCTTGTCTTAGGGCTGTGTAGTTGTGCATTGGTCTTGTCTCTTGTCTTAGTGCTATGTAGTTGTGCATTGGTCTCGTCTCTTGTCTTGGGGCTATGTAGCTGTGCATTGGTCTTGTCTCTTGTCTTAGGGCTGTGTAGCTGTGCATTGGTCTTGTCTCTTGTCTTAGGGCTGTGTAGTTGTGCATTGGTCTCGTCTCTTGTCTTGGAGCTATGTAGCTGTGCATTGGTCTCATCTCTTGTCTTAGGGCTATGTAGCTGTGCAATGGTCTTGTCTTGGGGCTATGTAGCTGTGCATTGGTCTTGTCTCTTGTCTTAGGGCTGTGTAGTTGTGCATTGGTCTCGTCTCTTGTCTTGGGGCCGTGTAGCTGTGCATTGGTCTCATCTCTTGTCTTAGTGCTATGTAGTTGTGCATTGGTCTCGTCTCTTGTCTTGGGGCCATGTAGCTGTGCATTGGTCTCATCTCTTGTCTTAGGGCTATGTAGCTGTGCATTGGTCTTGTCTCTTGTCTTAGGGCTATGTAGCTGTGCATTGGTCTCGTCTCTTGTCTTGGGGCTATGTAGCTGTGCATTGGTCTCATCTCTTGTCTTAGTGCTATGTAGTTGTGCATTGGTCTCGTCTCTTGTCTTGGGGCTATGTAGCTGTGCATTGGTCTCATCTCTTGTCTTAGGGCTATGTAGCTGTGCATTGGTCTTGTCTCTTGTCTTAGGGCT
>JAODJW010000038.1:5756336-5771453 GCA_026777045.1 Hyperopisus bebe
CAGGATGGGGCGCCAACCCATCACAGGGCACAAGGCAGGGAACAACCCAGGATGGGGTGCCAACCCATCACAGGGCATATTCACACACCAGTCACACCTACCAGCAATTTGTTAACTTCAATTAACCTCAGCATGTTTTTGGACTGTGGGGGGGAAACCAGAGCACCAGGAGGAAACCCCACAATGACACAGGGAGAACATGCAAACTCCACACACACGGAGCCAGGGAAAGGGCTGAGGCTGAGGTGATAGGGCTATCCACTGCACCGGCATTAATATTAGCATCAACTTGAATTCAATTTACAATATGGTAGAACATCACAATTAGGTTATTGCGTAAAATCAACTGTGGTAAATCCAAGAGTCACTGAAACCGTGGATTTACTTGAACCAAATCTATTAACTTCTATAGTCCATCCAGAAGCAAACACAGGAAATAATAAAATATTCACTAGACCATTTTGTGCAGGTGTCTGCCACCAAACATGAGTCAGAACAAGCTGCATCCAAAGTGATTTGGGTTAGGGTGGCTGTCTGAGAACGGACTGCAGGCTTACCTGGTGGAACTCGAGTTGGTGCTGGACGGCTTCTACATCGCCCCCAATGGGCAGCTGCTGGGACAGCTCCTCGTCCTTCAGCGTCAGCCAGTCGGTGACCTCCTGCAGGGATACCTGCAGCTTGCCGCTGTTGTCAGAGAGAGCTTCCAGCCGCGTTCTGTGAACACACACCACATCCCGCCTTTACTTTCTAGCACTTAAATCCCACACTTTCAGCTTCCCAGAATTACATTATATTCAGCTGTTTGAACATGCTTTTGCCAAAAGCGCTCGACACACTTTAAAGACTCAAGAGAGAAGTACCATTTTCCTTGGGCCCCCGCGGCGCTACAATTACATACAAATACAATAAATCCCATCCGCAGCACAATACGATATAACATACATGAGCAGACACAGACACAGACATGCACACGCAAACACACTGACACAAAGTTCATGAATTGTCTCATGCAGTAGTCCTACGGAGTATGTTGCACTAACCCACTACAACTGCATCACAACAGAGGATTTGGAAAAATATCATAATCATCCTGAAAAAGATTAAGAATTTTTTTATTCAAGTAATTTTACATCAGTTTCAATTTTCAAGTCCTATCTTTTCAATCCACAAAACAAATTGCTACCATCTTTTTGCGTACCACTTGGGGGCGCTCCAAGTACCACTTGCGGTATGCATACTGCAGCGAGAGAAGAATGGCATTGCATGATATGCTGCTCATTCATAAAGATATTATCAGGCTGCATATAGAAACTTTTCTCAGCTTTTCTCAAATTTTATCTCTCTTTGCCTGGCGAACCCTCGGGACCGACAGGGGCCCACATTGGAGCAGCATGGAAAGTTCAGGAACAGACGGAACAGCGGCATTGAGGGGCAGGGAGGGTCTGTCTGCTACAGCAGGCCTGCAGCTCAGTGCCCAAAGGCCTTACATTCACAAGGCCAGTAACAACCCTCCTACATTCACAAAGATGGTCATTTTTTAAATCCAGAGAATGTTGCACTATTATATTATATTTCAATTTTATTATATAAACAAATCACAAAATGTAATTATGTATAAATATATTAAGTGAAGCTATTTGCTTAAACAAGATACAAATGTGGTTTTTAAAAATCAGAACACATACATAAAGGGTATAATGTTAATGCAGAATAATTAATAATAACATTATTAAAATAAAAAGAACATTGCCACAACAGACATCACTAACAGCACGTCATCAGCCAGGTTCTCCACTGGGTGGCGCTCTCTTGGAGGTACTTAGTGTCACAGTTTATGAAATGAGCTGTGATGACATGTAGTGCTCTGAATTAACAATGGATCACAAATCTGCTGTTACCAAAACAAAGCCTGCCTTCCTGACAGCTGCTTCTCCCTTGGCGCGATTGCTGTTATAACTCTGCAGAGCTGGGGACCTCACATCAGTGCTCAAACATGTTTAGCACATCTTTGAAATAAGCTTTCATTGTGTGAAAGCACATCATTTCCCTTGCAGTATATACCGTGCTCGTAATGGGGCTCTGTGGCTGTAACCCTGAGAACAACCTGAGGAGTCTCTGTAAGGGCCAGTTATCCAGGTGATTCACACTCGACCCAGACAGTCCGTATGCACAAGCACACAAGCATCTCTCATAATTCGATATTTCAAGCTTGTTACCATCTGCCTTCCAAAATTGCCTTTGCAATCCTAATTATTTCTTCATGGAAGATGACAACAGGGCGGCACGGTGGTGCAGTGGTTAG
The DNA here is from genome assembly GCA_026777045.1 of Hyperopisus bebe. Taxonomy (NCBI): domain Eukaryota; kingdom Metazoa; phylum Chordata; class Actinopteri; order Osteoglossiformes; family Mormyridae; genus Hyperopisus; species Hyperopisus bebe. The sequence continues at coordinate 5,758,639 of JAODJW010000038.1, forward strand.
CACTGTTGCCTCACACCTCTGGGACCCGGGTTTGGGTCTCCGCCTGGGTTANNNNCCTGTCCAGGGTTGTTCCCTGCCTCGTGCCCATTGCTTCCGGGATAGGCTCCGGACCCCCCGCGACCCAGTGGGATAAGCGGATTGGATAATGGATGGATGGATGGATGGAAGATGACAACTAGTGATCACAACACTGATAGTATATAATACAACTACATCATAACTCAGCCATCTAGGTTAAAGGTTAAAGTACCATACAGAACTGTCTATATATAACTGAAGCGCACACTCAGTCCACAGGACACATTTCTGAGAAAATATATTGGATTCGAATGAATTTTGGAAATGTATCTTATGTTAAGATCTTATCTTAACAACAAAAAAGTGGACTAAGTGAGTTTTGGGAAATTGATTTCGGTTTGTGATTGATCCTCCTGGGTTAATCATAAACTTAATCATATCACACATACAAGACAGTATGTTAAACACTAGAATTGTTGAAAGGTGTCATATGATACCAAGACATGAGACTTATAAATGAAGATCGAGCTGTGGAGTTTAATTCTGAAAACCATATTGCTAATCCAGTCTTAGAATCAAAAGCTGTAGAATGATCAGGCACTAAATGCGTGTTGGGGAAACTCCAAAGTGACAAGAAAAGCAAAAAGTTGTAGAGAAGAGAATCCAGAACAAAACCTCCAGGCAGGAATGATGAAACACAACATCAAGGGGGACCCAAGATATCGGCAGCTGTTGCCATTAGTCTGTCTGGTTTTTGCTACAAATATCATTCTGTAGACACACACGTGTTATGTGCCACACTTCTTCACTGATGCACCCACTTGTCTGCCATTGGGATACCTGACGATTCACCAGACTAAGGAGCCTGATAACCTAATATACAGTGGAATGGCGTGAGGTTGATTTACTGGTAAGGCAATTCTGCATGTAGTCAGCCTACAAGAGAAACTTACTTCAGTGATGTTAGTGGTTTTGACAGTAGCTGAGACACACTGTTTGGCTGTTGGACTGGGGTTATAGTTGGACGATTATTTGAGTCATACCAGCAGCTTCTCCAAAAAAGGCCGATGATACCTGAAAAGTAAACTCTCACTCCTGGTAGACCATTATTCCAGAAGAAAACTTAGTGGAACAAAATTTTTGCTGTACCTAGTGCAGAAAAGTAGCACCAGGTGTGTGGCCTGAAGTTCTCTGTCAGCTTCTCCTCCCCTCTCATGAAAGACGTCCAACACTTCTGACAAAACATCGGGTCAGTTCAAGTGAATTTTCTCACCTGAAGTGATCTCAGTGTGTACCTCTCTAAAGAAGAACATTTCGGCCTGGTGGGCTCAGTTTGTTTGGCAAGCAAATGGATGTCTGGACAGGCTAAGTACATTTCAATGATGTTCTCAGCATCTGTACTTGACGTCATACTGATGAGCAGACAACAATAGGGTACATCGCTGCAAGGGTCTCCCTGCAAGTGATATGATACCCACTTCCAGGCAAAAGATGAAAGCAAGCAATCAATAACCTCTCACTTTTCTTTGATTGGTGTTTTTGTTTGGGGGTAACCCTTTGCTTTTGCAAGCAGTTCTTCAGGACCTCTTTTCTGACAGCTTCTGTAGTCTGTATGTTCTCACCAACACTGCTGCTCCTGATAACCGGCTTTACCACACCTGTAGCATGGGTGAATAACTCCAGGTTTTTGTTTGTCACTATGCACCTCGTAAGCTGGAAAGGATGCGCTAAACCGCTGTGACTCTTTTGCTGCCATTTCCATATTGTGCGCAGATGCTTCTCAATGATCTCACTGAACAAGCTGCAAACTAACCTAACCCTTATTGTGCCATTTAATGTGCATCCAAATTCAGAGTGTTCAGATAACTGTTTCTGGTCGGCAACAAACTGTGCAATTGATTCCGCTTTTAGCAATTATGAGGGGTACAAAAGAGTAATGTTTTTTAAGCATTTGTACAATAGTGTCAATGAAAGCATTCAATGACTTAGAATGATTAAGCATCACCGACGACACTCACAGGTCGTGTATACGCCAGTAAAACTCACTGTTCCAGAATATCAACCACAAACAATGTAGAAATGATTCATCCTCATTGCCAGTTTTTATTGCATTGTTGTGATGGTGTTGCTTAACAACAAACGCTAAATTAGAGAAACTTTTTTTATGTTCTGGCAGACTATACTGAACCTCAGGTCTAGCATAGGTTGAGCTTACATAACAACATAGTAAAGAGTACATGTACAAAACCCAGCGAGGGACGATAGCATCCATCAATACACAACACTTATGGAGGGCTTTCTTGACATTGTGGGTGCACATTTCCAGTTCTTAGACTTCTGTAGCTAGAGTGGCCTTAATGAATGGTTCTGTGCTTTTCCTGTTGAACCACGCAAAAAAAGCTGTTTAATTATTCTGGAAAAGAGGTGTTGATAGGACTGTCACTTCTGTAGTCTGATAGACTTGATGCCTTGGCATATTCTTCAGGGGTTACTCTTGTTATTGAAGTGGTCCTCAATCTGCAGGCCAAATAGGTTGGGGCATAGTAAATTGGGTGTAGGTTGGGTTTGTGGCCACATTAGGTTGGTTTTTGGCAGGGATGTCAGGAGACCTGAGAACCGATTTTGACAGAGTACAATCCAGACAGACTTTAACAGAATAGGCTATGGGTAATGCTGAGGTTAATAGGGTTATGTTAGGCCAGAAATAAGTATTACAAGTGTTCAAAAGTACTACATTGAATATGTGGATTCCCCAAAACCATAGGGCATCACCAAACATTCCTAATGTCCACACAATTCATGGTGTTCATAGTGTCCACTGTCTTCCATTTATCTCCATCATGATCAGGTTATATGCATTCCTCAGGTGCATCTTGGTGAAGTACTTGGGTTCCCTTAATCAATCAAGTCCTACTATGACCCCCGATAATAGGACTAAATCATTCTCATTCCTGAGAGATTATCAAGCTGAGAAGTGAAGCAAATGGGTTTCTCCAGTCGCGAGCTGTCATGCAAGTTCGGATTAAAGGATCCCTGATGAAACACCATGATCTGGGCTTTATTGTCCTCATCACCTGGAGCAGCCAAGCAAACCAATTCTAAGGTGATTTCCACCAGGGTTCAACTAGCAAGATTTCACATGTACTCCTGCCTTAAGCCAGGTGGGAAATACTTCAGAAAAAAGGCAAAACATCTGGATCTGCCAGAATAGATGGAGAACTGGTGGTCAGGGAGCTTGAACATAACAGTCAAATCTGGGTTTTATCCTGTCCAAACAACATACCCTATGCAATGATGGCAGCTTGTCAAGAATCCAGGTCCACTAGTGTAATGAACAGACAAGAAAGAACACAAGTGCAGTACAGCTAGGTTTTATTACTAGAATCATAATCCAAAAGTCATGGTCAAAACAGGCAGTAGGTCTGGGTCTTGCTAACTGGGTCTTGATCTGAATCCATAGTCCAAACAGAGGATAAAGGTCACAAAGTCAGTAACAGCAACACAGGAAAATGTCCAAAATGAGCCAAAAATCCAGAACAAGTCATATATGGGACCAGCATGTAAACAAAACAACTGCTCAGTGTCATGAGGAACTTGATACATCACAAGAAGGAAACTGAACTCCAGCAGCTTCTACAGCCTGCTAAGTCTGAACAGTTACAAGTTTTCCATTAATAGTCAAGATGGGTGGAGTGGGAACAAACTAGAAGAGAGACTTAGTGTGATGGGGTGAGACAACTGGGTCTTTCTCTATGGGGAATCTTCCTTCATCAAGACAGTGTCAAAAGCATAATAGGGATCTGGGGAAAATCCTAAAGTCATAAAATGAGAATAGATACAAAGTATTCAGCTGAAACTGAGATCTTTGAGTTAGACTTGATACTGAATTACAAATCACATCTATCAATGGTGATATGTCTTTAAAAGAAGACACCCATGCATTTGCACAGAGAAACTGAAAATATTGTTGTTGATTGTAACAATTAAAAACTTACAGATTATTAAAGTAATATTTTATTTAACTAGTTTTTCCATTACTCATCAATGGGCCGTGTTAATGAGCACTGTAAACTGATCTTAAAGGGAACAATCAAATAAAAATATTGATTGCCAAAAAAAATTTCACGTGACTGATTTTATCATCAGACATGTTTCGTATAACATGATTTTAATAGTGCAATTCATCCAATCAGTGCTTCAGTGGCTCACTGCTGGCTAATTAAGAGTTCAGCTATTATGGCATTGTAAGGATCAGGGCTGAGAAATACTACTGTACATCATAAAATGTTCGCTATCCTGTTCCCCGGCATCTTCTCTTACAATGCAGCCCACACTGCATGCCAATTGCCCCCACACTGTCAATTCTTTCTTCACATTTTTTTTCCCACGAAAATAAACCTCCCAGTTGATAACGAGACAGGATGTGCTTGCGTAGTGCCCATTATGGCGCATTGATGTTTGGTAATGTAAGCCGATTGTTAGGTGACTCGAGATACTGGAGGAGGAGGACAGTTTGGCCGAAGCTAAGGGCATAGGAGGCGTGTGCTGTCTCTGGTGTCTGCGTGTGTGTAGGGCTGGGGGGGACTGACTGCTTGTCAGCCTGTGTGTGTGAGCCTGTGCCCTGCATCTCACGTAACCCTTAGAAAAAAAAACAAGACGCAGTCTTTGGCCTCCAAGGTCCAGTAGTATCAGGCATATTCAATGAATTTAAAACAAGCCTCTAGCCTGCCATCCATTCACAGATTCAAGGCTGCTAAGACACTAATAACTACTGCCAACACAGAGACATTTTTTTCAGTTAAGAGAGGAACTCGTGCATAATAATCTGTGCTGAAAGTTTAATTCAAAAAGTATAACCCTTTGTGGACCTCGCACCGTCCTTATTCAATCTGAGTTTTAGATCTAGCAGAAACACGTACATTTCACCTGTCAGGTAAGCTAAGGGAAGCCAGCCTCACAGAAGACCTCTCAGGTTAGTTGTTAACTGATACTGCAAAAAAACAGATCATACTTCTTGTTAATTTTGATGACTATTTCAACATGCCTTTGGGCTGGATTCTGCATTCTGTCTGGCTTTCTCACGGAGAGGCATCCTGTAGATTGCATGACTGCAGAGAAATGATGCAGGAAGTGCGAATGCAGGATCTGAGCACAAAGCTGGGACCCACGACTACGACAGAAGCTGAGGAATCATCACACCAGTGAGGAGGCTGTGCCGTAATGCCCAGAGCTTCCAAAGTGAATTCCAGCTACAGAATACAGCAAGAGGGCGAGAGCTTAGGTCTGCTCTCAGAATTCAGTTAGATATGTTTGTCTAACAGTATTACTGAAATTCAGATTTTTTTTTAGTTTTCCAGTGTTTTGGCAGTCAGGCAGTTATAAAAGTCAAATGGGATGCTAAGAAAGCCACACACACACACACACACACGTTTGTAATTATATCTTTGTGGGGACTCTCCATTCATTTCTATGAAAACTCTAATCCCAACATGATGACCTTAACCCCTACCCAGCCTTAACCTTAATCATAAGTAGCCAAACACAATTTTTAGTTTTCTGATTTCAGACATCCCCACAATGTCAAAATAAGAGGTTTTTATCACATTGTGGGTACGTGTAATGTATATCTGAGCGTGTGAACTGGTTGAAATGTGTGTGTCTCACTGTCAATGCGTGAGACTGCCCAGCATAAGAGTCCCAGTAACACCCAGCTGAAGATAATCATGCTGGCTTTGCCTGCAGCTCTACAACCCCCCCCCCCCACCATCCCACCATCACACCAGGCTGGGGAGGAAGAGCTCTGCTTTATCCAGCTGTGTGGGCATTCTCTCCAAAGCCAGATGCACGCTGACAGCTGCTGGAACCAAATGCGGTTCTCCTGCCTGGCTTGCTTCTTCAGGCCCTCCCCAAAGGCACCACAATCTCCACTGACCACCTACCACAAACAAAAGACCTCCCTGCCCCCACACTGAGTAAATGTGCCTGTCTGTGGACTAAATGGCTTCATCTGCCTCTGGGTCCATCTTGCATGTCACAGCTAATTAGTAAAATGATTTTCGGAGTTACCAACATAGAAACAAATGTTGTGTGACTTTAACTGAGTGGCTCAGTGGGCTAAGTCTCGTGATCAGAAGGTTGCCGGATTGAGCCCCAGCCTGAACAGAACAGTTACCTGTCTGTGGGCCTTTGAACGAGGCCCTTAACCCCCACATCCAGGGGGGCTGCAAGTTGGCTGACCCTGTGCTGTGACCCCCAAGTCACAGAGAGCAAGATGGAGTAGGTGAAGAGAAGGATTCCAGTGTACCTGTACCCATACATATGCAAATGGTAAATAAAGGATTTGTCATTTAATAAGTACTGGAACACTACCTCTAGTCAGGACAGTAAACAGAGCCACACACTGTGGAAATGGGAGGGGGAATCAGGACTTATCTCTGGTGCGGATTCATATCAACTTGAGCAAAGGGAAAGGCTTTGGATCTCCATCAACATATGGGATTGGGCATGGATGTAATGGATATCACTGCTGTGGGTTATCAGGGCATGCTTTAGACAAAGCTGCATGCCAGGCAGCAAGCAGGCACCATGGCATCAGAAGGGAGCTGAGGGAGTAATGTGGGCACCGCAGAGAGCCAAAGACTGGCTGCTGGAAATAAGAAGGGCAAACGGAATGAAACGGGTAACGTGAAACGACGGAGTGTCAGCCTGTCTGTCTGCTCAAAGTAAAATGTTCCCTGTTTAGGTTTGATGCATTGTGCAGGGAACATCTAGACATCCCTTCTGAATATTTAAAACTTTAACAAGAACAGAAAGGATAAACAAAAAATGAAAAGTATGAGTTACAATTATAAGAAATAATTCCACTGAAAACGATGGCTCTTCATTGTAATTGTTCTAATATTATCATTAAAGGTTCACCGTCAAAATGTCACCAGGACTCATTGCTTGGCAGTAAGTACGCACAAGCCACAAGCAGCACAGGCTTTTAAGGAATTCAAAGAGCACAGTAACTTAGGTAAACTAATGAGCTGGTGACAGCTTTTCCAGATGATCTGTAATGACACTCAGATACCCTCCAGCCACCACACACAGCCAGACCCAAAGTAAAACCCCAGATTCCCCCCAAAGCAACACCCATCATTCTGCTGAGACTCTCATTATATCAAAGCTTCCAAAGTCATTGTATAAATTAAACTCGTTTGTGCCATAATTTACACTCTACTGCTTGCAGCATTCAGTATTCTACTGTTCATCTATCTATCTATCTATCTATCTATCTATCTATCTATCTATCTATCTATCTATCTATCTATCTATCTATCTATCTATCTCCAGTTTTTGTCCAACTTGCTTTTTTATCACTGTCAGTTTGACGTGTTGTACTGCTTCCTCTTTGACTCGTCACTGCCATCAGTGTCACTTGGAGAATGTCCCCACAGGCTGTACGCTTGAATGGAGCAGCTTCCCATAAAGCTTTGGAGTTTTTTTCTGAGCTTCTGGTCCGGTGCACTTTGGTTGTGGACAGAGCAGTGTTTTATTCCGACTTGAAAAGGCGCCATTTTGGTTCACCGGCACCCATCTCTCGCAGTACAGGAACAGTTCAGCTTATTTTGATTTTATAGCAGGAACTTGCCATTAGGGTTGGTATTTTCAATATAATAGGTCAGGGAATTATTTTCTGCTGCCATTATGCTTCTGAAATAAGAAGCATCCTCTCCAGGGTGTGTCCCATCCAGGGTGATGCCACCCTACTCAGAATTTTGATATCTGCATTTTTAATGCATTTATTTTACTTTATTACATTTTATGATATTTTTTTATGAACATTTCATATAATGAGCCAAACGTATTGTTATAACTATGTCATATAGATCATTCCTCTAAAAGTCCCACACGTCCTTTGCCGCGGCAGGTGCTCAGATCTCTGCTGTGCATTGATGCAGCAGGAGATTAGCAGTTAGTAGAGCATTAGCATCAAACCCTTCTTCAAGCGTGTGAAAATGAATTGCAATTATTTTGCATAATTACATTTCAGAAATATGGGCATAGTTTGCTTTACAAGATAGTTTGCTATCACCATGTAAAGTCAGCCATCCCTCAGCCCAGTTGTTTAGCCTTCTGGCTCGATAGCTACTCCTTTTACTGACTGGTAATAGCACAGCGTACTATTTAACATTACTAAAGGAGAGCTCTGAGTATTACGACAGTGAGCTGAAGGTTTTTACCACCACTATTGCAGGTTATATCACAGGACAAATTAATTCTGTTTGCCAATCTTGACAAGTCATAAACTAATAATAATGTTTGTAATGGTTTTGAGACTCACCTAGTTTGTTTTATTTCTATTGTAAATATTCAGCAGCTACAGTAGCCTAAAGATGAGGGGGGAAATCATAATTTGTTGCAATAACACAAAACGTTCTTGCAGAATTCATATCAATCTTTTTGCGTAGGGAAAATTTGCAAAATGTCAAGAGTGGCTCCGTGGGCACCGGTCCTGGACACGCAGCCAGGAGTGTTAATCAGACAACCCCGGCAGGAAAATTCTATCACATACAAGATTGCTTTTGAGTGTCAAAGCCAGTGTTCAGAAAAGCTGTCAGAATGGCACCTGAGGTTTAATGTCGTGTACAGAAACATCACCTACGCGTGCAGGATGAGGCCCCCGGCACCCAAGTCCTCGGCGCGCCGCGTGACCCGCCTCCCTGCGGGGTCATCAGGGGAATGCGAGACAACAGAGCCGGCTGTGAAGCAGGGCCCCCGCACAGCTGTGCAGCTTGGGTGGGGGCTCAGCAGGAATCCCCGACACGCACGGGGACACCGGCCAGAACACATTCCTCTCATTCTGCCCTTTTCCACCGCCAGCAGCGCAGGGAATTTACTGCCACGTCTGAGGAAACATTGTGCCACTTCTGTCTCTCCATGAGGTCGAAGCAGAGCAGGAATTTGGTGGACTGAGGTTAAGGATGTTGACCGAGGGGCCACCCATCTCCTTTTGGAAGACTTGCTCGCTGCCCCCGCTTCAAGTGTCCCAGCAGAAATTGAGCAGTGTGTCTACAGGCCTATAATTAGGGTATCACTGTACGGCAGCTTCTATAAGCATGCTGTGTATTTGCCAAGACATAAAGTAGCTTGGTCATTGAAGATATAACCAAGTAGAGAGAATGGCAGCTTACGTGATGAGACATTTACCATAATTACCTTACTTGCTAAAGTTTACCAGGTATGAATCAGTACTGGTGGTTCTGGCACTTTTGGCTCCCTGGGCGAAATCCCAGTTGCCCATTGGTGTCAGTGCCTGACATATTTGTGTGGGCACCCCATGGCACCCCTTGAATGATGCCACCCTGGGCAGTTGTCCATCTTGCCCTTGCCAGGATCCACCCATGTGATTAGGCCCATATATCAGAACCTGCTCCGATGGTCTAACCGCATTGCCTCGCTCTACCTTAAATCACCCCAGTGGCTCTCTTACCTGATGTTATGGGACTTTCGCTTGATCTCGCTCCAGCAGAGGTTCATTGTGCCCCCCCCAGAGCAGCTTCTCCTGCCTCTTCCCCCCGTGTGCCTGGCTGCTCGTCACGATTCCCTGGCGCTCGGCCGCAGTGACGCCGCTGCCATACGGCTCATCCGGAACCTTCCGGAAACACAGACAGGCACGGAGCCTCAGGACAGCGTCAGAAGGGCGAGGCTGACGTCTCTCTTCACCTAAGCGAGCCCAGAAAGGCAAAAAAATAAGCAAGCATTGCTAGAGGACTGATCTGCCACGTATTCATACAGCGTGCACCTACGCGCAGTCCGGCTTATCTGGGGCGAACGAGCGCTCCACAGAGTTGGTGACATCTCCCGTTTCTCGGTGACAAGCTGTCATATCGCTAGAGCTTCAGCACATCCCCTGCAGCCCATCGCTAAGTCTCCCTTTCCCCCTCAAACACCCGACTTTCCAGCCTAACAAGCAGACAAACACTCAAATGCTGAAGGTGCTGAAAACAGATTCAGAGAGGAGCAGCACATCCAGAACCTCCGCAGCAGTTAGCAGTGAATGCTGGCTTCACTGCAGTCACTGCAAAGCTGGCACATCTGCAGCATAGCAGTAATAGCTGTTGAGCAAACAAAATGTCACACATGAGGCTTATTTTTTATTCATATTCTTATTATCTAAATAAATTTTTTATAGTTGTTTTTATTGAAAAGTTACTCAAGATACTTAGTTGCATTCTTAAAAATAGTGTTGCACTTTACCACTGATCATCCATCCATCCATCCATTTTCTATACCCTCTGGTCCTATGCAGGGTCACAGGAGTTTGTAGCCTATCCTGAAAGCTATGGGCGCAAGGCAGGGAACAACCCAGGATGGGGTGCCAACTCATGGCAGACCTCCAGTCATTTCATTATAAGTACACATTCTTAATGAATATGTTTCTAGCTCTATATGCATGTGTATAGACCTCAGTACCATAATATACCAAAAAGATGTCACATCACATTTGATAATCTACAAAAAAGACTCTTGCTTTGAAAATGAGCAAATCTAGTGTTCTTTGCCTAAAAGCCTGCTCTCTCTTTTAAGGGAACATAAAGTCCTCTATATTCCTGTCACCATGATCCACAAATTCAGCTTTATACTCCTAGTACAAGATCCTCACCAAGCATGTCAATAACCTATAACCAAAACACAGCCATAATAAAAGACAAGAATCTGCATAGTCACCTGCAAAACAGTCATTCACAAGTGCCAAGATCATTAAACTCCAAGCATTCATCATGAAATATTTTATACATTTATGCAGTTTGAAATAGTATGTCACATCAGTCAAAACTATATCAATCTGAAGAACAATCTCCTTTTGTCAGTTTTCTCATGATAATAGTTCATTAACCTTGAATTTGTATTTGCTATTTATCTTTCTATTCTCTTTGCAAATTTAATTAAAAAAATCACCATAAATTAATATGCAATCTCAGGTACATACCCTATGATTGTTAGGGTTGAACTGGAGTCTAAAAATGCATTGGAGACAGTTTCAATTCACTCTTACATATACGGCCTGTCAATATTGGTTAACGTAAAAACAACGTAAAGCATACCATTTTATAACTGCCACTGACACTGCGCTACATGCCTTATGTTGGGTCTGTTCTGGAGGCCTGCCCAGCTTCACCACTCAGGAGACATAAACATAAGATAATAGCTTTAAATAATAATCCTTATTTTCAATGCCGATCCACGGCAGTCATAACACTTACCTCAGACCTTGCCAAACCCAGGTCTGGACTCTGTGCGGATTCGGGTTCATTCAAGCGCTGGGCTTGCTATCATTATAAACCAGGGGTTTTTCCACTGTCTGCTGGGTGGTTTGGCAAAAACAGTCGTCATTTTATTTTCCCTTGTGGAGAAAGAATTTTGGAAGGCATACAAATATATTGGTACTGCCATCAATGAAAGCATTGTTCCCTCTCCATTGTTACCGTCACAATGACGACACAAGGGAAAATCTACAGCCCTCATCCTGCATAACAGCTTGCACTGACACATGCATAAAAAAGCAAGTGAGACCACTGAACAGAAATAATATCAGGCACTTAACAAGTGATACTGCCAAATGCTCTCCTGAGACATATTAATTCCTGCAGTAAGCAGGAATATGTTCTCAACAGCCAAGAATCAGCTGAGGGATGAATAAAGGTAAATGTAACCTCTGTCTGACTTTGGATCCCTACTGAACTGCAATTATGGTAAATATGTCAGAGAATGAACATTTAACATCAAAATACAAATCGCTCCCGCAATTCCCCGCCATACCTATTCAAACGATAAAAGCAGACCAGCTGATACTGCCACCAAATAGCACTACAGAGGAATATTACACTACCCAATCAGTGATGCTATTTCTGTGTTCACTACCATTGTCATATTTATATTGAGCAGAGTATCCATTCAGCCACACCCTGACGGTTTCTGCTCCGCCTTTCCTGAATACTAAATGCTAATAAACTGAATCTGTATTCACTGCCCTTGTCGTATCCGTATGAGTATCCATTCTGTTTTAATGCTTGGTAGGCAAATAGACCTCATTCTCCCCTAATATAGACCGATGAGTGAAAAATCCTAATGAGTCCCATTATGAAGAACGAAATGCTGCATTCTACAAGCAGAGTAACACATAAGGAGCGACGCATGGTAGGGATGAGGCCAGAATGTCATGTTCTTTGCTGATTGTGGAACAGGATGACTTGCCAATATCTCAGGTGCTCCTTCAAGTTGCTTTGTACTATTGACTTGTTCAGAGAGATACCAGGTCATCCATCTGTGGGCTATGAAATAAGACAATGAATCTGTGGGTTCAGGTAGGCACGGACTCCCGCTCCACCCACAGAGGGCTCAGGTAGGCACGGACTCTCGCTCCACCCACAGAGGGCTCAGGTAGGCACGGACTCTCGCTTTGCCCCCAATGGGTTCAGGAAGGCACGGACTCTCGCTCCGCCCCCAATGGGTTCAGGTAGGCACGGACTCTCGCTCCACCCACAGAGGGCTCAGGTAGGCACGGACTCTCACTCCGCCCCCAATGGGTTCAGGTAGGCATGGACTCTTGCTCCACCCACAGAGGGCTCAGGTAGGCACGGACTCTCGCTCCACCCACAGAGAGCTCAGATAGGCATGGACTCTCACTCCGCCCCCAATGGGCTCAGATAGGCATGGACTCTCACGCCGCCCCCAGTGGGTTCAGGTAGGCATGGACTCTCACTCAGCCCCCAATGGGTTCAGGTAGGCAAAGGCTCTCACTCCGCCCCCAA
>JAODJW010000038.1:5771553-5784383 GCA_026777045.1 Hyperopisus bebe
AGGTAGGCACGGACTCTCGCTCCGCCCACAGTGGGTTCAGGTAGGCACGGACTCTCGCTCCACCCACAGAGGGCTCAGGTAGGCACGGACTCTCGCTCCGCCCCCTGTGGGTTCAGGAAGGCACGGACTCTCGCTCCGCCCCCAATGGGTTCAGGAAGGCACTGACTCTCGCTCCGCCACCAATGGGTTCAGGAAGGCACGGACTCTCGCTCCACCCACAGAGGGCTCAGGTAGGCACGGACTCTTGCTCCGCCCCCAATGGGTTCAGGTAGGCACGGACTCTCACTCCGCCCCCAATGGCTTCAGGTAGGCACGGACTCTTGCTCCACCCACAGAGGGCTCAGGTAGGCACGGACTCTCGCTCCGCCCACAGTGGGATCAGGTAGGCACGGACTCTTGCTCCGCCCACAGAGGGCTCAGGTAGGCATGGGCTCTCACTCCGCCCACAGTGGGATCAGGTAGGCACAGACTCTTGCTTCGCCCACAGTGGGATCAGGTAGGCACGGACTCTTGCTCCACCCACAGAGGGTTCAGGTAGGCATGGACTCTTGCTCCGCCCACAATGGGATCAGGTAGGCACGGACTCTTGCTCCGCCCACAGTGGGATCAGGTAGGCACGGACTCTTGCTCCGCCCCCTGTGGGATCAGATAGGCACGGACTCTTGCTCCGCCCACAGTGGGATCAGGTAGACACGGACTCTTGCTCCGCCCAAAGAGGGATCAGGTAGGCACGGACTCTTGCTCCTCCCACAGAGGGCTCAGTTAGGCACGGACTCTTGCTCCGCCCACAGTGGGATTAGGTAGGCACGGACTCTTGCTCCGCCCACAGTGGGCTCAGGTAGGCACGGACTCTTGCTCCACCCACAGTGGGTTCGGGTAGGCATGGAATTAAGCTCCGCCCCCAACAGGCTCAGGTGTTTAAATGCTACTTAGACACTTAAATTTGGTCAAAGTCACAGGTAATGGCATTTCTGTATTATGTATAACTCATGTCATAGATGAGATATATTTCCCATCGTGCTTGGTGGTGCAAGGCTTGCATGCAGCTGCTCAGCCATGGAAGCCTATTCCATGAAGCTCCTGGTGCAGTTTTTGTGCTGGGGTTAATGCCAGAGGAAGTCTGGAAGTCTGCAGTTACTGACTCAATTAATTCACTACTATCTTCAACCATTTCTAAGGAAGAATTTTTTTGGATAATTTTTTTCATGCAGAACAGATAAAGATACAATGAACTGCAACTATCCATGGCAGAGATCTTCATATTGTTCACTTTTACTTTAAACATATAGATAATGTAAATTGCATGAAAAGATCTGCATGTAAGGATCTTGATCGAAAAATTGACCTTTTATTCATAATGTGCATTTCTCAATGGCTGCATTGACATGCATTTAACAAAGGCAGTGATCCTGATTGAAAGCTAAGAAGCATTTTTTTTCAGAAAAATAGCCTTGGTCTCCATTATTAGATAAATGCCCTGTTAGGTGGGCACTCTCCAAGGAGCTGAACCCTGCAGTGGCACGGCAGAAACAGTTATCAATCTCCAAACGTTTTCTAAGATACCGAGTGACAGTATGAAAATGAAAATCATCACAGAAAATGAACTGTCATTTGTTGTGAAAATAAATGCCCTTCAGTGCATGGCCCACATCAATACTACTGCAACACTGTTTGGGTCCGCAAAACAAGAAAGCTGCCATGTTTTAACATCTGTTCCACACTATCAGATTCAGTCAGCTAAGCAATGAAATGCATTTTTTTAATATCCGTTCTTGTAATATGGTGAAGCAGGCATCCACACTACTGGAGTCAATCAGCTATGCAATGAAATGCAATATTTTAACATCTGTTCTCATAGCATCTGTAAACCAAAAGAACATCAGAAATTTAATACTATTGCTATCAACAGTTATATATGTGAGAAAGGTTTCTCTATCATTTAGTCACATCACTGAACACCAAGCTGAAAGCTACAAAGAAATCAGTTCTGATATTCATTAACAGCTGAAATAAACTAGATTACTTTTGGTTTAGTGGATGTGGTCAAGGTCAGATGAAGAATAAGCTTTCAAACAAGGAGGCGTGCTCTCTACAGTCTGTGAGACAAACTTATCAGGAATCTTTTCATCTAAAGCACTGTTTTGTCCCCTCTCTAACGTAGCCATCAGCCAGCACTCTGTCACTCTGCATCCTTATCTGGAAACCATCTAGTCATTCACAGCATCCCTTTCTGTTTTCATTCATGTCGGAAAATTGGCATTAACAATTAAATCATACATTTCTATGTCTTGATCGATACACTTCAATATCAATCAGAAGACATTTACACGTCCTGCATTATTTATAACCTTGTTTTTAGTATCTTTTTTTTGGTATTTAAAAAAAAATTATTTATATTCAGTAGCTGATGGATGGTAATTGTTCCACAGCCAAGCAATAGCATATTCATTTGCTACTTTATGATATTACTCAAGGCAGTGTGATTCCTTATTTACTGAGACTCCACTGGAAGGTATGTTTGTTGTTTAGACTATGAGGTTACAGCAGCCTGAGCCCCCACTTCAAAGGAAATCAGTTCAGCATCCCTAATGGAAGTATTTTTCACTGAATATTTACCTAATGCAGAACACTTTTAGAGGACTACGACTTACAAGTAAATACATATTAACTGTATTGTTTAGAAAATTAAACAAACATGAAAAACATTCACTTAGGCTAAAATCTCGCTAAAATGGAGAAAGACAGTTTGTAACAGAGGACAGTCCGACATTTCCTCTCTCCTTGTCGCTAAACACTTCCACTGTTGGAAAAAGCCATTTTGTCAGCCGTGTCACTTCCTGTTTGCTGAGATGCATGACCAGATGGATGCCTGCTTTTATAAGAACTACAGCCTGTGAAATGATTGAATCTTCTTGTGTTTAAACACAATATATTCACAAGAAGCTTTCAGAGAAGCACTTAGCCAAAGCAGGCACATGTGCACCCTTCACATCTTCAAAGAAAAGGAAAATATCAGCCCCAGAGGACTTTTTAAAAAATCTCTTTGTTTGGTTACATTTTGTTTATTCGTTTTAATACAGAACAGAGAGTATCCACAGTGGCATTATAAAAACTACCAAATGGCCCAAAATGACAGATATGAACAAAAAGTACCTGCTGATAGAGCAATTCATGAGACAAAACAATGGGAACTGCATCCAACATCCACCGCCTTTGTTTGTTTGTACAAAATGTTGACAAACATAAATGTTAGCTTATTTACTTTACGTTCAATGAACACTCAAGAACACACAAAACAAGCTTCTAAAAGTTTAAGAAATAATGTCCTCGACTGTAAAGGAGTGTACTCTGTGCAGTATAAAGTGAACAGCAGGTTTGTGGAGAAAGAACATCACAAGAGGACATGCAGACCTAACACTGAGGCTCAAACCAAACCAATGAACACTATAAATAAGCCAAAGGCTGACAATACTTATACAAACTGTTGCTAGCACAACACAATAATCTCCCAACGGAGCCCAACAACCCAAAAGAGGACCGCTGGACCCACCCATACCCCTCACACGCAATGTGTTAGTAATAATATATCCTAATGCAGCCAAACCCACACATACAATCTCAGCAGCCACAAATACACGTCCTGGCTACACCCAACTGTAGTTTACAAGCCCTTTTACAGCAGTTTATACAAACAAAACTTCTACAATTATCGATATATGATATGTGGAAGCATGCACACAAATGATCACACAGCTTCTGCTGCAGGTGTCACCGTTTGCTCTGACTTCATAGATGCTTCTGGAAAACTTAGATGGTTTTTTTAATATTCACCAATTCACACAATGACCATTGCTAGCAGTAGTGTGTCCGTGGCTGTCTAGCTTTTTTGTGGGTGTGTACCACTCAGTAACATACTAATCCTGTCACCAGCATCAATCAACAGCATCAATGCCAGAACCACTCACTCCTAAGGTGAATTTAGAGGGCAGAGATACTTTGCCCACTTGTAACTGTAATTTGACAAACCAAATCACTTCAAACCCAACATGAAAGGTGAGGAAGAACAAACTCCCTGTTGTGAAAATGATTGAAAATTACTGGAGCTAAAAAAAAAACAGTATGTCTTTTCATCAGTGTTGACTGGAAGCCCTAGATTGCAGAGAAAGGATGGGTGACAGGTGCAATGGTAAATATTCACTTCACGAGTCACTCGTGTGGCTTTTGAAGTATTTAAAAAAACATTAGGGTTACATCTATGTTCTTTCCCTGTGAAAACAGGGACTGTGCTCCACCTTACTGAGCTGGTGCTCACACTGAGCATGACACCAGCCCTCTGGACGCCTTCCCTCAGTTGAGAGAGTATTACACACGCTGTGAGGAATCAGAGTAACGGTGGAGTAAAGAGGCGAGGTGCCCAAGATGGGCGTGCCACATCCAACCCTGTCATTTAGGATGGAGCACCCTGAGTATGCGATTAAACCTTCTAATATAAAAAACAATTTGGCTACCCTGCCACTCTACAAACACTCTAATACACAAATGCAAACACATTCATGGTATTCCTTCTCTGAAACACATTTAAAAATATTACCATTCAATTTTAAAAGCGTAATTGTGGCTCATGGTTGGCGTGTACCTTAATTTTACTACACACTTCCAGGACTGGAGGTCTGAAAGACCCTGTCCAGAATAAGCGATTTGAATATGGATGGATTAGATATTTTATATGTGTATTTTGCTGAATAAAGGATGAATACAAAATACAGTGATTATTGAAATACATTGCTGATCATTCACTTCCTTGCTGGACACTGGAGTTCCAAAATCCAGTGAATTAATTATTTTAATTTTCATGGAAGAGGTCAGTTATGAATAAAACAGCTGCATTCTATAGAATCGAATGTGCATCTGGATAACTAAAAAAAAAAAGTCCCGGGCATAGGCTGAGGTCCTGGGCACAGCTGGACACAGTCTGAGGTCCCGGGCACAGGCTGAGGTCCTAGGCCCAGTCGGGCACAGTCTGAAGTCCGGGGCACAGACTCAGATCCTGGGCACAGGCTGAGGTCCCAGGCACAGCCGGACACAGTCTGAGGTCCCGGGCACAGGCTGAGGTCCTAGGCCCAGCCGGGCACAGTCTGAGGTCCTGGGCACAGGCTCAGATCCTGGGCACAGGCTGAAGTCCCAGGCACAGCCGGACACAGTCTGAGGTCCCGGGCACAGGCTGAGGTCCCAGGCCCAGCTGGACACAGTCTGAGGTCCCGGGCACAGGCTCAGATCCTGGGCACAAGCTGAGGTCCCAGGCACAGCCGGACACAGTCTGAGGTCCCGGGCACAGGCTCAGATCCTGGGTACAGGCTGAGGTCCCAGGCACAGCTGAGACACCTGATAGGGTGTATGATGTGAAAAGACCCAAACCCCCAATGCAACACATACTGGCATCTAGACAATGTACTTCTTCCCAGGGATATGCTACCTTGTTTCAGCCAGACCACATAAAGCAACATTCTGCACGTATTACAACAGCGTGGCTTCATAGTCAGAGAATGCGAGTGCTGCACTGGCTTGCCTGCAGCCCAGACCTGCATCCCGCTGAGAACATGTGACACATCATGAAGCATGAAATACAAAGAAGAGCCCACACTGTTAAACGGCTAAAGCCTGACATCAGGCAGGAATGGGGGAAAAAATCCCACCTTCCATATTACAACAATTAGCGTCCTTAGTTCCCAAATGATTATTTAATGTTATTAAAGCAAAGGTCACAGTGACAAACACGCCCTTGTCCCAACTTTTTTGGAATGTGCTGCAGGTTCCACATTAGAATAAGTATATTTACAAAACAGGAGAAGCAGGTACAGAAAACTATATTATATATATGTTTTTATTTACAGTAGTATATATATGCTGAAAATCCACACGGAAATGAACTCAAAATGTTCTGATGTTGAAGTATAAATTTGAAAATGCTGTCAATCAAACAGAGGTCCAGCCCTTTTGACAGCTCCTCCAATCATCACGCAGCAGTTCAGCGTCCTGGCCAGCCCACTGCCCCATTAACTCCCACAGATGCAAAGCTTCCCAGGAAATGACATTTTGAAGCCTTTGTCCAATAAAAGTCTAGCTTTGCTGCACTGAAAACAGAAATGCAACTGAAGTCCAGTGAAGCTTTTTCACTGGATCGGGCTGCCACTGGAATTCAATATAGGAGAAAAAGAATCACATTCAACGACCTGCAAGAAATTATCATTCATTCTGAGTGAACTAGCCATGAGGTTGAACACGTTCCAGATTGCTCTTTGTAATAGCAACGTAAATACAACAGGATGTATTGGATCAATTTTTCTTGACATTTCAGGAGGCGGAGCTTCACTTGTAGTCTTAGAGCAACGTCACTGCATGTCACTGTACCATTTTCAGTTACATACAAGTAAAATGGAATTTACCAAACACTGCTATTTGTATTTCATTTTCATTTTTCACACTCTCCTGACTTTATGGGAAATGCCACCTACCTACCACCTAACAGTCACTGTAATCCTTACTGGAACTGTTTCCCACATGTAGTAGTTACAATGTTATTAGACAGATACTGTCCTTCAGAAAAGTACTTCATTATGTATGACTTCATAATTATATTTGGCCATCTAAATAAGATTACACCATGATTAGTAAGGAGACACGTATTCAGTACAGCATAACAGTGCTGTTTTATATAATGTGTGTATGCGTGCGTGCGTATATATATAATACATATATATAATACAAACGGCATAAACAAGTCACTGATCCATAGTCGACCCATTGGAATAGACATTTCATAGTCCTATGGACCCTTTAGCTTTTTGTATTTAACAAAGCCAGAAGACCACAGATCATGCTGGTTACTATGTACTGGTATAATACATATAGTATATACTCCCGTTAGCTTTCTACACACATTGAGAGACCTTACACTTCTGAAAAATAATCATTTACTCTGGTCTTTCTCTTACTGAGCTCTCAGTGGACGCTGATTAGTTTCACATGTCTGTAGCAGGAATGAAGTCTACCTTTGTTTTACTGACGTTAACCTACAGGTAACCTACAGGTAATTCTCACTGCACCGCATACAAAAGTTCTGTAGAACAGCTCCTACGCTCCCTTTCATCTGCACTGTCAGTGCACCCGGCAAGCCATAAGGAGCCAATAGGAGAGTCACCAGAGAGTTTCTGTGGGTGGCAAAACGTGGAGTCTTATTTGAAGTCTCTTGTGTAGAGGATGAACAGAAAGGGAGATAGAATGGGTCCCTGAGGGGCTCTCATATTCCTCAGAACCATCTCTGACAGACAGTGCTGAGGCATCAGAACCTGTGGCCTCTTATTAGGGAGTTTACTTTGGTAAGCAAATGTATGTAGAAATAAAGGCAAAACTGCTATAGGCAGTATAGATGTTAAATGGTTGCTGTGGTCAGCTGACATTGTATGTTGTTTACACCCCAGCGGTGTTCCATACCTGAGCACTCAAAAGCTTGCCAGTGGAACAGCACTAAGCCCTCAGCCCTCAAAACTTTATCGATACGGACAAATCTTCACACACATTTCACCCAGATCTGCCACAGCAAAAATCAATGTAATGTAAAAATCACCTGTAAAAAGACAGCCAATAGAGAGGTCTGTCTGAGCTGTAACTGATGACTTGTCTGCATTTACAGCTCTTGGAGCAAAACACTTAGACTTTGTAGCCATTAATAACTATGTACAGTGCATCTGGAAAGGATTCACAGCACATCACTTTTTACACATTTTGTTATTTTACAGCCTTATTCCAAAATGGATTGTTGTTTTTTTTCCTCAAAATTCCACACAAAACACCCCATAATGACAACGTGAAAAAAGTTTACTTGACATTGTATGTTGTGATAAAGAGTGGTTATAGAATTTCTGCTGTGACACAGATGGTCCATGCAATCAGCACAACACAGCCCTACAGTAACCATGGTTTCCTCATGATCAACCAAAACGAGGGCCGACGGGATGGCTGGTGGCAGCTAATTACCCAAACCAGGGGGCAGGACTGTCTTCCACAAACTAAGAGCCTGCACTGGGGAGAAGGGGGAGCAAAGGGCAGACCTGCTGTGCATGTGCTCTCTATGGCTGTGTCCGAATTCAGGGGCTGCATCCATCTAAGGCTGCACTGGAAGACAGAATGTGTCATAGCGGTGCGACAAGGCTGTCCCATTTCAGGGGCTGCATCCTCTAAGGCTGCATTGGAAGACAGAATGTGTCATAGCGGTGCGACAAGGCTGTCCCATTTCAGGGGCTGCATCCTCTAAGGCTGCATTGGAAGACAGAATGTGTCATAGCGGTGCGACAAAGCTGTCACATTTTGAAAGCGCCTTCTAATGCAGCCTAAAAAATGGTGGAATAGGAGCAGCACGTTGTGACTTAAGAGTAAGTGAGGGAACAGCGGGTGACAGCCAGACCCTCCCATTTGGAAGTCTATGCTCCTGAATTCAACTATTACGTGTGAATAATGGAGGACAGCCACCCTGAAGGTACGCCATTTTCCATCTGACCCTTTTGTATATTGTTTTCTTTGTCAATAACCTTCGTCCCTCAAAGGGATGTGTGCTCTCAGGCCTCCATTCCTGCCGTACCAAATAGGCAAATTCTATTATTATGATCTTTTGGGATAGTAATGTTACTTCTAGCAAAGTCAATTGTTAGTTCCAAGTCACAGCAGTTTCCTGTTTACTGTGGTGTGCAGTCAGACAGAGCTCCGGGATGGATGCAATGGACCGATTCCACATTTACATGTGAAAAAAAAAAAATTCAATACACTTTTAATGTATGAATGCAAGAATCATGAAGATAAAAAGTATTTAAATATTTTTCAAAATTACAACTTTGTAACATGAATTGTTTTAAACTTTGAGCTCCATAGCCTTTTTTGCAAAGATCCATAAAATCATGTGTTTCCATCCATCCATCACTGTAACCATTTAATCCCAACTGGGGTCGCGGGGGGATCGACGACTATCCCATGAATAAGGGGCGCAGATGGGAACCAACACACCGCAGGGCGGGCACACACACACACACACACACACACACACACACACGCCCACACACACACACACACACAGAGCATGTGTTTCCTTTCATATCAGTTAATAGAAAAGTGTTCAGGATCATTTACATTATGAGTAATTTAGCTGAAGCTTTATAACTTGAGGTGTTTAAATATTTATGCTCAGCATCAGAGGTGGAGAGTCCAGGCCCAGAGCGTAAAAATCCAGACCAAGATTTTCTTTTAACCAACCAGTTGAGTAGTCTGTGACTGTGACTCTTTATACTCAACTGATTGATTGAGACAAAATCTTGGTCTGAACCTTTACTCTCTGGACCAGGAATCCCCACCTCTGCTCAGGATCTGTAGCTTAAACTTGCCTGTTAGCATTATTGCACTAGCAGTGTACTTCGTAAATTGCTTCACTGCCACTAGAGGTCATGCAAGGTGTTTTTTGGATGGGCTTTCTGTTAACCATCCCAGAAGTAGGTTAGGATAGAAATTAAAAAACAAATATAAAGTGCAGTAAGTGGGTTAAGGCTTCTCTAAACAGCAAAACAAACAGCAAAACAGACTAACCCTAACAACAGCAGCAGCCGGGGCATTGCTGCTGTGCACATCAAATTGCCTTAATGTATCAGTAATATATCAGTAATATATTGGTAATATATCAGTAATATATTGGTAATAGAGGTATTCTGTCTCACGGTTTACACCCCAGAGGTGTTCCATACCAAAGCATTCAAAAGCTTGCCAGTAGAACAGCACTAAGCCCAAGCCCTCAGCCCTCAAAACTTTATTGATACGGACAAATCTTCACACATATTTTCAGATCTGCCACGGCAAAAATCAGTGTAATGTAAAAATCACATGTAAACAGCCAATAGAGAGGCCTGTCTGAGCTGTAACTGATGACTTGTCTGCATTTACAGCTCTTGGAGCAAAACACAGACTTTGTAGCCATTAATAACTATGTACAGTGCATCTGGAAAGTATTCACAGCACATCACTTTTTCCACATTTTATTTTACAGCCTTATTTCAAAATGGATTACATTCATTTTTCTCCTCAAAATTCTACACACAACACCCCATAATGACAATGTGAAAAAAGTTTACTTGAGATTTTTGCAAATTTATTAAAAATAAAAAACTGAGAGATCACATGTACATAAGTATTCCCAGCCTTTGCCATGAAACCCACAATTGCGCTCAGGTGCATCCTGTTTCCACTGATGTTTCTGCATCTTAATTGGAGTCCACCTGTGGTAAATTCAGTTGATTGAACATGATTTGGAAAGGCACACACCTGTCTATACAAGGTCCCACATTTGCAGTGCATGTCAGAGCACAAACCAGGCATGAAGTCAAAGGAATTGTCTGTAGACCTCCGAGACAGGATTGTCTCGTGGCACAAATCTTGGGAAGGTTACAGAAAAATTTCTGCTGCTTTGAAGGTGCCATTGAGCACAGTGGCCTCCATCATCCGTAAGTGGAAGAAGTTTGAAACCACCAGGACTCTTTCTAGTACTGGCCAACCATCTAAACTGAGCGATTGGGGGAGAAGGGCCTGTCAGGGAGGTGACCAAGAACCCAATGTCAGAGCTCCAGAGGTCCTCTGTGGAGAGATGAGAACCTTCCAGAAGGACAACCATTTCTGCAGCAATCCACCAATCAGGCCTGTATGGTAGAGTGGCCAGACAGAAGCCACTCCTTAGTAAACGGCACATGGCAGCCTGCCTGGAGTTTGCCAAAAGGCACCTGAAGGACTCTCACACCATGAGACACAAAAGTCTCTGGTCTGATGAGACAAAGATGGAAGTCACCAGGCACCGCTCATCACCAGGCCAAAACCATCCCTACAGTGAAGCATGGTGGCGGCAGCATCATACTGTGGGGATGTTTTTGAGTGGCAGGAACTGGAAGACTAGTCAGGATAGAGGGAAAGATGACTGCAGCAATGCAGAGACATCCTGGATGAAAACCTGCTCCTGAGCGCCCTGGACCTCGAACTGCGGCGACGGTTCATCTTTCAGCAGGACAACGACCCTAAGCACACAGCCAAGACATCAAAGGAGTGGCTTCAGAACAACTCTGCACACCCAGAGCCCAGACTTGAATCCAATTGAACATCTCTGGAGAGATCTTAAATTGGCTGTGCGCCGACGCTTCCCACCCAACCTGATGGAGCTTGAGAGGTGCTGCAAAGAGGAATGGGCCAAACTGCCCAAGGATAGGTGTGCCAAGCTTGTGGCATCATATTCAAGAAGACTTGAGGCTGTAATTGCTGGCAAAGGTGTATCAATTAAGTATTGAGCAAAGGCTATGAATACTGTACATGTGATTTCTCAGTTTTTTTATTTTTAATAAATTTGCAAAAATCTCAAGTAAACTTTTTTCACGTTGTCATTATGGGGTGTTGTGTGTAGAATTTTAAGGAGAAAAATAAATTTAATCCATTTTGGAATAAGGCTGTAACATAAAATGTGGAAAAAGTGATGCACTGTGAATCCTTTCTGGATGCACTGTATGCATTTACAGATTTTTCTACGCATTCACACATTTATGCAAAGATTCTTTTACAGGTTTACTAATCTGATTATGCATATGGATTCTGAGTACACATTTACTGATTCCTGTATACATGCAAATCTCAGTATGCATTTCGAAATTCTTTTACAGATTTACAAATCTGTTTACGCACACATGGATTGAGATACAGTCACACAACTTTCTATACACATTTGCAAATAACTATGCTACAATAACAGCCCCATAGCATCTCACTCCTGTCGCTAGTGATTTGCACTGGACACCAGTTTCATTCCGCATTCAGTGCAAAGTGCTTCTCACTATTTAGTATTGTTGTTGATAAAGTAATGCTTACAGAAAAAACCTTGTACAGTATATTAACTTAATTTATCCAAACTTCTGCTGTACATTAGTGTTGTTACCATGGTTTTCCATCCCCCACTCCAGCAGAACCAGAACAAATATGCATAATGCCATGGCTATATTTTGCCCAGAAATCCTAGGACTTACCGCAAACACAATGGGGCTTTATTTGTACATTTGGGTGGAGACAGGTTTAGTAAAATAGCTGAAAGGAAGGAAAACAGAAAATATCAGTCTCAGCTTCTGAACAAGAAGGGCCACAATAGGCCATGAGTTTGGAAGGTGTGGTCTGGGGCAGAGAGAAAAAACATAACCAGTTTTCTGTGGTTACTTGTCCAATTACACCCCCCCCCAAGATCACGGTGAGCATGAGCACAATCTCACACACACACACACACACACACACACACACGCACATGTTGATAAACACAATCACACACTGTGGACAATTCAGAGACCCAAACTCATTACATGTTTGGAATATGGGAGGAATCTGCAGCGCCAGGGGAAAAGCTGTCAAAACATGGGGGCAGGGGGGGGGGGGCAGGTTGCAAAATACCCACACACTGAGAAATTGGGACGAGAATCAAACTCACACACCTGGAAATGTGAGGCTGCAGTGTCGCATCTACTGCTGCCTACTTCTGCATGCAAAGTGTATTTATAACACAGGTGCAGGTTCCATAATAATCATCTTTATATAATTCCTTACTTAAAATACCTGCCTCATGCCCATGACCCCATAATATTTTCAGTATGTAAAATTAAATAAATAACTGACTTTTCTATTTTAATGATTCATACAAATATTTCATCCATCCATCCATCCATCCATCCATCACCTTCCGCTTGTCCGGGGTTCGGGTCGCGGGGGTAGCAGCTTCAGGA
>JAODJW010000038.1:5789147-5799317 GCA_026777045.1 Hyperopisus bebe
TAAACCCTAGAAATGGTTGTGCGTGAAAATCCCAGTAACTGAGCAGATTGTGAAATACTCAGACCGGCCCGTCTGGCACCAACAACCATGCCACGCTCAAAATTAATATATTTCTTGGGTCCAGCAGCTGGAAAACTAGTGACTTTGACAATAGGCGTAAAATCCTAGAGACTGTGCATCCAATATATGTATATCTTTAAGTGAGTGTACATAGTCATCATTAAAAAGTTATGGCATCCCATGACTTAGTCAGCTGAACAGGGTATATTTGGATGTGATGGATTGTGGGTGGGAAATGAAACAATGTTCCTGTGATGATGATTCACATGGCTGGGGTGGCTCACAGAGGCGGTGCAGGTACCAGGCGAGGTTCTGGTGCTGACGCAAGGCAGACGGGCAGAACGGTGATGATGTGTCCTAAGCTCTATCCCGTAATGGAATCCTGGATCATGGGCGTGTTTCATCAGATGCCTAAAATGCATGTGATATAGCCTGCTATAGAGCTTTCTTGTTTCTTGTTGACTTGGGTACAGGGTGAAGAAAAGAGGTAAGTGTAGTGCAGCAATCATGCAGCCAGGTGCTGATGGATGAAGAGAACAAGGAAGCAGGTGAGAATTCTTTAGAGTCAATGAGAGAAGTCAGCATTTTGCTTTGATTTTGGCACTAAAAGTTAATTGGATACAAATGTAAATCTCCACCCCACCTCAACACTGTGTACATGCCAAAAGTCAGGATCTAAAGTCGTAATTGCAAAGGCATTAATTACACCAGCTTTCGAGAACCATGAGTTAGGACCAGTGCAGGATACTTAAGGTCCAGAAGCTACAAATCCAGACCAAGATTTTGTCTCTACCAGCCAGTTGAACATAAACAGTAACGGAGTACTCAACTGGTTCATAGAAACAAAATCTAGGTCTGGATTTGTAATTTCTGGACCTGAAATGCCAGCACTGTGTAGGACATAGCTAAGCAGCTCAGGGAATATGAGTGTATGGGTATTAATGTGCTAGAGAATTGGGGTTTTATTCCTAAGTACCTGTGGTTGGATAGAACAATTTTATAAAGAAAGATTAGAATAAAGAAGACTGTTTCAAAGTCCTTTTGACAGAGGGAGTGACAAGGTCAGATCAAATTACAAATGAGATTAGTGCTAAAGCATTACCATTAACCCCAGAGAGCCCCAGCAACACGGAGCAAGGAGAACACCATGCCTTATTTCTAAGGGACGACATTTCAGGCCATATAGACACACACAACAGGCCACATAGACACACACAACAGGCCACATAGACACACACAACAGGCCACATACAGTAGACACACACAACAGGCCACAAAGACACACACAACAGGCCATATAGACACACACAACAGGCCACAAAGACACACACAACAGGCCACATAGACACACACAACAGGCTACATAGATACACACAACAGGCCATATAGACACACACAACAGGCCACAAAGACACACACAACAGCTGTATTTGCAGGTTCGCTCAGCACATGGGAGACGAACACACTGCTCCTGGTGACAGTCACCCTCAGACTGTGACAGCAGCCAGACCAGGGGTAACACACACAGGCACCATGGAGATCCGAACAGGGATACTGCCACATTACGCTGGATTTTATCATAACCTTGCCCAAGCATAACAGACAGAGATTTAGGGTTTTGTCTTCTTCACTCGTAGCTGCGAGCACCCTCACATCCTCAGCTGACAGCACAGATAATATATGATGCATTTCAGATGCATAATATTTAACTCATGATTGTGCATGTGGGTGCTACAGCAGAACGTAACCTAAAACAATTCATCCCAGGAAACTCAAATATCAGATCGGGAGGGTCAAACCTGAAAACCTCCAGTCCTCAGTAGGGAAATTTAAATCATGTCGCCAACACAATGGTGCCCAAACAATAAATATACAACACATAGGGGGCACACAGGCGGGGGACACATGCCAGGCACACGGACAGGGCACACAGACAGGGCAGACAGGCGGGGCACACAGACAGGGCACACAGGCGGGGCACACATGCCAGGCACATGGACAGGGCAGACAGGCGGGGCACACAGGCGGGGCATACATGCCAGGCACACGGACAGGGCAGACAGACGGGGCACACAGGCGGGGCATACAGACAGGGCACACAGGCGGGGCACACATGCCAGGCACACGGACAGGGCAGACAGATGGGGCACACAGGTGGGGCATACATGCCGGGCACACAGGCGGGGCACACATGACAGGGACAGGGCAGACAGATGGGGCACACAGGTGGGGCACACAGGCGGGGCACACATGCCAGGCACCGGACAGGGCAGACAGACGGGGCACACAGGTGGGGCATACATGCCGGGCACACAGGCGGGGCATACATGCCAGGCACACGGACAGGGCAGACAGACGGGGCACACAGGTGGGGCATACATGCCAGGCACACGGACAGGGCAGACAGACAGGGCACACAGGCGGGGTATACATGCCAAGCACACAGTTATACATGCTATTCATCAAAAGATCATGTTTATCCCTCTAAGCCCCTTAGAAAAATCATGAGGAAGCTCAGCAAACTTGGAGATGGGATAAAAGCAACTGGGAACCCACTGCGAACAAGGCTTAACTGGTGATATACTGGGGAGTTGGTACAGATTGACAGGGGGACTGTCCCAGCTGCCCCTTGTATGAGCTGATCTTAAGTGTCACAAGAAATCTATTAATAAAAAACTGCTGCTGGGTCATGGATGACACTCCAGTAATTAATGGGATGTAATTAATCCCCAAATAGAGAGTTAGACACCTTCAATGCACTTAAATACTGGAGAAAGTGCAGCAAAGAAATCTGATCCACAACAATCTTACCCTAAGCAAGAGCTTCTGTTCTCTTATGTCATGTAAATATGACAGGCATCTCTTGTTTGTGCCACAGCTGAATGCCCTACTTTTCAGCCTCAAGAAAATCCCCGCGGTGATGGATGGTGGGAAGTAAGGAGGCAAGTAAAACACATCTGGACGGTTCCCAAGTAAATCAGAAGAAAAGTGCAGAATGGAGCTAAACTAAATTCCCTGACATAGAGTTCAAAAGAGAGCAATGAACTATTATGTGCAGATGTCATTCAGTATAACAGAAAGAGGAAAACCATTATACATAATTCGCAGCACATTTAAGGTATTTAGAAATGCCTAATTTTAGCCCGCTTCTTTCAAATAAACTATTACTGCTTAATCAGCTGTTTATTATTATCCATAATCATATCTGGAAAATACTTGGAAGGGTATAAAAGAAGAGAGACCCCATGTCCCGCAGAGATCCTGTTAGCGGTGATGGAACCAAAGGCTTCGCAGCCAGGTGGAAATAGACGGCGAGCAGTGGGGCTGCTAACCAGGGAGGCGGACGAACGACTGCCTGTCAGCTGCTCATTCGCCAAAGACGAGTGACAGATTTACTTTTCTTTAGGACTAAAATAGCCACAGTCCATATATGTAACGTTACGGAAAAGCCTGAAAATTGTAGGCAAACTGTATTTTTTGCTGCACAAATAAGGAAATGTTGTCTTTTAAACATTTGTTCCACTTTAAACTCCAAAAAAAAATCCTTGGGATAATATTTGTTAGGATTTTAGCATATAAAATATATGTTATATTGTAAGAACAGTAACAATAAGGACATGCACCTGTAGCAGTCTACTGAACTTCCTTGATGAATGTATCCTGATAAACAATCGTCATAAAACCTTACATATACACAAAACCACCACCAGAAGCAATATAAAATGTCTAAATATCTGCTAAATATGATTGTGAAGAATAAGCTTCAAGACAGATATGACAGACATCCTACTGAAGCCAGATTATATACTTCAGAAAAATCGGAGTGTAATTCATTACCTATGGTGTCGTACATTTTGCACTAAAGGCAGCAGAGCTCAGGAGCTCTAAATGAAACACAGGGATTAACTGCTAAAGAAGACATCAAACACACAGACCTTTACATCCAATGATTCACATACTGAGAAGGTAATACACAAAGGAAACAGGTAATGTCATGGTTTGTGTTCCTAGTGTTTGTTAGGTATAGGACAAAATGACACATTTCCATAAAAAATACTTTACACATCATAGTGGCTCTAAGCAGGATAAGCAGGGAAGATGGATGGATGGATGGATCATAGCAGTTTCAACTAAGAAATTGTGGAGTACAGACAGTAAATGTGATGGGGAATATATGCTTTGGCAGTTCGATCAGAACAAGATGGACCGGCATCCAATGCACGGTGATCCCTGCCTAGTTCCCAGTGCACTCTGGGAAAGGCACCAGGCCCACAAAGCAATTAAATGTTTCTATGACTAAAATTTGTGCAATTTTTTGAACAGTTTGGCGAAATTTCTGTTTTATCACGTGGGCGGCATAGTTGACTGCAGAGGGTTAATCAATTTATAACTGGTACCAACAGCCAGTACTTATTTCTAGTAGGTCCTCCATCATCTGAACTTAAATTTTATAGAGTCCTAGAGAAATTAATATATTAATTCAGGTTACATGTATTTCTTATATAGCCTTTGTTTCGAATTTGGGAATTTATGAAAGAAACTGTTTGAAAATGAATTAAGGACTTTCATAAAACTATAATTCAATGTAAGGTGATAATCATCTTAGTAAAAAGTCTGACTACAATGAAATGTGGTCACATTGTATCATAACAATAATGGTCCGTTTTAATTTTATAACCGATTCAGCTGTATGTATTCCAAATTTGAATTGAAAATATAAAATTTCCACTGATGCATGTCAATGCATCACAACTTTGAATGGCCAGGTTAGGTCCTTCATGTTGAAAACAAAACAACAACAAAAAACAGTGCTTGGCTAGTTACAGTTAATTTGGGACAGCAGAAGGAGGCAGGAAAAACAGCTAGTTTCAAAGGCAGCTACTGTATTTATTCACATTATGTGCAAAGCTAGATTTTCATATCCTTCAGACTGGGTGGTTTTCATTGCAGTGTATTTAGATTCTATTCATTTTTCATCATTTCTGTCATAGAAAAAAGTATCTGTCTGAAAACATTTCATTAGCAAGCTAACTGGTTGCTGTCATCACCATTTTGATAAATGATATAGAATTGCATCTCGACAGCTTCATTCCACTATCTAGGCCTATGCATGGTCAGAAACTCATTCTATTACTCCTGTGCTTTTCTGGTTCCCTATAACAGCACAATCACACTGTACTGTACTGAATGTTATAGTCTTTTAAACAGATCAAGCCACTACAGTCTGAACTTCTAACCTTCAGGTTATCCTTTTACATTTCCCAGCTAATCCGTTTCTTTTTTTATCCGCAGCACTTGAACAAAGTTACTTCTTTACGCAGCCATCCATCTCTTATCTGGCAGTTAGAAGTGCAGAGATGACCTTCATCTGGCAGCATTTTTGTAGAGCAACAATAACCACCAACCAAGAAATTAGTCTGTCCATTTGTCCCAACCTAAGAGTTTGATTGAAGCCTGCTGAACAACACGTGGCAGCAGAGAGGAATGCTTGGCGTTGAGAAGTGTGACGCTGAGCTATGAGTGATCCTGACAGCCCCTTTCTCCTCATCCAAGACAAAAGGCTCCACAGTCCCGCAACCCCCCCTCACAGCAATCACGTCAGTAAAAGGGCCTCAGAAATTTAATTCCGGATATTAAAGCACTAAGGGTTCAGGAAAATGAGCTTAAATCCATTGATTTTCAAGGAGAAAAGAAAACAGCTCCCCAGAGCCTAGGTTGCAGAGGTGACCATAAATAGGTGTAACTACTCACTGTTGTAGGGTGGAGGAAATGAGACAGACACTGATGTTTCCAAGAGGTGTGGACCAAGCTGCACTTTTCTTTCAGTTGCTTATCTGATTCTAGTGAAATATTGTATTATGGTGTAATACCCACTAACATGGAGTTATGGCGTAATACCTGCTAGTGTGGCACTTATGGCATAATATTCGCTAGAGTGGCGCTTATAGCATAATGGCATTTATGGTGTAATACCTGCTAGTGTGACGCTTATGGCATAGTACCTGCTAGAGCTTATAGCATAATACCCACTAGCATGGCGCTTATGGTGTAGTACCTGCTAGAGTGAAGCTTATGGCGCAATGGTGTTTATGGCGTAACACCTGCTAGCGTGGCGCTTATGGCATAATACCTGGTGGAGTGGAACTTATGGCATAATACCCACTAGAGTGGTGCTTATGGCGCAATGGTGTTTATGATGCTTATGGCATGATACCCGCTAGTGTGGCGCTTATGGCATAATACCCGCTAGTGTGGCGCTTATGGTGTAATACCTGCTAACAGGCCGCTTATGCTGTAATACCCGCTAGCGTGGCAGTTGTGGCGTAATACCAGCATTGCACTTAATCAGAATTACTTCATAATCATTCAGCTTTGTAAAAGGTAAATGTGTCACCTGTCAACATGACTGACCGTAATTATAGAGGAAAGTCTAATTTGAATGAATTAACAGTAGTATGTTAAGAGTTACATTATTCCACTCAATAAATATTGTTTAAATGTATTTTAAGTGTATATTTACTAAGAATAAAAAACATTCAAATATATGCAAATGAAGAGTAATACAATAAAAAATAAAAATCATTTTTACTGTTTTCCTACCGGTTACTGATATACTGCTGGATGGCTAGATGAACACTGCTCTGCTTCCCAAACCCCCCCTCAGGGGCACCTCAGCCATTCCATGTAATCATTAAATTTCTCCAGAAATTGACTTAATCAAAGAACTTGATTAGTTCATTAACTTCATGAGGTATTGATTAGCCAAACAAAGTGTGTTAGTGCTGGAGTCCATCAGCTGCACGGGTATGTTGGATGTTAACTGCTAACAGAGAGGCTTTGATATGGCCAAGCAGCCGGGGCTGTAGGAACCTAAGCGGACGGGGGCTGTGTACCCCCAATATTTATTTTGGCTTTATATGCCCACCCTTGCTATCAGGGCTGGTCTCCACCCTGTTTCTTGTCCTTCAGCCCCAGTGTTGCGCGAATCCGCCACCTTAGGGACTGCATTCCCCATTCATGGGTTCCAGGCTGGCTAATGATCAGCCTTATCTCTGTCTTTGTATTTGAGTTTCTGTTCCCTAGTGTTTTGTTTTCTTTTGAGGTTCCTGTTCTAGGTTTGCCCTCCTTGTGTTCTGTTCCGGTTATACAGTGTACTTTGTTTTCTTGTTTATTTTCCTAGTGTAGTATTTCCCTGTGCTTCCTTAGTTTCAGGTCTCTAGTTCCTTAGTTCTGTGTTCATTAATGTTAGTTGCTTCACCTGTGTCTTGTTGCCCAGTGCCCTTTGTTGATTGGCTGTTTTTGAGAATTCACACCTGCCCTTTGTTAGTCCTTATTATCAGTGTATTTAATGCCTGCCTTTGTTCATTTCCCTAGTTGGTCATTGCCCCCTGTTAATGTGTGTTGCCTAGTTTTTCTAGTTTCTGCTCCCTTGGTTACCTGGCTTCCCTAGCATGTTGATTTATGGTTTCCTGTTACTTGTTATTTTCCCCATTTAGTTCTGGTCCCTTTGTTGTTTCTGTTAATTATCTAGTTATCCCTTGTCTCTTGAGCCGCTAAGTGGATCATCACCTTTTCTTTCCCGCCCTCGCCACGCTGTATTACTTCCTTACACCATCTGAGCATAACTGTCTTTGGCAGCCTAAGACTTTTGCACAGAACTGAATATAAGAAATGTTTTCTTCTTGGCATGTGAATCCATACATATATCATACAACTGCATGGTGTTGTACAGCTTTATGAATTTATAACATTTGAAAACATTTTTTTGTTTTCTTTTCACTGCTCACTGTGTGCTTAAATCCGGCTGATCACCTTTGCCAGGTATTAACTACGAGGCCAGTTTGTTAAACTCATATTCCTGTCATGGTTTCCCAGCCTCTTCAGTTTCCTGTACCTTGTAGGTTTCTCTGTGCCAAATAAAAAGTGACAGCTGGACAATATTGCTGCTTTTAAACTTTAGTGATATAGAAAAATGAGATGGATACTGGAGCTTCGGCAGTAAATCATGTCTCTTGTTTAACTTGGATTTCAGCAAGTATTGTTATAATGGAGATTTAAAATGAATTAATTTAATCAGAGATTCTGAATCCAGTGATGTGTATTCCACTGAGCAAAGCAGACTTTACACCATAATCTTCTTATTCAGCATAAGCTTTACTCCAAAGTGTGTTATACACAGTACCTTACAGATCCCCATTTATGCAGCTCAACATTCAGGATAAGTACCTCGCTCAAGTAAAGTGAAAACGCATCCGGTGCTGTGAATGGATCCAGAAGCTTCCGGTACCCTGCTGCTAGCCTCATCCTTCTGTCAATATCCTGTGATGTCAGGTTAGACTTTCAGGGACACAGGATGTCAGCAAGGTCAAAGGCGAGTCCCTAGAATTCCTAAGTAATTTAACCTAAAAGGGGGCGGCATGGTGGCACAGTGGGTAGCAATGAGGCCCCACACCTCTGGGACCTGGGGTGGAGTCTCCGCCATGACTCTGTGTGTGTGTGGAGTTTGCATGCTCTCCCTGCATCGTTGTGGGGTTTCCTCCGGGTTCTCCAGTCCCCCCCCCCACAGTCCAAATCCATGCTGAGGCTAATTGGAATTACAAAGTTCCCATAGATCTGTGCCTGCAAAGAAAAAACTACAAATGCAAAAACTCTTGTATTGGTTACTTATGGTTATGGTACCCATAAAAATATGTTTATCCGACAATGGGCCGGTATGTTCTCCTCGTGTCTTGTGGGGTTTGTATGTTCTCCCCGTGTCCTGTGGGGTTTGTATGTTCTCCACGTGTCCTGTGGGGTTTGTATGTTTTCCCCGTGTCCTGTGGGGTTTGTATGTTCTCCCCGTGTCCTGTGGGGTTTGTATGTTCTCCCCGTGTCCTGTGGGGTTTGTATGTTCTCCACGTGTCCTGTGGGGTTTGTATGTTCTCCCCGTGTCCTATGGGGTTTGTATGTTCTCCACGTGTCCTATGGGGTTTGTATGTTCTCCCCGTGTCCTGTGGGGTTTGTATGTTCTCCCCGTGTCCTGTGGGGTTTGTATGTTTTCCACGTGTCCTGTGGGGTTTGTATGTTTTCCCCGTGTCCTGTGGGGTGTGTATGTTCTCCACGTGTCCTGTGGGGTTTATATGTTCTCCCTGTGACCTGTGGGTTTCTGACATAACTGACGTGTGTCATTATGTTTACCAGCAGGAGGTCTTTGGCTAAAAAACAGAATCTAAACCCTAAATAAGGACATTTAGGTCTTCTCTGAAAGACAGACTAATCCACAAGTAGACTCACCGGTTATCATCATGTGGTCTTTCGCTTACTGCAGACTTTTGCATTATGGGCCTGATACATATCACTGACACTTTGATGCAGACATATCCTGGGATGCAGGTTCAGCTTCAAAAAGCCACATACCCCAGTTCTGTCAGTCACCCCCTTACCATTCCCATCAGATTAGTAATAATGAATAATTCCCCAGGCAGTCACAGGATAACTACAGTTTGGGTTTATTTTAGTTTTTTGTTCCTACTTTCTATTTTTTTTCCCCCCCTGTCGTGTCCGGCAGTTTAGCAAGCAGGATGTTAGTCTGGGTGCTTTATTGTGCCAACACTTTTATTTTGCCAAGTGGAGCTTCGGATTAAGCTCCTCTTGTTACTTGAGGTTTACTCTTTGCTAACCGTTTTAGATTATTGCGCCACAAAGCCGGAGCTGACAGGGAAAGTTAACTGGGGTAGAAGAGATGAAGAGAGGAGGGACAGAAAGAGGAGAGAGACAGAAGAAGAAGAAAATAAATAAATAAATAAATAAATAAATAATCCATCCATCCATCCATCCATCCATCCATAAAAAATAATAAAAAAGGGGGGGGGGTCAGACAGAGAGAGAAAAACAGGGAAAGGAAAATAATACATGACAGCTTAAGAAAAAGTAGAGCAAAAAGGAAAGAGTAACAAAAGGACAGCTTCTGCATCTTACTGCTGGACATTGTATCATTACACCAGCTGCTGTATCTGAAAAATAAGATCCAGGTGCATAAAAAGTATACATACAAAGAAACCAATGGTAGCATTATGACAGGGAATACGCTTGTGCCAGTATCTGCTTCTGGAATTAAATACATTAATACCA
>JAODJW010000038.1:5836527-5851462 GCA_026777045.1 Hyperopisus bebe
GACCTGCACATTCTCCCCCGTCTCTGCTGTGAATCTCTGCTCATCAACGGACCCGGTGGAGACGGTGAACTCCAACATGACCCAGATGGATGAAGCGGTATAGGTAATGGATGGATGGATGGATATATCCATATATATATATATATAGACGTTCTTTTTTCCTTTGCATAACAATAAATGTAGCAAGCGTAAATAGAATGCTTTATGTAGCAAGTTGTATGATGGCATTGGTATATATATATCTGTCATACAGCTATATATATACACACACATATCTGTCATACAGCTATACACACACACACACACACACATATCTGTCATATAGCTATATAAACACACACACACACATATCTGTCATACAGCTATATATATATACACACACATATCTGTCATACAGCTATATATATACACACACATATCTGTCATACAGCTATACACACACACATCTGTCATACAGTTATATATACACACACATATCTGTCATATAGCTATATATACACACACACACACACACACACACACACACACATATCTGTCATACAGCTATATATACACACACACACATATCTGTCATACAGCTATACACACACACACAGACACACATGTCTGTTGTACAGCCGTTTAATTTAACAGACTTTTGCATGAATATAATCAATGTCATGTCCATGCAAACTGTTTTTCCAAAACAAACAAATATTTTTATTGAAAAAAGTTTGTTCAAGCCAACATTTCACATGTACCTTGAAATGTATTATTGGTACAAAATGTTAGTAAGCAAAGAAATTGCTAAATAATTACAGGTGCCATAATTACTATATATTATACTGAATACCATCTTTCATAGTCTAAACACTGGAAATAATCATTTTTGTTGTGATTAGGTACAGTGGATACCAAGGGCCCTATTTGTAAAACAGCTTTCTTGTTGTAATAATCAATAATATGACAAGAAAAACTTAAGAAAGAAAAATGTCCATCCATAATTATTTTAAGAAATGATGGTAATGAATTAGTAAAATGCCTAGCAGTGTCTTCAGCTGCAGTGGGCAAAACCATCAAACTATCCAAACTATCCTAACTGCTCAGAGGGGATTACATGAATCTGGTCTTTATCCTCAGTGTTCTACACCATTATGCCGGAATTGCTGCAAACAAACTACTTCTGAAGGATGTAGATAAGAAGAAAAGATTGGGGTGGGCAAAAAAACAAACAGATATTAGAACAATGGAAATCTGCTTTGAACATTTTTGGCTCCAATCGTTATGTTTTTGTGAGATGCAGAAAAGGTGAACTGAGGATGCCAGCATGTTTGGCCCCACTGTGAGGCAGTGTAATGATGTGGGACAGTGAGGTAATATAATGGTGTGGGACAGTGAGGCAGTGTAATGGTGTGGGACAGTGAGGCAGTGTAATGGTGTGGGACAGTGAGGCAGTGTAATGGTGAGGGACAGTGAGGCAGTGTAATGCTGTGGGACAGTGAGGCAGTGTAATGCTGTGGGGCTGTGTCAGTGATGGTGCTGTTGGAGATTTATATAAAACTGAAGGCAGCATTTTGCAATAACACGCTATCCTATCTTGGACCATCATTTAATTTATCAGGATAATGACTGCAAACACACCTCAGGGTAATGTAGTAAGTATTATCTAGTGAATAAGGAGATAGATGGAATGCTGTGACAGATGACCTGGCCCCCACAATCCCCCCCCCCCCATCCTAGACCCTGTAGAGCTGTTTTGTGATGAGTAAGGTAGCCAATTTGTGCCCAGAACTTGTGGAAACTCCTTCAAGACCATTGGAGCAGCATTCCAGTTGACTACATCTGGAAGCTGGTTGAGAGAATGTCAGAGATTGTAATGCTGTCATCAAAGCAAAAGGGGGCTGTTTTAAAGAGTCTAAAATTTTGAGTTGTTAAACACTTATCTCAGTAATATTTGATTTATATTATAATGAGTTATACTACTTCATTGTCTCGTGGCCTATGAGATGAATAACATAGCTAAACTAGAAACAGATTCATTAAAAAGCAGGTTTTTCCAAACATTTGACCGGTAC
Source organism: Hyperopisus bebe (assembly GCA_026777045.1). Taxonomy (NCBI): domain Eukaryota; kingdom Metazoa; phylum Chordata; class Actinopteri; order Osteoglossiformes; family Mormyridae; genus Hyperopisus; species Hyperopisus bebe. Next base: position 5,838,582 of record JAODJW010000038.1, read on the forward strand.
TGTAACATGAAAGGTATTTGGTTGTAAAGAGATCACATTCTGCATACAGGAACGTTCTTTGCTTTGATGCCAATGTTCTTCCTCTGTCCAATAGACAACAACAAAGACTGAATGACTTTGATGTACAAATGAAACACCTTGCTTCTGGAAACCTCTACACTGAGGGAATAGTTCTTAAGAGATATAAACACACATTGTAAACAGCACTGACATTTAAAGTAATCAAAACAACTTAAGAAGACCTCTTTAAATAGAATGCAATAGTGAGTGGGGGTGTTAACACATCAGTTGTGTGCATCAAACACATAAAAAATCACACTTAATGCAGCAGGATCACAGGGTACAGTGTACTGAGGGCTCAGCAGGAGGGAGGAGAAGAGAGTGCAGTGTAACTGCAGAGCATGGGGTAGGAGGTTATGTGTTACTTAATGCAGCAAGATCACAGGCTGCAGTGCAGTGAGGGGTCAGCAGGAGGGTGAAGAAGAGAGTGCAGTGTAACTGCAGCGCATGGGGTAGGAGTTTATGTGTTACTTAATGCAGCAGGATCACAGGCTACAGTGCACTGAGGGGTCAGCAGGAGGAACCTCCTTTATTCTGCTCTGGGCGGGCCTTCAGAGCTAATATAGCCTTCCTGTAGAGGTCTAACAGAGAGACAAGAGAGTCCAGTGAGATAATGAATATAATCATCTGCCACACCTGCATTAGTTTGTAGTTTTACGTAATTTAGAACAAATGTAATTATTTTTTATGTAATATTTTGACTTTCATGTATCCTGTGTAAGTTATTTTAAAATGCAACTCACCGAACGTGGCACACAGGTCAACCGGCCGTGAATGCGCAGCTGACACACCTTCCGAATTTATTTTGTTTTTCTTCTTTACATTTACTGACTTTTTCTTCTTTTTACTTTCGACCTCACCTGTATGAACAGAAATCAGAATAGTATTATGCTGAGAACACTAAAGAAAAATAACAGAAATTGCTGAAGATGCAGGGCAGACATAAATGTGACAGACAAGATTGCGACGGCATCTTGTCGGACTGGAATGCCACCTTTCTTTGCACGGAGCTCCTCCTTCTTTTCTGATTCAGGAAGCACCAATGTGTCTTTCATCACTATCTTCATTTTTCGTTTTGTCTTCCCATGCATGTTTGGAACCAGGGCACTGCTTGATGTCTCCTCTGTGCCATCCCTCTGACCGATCTCAGCCCTTCCCTTCACCTCCTCCTCTTCTTCCTCACGCCCTTCCCTCCTCGCTGCCCTTCTGCTGTTCACAGCATCTCTGATCTTTACCTGCTTTTCCTTCATATTCCTTTTCAGGCTTCTCTCCTACAAAAGTATCAGGGTAACAGAACATGAAAACATGCACAAATTGGTTTTATCCACTATTACAGATTTTGAACTGTCATTCCCCCCAAGTTCTGCTCATGATGACCACCCTTTAGTTCAGGAATCACTTTATTAAAAACACTTCAAAGGGAATTGAAATGGAATAACCGCTTTCATGATGTTCTGAATGGGATGCAGTTTTCCACCAGTGCTTTTCTTTGTCATTTTTTTCTCTTTGCCAGTAAGGTCCTTGCCGTGTTGCAGGTGTTTCTTGCTGGTGTGAGTCCTGCACAGATACACACTTTTTCACAAGTACTGCCCACATCCTGAAACCCATGAACCAAAATGGGGAAGATGAGTCGGTGGCATGGCCCCTCACTGCTCCTCTGGGCTCCTGCGGTGCCCTTTCTCAGCTGCTGCTGGCCTCTCCCTCTCCTCTCGCTCCACGGTACGCTTGCTGTCCCTGGCAATGCGGGCACACAGGTCAGTGTAGTCCAGGCTGACAGCTCGTAGCAGCCAGCGCAGGCCTCTCAAGGTCTTCCTGTCGGTCCACCTGCACACGTCCACCAGTGCGGAGCTGGGCTCCTGTAGTATAGAGTGAGAAATCCCAGTAAACGCTCTAGTGACACCTTCATAATGCATTATGGAGACCAGTATCATTAATCTTTCTTATTTATATTTATAAGTGTGTGTCCTGCCTTCACTAAAAATGCTTAAGCATTATAAATGCTATACACCCACTGCTCCCAGAATGACCAGTACTCTGTTACACTGTTCTTTTATCTATAAAGCGTAAGCCACCAGTGCAACTCTCACAATGTGACAGGGCGATCGGCTCTGGTTGACCAGTTTCTCCAGTGACAGGGCCTCCATTAGGTCACTGACCAGGAGAGCGTCCATCTTGTCTTGCTTATTGGCCAGCCTGAAAAAAACACCAGTGTTCACACTTTTAGACTGAATGCAACTGTTATACATCAGCAATCGTATGATGAATTTATTCTATAAATGTGTCATATTTTTCTAATTTTATTGAAGTTATGGATCTGGGGAATCAAAAGGCACTGTACTAAAACCACTGACGGAGTTAAAAAACAAAATTGAATTATACTGATTCTAGGAGATATTTTACATATTTTAGAATCCTTTTCTAGCATAATCCATATGAAATATCAGCGTCTGGTTGACTTGATTCCTGATAATATCAGTTTATTGTTTTCATTCCTTACAGCAAAAGGGGTTTCCTTGCCACCCTGGGCTGCTGTAACACATCTGTAAGAAGCCCCCTGGCTTCAGGAACCCTCTGCCCATCACTAGAATCAACCACAAAAATAATCCCATGGGCTTCTCCACAAAGCTGCCTCCAGGATCCACGACTCTCTCGACCACCTCCGACATCCAGCAAGGTCACTAGAAAGTTGTCCACTCTCAGCTCTGTGCGTACGCATCCACTGGTGGGGCCCAGGTCCCGCGGAGGTGCTGGTGACCAGGTAAGAAATACTCAAGTCATCATGGCTGAAGTGCTATCCCCAGTACATAAACATTCAGTCACATGATCCCAGTACATAAACACTCAGTCACCTGTCCAAAATACAGGTATATGTTTTTTGTACCTTTCAAAATGCCTCTTACAGTGGAGGTTTTGCCAGCATTGTCAAGGCCAACCATTAGGACTGTGACTTTCCTGCAGATGACAGAATCAGCTTATATTGGGGAGGCGAGGAGCACATATCTTGTATAATCCACAAGTTTGCATTTTATAGTATTAAGTGAAGCAAATTTGCTTTTGATGTTATATATTTTCCTTCCATCCATCCTTCCATCCATCCATCCATTTGCTCCATCCACATATCAGGCATTTTTCAAGTACAGGACAACAGGTGATGCCAGTCCATCACAGGGTATGAGGCAGGGGACACCCTGGATGGGATGCCAGACCATCACAGGACACACACTCACACACTAAATGTAATGTAGGATCACGAATTTAACTAACCGTAGGCTTTCGGACTATAAGAGAGGGGGAATATGCAACTTTGGATGAACATAGAAATTCCACACAAACAAAGCAGAAATGGGATTCAAACCCCAACCCTGGAGATGTGAAGCAACAGTGCTGTGTATATACTGACTATTAGGGTTACCAGCAAATGGTTGTCTGGGAGAACACTGTTAGCTATCTTTTACAAGCTCTTTTAAAACCGAGAGAGTCCTGCACTTGGCTAAATAGTTCAGTACTTCTTGTGCTTTGACTGGATTGTTTCCTTGATTGAAAGACTCCAGCTGTTTCACATGAACATTAGTGACACATGCATGATTGTAGGAGACTGACCAATCAGCATGCAGCAAGAACTCAGCGCTTAAGTGAATTCCAGGTCCTCTTAATTGAAATGGTAGATTCCAAATCCTACCCTGGCTCAAAGTGTCCTGACATGAGTGGTAACCCTCCTGACTGTCCATAATGGATTGTACAGAATAGCTGAAAACGCCTCTGTTCTTCAGCACTGGATCACACGATCGCCCCACCTGACGGGTTGCTGTAATTTCGTGATCCAGTTGCAGCAGTTGCTCATTAGGTTGAACATGCTGAGGTGTGGGTTACACATCAGCAACCATCTTCTCTTCAGCTTGTACCTGTGGAGAGACAGCAGCCATGCCTAATTCCAGCTGTCACCACAGTCTGGCAGTTATTTGTCATGTTCTCCACAAATTAATACTGCTTCAGCATTTCAAACCTGAAATGACAGCATATTTGTCTGAATATGTCTGAATAATTGCCATTAAAATAAATACTTTCAAACAGTATGTAACAGATGCCTGAAATGGGCAATTCTTCACTTATGTATATTAAACAATGTAACAAAAATGTTTAAGTTTGAGAAGACAGTGATATAGAGGGTAAATTCATTTTCTGTGTGAAGACCGATGAACACAGGAAGAATGCAGCTATTTGTAGATAATCTATCTCAGACAGACACCCTGTCCATGTGCTCAGGGACTGTCATCTACTAAAACGCAGTCAGTTTGTTGTTTATTTGTTTATCTTTCAGCACACTAACCCCAGAAATGGCCTTATCAACAGCTCATCAGCAAACATACATAGAAGTATAGTGAATGCAGCTCAGTTTTTATAAACAGGACATTTTTTTTCTTTTTACCAAATAATTGCTATCTATGGCAGCAAAACAAGGAAGACAGATTCCGTATAATTATGTTTAGTGAGGATGAAGGAGCATTTAGCTGTTAGCTGCTTTCATTTTTCAGCCTGAAACATGCAGGCATTCTGTCCTTTATTCCATGGCTGCCACTGCATAATCCTAATCCTGCTAGAAAACATGGCTGCTCAAAATTACCTTACGTGTACAAAAATTATAAGGAAAACTAAATAAATTAACTGTGCAAACTTATTCACAATAAGAATTGTAGGGTACTTACAGTAAGAAATCATCAACCATGCAGTTGTCCTGATTTGCCTGATGTGTCTCGTTTTACAAAAGCCAGACAGGCACTAATCAGTTTTTTATTATTCCCTTAATCCAAGAGTCAAGTAGTGCATCATGGGAAATGATGTTCTACTTACTTAATCAGTTAATCATCTTATCTCAGGAGGGAACTACAGTCCCCAGTAGTTAACCTAGTAAACTTTACCAACGTTTGGTCACTTTCTATAATGGAGCAGCGCCATCTGGTAAATTGTTTGTCACATAAAGTGGGATTTATCGGATTACAATGGCTGGAAAATACAAAAAGCATACAGGGAAATACAGCGCTCACAGAAAGTCTGGTGACGCTTGCTTTATTCTGTTGCAAATTTGTTTATACCAAGTGAGCAATGTTTAACATATCTGCACATATCTTGCACGCAAACATTATCTTTTTATTAAGTGTCACAATTTTATTGACGGAATCATTCAGTTTTGTTTTTGCCATTTTGTTGCTAATTGCAATTGTAGTCACTGGCTCCCAAAGGGATACTAAACAGAAATGTTTGGTGTTTTATGCTATTGTAAGGTGTTAGGTGTTGCTAATTTAACAGCACCCAGTGAGACTGCTTGTCATTGGACTTAATAAGTCAATAAACAAATTATTAAAGTAATGATTTTTGTATTAAACTAATGTTTGCAATTTTTTTTACTGAATTAAACAAGTGTACCAAGACTTTCTTTGAGCACTGCAGATAATGTATGAACACTCTAATAATCTAGATATTAGATTTCATATCTAGAAGAACTATTAACTGCATTGGGAGAGTGACACGTCAATGAACAACAGCTGCTCCAGTTCTGCGGTCTTGCTGACTGCAGTGTAATGGCTAACTTCAAACCAGTGCTGTCTTGTGCTGCTCCAGTTCTGTGGTCCTGCTGACTCAGTGAAAGAAAGTGCCGGCCACTCTGGTTCCGTGAAACAAAGCAGAGGCCGCACAGGCTCAGTGAAAGAAAGTGCCAGCCACTCTGGTTCAGTGAAAGAAAGTGCCAGCCACTCTGGTTCAGTAAAAGAAAGTGCCAGCCACTCTGGTTCAGTAAAAGAAAGTGCCAGCCACTCTGGTTCAGTAAAAGAAAGTGCCAGCCACTCTGGTTCAGTAAAAGAAAGTGCCGGCCACTCTGGTGCAGTAAAAGAAAGTGCCGGCCACTCTGGCGTCATGGTGCCTTCAGATGATGGGCCAGTTTGCATTGTGAGCTTCACAAAAGCTATCTTTGAACACCTCACTCAGCGGAAAAAAATCACCAGCCTCACACAGCTAAAGACTGCTGCCACTTGACCTCAGGGTTTAGGGGCCAAAAAGTTTGTACACCTCAGTGCCAGAACACAAGTGAACTGCCAGGCTCAAGATTTTCACAAGAGGGTGGGGGGTGGAGTTAGGGTTCTGTATTTTACAGGATGGGAGGCAACTCTATGCAGTGTCAACCGAGGTGGGTGGGGCAGTAATAATCCTCGACAGTTCTTTTTCTACCATCTTTGAAATTTGGGTGATTATTTTTGCTTTTGTTTGCTTTGTTTGTCCCACAATCGTCAACAACTAGTAGTGAAGTGACTGTATAGACTGTGGGCTAACTTTTGGCTTTGCCAAAGAAGCACTAAAGTTAGTTTCACTAACAGTTGCATCACCATCGCGGTTGCTAAATGGCAAAAGCTCAACACCAGCAGTAGCTGGCTGGGAAGGCAGTTATTGTTAATTTCTTATCTTGGTTTATTTAGCTAGACAGACATTGCCGTGTCCATCATTGTGAAAAGACATCAGTGACGCACATGAATGCAAACCCAGTTTACTGAAAAATCTGACACCAAAATTAAATTTTCAAGGAGTGAGCGGTGAATTGGCCGTGACTGTAGTCGCCGTCAGGCACCCTGCCCTCATCGCGTTAGAGAGCTGTACAACCAGGTTCTCTTTTCCTTTCTCTGTAAGAGTCATGAAGACGTTGCAGTGTGTCGACCAGTATGATCACCATCTTGTGTCACCATGTCTGTGTCAATAAGCTGTGAGCTGTGACACGCCTAAGACTCACTGCAGCCTTTGTGTGACACTGAGAAAACACAAGCCCCCCCCCAAAACAATACATAATGCATTTTAAGTGCACAGTCAATCAACACATACTTGTCAGAGCCCCTTGGTTTATTCCATGGGTGTCGCCGCCATTAAATGACATTTCATAATTATTAATTTCAAAATATTAGTTTTATGCCAATGTGCCCCCCACCCCCCCACCCCCCACATTCGAAATGCTTCTGATGTCCCTGGCTGATGCTTTATCTGGACTGACTGGCTTAACGAAAAAAAAAAAGCTTCCAAAGAGGTCCTGGTACAGGTGGAAATGAAAGCAAATAAATGTTACAGCGGCGAGCTGAAGAATGGGAGCGTAATGCTGAATCTCTCACAACCGTCTCCAAGGCGGTGCAAGTGTGTCACATGAGGAGATCCCACCATGCTGAAAATCTGTACTGGAATATATATATAATAAAACAGATAAATATTAGCAGAGAGCTGAAACTGCAGGAGGAAGTCTGAAGTTTACAGCTCATGGGAATATAAACTGTACATGAGCTTTACCCTGTATGCAGAAAGGTAATGAATTTATGGCTTAAACTGCCGCTGAAGATAAACAAACAAGAAACCCAAAACAGAACCACTTCAGGGGTGCAGTACTGTACAACCCTGACAAGAATATCTATGTGCATAATTCACAGAACCAAAAAAAGTAAATTTAATGTGGAAAATTCGACCTTGTGCTAATTGTCACAAAGTCCCGAAGCAAAAGCTAAACGAATAAAGGTTAAGTAGCATCAGGCAGCAGAAATGCAGAAGCAGAATTTGAGCCGCCTGAACAGGATTTTCAGATGTTATCAGACCGTCGGCATTTCTTTCTAACAAGGCGCAAATTATTTTACAGGAAACACATGATCAGTGTTGGTTACTGTCTTCTAGTTCATAGACATCTCACATTTTCACTGTTCACCTCATAAGTGCACAGTCCGTCAATCTGCACTCATCCCTAACTTACAAGAAACACGGGGAGGAACAACTGGTGGGAATATCACTGTATTGGCATTATAAACCTGGCTCTCTGTCTGTAATGTTTGTCAAATAATATGATTATATGGTTAATATCAGGTACGTGCGGGGTGGTGGGGGTGCAGGTTCCTGAGCACCTGCCCCTTTTACCCGAACGACCGAAGTACCCCCTTACGATGTGCCCCCTTTCGGCACCCGCAGATCACGCAGCCGGCGAAATGTGCCTGTCGGCCACGCCCCCTCCCCCCCACCCCGTGCTGGAGCGTGTGTTTCCCGGGGGGCGGTACGCCAAGGGCACAGAGCGAAGCTTCTCAAACTTTTTGGTCAAAAGTTCGCATCAGTTTTTGTGTTCAAAAAGGAACAATTTTCAGTAATTTTAAGTAACAGGTGTTATGTAACAGCATTTTATGATCTTTAATGAATTAACAATAACTTTCGATATATAGACATCAATATATAGCAATAATGTTACACTAGTGGCCATATAATTGTGGAAACACCAAGCATTTATGATTCTTATAATCAATCAAAGAATGTTTACAAATATCATACACTGGACGTTTAAATAAGTAACGGGAGTAACTGGAATAAAGTTCTGCAATCTCTAAAAGTTGTTATGTGTGTGTTATGTGTGTGTGTGTGTGTGTGTGTGTTATGTGTATGTGTCTTGTGTGTTATGTGTGTGAATGTGTGTTATGTGTATGTGTCTTGTGTGTTATGTGTGTGTATGTGTGTTATGTGTGTGCGAAGTTGGTGGCTCTGCCTTGCATTTCCTGCGCCTTTTGACATTAACCATATTGATTGGTAAGGCGCATTATCTCCTGGGTCCGAGTTGTTCGCTTACGCTTCGGTCCGCAGCCAGTTGCCTGCTTTATATGGCGTGGAGTCGTCGGACAGAGTGAGATTATAATGGACGCACAACTATTACCTGTTATTTAAAAATAAACCCTATCAAACAAAATTAAACAATAATAAAACCAAACGTTTACATGAATATGCCTCGACCTTAACGATGTCGTTTCTGCCGATGAAAAATCATGCACTATACCCTTATTTTTTCCGTATTTGGTATAAAGCGATACTGAAACATGGACATTTATTAAAAGAAGGCGTCACGTCGTACTGCTCTATGAATGACCGTCCTTCCAAACCAGGAAACATTCAGCATATTTGTTTAACTTTTTCGCTGCTGTAACAGTAGATGGGTGGAGTTTACTGACACTTCTGATCACTTTCGTCTTGCTTCGCAACAACATGGGCTACAACTATTAAATGCAGCAATTTTACATTTTTATAGTAGCAAGAAATATGCGAACAATATAGTAGCTTTGGCGAAACGTACACAGAGTCACTAAACCAGTTTATTTAGCGAGTTAATCGTTCAATGTCGAGACAGGTGCGGTATGGAAAAGTTAGGGGCATTCAGATATATGTGAAGATGTGAATGTGATATATTTTACCGACTTATGTTGATTTTTTTTGGCTTAAAAACATTGAAGTTCTTTAGCTTTAACGTCTGAAATGTGCGAGAACATTAACAAAGAAAGCCAGGATGCAGAAGAGTCTAACTTCGAGCATGTTACCGGCGTTAATAAGGGTCCCCCCCCGGTCAGCGTCGTGATCGCGACCGCACTGTATGTGGCCGAGCTCGTCACCGCTGCGGTGCTCTGCAAAATGTACAGCGACACCCAAGACCGGTTCTGGATGGGCTTCACCATCACTTTCATGCTGGTGCCGTCTCTTCTCACACAATTAACACTCACTTTCCTCCATCGAGACTTGGAAAGCGACCGTCCACTGGTCTTGTGTTTGCATCTCCTCCTACTGGGACCGCTTGTCAGGTATGGCGATCTATTCTTTTTTTACTGCTTTAAAAATAATAGCAAAAGAACGAGAGAATGAAAGTTGAAGTTCACCAGATTCAAATTCTGCTCCACCGGACGTGTTTGGACTTGAAAATATGGACATTTCTGCACATGTAAAAACTCAACCCACTGCCGTGACACCATGAGCTAAGGACGTGTTTACACACAACGCTGTAAGAACTTGCTTATCAACCACTTGGTCTGGAATATCTCGCAATTACTCACATTTACCAGTTCGTGCTATTAAAGACATTCACTTGAAGTGCCTCAGGTTATGTCATTCTCTTCATTGACTAATATGGCATTCACTGTTGTACAAATTAAAGCCACTTCAATCACAGATGATGCTTCTTGCATCATTTGCATAAGTACCCATCTGTAGGTATTCTTTAATTTTCACATATGATATCTTGCTCTCCTTTGTGTCATATGCGTATACAGGTGAGGGTGAATCCTGGAGTGGGGGTGCACAGCCTATCCCACAGGCTGTGGGTGCAAGGCAGGGAAAAACCCAGGATGGGGCACCAAACTATCACAGGGCACACTCACACACCATTCCGTCACACTCACACACCATTCCCTCACACTCACACACCATTCCGTCACACTCACACACCATTCCCTCACACATGCACAACTATGTGCAACTTGCCAACTCTAACTAACCTCAGTGTGTTTTTGGACGAAACCAGAGTATTTAGGGGAAACCCACAATGACACGGGACATGCAAACTCCACCCACACAGGACCCTGGCTCAAACCCTAGTTCTAGATGTCTGAAGCAACAATGCTAACCACTGTGTCACCCCTTAATTGCCATCATTGGAGCCCTTTTTTCCGGGGGTGGGGGGTTGTGTAAGGGGCATGCTGAGCAGGGCTGCCAACTTTGTTCAGCTGGCTGGAGTGAGATATTCAATTTGAGACAAGCCTGCACACACATTTACATGCATGTGACAATTTTATTATCTTGCAAATAGACTGTAGCAATTGAAAACTGCTCCAACACTTTTCATGTGGCTAATTTTAGGTTTACAATGGAATAAAATAAATTTGCTGCAAGATTTCTTTTTTTTCTTGGGGGGGGGGTTTAAAAGTATTTCTCATTAATGAACTATGCAATTTTTTTTATTGCTGTTCTTTTGGTTTTGCTGATAAATGTAGGAACAGCAAGCAATGTTTGTGGAGTTAAGCTAAAAGCTAATGCACTTTAAATGCTTAAGTTTGGTTTATAAGCTGTCATGTAATAGTTTATAAATGCCCATGAATTTAACTCATCAACAATCTAACCATATGAATTGATTATTTTTAATCTACTGACAACTCATTTGCTCATCAGAGTAGTGGAGCCTAGGGCCTGTAAAACACATTTAAAACAAACCATGAACCTAACTTCTATAAATATAAGCAAACCCCTTAAAAGTGAAATGAAACTGAACTTTACATAGAATGATAAACATCAGCAAATGAGTGATGTGAAGTGTGAGAGGGAGGCGTGTATGTGTTCATGGTGGTGCAACAGCCCTGTGAAATCTCTCAGTTTGGCACGAATCCAGCGGATCTTACTGCCCTGCCGTTTCAGCTATGGCAGCCAATCCTCAGCTCTTACTGTCCTGTCGTTTGAGCTACGGCAGCCAATCCTCAGCTCTTACTGCCCTGCCGTTTCAGCTACGGCAGCCAATCCTCAGCTCTTACTGCCCTGCCGTTTCAGCTACGGCAGCCAATCCTCAGCTCTCACTGCCCTGCCGTTTCAGCTACGGCAGCCAATCCTCAGCTCTTACTGTCCTGCCGTTTGAGCTACGGCAGCCAATCCTCAGCTCTTACTGTCCTGCCGTTTCAGCTACGACAGCCAATCCTCAGCTCTTACTGTCCTGCCGTTTCAGCTACGACAGCCAATCCTCAGCTCTGACTGTCCTGCCATTTCAGCTACGACAGCCAGTCCTCAGCTCTTAGCTGTGGATGTTTAGAGTTTTCCAAGCAGGATATAAACTGCCTTTTGTGTCTGCTGTCATTCTGCTCTTAAATAAATGTCACAGAAAAGGCTGCACTGAGCAGACTTGCCCATATACAATAGGCTTGTTCTATAATATACTTAGAGAATGACAGATCTGCAGTTCGCAGTCATTAGATGGTGTAGACCTTAGGTCTGAGTTCAGTGCTCTACTGAGTCATTTGGGTTATCAGCCAAAATTCACTAAAGTCATATCATTCTTGCCAGTTACCTTTATTTTACAGTGATAAGGGTTTGTGTATCAAACCTTCTGTCCTGCTGCCTGGAAAAAACATGTTTGGTTTGTCATTGTACTTTACATACAAAATAAAGTGTTTTCTGCATTTTAGTTCAGATGCAAAATCAAAAAATGTCCTGTGTTTTTGAAACGAGCAGAGCCTGACTTGAGTTAAACAATAAACTTGTGATGAATGTCGTGCATTAGAGTAATTAAATAAGAAAAGCTGGTGCCTGTCCTGGCTGCATGGGCCTAAATTCCTGTCACAAGGGAAGTTTTAAAATTATTCTTTTACTTATTCCTTGCTTATTTACAAAGCTACTTTTCAGCAGCTAAATGCATTACTAGAGAAATTCAAAAGTACTGTCTTCAGCAGCAGCTCAGCAGGTGATCTGAAGCGGTGAAGCGCTGTTACATGTTACCTCAGGTTTTAGATCGTAGCATAAAACAATTGTTGATGTTTCAGTGATTGAAGATTCTGCTTTTTTCTTGAAATAGTAACTGAAATATGAATTGATTTGCTTCTTGATTTTTTTATTTGAAAAGAACTTGTTTCTTTTTCTTTGGATGGTGATAATTTAAAAACAGGAAAACAACTTGAACGCTTATAATTCTTTGAGAAAGACAGTCCAGTCCAGTTTAATTCCTTTCCTATCTAGATAACAGCGGTGAAACTACTTATCGACTGAGCTCATTTCAAGGGAATCATTTCAGAAAGATGATTATGTGATATTCTCATTCATGGAGGGATTTCTTTGTCTTTTTTATTACAGGTGTATTGAGGCCTTAGTGATATACTTCCAGGCAGGCAAAAATGAGGAACCATATGTCACCATTTCCAGAAAGATCAAGCTGGCAGGAAGACAGACCACGCCCACGGAGAGGGAGATCAGCCAATCAGAGCGCAAGCTGGCTACCTTTCGCAATGCTGCCAAACGCTCTGCCATCATCCAGG
>JAODJW010000038.1:5894574-5926955 GCA_026777045.1 Hyperopisus bebe
ATCATGGTGTGGGGCTGTTTTTCAGCATATGGTACTATCAGACTTCATATAATGGAAGGAAGGATGTATGGAGAAATGTAGCGAGACATTCAGGGTCCCGAAGATGAAACGAGGGTGGACATTTCAGCAAGGCAATGATCCCGAACACACTGCCAAGGAAGCTCTCAATCGCCGTCTGCCGTAAGAGGGAAAGAGGGAAATATATCGTAAAATTAACCCCCGCCAAACACACACATCTTAATAGATGTTTTTTTAAAAACAAAAAAACAAAACACCAGCCTGTTTTTATCATGCGTTGGATGTTTAAGCTGATATATTAATACAGTAAATTAAACATCATATACACGGACATGTATTCCGTGTCCCCTATTCAGCGTGATCTATTCCCCTCTCTAGGACCCAGACTCCGCGATATTTCGCTTCAGTTTCTGCGGACTGAATCTGGCACCAAATGAAGAATGTAAGCAGGTGGCCAAATTTCACCCGGACTTGATTAAACTTCGTTTTACAGTCAAAGAAAAAGAAAGTATTTTAAGACACCTTACTTCTAATTCGACTAGCCATACATAAAGTGAGACACACCACGGCGCTCTTAAGGTAAGATTTAAGACTAATACCTATTAATACAGCCTAACAAATGCTATACTGGTCAAGCGAGGATATTACAGTGGCATTGTACGACATCCTGGGGCAATGGTTGGACTCTTTAAACTTTCTGAAGATATGTTTGCACAATACGAATTCCATCTATAGTAGCCTATATTTGTCTGCCCATGACCCGTTTTGTGGCACTATAGTTTTTTATGTTATTAGAATTATACTCACTTCAGTGTGCATTTGCTTTTCATGAAGATGATCAAAATAAGAGATAACATCCATCCATCCTATATTCCCACTACTCCTATGCAGATTCATGGGGATCCAGAGCCCAGCAGGGAACAACCCAGGATGGGGCGCCAGCCCATCACAGGGAAGAGGCGTCACACGGCGTAGGAGGGAGTTTGATATTAGCGGGTCACAACTCAATTTGAATACAAAGGCCTCTTTCGTGGGTGGGTTTGGGGGGAGGGGGAGCGAAGACCTCGGTTCCAGAGGTGTGAGGCAACAACTAGTGCTCCACCGCGAGGACCCCAACATATTGCACGTTGAAGGAAAAAACATTCAAAACATTTTTGGATCGTGCCTTATATTTTTAGGCACTCTTAATTTTCTTGTAGGTTGATTATTTTTTAATGTGACTTGGTTATGGCAAATAGGCAACGTGACTTGGGTATGACCGGCACATTGCTGGATAGATGCAGTGCAAGAAAAACGTTGATCCTAATAAATTTAGCTTTACGCTGAATAAAATGTAATGATTGTTGAAGATTCCTTTTAAATTACTATCCGATAATCTGAATTAATAAGGTGCTGCATTTTTCGGTTTATCTATCATATGAACAAATTAATATAAAACTGAACTAAACATTGACAGTAACGTTGATAAGAAAGAAAATCTTTCGGCACTCGTTTCCGAGGGCAGTCGGTAGGATATATTCCTGTCTTTAAGAAAAAGCAGATAATGGCACGTTCGAACAACATGAAGTCGTAGTCTTTTGTTGTTGGATTTCAAAGTTTATTATAATTCGCTTAGCACTAATTATGACGTGATATTTCAGTGCATCTAAATGCAACGTAACGTATCTGTAATGTATTGGGTTAGACTCATGGTAGACCGTATCAATATCATCATTTACTGAAAAGTTTTATTGAGATGATGTTAACGACCTCATACAAAATAAACAGAAAACAGTGTAACTTACCCGGGAATAAATTAACTTTTGAAAGAGTGTAAGATGCCCCCAAAAGCACAACTTCACGTTGCATGTATGGGGTTTTTGCAGTCTCCTCGTGCTCCCACTAGTTTTTCCTCCATGCACTTTCTCCCGAAGTCAGAAATTGGTACCTTCAAATTGCCTATAGCCTAGCTAATATCGGCTATACTGGGTGAGCTTTTATGAAAAGTAGATTGAAGGGAATATGGATGGTACTTATGTATATGGGAGACAGTCTTTGCTTGTCCGTCTTTGCATTTTCATTGGGCTACCTGACAAGACCTTGCTGAACGGGCTGTGACACTTTAAACGTTTGATAATCAGCATCAGCTGCCCTTATGCATCCTCCGGAGCTGGCGAAAATGCTGTACTATTCCCGGCTCTTGCTGCCATTTGATATTGTGAAGTTCTTAAACTGATATCTGGTACATTTTGTTGTGAAACTGTATTTGGGGCCACAGACAACATGCATACCTATTTTAACCTGATAAGATATTACTTTCTGAGCGTGTCAAACAAACGCTACAAAGGCTAGTATATGAGTCTGCAACTTAAAGTACAGTAATAATTTGTGCCTGCTACTGCATTACTGGAATGCTTATCATGCCACAGGTGTATATAGAATTGGACAAAAGTGTCTGTTAAATAAATAAATGTAATGTAACATGTCTGTGATATGTTGCTATTCTAGAATTCATTGTATGAAAGTCGTAGGCTGGATCAGCTAGACTTCCAAATTGTTGAAGAAAAGCTGTTTTATTGCTGGAGATCATACTGATTAAAATAAAGCACTAGGCTACATGTACGCAGTTAAGATATATTTGATTTGATTAAAGGAAAAGCACGATTTCTCTGTATTTACAAGGAAAGTTTGAGTCATCAAGAAATATAAATAATAGTCTTATTTCTATGAGGAATTGGTTACAATTAGTAGTGAAGTAACAACTGAAACTACCTCGTGACCGTGACCAGGATGGATGGATGGATTGATAGATGAATGGATGAAACTTTAGTCAACTGTTTTACAGTTGTGATGTGCAGCTTAAGCTCAGCACTGTTTTCCATTCGGTTTCGTTTACGAAATAGCTATGTGTATCAACATCTTCAACCGCACGAACGTAATAAGCAATAATGGAGCGCAAAGTTATTCGTCGATTGTCCCGGTTCTCCCGGCTTTTCTCTCGGTTCAATTTATAAATCCATATCTAGCTAGTGTTATTATCGTATATTATTCTTTTTGCTCGTCCTTATCTTCTTTTGTCTGATGCATTCATTTTCGGCATTTTAGTTACGAATTCTTTCCGCACCCTCTGCGGTCTCCCTCGTGTGTTAGTTTTGCTGCAACGCAAGAGCTACCTTTGCAAATGCCTCCTCCTCTTTAGCTAACCACTTCGGGATAACTTCTGCAATTCGCATAAAAAGATACATAATATATGGAATCTAGCATGCACAAATTGTACGGCACCTGATGTCTTTATTATGATACTATGTATTTTCACTTTCCCTCCACGGCTTTTTCAGTTTAGCGCACCGTTGCGATCCCTTTTCCCCTCGAGTGGCTAGAACTCGCGTTCCATGCTGGCGTTTGTAGTCCGTGCTCCTCCCTTTTTCGCTCTGCTAACGAAAAGTCCCGGGTACCTAAAACTACACATCCCAGAAGCCGCAGCTAGCGAGTTACCACACTCTCCCATCAGAGACAGAGATACGGTACGGGCTGCCTTGCCAAAACCCCCCTGGACTTTCGGAACCGAAAACGGGGAAGATTATAGAACTCCAGCGGACGTGAACGAAAAAATAAGAAATTCACTTGTTTTTGTATGTGATTTTAAATCTTTTTACTACGAGAGAAATGGTTATTTTAACAGTCGCAAATTGTCATTGCTTGCTAATCATATTTTTTGCGAATAATTGAGCGTCGAAGTCAGATCAGACGGACTAGGTTTGGTCCGGTGTGATCTTATTTTATGAAGCCAGACTAGGTCCGCCGAAGGAGATGAATGTTAGAGGTCCATGTATGACACATTTCAGCATTGTCAAGCAATGTGTGACTTGCAGATCGATCAGTAAGTGCGGCGATAGCTAGCGAAAGGTTGACTTCGTTGCGCAGGATTTTAAGGGATGGCATGTTATTTTGATCACATCGAAAGTACTGCCATTGTTCACTTGTCTTATGGTCAGTGTAACATAAAGTTCATTTTTTGCTGATGGTTAAAAGAATTTTTATTTGCATCATGGTTAGGTAGTGTTTTAAACAGTAAAACGTCGATAGAAAAGTGGCATTTTCCCACTAAAAACATATGCCGTTAAACGTGATTTAAAAAAAAAACAATCAATTGCATGCCCGTTACTTTGCCTCAATTGTGACTTTGATACGTTGCGTTTAAAGTGCCTATTGTTATGGTCGTGTGTTAATAATTATTCTACATTGTTTCTTCCTATTGTGTGTTGCATGTGTGTGCACGATGTCCGTTTGAAGTCGATTTAGGGAAATACAATTTTGACAGTTGGCAAACTTTAAACGTCAGGTCTGCATATGAAAAAGACATGTAATGGGTTTACGACAATTCCTTTCCTGCAATGTTTTTCATGACTGTCACAGGTGAACGGATTATATATGAATGCGTAAAATCAGTATGAAGGGAAGTGACATATAATGTTTAAGAGCATCGAATGCACCATATCAATAATTTAATTTGAACAACAATTATAAATTTAAACGATCCCGGTGAACGTGGACTCAGACATGCGTGTTCCAATGTCTTCACCGTACGGTGACCCATGGGCGTCGCTAGGTCCGATATGTTAGCAGTATTTTAGTCCCGGTACCAATCTTCCTTCAAAAACAAAAAAAGCCAAACCCCGGGTAAACTTGACAAGCCCCTGATCTTTTCAACAGCTAGAAACTTCCCTGCAGTGACTAAACTGGAGTTACCGGGAACCTGTTATATTAACGGAGTGCTGTGTTTAATTGCTGACATCTATGGATCTACGCGGCCCAGTGAACAGCGAACTTGAGCATGGTTTTTGCATTGTGATGCTCTGTTTGTTAGTGTGTAAAAGCGTATAGAAGCATACAATGTGACAAATAACCGCGAGCCTTAAAGTGTTATATAACGTTGAAAATAACAATGTTCCAATTCCGTTTATTCTTATTTTCATTTAGCACATTTAATCTGATGTATTGACTGTCATGATACTTGTCCTGTTTTTTGCAGCTTCTGCTTCAAACATATACAGATCATTAGAGTATTATCTGTTGGAGTCCTTCAATGACCAGTTTTGTATGATGTATATTTAAGGTTGCCTAAATGGCAAGCACACTTGTGGATGAAGTGAAATAAGAAATTTTCAGGTAAATGAGGTTTTATTTTGAGTATGATGGTTTACCTGATCACTTTGCTCACTGTCTTCTCCTTCACCTCTTGCCTGTGATCGTTGCAGTGTATGCGGTCAGTCCGTGAGAAGAGAATCTCCCCTTAAACAAGTTACTGCCTTTCTCATTTGCCATGGTTTCTGCTCCCCATCTCTGCAGCAGTGTACATGGTGTATCCACTTGTGCACCATCGGTGAAGAGCGGTGAGTGAGGGTCACGTAAAGCTTATCACACCTGTTCAGGTCCTATTGCATAGAGCATCTGTAAACTCACTGTTCTATTTCAGCCATTTCTACTTTAAATTGTAATTGTGATCAATCATGGATCAGGATTTCCAGTTCTTTCAACCCAGAATTAATTTAGAGATCAGTGGTCATTGTCAACACACCACAGCACACAGTGCGCAACTACGAAATTTGTCCTCTGCATTTGACCCATATGTAACTTTCGTGACATAGCAGGGGGCAGCTAATTCAGCCCCTGGGGAGCAGTGCTTAGGGTACCTCAGTGGTGATTTGCTGGTGGGGGATTCGAACCTGCGATTTTTGGAATACAAGGGTGCTTCTCTAACCATCAAGCCACCACTGCTAATTCAGCTAATGGCAATGGGATAATTCGCCAGTGGATTGATTAATCACCCATTAATTTGTTGCTGTGATGCTTGAAAAACAATCTGATCCTGTAGTCATCAAAGCACATAATTAGCCACCCCCGCTGTATTATATAATACCAAAATGACCAAAAAAGGTGAGGGAAAAAGAATTTAATGCTAACAGGTGATGACGTGAGTAATGTCTAGGTGGGAACCAAAGTCTCCTTAGATCTCAAAATGAAAATATGTTAATGATTTCCCTGCTGAGTCTCTTCCATTTGATACATGTTTGGGATTCATCCAGCATAATATATTGTTTTATTTGTAATGTGGTGCACATACTCACAAAAACTTGTGCAACAACAAAGTGTAAGAAATATCAGTTTAAACTTGTGCAGTCTGCAATGCATCACAGTTATTCTTTAGTTTGATAAAAAAACAATGGGTATGTAGTCATGGATGCGTAGTCATGATCAGTGGCACAGGGAAGAGCTTCCACACAAATGTCGGCCCTCCTAATCTGACCAGACATGTATGTACCAGTAAGTACAGTGAAATCTTTCTGCACTGTCTTGCTACACAGTGGAGTATCAAATACTAAAGAAAACTCCTCTGGTACAGATCTACGGTCACCATCCCATAAGAAATGTGTTAACATCTCTCATATGCAGGTAACTTTCTTTCCCCTGTGGAATTTAATGTAGCCATAAAAACACATTAGTCAAACAACTGTACTATGGTATTAGATTGTATTACACAAAAACTGGAGTACATCTGAATAGTGAAATATCAGTGAAAATCTCTTGTATAACCTGATAAGCTGTAGTACATTTTGTGCATCCCATCCAACAGGTCATTTTAGGCTTTTACACATATGCGTCTGTCGCTGTTGCAGGCTTTATTGAAAGGCCAGCAAAGGGATTGTATTGGTGATTTCAGGAAACTAATATTATGTGCCATGTGCAAGGACTTTTGTTGTGCTTTTGTTGTTGCCCAGGTGGACCCCTTTCAGATGCATGTAGGAGATAAAGGAAAAGTGGGCAGAGAGGAAGGTGGGCTTAAGGAGAGCAAGAATATGGTGGGCAACCCAGTGTCTCAGCCCTTAACTCCAGAATGTGCTCCCAATGGAGCCCTTAGCTGCAAACGAGGTCCTACAGAAGATCTGAATAACCATGTGTCTGTGAAAGGCAGTCATTTAAAACACTATCTAGAGGCTCCACTCACTTATCCATGCGGCGGCACCCCTCTCTCAGACCCAATTCCAAGGAGTACTGTGGTGTCGGAGGAAGCAGAGGCCTCTAAACACGCAGAGAATGTTGAGGTCTTTCCAACGCAGCAAAGACCAGGTGGAGAAAGGGACAGCCAGGAAGTCCCTCTGAACTCAAATCTCGCACATCTGGCTAAGAAGACCCACACGCAGACTCAGTCCACAAACCTTTCGAGTTCTCGATGTTCACAGTTTCAAACAGGCCAGCCCATAGCTTTCCTTTTACAGCCTAATCTCAGCTGTCAGTTGGGTAGTATAACACTTCCCTCCAGTTTGGACCAGATAACTGTTTTAAGAAAAGTTCCAGCTACCGAATTCAGCACTGAGTGTCACCTAAAAGGCTCTAGCCGTGATATGGCTGCAGAGTCTCAACCCTGTCCTCAGCACCTCACTGTGAGTAGAGCCTTGGCACCTGAAACTCAACTCTCTTGTAAGGCATTGAAACCCATGTGTTGCTCTGCGTCCACCAAGAAGAATGTCACAGCTGGAAAAGATGACAATTTGGCTGAAGATGCTGAGCCCCGTCTCGATGCTCCTGCCCCATTAAAGCAGCCAGCACCAGGCTCCACTTCTCTGGTACCTCTTTCACTTACTCCGTCCTCCGAAAAGTGCTGCAGCTCAGCTGAAGCACATTTGACGGCACAAAGCAGGGTGCTGAATGAGAAGGACAAATGTTCCTTGAATCACAGTGAAAAAAATACATCATCACCGTCCACAAGTTTGGAGTCCCCATGTGGAACAGAGGAGAATACGGAGGCATGCCCAGGTGAAGTGAAGGACATACCGCTTGATCTGTCTTCAAAGTCAAAACACCAAAAAAACACTGTGCAGGTTCAGAAAATATTACAAGGGGGCAGTCATCTGGAATCTGAGCCAAATGATACCATATCTCCTAAGGAGGTTCCTCAGACACCAGCAAGCAGTTTCGTACCCAATATCCCTTATGCAGTTCTGTCAGACACCATGGCAAATGGTGGACTTCCAAAGAATTCTTTTACCCAGTTGAATCATCCGGTCTTGGAACCATCTGTATCTTGGGCTAAAATTCAGATACAAAATACGAAAAACCCAGTAAGCCTTCTGGGGACATATGTGGGCATTGCTAATCCAGTTTTAGCTTCCACCTTGCGTACTAAGGATGGGAAAGGTATTGCATTTATAGAAGACATTCAGGACTTAGGCAGGCCAGAGATAATATCTATTATCGACCAAGGAGAGCAGCCACTTTCAAGCAGGAAAAAAGCATCATCTTGTACCAGGGATTCAAGGCAGAGACATTACAAATTTTCCAGTAACACTCATGAAGCTGGATTACAGCAGTGCCAATCCAAGCATGCTTCTTCGAATGTTATCCTGAGTACTGCCAGCCCACAGGTCGGTGTAAACGGTAAGCTCAGCGGTGGGAAACAAACTGTCTCGCGTTCTCCAAAAAGCAAGCATTTACTACCTGTCCGACGTCTGGGAGCATCCAGTCAGAGCCCACTCGAGAAGGTGGAGGACAAGGTAGGAAGGTCTAAGTCCTCTTCGTTCAAGCTTGAGACCGTAGTAGAACAAGGATCCCTAGAAACATCAAGCAATATAAACAAGGGCTGTGGTAATCAGGCAGCTACAGAGCCAAGAAAGTCTGAAGGAACAGTTTTGACGGCTGGTCACCGTGACGACCTAATTCAGCATATAGCAAAGTGCACCTCTTTTACAAATGAAAGAAAGAGGGATGGAAGACAGGATAACTGTCAACCAGGTAGGATTCCTACAGGTCTGACCAGGAACATTGCAGAGTCTACATACAACACCACAGAGAAACATCATCAAGATGAAGATCCAGAAACAAGAGACTCGTCTAGACAGACCATCCGCCTCCAGATGTCTGGAGACCTTGGTCGTATTGGCAGGGGGACAAAAGAGTTAATCCAGGTGTCAGGAGAAAGAGAGAAAAATGGACAGCAACTTGTACAGGGTCTCTCTCCAGACTCAAAAGTAGATGGCATTGGCTTTTCCATATTCAATGGTCAGTGTTCAGGGAGAGAAATAAGTAGAACAAATGGTGTGAGCCAGACTTCTTCCTCAGAGAAAGTTACAATTAACAAGAATAAAAAGTGTCGTATGAGTAAGCAAGACAAAACACAAAAGGAGGCTTCAAGGAAGACCACAATGGGCATTGTAGAACACAAAAGGAAGATCCCAATAGTCAAGAGGAAGAAGCAGACAAATAATGTAAGTCTTACAAATTTGGACTTTGAATTTATTTGGAATTTAATTGTTAAGATGTTTTGGAAAAATATGAGCTCACAATATATACTTACGTATGGATATGAGTTACTTTGTAATATACTTTGTTTATGATATGTTATATAATCATAGTAGGTACTGTTTCTTTTTAATATTTTGAACATCATATTTGTGATGTTACGTATGGATATGAGTTACTTTGTAATATACTTTGTTTATGATATGTTATATAATCATACTAGGTACTGTTTCTTTTTAATATTTTGAACATCATATTTGTGATGTTACTGGAGTAGAACAAATGTTCTGTAAATAGACTCATCCAGTGTGAACTGATAGCATATTTATTGCAGCAGAAGAACCAATTGGCACCTGCACTGGAGCCAAAGCTGCCAGAATCCAAGGGGGGCAAGAGGCGTCAAGGGGGGAGGTGCAGTGTCACTGTGGCAGAAGCGCTACTTCACCTTGAAGCAGGTATTCATCATGTGGCCTTTGTTGGCCTGTATGATGTGTCACAGCATTCGA
The DNA here is from genome assembly GCA_026777045.1 of Hyperopisus bebe. NCBI lineage: Eukaryota > Metazoa > Chordata > Actinopteri > Osteoglossiformes > Mormyridae > Hyperopisus > Hyperopisus bebe. The sequence goes on from JAODJW010000038.1 coordinate 5,904,375, forward strand.
CATGGTCTGTATAAGTATCGTATGGCTCTTAGTTTCCTCTTAGCTAGGTCGAAACATTGCTGTTTTCGGAAAATGGGTTGGTGTGTCTTCCAAAGGCAACGTGAGCAGCCTCCCTCTGCTTCGCGAGACTGCGGGAGACACCAAGCTGGAGCCCAGCAGTGTGATTTCTGGGGGGCCCCCGGCTCCGAGGCCAAGGAGGGGACGCCGGAGAACAGCGAAGGTCGAGGCAGGTGGCCACAGCTTGACGTCCCGTTCTGCCACTCCCTCGCCCTCCTCGGCCCGCCGGCCACGGGGAAGACCGCGCTCCAGTGGTCTGTCCATCCGAGCGAAATGCGATGCTGAGACAACCATGCGCGGAAGCCAGAGAGACATGGAACCTAAGAAGAAACGAAAGAGATGCAGGAACAGGAGGTACCGAAATGAGGAGTACGTCATGGAAAGAGACCAAGTCGGACAGGTCACAAGCAAAAAGTCTGTGTCTACAAGGCGAGCTGGTCATGGTACAGCAGGTAAAAATGGCTATGATGCAAATTCCTCAAAGATCAGTTGGATTGCTTTTTAAAGTTCATATTGGACCTCAAGAGCACTGGCTGTAACCTGGTTCTTCAGCAGCAGCCTGGAAGTATGTAGGAGTTTGTATGTTATGGAGAGAATAGCCGTGATTCAGAATAAGCTGAAGATGTAGTTATGTGCTACCACAGATGATTCCAATACATTTTGCAACAATGATATGTTTTTACGTATGTTTCTATTTTCTGTTAGCTATGAGCAGAGGTGGAAATTTCAGGTCCTGAAAGTAAAAATCCAGACAGGGATTTTGTTTCAGATAATTAGTTCAGTATAAAAAGTCAGCTTCACACAGATCTCAGCAACATCACAGCCTGGATTTTTACTTTCTGGACCTGAAACTTCCACCTCTGGTTTTGTGCAGATAAGAGGCCTGACGCTGCTCGTGAGTGTGTAGGCCCGATGAGAGCGACTCCACCCAGTCAGCCTGATGGCCCCAGTGGCTGCCTCAATGGACCACCGCTCACCCGCTCAGGGTCCTCCAAGTGCCAGGATATCTGCAGCCCCCCCAGGCTTGCTGACAAACCCTCGGGGAAAAGGAAGTTCAAAAGCAAGCACTTAGGTGGCAAAGAGGAGGGAAGAAAGGTAGGTAGTTATCGCCATCAGTGCCGAATCAAAGTATTTCAAGTAATGGAGGCTTTCACCTTCCATACATAGTCTGACTGTCGGTGTGGGGTATAGATATACAGATAGGATATACAGATCATGTAGATGTACACATTATCATGGACAAAAATATTGGCACTATACGCTTTGCAAATAGATCATAATTATTCCCAAGTGTAAGTTGAAATTGTATTTCGTCGTTCTTTATTTATTGGCTAATATTGCTTTTAAATTCTAAAATTATAATAACTGCATTGAAAAAAATACCTAACAACATTGACTTTATTTTTTGGTTACAGTTTCTATGGCAAGCCATGTGAAAGATGGCTGTATAGTTTACACAGGTCGTACGTTGCGTCTAAATATCTACTTGAGTCTCTGTCGCAGTTGATTAAGTTGCTTTCTCCGCCATTCAAAGAATCCTTCGCTGCAAACTTTGATCAAGTTTTCTCTTGCGGCCTCATCAAGGGAAGATAGCTATGGTTCTATGGACCTTAAACTTCTTGATAACAATATCTAGAGTGGAAATAGGAGCACCAAGGTGTCTGGAAATTGAGTAGCCTCAAGATTATCTGTGCTTGGCTACAATTTTGTGTCTGACCTCTTCAGTTCTTTGGTTTTCTTTTATTGTACTTTGCTTGTGTTACACAGGGTGGGCAAAATAGGAGACTGGGTCCTTTTTTATCTTCCAACTGGCTGAATGAGTGAAATTTACACCGTAGGCTGGCCAAACTCGCCACAGTTGAGTTCTGCCCTGTAGTCAATTCGAATCACCTGCTTGAAATTGAGGCACGGCCAGAAGGTGCCAATAGGTATGATAGAAAACCTACTGGACGGTAGCCCTCCAGGACCGAAGTTGGAGACCCCTGTACTATACTATGCTGTCCTATGCTGTGCTATGAAATGCTACTGTACTGTACTGTGCTATGCCGACAGGCAACTCCACTGCAGCTCAAGACTAAACGGGGATGCCTGGGTAAGCGTCCCACACCTCCCATTGTTTGTGGCAGCACGCCCCCTGCAAAGAGACCTTCCTCAGCATCCCCCACCACCCCTAACTGGAGAGGGGGTGTTGAGAAGGCCAGGATCTTGGAATCCCCCCCCGGGCGGGTCGTCCCTCCAGAGGTGCGACGGCTCATCGTCAACAAGAATGCAGGGGAAACCTTGCTGCAGAGGGCGTCCCGACTGGGATATGAGGTACTGCTGCCCCTGCTGGAGACTCCACACACTGCCCGCAGCCAAAGGTATCTGGCTCCTTTAGCGTAGCTCTGGGTTTGACCTTGCAGGAGGTGGTGCTATACTGCCTGGAGAAGGACCCGCAAGAGCTAAACAGGCGTGACAACGCGGGCTACAGCGCTCTCCACAAGGCCTGTGCTCGGGGCTGGGCGCACATCGTGCAGGTGCTGCTGGACCACGGCGCCGATGTGAACTGTGGGGCTCAGGACGGCACACGGTGGGCCTCGCTCAAGCTTTTGTGGTAGTGAGACACTGAGTTGGGGAGTAAAAAATGCACTGAAATTTGTACTCGAATTTCTGGATATTCAATGTTGCTTTTCAGGCCAATTCATGACGCGGTGGTCAACGATAACTTGGGCATAGTGTGGATGCTGCTGAATCATGGAGCAGATCCCACTTTGGCCACATACTCGGGGCAGACAACACTTAAACTGGCTCAGAGCACCAACATGCAGTCCTTCCTCACGGGTAACTAGCCGTTGCAGTGCTATTACAAACACCAGTATTAAAATGGCATGGTACAACTCAGATCCCGAGAGTTCAGGCACAGTTGGGGAACTCATGCAAATTATCATGTCTTATCTTGGATGCTTAAGTTTGCTTAAAAGAATCACACTTGAGTGACCTGGCATGGTTATTGACCCTGACTGGGGCAGAGAGAGTTTGGTATGGCATGGAGGTGCAGTGTTATAAATTACTGATGCATGACTGAATTGATTCATACAGTAGGGTTTGATCTGCTATGTTTGACTTCAAGGCAAGTAAATATATACACGCATAATGTATTGATTATGTTACAGTACAATGAATAAATGCATTTAGAATATCCAGTAATGTATTGGGATCTGTTAATATTTTTTCTGATGTTAAACTTGCTAAACAAGTTACTTTAATAAAATTTCTCTTTCGCCTTTTTCTTCAGAATACTTCGCTGACCAGGAGGGGCGGCCCGATCAGGACCCCCGCCTACACTGGGATTTCTACAGCAGCATTTTGTTTGGTAAGACATGAAAATTCTGCTGATTTTCAAACCGTTGCATATGCAATAACATGGTGTGTGGGGAAAAAATATTACTTGTTACTGTTGAAGGTTTAAAGTTAAGTATAAACATATCTGGGGTTGTATTCCTGAGGATGCTCTACTATTCCTGACTGGTAGGGTTGTAAAGATGCATTAGTGCATCGTGTTGAATGGATTATTAAGGTGGCTATTCAGCTGCTTTGATCTGTAACGACCCCTGGGGGGGGGAGGGGTCATGAACAGCTTTGTTTTTTTAAATTTTGTACGCATGATGTACTAAATTGTGCGTATAATTTAGCTTACAATTTACCTTTTACAAATTTATGTATCTAGTGGGTTTTATGAATTTGCCTTTTATTTTATTTAAGCAACTATTTATTTACAACTAATTTCCGTGCGCACTATATGCAGATGATTTGATGCAGTTCGAAGACTCCAGCTTCTCGCTTTGCGGCACAAATACCAAAAACGTGAGCACAACGTAATTAATTCTAGACCTTGAAATAGCAAATTGAGAGCACGGAAAACGTAAACCATGGGCACATTTAAGTGATTTCATGAGCTCGATTTAGTATTTTGTGGGCACCTTAAGCTAAATTGTAGCATACACACACACACAAAACTGTCCTTGGCCTGTGCAGGGATTTGTAGATCTGTAACATCAGGTGGTTATAGTTTTGGGGGCAGAATATTGTACTGATGCATTTTTTGTCTGATCCAGCTATATATCCAGCTAACCCCTGAGCTACTTGTTAAGCAGCGGTGAGATGGGGCAGATTGGTCTACAAATTGGACTACAAAATGTTAAATACATGCACAGCCTTCCACTGCCACTAGAGGGAGCGTTAAGCTCATCGGAGCCAAGCAGAAGTCTACTGGTAGCTCACTGGAAGCTCTGTGCTTTTGCAGAGACAGAAGAAAAGGCATGCTGGGACTTCCTGCTCTCTGTGCCGGAGGGGGACGAGATGGACAGGGGTAACGGGGGCGAGGCAGAGGAGGCCGAGACGGGAGACTGTCTGCTGTTTGAGCTCTCAGACGAGCCCCACATACCCTGTTACCACATCCAGGTGTCCCTGTTTCAGGGGTAAGTTCGCATTTCAGAGAAAAAATGAGAATAAAATTTCAGGATCCGCTGTAAAGTCCCTGAAATGGCATAGCATTGGCATATAACCTACACTCTTCGTCCGGAATACTTTAAATCATCTCTAGATTAGTTATAATATCTAATTCAGTGTCAATGCCATGTAAACTGTTGTTATACTGTATTGTTTAGTGAATAATGACAAGAAAGAAGTCTACATGTTCAATACAGACACAACCCTCGTAATAGACAAAAATGGAGAAAATTCATATTTCATTGGTCTGGATTCAGCATAGTGCAGCAAATTCAAGTTTCACTTTTTGGAACTTTATGGATTTTTTTCTCTCAAATATTTTCGATTGTACTGAAATATTTTCGATTTCCACTGTACTTATTTATTGAATTCCCCAGACAGGGAATACATATGCTTTGGGGGATTGGTCCATCGCGGCACATACACCTTGTTAGCACGGCAGCATCCATTTATATATTCTTTTATATATACAGACGCTCTTCTACTTACTGTAAGAACTTTCAGACATACAAAAGAAGAGGACTGTAAGTCCAAATTGTGTTCCTTGCGCTCCTGTTTCCTGTGCGCAACATATTTTTTTTTTTTCTGCTCCAATTCTGCCTAGTATGACTTCTGGCCGCTACTCCCGCCGCGCAGCAGCGTAGCGTGCGTACTCCCAGCATCCTAGTTCTTTGTACTTGGTAATACCCTTAAAATGATGTTGAATAATGACATACTGTCCGAACGTTTCAAGTTACAAGCGGCCATTCAGGTCATATCTCATCCGTAAGTAGAGCAGCGTCTTTATATAAAAAAAACCCAGCTTAAGGAATTCTGTCTTTTTTAAGTTCATGACTTGCTTCTTTTGTCCATTCACAGTTATTGCAACTGGTTCCTGCTAACAGATGTCTTGAGACGCCTTAAGACCTCAGCGCGTCTTTTTCAAGCCCGTTACCCCCATTTCCAAGTGGTGGGTGTCCCGTGCTCGGAACTGCAGAGGCAGGCATCTGCCAGCCAGCTCACGCCGCTACCCGGGAACCTTCAGCCGGCCAAAGACCTGGACGACAGCCTGGTTCAGCTGGTAAAATGTGTTCCTGACCTGCAGAGACTGCTTGGCTCCACAGTTCATTGTCTCACAAGGGAGGCGTCAACAGACTCTGCCGGTCCTTGGAGCCGGTAGCCTCCCCCAAGCCTATCGGCTCAACCCTCTCCCTAAAGATTCCCTCCCGTATCAGCTTCCTGTTGTGCCGAGTCCTGTTAAAACGAGATCGGCTGGGTCCTGTTAATGAATTGAGGCCTGTCACATCAAGACAAACTCAAACACAACTAAAACTAGCAATTAATACTTCATATTGTCAGTGGGAGGGCATCTTTGAATGTGTCACTCCTGGGAAATGAACGCTGTTTTTGAAGATAGACTTTTTGAAAAGGAGAACACAATCGCTAATTGCTGTGGCGTGGCCTTTTAATTAGTGGGTGGAGGTAGGCACCATGGGGCAGGCAATTCAGAAGTCAACTTTCAGGTTCCACTATTTAGCTATTTTATTGTCTGTTTAATTTTAACCCCTTTGATATGCATAAAGGAATATATAGAATTCTTCCCGTCAGGGTTAACACAATATGATTGTTGTGCTCTGTTCTGTTACGGGTATTTTTCTTTAGCTGTGAAACCAAGGTAATTGATGTGCAGCTTCAAGATCTGATGCTGATAGCTAGTAGGAAATCCTATTTCTGCACCAACTCTGGGCCCATCAGCTATGAAAATACCCAGTGAATGGAAATAACATGATGTGTTCCTGCTCCGCTTTCCAGTGTCGGTGACCATGATTGAACGTCCAGCTCTAACTGATTTTCAGTTTTTTAGATTTGTCTGTCCAGTTGGTCGCTATGTAATTTCATGATTTCTAAAGTAAAATTAAATGTGATGTTTTTGAGTGGAAGTAACTAATTGAGAATTTCTCCCATTTTTCTTTAGTAGTTAATAACTTGTTCAGCACTGATTTTGTTTTTATAATATGCTGCACATCAGCCAATGTGCTCAGTTTTAACGAAGATGTTTGTTTAACTGCTGTTGTCTAGTAACTGGTCCACGATCAGTTTGCACTTTCCTGATGTCAGGCATTGTTGAAATATTTTATATCTTCAAAACATGCACTGAAAGAGGTTTCCGCCAAATATCCCCGCATTGCTGGAGTCGCTGATGATGCAGTTTGCTCCGCGACAGTCTCGCGAAAAGGGCGGCACTTTTGCTTAAAATGAACATGAACTAAGGCACTGTCCCTGAAGATTGTTCCTAAGGATGAAAACAGGATCCAGAGCCCACAGAATAACCCACCTCATTTCCCAAATTGCTCCCTAGGACCAGAGGTAGGACATGATGCTCCATAGGTAGAAAGCTTCTGAGATTACAGCCTTGTCATAATGCTGATTGTGGTCTTTGGCCTCCTGTTTCATTTGTGTTCTTTTCTATATTAGGCATTACAGTTAATATATTTGACTTTTTGCAGTTTTTGTGCAGTTGACAGTTAATTTATTTTAAGCTGTGTGGCTGGTGCTTTGTTTGAAGTATTGTACAGTATAATTATTTGTTCATTAATAGAATTACTGGCTTGTTATACCATTCAGATTTTAATAAGGCGGCGTACAGTTTTATTGTACTGGTGCTATGTCTTTTTTGACAATCATTAACAGTCATTGTGTCTGAAATGAAACCAATAAAACATAATAAGGGATATAAATGGAAGGAAAGGGAATATCTTTCCTTTCATGCAATTAATTTTGATCATTATATAAGGGCATACTCAGTGACCTCTAAACATTTTTGACAACACTTCACAAGAACAGAGCCCTTTCAGGATGAAGGTAACCTTTTTATGTAATTTTTATGGAAAATAAGGGTAACAATAAAACTTTATTATCTCCATTGTGCAAATCTGGTATATGTTTGTCCATATGTACCTTTTTAGTTTTAATTGTCCTACTTATTTTCCATATCAAAAGTATCGTCAGTATATAAAAATCTTTTTCATTCCTAGTGTCCACAAGGGGGCGCTTGCAACCAAAGGGACGACTCAAGTTTATAATTCGGTTTTCAAAACTAAATTGGCAGAAAGAAGACATTTCTTTGCAATTAAAGCTCTGACACTCAAAGTACACCACGTATTCTGTGTATTAATCATATTTTGGATATAATAGGGTGCAGCATACAATTAACAATAGAAAAAAAATTCTCCACCTAGAAATTTTGCTTCAGACAACTTTAGCAGGTACTGCATGCCTAAGGACACTGTTCGCTTATTCCTGTTCTGTCTCTCCGGTTTTAAGAGTGTAATTAATGTTGTTTTGCAAAGGCACTCAGTAACCCTCCTGGCCGTTGTCGTACTGTGCTAGCTTCTCCGTTAATGGATTGTTTCTTTTCTCCAGAAAAATGCAGTTCTTTTCCACAGACAAACTTGTGTGTTCCATGCATTTGTGACAACTAGATGCACAGGATGGAATCTGGCAAACTGGAGATGACAAAAATCCAGAGGCTAACCTCAGAGTTCTGGGAGCCCACACAGCCCTTCTACCCAAGTTTGTGAAATTACATATAATAGTGCATTGATGCTTCTTTACATGAATACTTTTACAATTGTTAAAGTAAAACTACTTGATTGGTGAAAGCCAGAATTACAACCCCATGTATTTTGCTGTCTGTATCAGTCTGCTATACCGGCTGCCAAAGACCCACCCTCCACGCCGAATCACCAGACTTGCTGAGGGGCTCCTTATGGACCGCATGCTGAGGTACATTATCAGTAGAATCTAAATAAGTATTTATTTGGATCGTTGTTAATTTCCTTTCATCAGCAGACCATACAGACACTGCGGAGGTCAATGACATCCATAACAAGGCCTGCAGTTTAGTTTGGACATTAACCAACAGTATGTAGAACACTTTGCAAAAGCGGTCAGTATGGCAATATAGTGAAAAGGTGTTGAAAACAAGCTCAAATCATCAAGTCTGCACACATCACTTGAGCCGTCCCACCCATGTGTTGCAAAAGTTGAGGCTGGTTTTGAATTTTAGTATCTAAATAATTAGTGTTATTGTTGGTACAGAGCTAATAAAGCATCATGCATTCATTACCATGCTAACACAATAGTGAGGTTTCCATTAAGCACAGACTGAAACGCTCTTTAGGACTGAAGGAATCTGGGCTAAGGAAAGGAGACGCAAGCTGAAGTCTTACAACTGACGGAAAGACGTATGTCGCAGCCCAGTCGAAGGCTTGAAGAATGTGCTGTATGAACCCTCCACAAAGTGCCTGGCAGATGCTGGAAACATGCAAAGAAAGCTGAAAATCTCGCAGCAGCTGGCAGCTGTTACAGGCTTAACCAAAAGGCAGTAATAGATGCTAAATGCACACCCGCTACACGCTTACAGTAAGCGGCCAAGTGTCAGTGACACCTGTTCTGTGCCATGCTTTTGCAGGTGATGTTGTAGGTATGTCTGCTGCCAGGGCTTAGAAACCCCATCAGCTCTTACAGATTAGACTAAAATGGAGAGTCATTGTCTAGACTGAACATAGGGACACCAATGGAGCAAAAAATGCTGTCCTGCTACTCCTATAGGTTCTCACCATCTGTCTTCAACAGAGGCACATTCCTGACACACATACACACATTTGTATTTGTCGAGACTCTCCATTGATTTCTATGGGAAAAACCCTAATCCCAACAATGACAACCTTAACCCCTACCTACCATAACCATAAGTAACCAAACTAAATATGAGATTTTTGCCTTTTTACTTTATTGATTCAGAAATCTTTGTCTGAAAAACAGTCCCCAGATGCAAAAAAACATTTGATCCCCACAATGTAATATAAACATAATCCACCCCCACACACACACAGGTTTGTAATTATATCTTTCCCTGACCTCAACGTCATCAAACACCTTTGGCATGAACTAGAAGAAAGATTGTGAGCCTGGCCTTCACGTCCAATATGAGTTCCTGACCTCACAAATACTCTTATGGATAAATGGGCAAGAATTCCCACAGACAGACTCCAACATCTTGTAGAAAGCCTTCCCAGAAGAGTGGCAGCTGTGTGTGTGTGTTCGGGCTGTTGGCCCCTCCCTGTGCCTGGAGCTCACCTGTAGTTCTGATTGTAGTATTTCCCATAGCCTGTACAGTTCAGCGTAAACCTCTTGTGCCATGTGCCATGACTGGTACCCATCACTTTTTGTGGTGCATCAGAATGTGGAGCTGGCAGCGGTCCTGCGGCTGACAAAGGGAATCTGTCAGTCACACTTTACTCGCAGGCTGGAGGCATTAGGCCAACCAAAGGCCACCGGTGGTTCACACTGGCCGGTGGTTTGATGTGTGAGCTCTCGGACGGGTCTCCCGTTCAACCGTCGGCTTTTTCATTGCCCAGGTGGCAGAGCTGCCCTGTTAAGGAGTTGTGGGTGTCAACAGACCTTTTATATATATATATATATATATATATATATAATTTTTTTTTTTTTCCCTGTGGTTTGTTGAGTCTGTTCGGAACCATTCGCGTTTCAGGCTTGTTGTTTATTTGCTGGTAATGGGTGGCCCTCGGGTGCTTGTACACATGCTGTAGTGGTGTGGATTATGTTTATATTACATTGTGGGGTCCAAATGTCCCCCACAATGTAATAAAAATCTGTTATTTTGACATTGTGGGGACCATTTTTCAGGTCCCAACAAGGATCTGTGACTCAAAATTTCCCATAGAAATGAATGGATAGTCTCGACAACGATATAAATACAGACGCGCGCGCGCGCGTGCGCGTGTGTGTTGTGAGTGTAATTGCATGTGTGCGAGCTGTATGGTCTTGTCCCTTTTCAGCAGCCTCCCTGCCACTGTGCCTCCACCTACAGTCCTTGTATTCTCCCTTTGATTCCCCCTGGTTGTTTCTTTTGTTTTTCTTTGGCTGGTCTGTACCTACGTGGTGGCAGCTGTAGCTTATACTGGCTGCCTCTGTTCTATAAGCGGAGCCCTTTTATAGAGTCTTGCTGCTTGTGATTTTAATGTTAGCGTCAATTAATTATTGTATTTTTCCAAGAATTAACATGCATCTCTTGTCTGGTCATTGTAAACTGTGTGCCATAGTGTAGTTTGTAATTAAGAATTCTTCGGGGTATAATCCCTGAGTGGCGTAATCAACTGAGAATTTCTATTTCTGCCATTCAAATGCTATATTTTTTGTTTGATTGTTTTATGTTGAAATAATTGCCAAAGAATGTAAATGCACATCTGTAGTTTATACAACCTTTCCAGTTCTTTTCTTTTCCTTTCCTTCTGTAATATGGTACTTCAGGAGAATAGACTTTTGTTCTTTTATAATTGAAAATATCAATGCAGTCTTCAATACAAAGGTACAAAAGATCACAGTGGCTGTAACAATGTGATGTGGTTCTTGGGCTTGTGCCAGATCCACAGGACTCTGCTCAATGATTGGTACAAGCCATAAAACGTTGCGAGTCTCATTGGTTTTCAGTCAGAGGCATGACATGAAAGATCCTGTTTGATTGGGTGAGACATGAGCGCTATGTGCTAAGCACCTCCCAGCTGCTCTTAAGGTTACTGCAGTTCATCAGGCAATACTGAGGCACGTTTCCAATCAAAGGCGCAGGAGCCTCTATTTTTATAGACTTTCCGGTGCTGAGTTTTGCTTTTTTTAAAAGTGTTGCTTAGTCAACTGTGCTCTGGTTTAATGAATACAAAGCTACAACAGCACTACACTTTCAAACATCTTTTTTAGCCATGGTAAATGGAAAAAGCACACTGGATGCCCGTCAAAGATGCAAAAAAGAACAAAGACATGCATACACTGAGAAGCAATTTGTTCTGTAAAATGCCTTGAGAAATCTCCAGCTGCTACATTTATTTCCTTGTAAGGGCTGAGGAAGGGTGTCAGTCGAGTTAGAATCCAGGAAAGGATTTTTTTTCCATTACATTTATTGGAATAGGAGCGCTGTGACATAACCTCGGGATTCACATTACAGGGCTGCCCCCTGGACCCAGCCCTCACTCTACCCTGCTGCCGATTGGCTCTCAATTTGGAGGCAGCTTGTTTTGATTGGTTTAAAATGAGGGCAGGTCTCCTGCTAGTTTGCTAAGTGATAAGCAAAGCAAAAAGAGCAAGGGACTGCAGCTCTATCCTCAGTGGGCAGACTATCCACAATCAAAGGCCGGCAGACACATTTAAACCTGCTGTCATGCTCCCGTCAAAATATGAGAAAAATCTGTTAGCCTGACATAATTCAAGCTTTACCAATTTCCTGAGAAGCAGTTCTATCACGACAAAATGTTCAGTGTTTTCTAGGGCTCCAAATGATATTACATTTGACTGCACAGGTTCAGTTTTCCCCTTTCAAAACTGCATTGTGGTAACAAGCTGGCTGCTTAGTTATTGTGTTACCCAAAAACAGCAGATGCATAAATAAAAGCATTGCGGAAATCAGTTATATAACTCAAAAATGATTTTCTTTTCATAGTATTAATATAAACCATTTTGTCTTTGATCTAATAGTAATTTTAGAGAACTGAGAGGAAAATGGTGTTGCATCTGTCTTTCTGTTTTCCAGTGTTCCATTTTTAAACTAATTTTCATGTCTGTATTTTTTTTTACATATTATAAATATATCTTAAGAAGTCTTAGAAGCATGACCTAGACCAGCTTTTATGGGACAAGAGTGTTTTACAGCGTGACACTTTTTGCATAGCCAATGACATACGGAGTTCAGGGTGACAGACACGTTCTCATAAATGTGATTGCTGACTATGGACGGCTATCCCCGAGGAGTGTTTTATTCTTTGGACTGTTCACCACATGCTTATGCAACCTTATTTCCAAGGCAAGGAAGAGAAGGCTTTGTGTATCTTGGCTGCTTTGCTTTTCATTTGGGAAGCTTCCCTTCAAACTGGCCCTATTCACCCTTTCTGCAGTTTCACTCTTTTTAAATGGACTGAATGAGCCTCCACTCAGCTCCCTATAATCTTAAATTTCACCTGTGCTTCTGCTGTAGCTCGTAGTCTGCATAACAATAGCTATTATGGGAATTCAGGTCATTTCCGCCATTCCACAGTCCATGGGTAATCTCTGTAATTTATTTCTTTTACCTCATAAAGCAATAATATAGTAAACTTAAGAATATTACCAATTTACCATTAAATAAAACTACTTAAGGGCACAAAGATTGCGGATGGTAAACCTGGAATTCCACAGTAAGAGACGTCACCATGCACAGTCATTGTCTTGGTCACCACGCACAGTCATTGTCTTGGTCACCATGCAGTCTTTCTAAAATTACTTTATTCCAAGTATCTATAACCTTTTCAATTTGAATGACCCTAAGTCTGCTAAATAAGAAACAAATGACTGCATGATGAATGTCCACAGCTGTCCTGCTGGATTAGCAGAGAACTATTTATAAATCACAAACTGGTGGACATTTTAATAGACGTAAAAGACATAGTTACATTTAAGCAATTAAGACCGATTTAAACAAGTTGTAATAACCCTAACCATTTCTAAAATACAAAGTTTAAATTAAATATCAAAGAATCAATTTGAAACAATGTTACAATTTTTAAAATATACTTTTCAGATTGTGGGCATGTTAGCAGCCAGGTAGCTGCACTTAATCCATGCATGAAGCTTAGTTTTTCCTGAGGTAATTCAAGCCTGAAACTATAATGGCAGTAAACAGGGTGCGATACGCAGCATGAGCAGGTCCTGCGTCTGCAAGTTCAATTCTTTGCACAGATTGCCACAATGATTTAAAGTGAATATGATTCATCAGGGCATTTTTGTACCTCAGTCAAAAACACAAGACATGGCATGGAAATCTGCGGAGGTACGGATTTTCTTACCAATCCCCGTAATCCCTGGCACAGCTTTTGTCGGTTACCAGATAATTCTATAACTGACACTCCTGTTTGCAAAACCAGACATAATGTCACAAAAAGCGATTGCAAAAGCGTACTGTAAAGGCTGTGTCAATGTTGTGGGTTTGTAATGCATTTGATCAATGGGGATTTTATTTAGACTTCTTGGTTTGAAATTAATAAAAAGCAGAAAAGTCATTCTGACACATTCCAAAACCTACTTCGAAGCAGCTCATCTGAGCTGAATAAACTAATATTGATGGCTATGTACCCAATGTTGAATTGCTTATTTGCAGCGTGGTGAGAGAGTAAAATATGGGAGTACAGACACTGGTGAAAAACAAGCAATATATCAACTTAAATAGGAACATACTGAAGTACACAAGGGCACAGGGGTGGGGGGACGACAGAAGGCGTAAAAGAGGGTGAAGGCAGTCAGATTGGCCCGGGGAGGGGGGGCGGTGAACTGCTCTCTGTCTGGAAGCCTGGCTCCCAGCCCACTTGCCAGTTACGTAACTCCTGCTTAACAGAAACCTGCAACGCTGTGCTTTGTGACTGTAAGCTGCAGATTTTTTTCCACCTTATGCCAAAGGAGAGTTACGCTATATGATAATGAACATAATGGCTGCAGCAAGAGAAGTGGAACAAAAGGAGTCTAGCCTGAGTCTAGCCTAAATCTAACCTGAGTCTAGCCTGAGTCTAACCGGTGCCTAAGGCAGCAGAGATGCTAACATGCTAAAGCAAGAAACGGGAGATTGGGGACATTCCAAAAGGACTCCTGTGGGGCAGTTAGCATAGCTGCTAACAGACATATAGAGAGTGCTTCTCTTGTTTGGTTTCATCATCTTTCCTAGACGATCTGATACATTGATGTATTTTCAGATTATTCAATTACAGACACTGATATGGTTATTAGTACTAGTGGTAGTAGCAGTAATAGTATTAGCATTAACTAGTCAATTTATTTTTGGTTTCTTGACTCATACTTTTCTGCCTAAAGCTCCAACAAGTTTAAAAATCCAAAAATGTAGGAGCCATAATCATATCCCTGCATAAAACTTTTCATAGTTATCAGATGTCTAGGAAGATGATGGAAACGGTCACATTTCAATAGCTCAAATTGCCTTTCAGCATAAAAGCCATTTCTCAATCCTGTTAACTAGATGCAAGGTAAAGGAGTTGCAAGCTATTGCGCATTCAGACATAAATGTTGCTGTCTGTGGTAGTATGATCCGCAATTTCTCCGTGTCTGTGGAGTTTGTGTGTTCTCCCCATGTCATCGTGGGGTTTCCTCTGGGTACTCCGGTCTCCCCCCACAGTCCAAAACCACGCTGAGGTTAGGGACCTGCTGCTGCATTCCATTATTCCATTTGAACTCGGAAGTTGGAACCCCAACCTCAGAATTCAAGATGGCTGCGCCCTTTATCAACAGAAGTTAAAGCTCTAGTTTTATACTGTTTTTTTTAGCACTTATTTGTCTCATTAAATTGGTCGTACACACAGTACTGTCCAGTCACTATCTGTGGACTCGTTGCCATAGTGTTTGTAAGTGCAAAATACCACATAATGTGTTGTTATCAACTGGTATTGCTAACAATGGCTAACAATGAAACTGGCTAGAACTGGTACTCCTAAATGGCTTTCCGACTTGTAGTAGTGGAATGCGTTAAACTCGGGTGTGACATCATGAGTTACATAAGCACCATAGAAAGGACACTCATTGCCAGCATTTTCTGTCCTCGCTTATCGATCCCAATTCAGGTTAAAAAGGCAGTATAAGTTTTCAGACAGCAATAGTCACTCTTTATGGCTCTTTCGTGATCTTGGCTTCCAGCTAATCAACTTTTGGCCCTTCTATATTTACACAGAGCACGTCTTATCTCAAATGTGGGGATCACTTAGCCTGTATTCAGGTATAGGAGGCAGGTTTACATCAATATAATTATGTTACATTAATGTAAAGAAGATTCCTTATATGATTAAGTAGCAAAACAAGCTTTGGGATTGACCGTAGAAAAGAGTAGGTACTCATACAGTACACAACAGGAGACACACGTAGAAGGAAGGAAGAGAAATTAAAATAGAAGTTTCTCTTTTATGATAGAGATTTATTGAGGAAGGTATGCAGAATAAAAACACCCCTTGGGAAGTGGAAATTCACAAGAATTATCCCTGTTGTTCTTTTGCAAAAGTTTTTTTCTAAACCCGATAAGAGGTATAATAAGACTATAATGACAGAAGAATCTAAAGGCAAATATTATAAGGAAGTGGTTGGTTTGGCCCTTCTGGCAATATATGGCATTATTACTATTATTACATGTATAATGCCATTATTATAGCCCAGAAAACTCACAGTGCAGGCAGTGAAAAACTGCTGGAAGACAAACTGGAAGACAGACACTGATGGTCCGATTTAAGATGACAATGGCACTGTACTCCTTTCGCTGCTACTACTACACTGGTGCTTCTCAGATATCATGTGAGAATGCAGTGCTTTAATCCCCAATGTACCCAGTTCAAACGGCCTCTGGGTGTATTTTGCACCAAGCTTGCAGATGCCAACCGGTCTCCAAGTTTTTTGTCCCCTCGACTTTGTTGGATTTTCCTGTTCTTGCTGGTTTGCTTCCCACTACTTCAGTGATATGCAAATTAAATTTAGAGAATCAGAGTGAAGCTAATCTTAGAAGCATGAGAAACATAAAGAATGCAAAACTTGATAAAATATAGAAACCAGTTTGGTTCCTGAAGAAGAATGGACTGATCAGGTCATAGTTATGATCTCCTTTGTAGCGGAGCTGTGACAATGTGTACGGTTGCTGAGGTCTTTCTGACTGTTAATGGCCAGATGTCGCCATAGCCGAAGCATCTCTCTATCCAAAGTGTGATTCTCATCACCTACTGCAGTGAAGGCCTTGCAATTTGTTGCTGATTGCTGAGATCTTGTCTTTGAGGCAAGTTTTGGCAGATATGTGCATTACAGATGCCAACAGACAGGGCAACAGTTAAGCAATACCGGTCACTGTGTGCAACGAAGCATGGGAGCTGCTGAACACAGCAAAGACCTGTCAGGTCTCCTACTGTACACATGCAGTCTGAACTTTCCCCCAACTTGGAGATCCAGTCAGGAAATCCAGCAATCGCTTGCAGATTTTGGGTCTTTTTTTTCTCACGCTTCACCTTCATAACCTTACATTGTGTAATCATTCCTTGGTGTCTGTTAGAAACAAATGTTATTTGGCTTTTAAAGCACCATGAAGCCAGTGTTTCTAGCTAGTTGGTTAGCTGCCTATTTATGCCTGGTCACCACACTTTACTATCTGTAATGTCCTTTATCGGGAAACTGGACATTCAATGTATTACCTCAAATAAGCAAAAAGCATAAAAACCAGTAATCCAGGACTATAGCTGTGAATCGAGTTTATAAAGTTCCAGCATCATTAGGGTTGTGGCTTATAGATTTTTTTCCCTCTTGGAAAATTAAGAGTTTTGTCATGTTTGTAAATGAAGACTTCAATAAGTTCAGTAAAAACAACTTGAAGATTGGCCAGTCATTTTGACCCCCATGTCAACTGTTCAATGTGATGTAATACATGCAATTTGGATTTACAACATCACTGGCAGTCAGGGTGTCTTACTAAAGGGGCTCTTCAGAGTACTTGCCAATTATGCAAGATGTCACCTTATTTCGCAGCAGACACCCCTGAAAAAAATCGGTAAAACAATGATGTGGGTCGTTCATGCTGTAACCTGCGAGTCAGGATACCCTCTGTGCTTCTTAGCATTGGACAGAATTCCTCACATACACTCAGTGGCCACATCATTACCCACATAGCAACTGATTCTGGGCCAGATCCACCCGCATCGCCTTAAATCTGGGTGCCAGTGACATTGGGGCAGGAGAGTCTGCACCAGAATCTGTCCAGAGTTCTGAATGATTCCAGTTGGTCTGTATACACTCTGAAGGTCCGACACACATTCACCTGACCATATACGTGCGATCAGTCAGTCACCAAATGTGCAGCTGATGCGCTGAGAGTCTGAGGGGCGATCAGCCCACAGAGCAAGAGTCTGACCTGGATCCAGGCCAAATGTCGTTCAGAAATCGCCACAGATCTGTAAACCGGATCTGGCCTGGTGTCTTTTTGCACAATGGACCAATACTGGTCCGAATCTGCTTTCTGGATTTGAAACAGATAAGGACCATATTTGGGCCAGATTTACATTGAATGTTACCAAATGTGACCTGTATCTGCACCGGAGTCAAAAGTTAAAATCAGATTCAACTTGAATGAGAACAGTGAGCGGCTCAGTGAGCTAAGTCTCTGTGCCTGTGATTTTGAAAGTCACTGGTTCAAGTCCTGGCCTCAGCCCAGGCTACTGCACAATACCTAACCCTGTACTGTGATTCCCCCCCCTCCCCCCAAGCTATGGCGAGCAAGATAGGGTCAGTGAAGAGAACCATTCTAGTGTACTTGTGCAAATAATGCATGATTCTTTGTTTGTTAAATATGGCTCATGCTCAGTTTTTCCAGACTGACTTCTGCCCCAGGATCCTGCCTTCATACATGGATCAGTGGTTTAAGTCTCTGTGCTTGTGAGCAGGGGGTCCCTGGTTTGAGCCCTGGCCCCAGTGGAATGGTTACATGTCTGTGGGCCCTTGAGGAAGGTGTTTAACCCCCAGCTCTGGGGGTGTTGGCTGATGTCTGAACAAGATGGTAGCTGAAGAGATGTATAGCTGTACTTCTACATATAAAAGTGTTTATTAAGGTCTCTGCTCCAAATATACTGGAGCAGAATTTAAACTTTTACAGCTCCACTTTTCCATAACCTTATCATCTGAGCACTGTCTCAGCCAGCATATGGACCAGATTTCCCAATGCAGGCCTTTGATCAAGGGCCCACATACCTGCAACCATTCCACCAGGGCTGGGGTTCAAACCATAGACCTCCTGCTCAGAAGCATGGACACTTAATCCAATCACTCACCAGCCACATATGTGAAGATGGGATCCTGGGGCAGAACTGGTCAGCAGTGAGTCTGGAAAAACTGAGCATAAGCCACATTTAACAAACAAATAAGTTAACAAATTAACTTTCTATACCTTGGGGGTTTCAATGCAGGGGCAGCTAATGCACAGTGCAGTTTGCTGAGGCAAGGGGCATGAACCAACATCCTTCTGATCACAAGTACACAGACTTAACCCACTGAGCCATTCACTGTCCCTGTTTATAATGGCTCTGAATTGCACTTTTGACTCTGCTGCAGATACGGGCCAAATTTGGTAACATTCAATGTAAATCTGGCCCAAATATGGTCCTTATCTGTTTCCAATCCAGAAACCGGCTTTGGACCAGTATGGGTCTGTTGCGCAAAAAGACACTGGACCAGATCCAGTTTATGGATCTGTGGTAATTTCTGAGCAACATTTAGCCCGAATCCAGTTCGGATCTCATCTTAGCATGTGGGTGGGTATTCCTGTCCAGTATTGGGTAGGAGCACCTTTTGTCTCCAGATCCAATTCAAGGCTTGACAAGTTTCTGATTGCTTTAACAAGTCTGGCCATGCTCCTTTTACTTCTGTCATTAACATGTTTCTGGCAACAGAACTGACTCTGTAAACTCCAGGCAGTGTAGTGACAATCCCAGCAGGGATTTAAGATGAATTAGATTGTACGTCACAGTCATTATTATACTTAACCGCACAGTACTGAAGCCCTTGATCCTGTCTGCATGCTGTGTATATTCAGTTGCGACTATATGATTCGCTGTTAGGGAGTAGGTTGCTTGGATCAACAAGAAAGTTTATCTAATTACATTTCCACAGAGGGTCTGTCTGCTCAGGCAGCCTGTTTAAGATGCACTGTGTGTAAAGGAAATGTAAGCAGGGTGCTGGATAAAGGAAGGGCTTGGCAACTGCAGGAAAATTCAGAGTGATTGAAAGTAATTGGCCGACAGAGGAGGGTAGTCCAGGTCCAGAGAGTGAAAGTCCAGACCAAGGTTTTGTTTCAACCAATCAGTTGAGTACTCTGTGACTGTGATATACTCTACTGGTTGGATGAAACAAAACCTTGGTCTATATTTGTTCTTTCTGGACCTGAATTATCGAATATTGTTGACTAGCTTTGCAAGTAGAATCTGCAGAATGGGTCTGTTTCCACTATGGACAGACCTCTGCCCACTTGTGCTGAGCTGTCCTGTAACCTGAACTCACCTTACATCACATTGGAAACTTGTATCCCTTTATCTAGCTTTCATACTATTATCTGCTCCAACTGGCAGGTCTTTTACAATTATATAGATATAGAGGGTAGAATGTGGGTGAGAGACATTCAGGAATATTCATGGCTGGTTGCAGAAGCTTTTATTTGAGAACTTCTGTCAAAAATCGTTGATTTACAAACTTTAGATTGTATCAAAAACAAAAATACTTTCTTACATTTCTTTCACGCCAAGAACCAGAAATTCAAATCTGAATCAGCAGTGCGATTGTAAAGCTGCAATGTGCGTAGAACTATAATTGTTGTATTACTATTTGGACTAACTTACTGGAGTCAATTTTTTCTAACTGAATTTGCATATAAAGTAATAGTTATAAACTTTGAATGTGGATAACGGACTGGGATTTTATATATAAATAGACACAAAAATAGGCAAAAATGTAACAAATTATTAGAACAATCAGCAGTTATTGGCTGAGAGTGTAATTTGGCTGATTGGTTGGTTCATTAAAGGGATAGGACTTGTGACTGAGTGCATCAACAAAATTAATGACAAGCCATTCAAAATGACACCCCCAATTTAATCACACAACCACAGATTGTTCAACTTCAGTTAAGGTTTATTTTGCAGATCAGCTCAATTCTCAACGGAGTCCAACTACTATTGAAAAAGTGCTGTGACAGTTCAGCATTATAAAAAGGGCCTAGTTTACACGCTAGTGGTTAAGATCCCCTGAAGTCACCTGGTGAGACGTCAGGGGCGATCCTGACATTCAGAGTTGCCGATAAATTTGCTTTTGCGTCAAGATAAAAATGGAAGTAGGTGTGACTTTAGCCCCCACCCTCAGTAACGCTGTCTGTGACAATATAAAACCGTTGGTTGCCAAGGAAATAAGAGACATTACAGCAGGTTTACACACCAAGGAAACCGCTCAAGATAAAGTGCAGTGAAAGTACCCTTAAGTGGAAAGAGGGAAACGCGTCGACAGGCATTGGAGCGTCGGCAGAGAGCCAAATCACCGACCGATGACAGACCTGCACTGACTGATCACACAAGATCTGTGCTCAGAACATACATAAAGGATTCATTTGCTTGGTAGTGCAGGATATCATTTTTCCCCAATCAAAACTAATTGCAACTTTTGTAATTATCAAAAGATCAATGTTGTACTACTACAATTAATCACTTAATTCTAGACAATTGTGCATCTGTGTCTATATTTCTCAAATCAGTGACCCTGGTTTATGGAGTTAATACATGGGATCGACACTTTTTGACAGCGTTGGTGCAGGGCGCTACTCAGAAAGGACCGATAATATGCTATATGCATGTTAGTTGCTATATGGAGTACAAGGCCCTTTGTGTCTAGTGAAGAAGGGGAGTGAACTGGCCTTTATGCAGCTCACTACTGTGCTCAGCAAACACCACCAGTGCGAGATAAGAGGGGCAGGGCAGGAGAAGTTCATCATTAACAGGAGGCAGTGCTTATCTCATCAAGTCTCCTCCCCCAATCTCCCGTTTGTAGCGGTTAGTGAGATGGTCTGCTTGCAGGGTGAGTTTGGAGAGCACCCCAAACAGCCCACGCAAGTGGTAATGGAACTGGCCTTCCAGATCCGAAGTGCCTTCAGACGCGTCCACCCCCTCCACCCTCGGCTGCCAAGGCTCCTCCTGTCTGACGGTCATCTCCAGGAAGCTGGAGCCACCACCCAGCTCTCTTTTGAACAGCCCCCATTCCATGTCGTTCTTGATGGACTTCAACAGGAGGTAGTGCTCATACATGTCCCGCTGCTTGCCTTGGTAACTGGGCTCATCGCCATGGTTTCTGTCCTCCGTCGGGCCCTGGTCCCCCAGTGGAACATCTCGCAGCAGGCTGGGCACCATGATGGTCTCATCCATGTTGTTGGCAGCAGCAATGAAACGGTTCATCACATTGAGTAGTGAGTGTCTGTGGCTGGAAAACTCGCTGTTGATTTGCATCATGTTGAAGGTTCAGGGGGATCAGCTGAAAACCCTGGAAAGAATAAGGCCATCAGCGGAATCTGGCAGCTTACTGGGAACAGTGAGGATACAACCAAACCGCTGCAGAACAACTTCTACACTGGTACATTCAGGATTCAATACATTTTGGATAAAGTGTTCTATAATCCTTCCCCCCCCACCACAAAAGTAGCAGTAATGGTTAACCAAACATAAGTTAACAGGAATCGAGGCACACACACACAGGCCAGATTTCTCAAAGCCTTAAGCTAGAGAGCAAACGATTTCCAGTTACTCAATCTCTATGCAAACCAACGTTATAACTACCCTGTTCAAATGCAATCCTCGACTGCACCAATCTGTTCAGAGATCAGGTGTGGCTGGCAGCTATTTTGTGGGAATAAATGCGAACTGTTTATAACGAAGCTGCGACCCATAAATTACACTTTCAAGCCGGTTCCTTTTATTCCGCAGCAAGCGCGAGACGAGCACGTGCAGGTAATTGCAAAAATAAATTATAGCAATTATTGTAGACGCAAGGCACATTAAAAGTAATTTACGTCTTGAATTAAAGAAGCTGCACGCAAAAGAATTAAATTAGAAATCGCCTGTGCCGTATTGCAGTTCAACCTACGTAAGTAGAAAATGCATGCATGCACTCCATAATGCAAGGGACACCCGCCTCGTTTCAGCCCCCCCACGAGGACACTGTAGTACTTCGGTTGCAAGTGTCACAATAAGGATTGTGAGCCAGTGCTAAGCCCTTTGTGGATCGCATTTCCAGAAGCGACGCAGAAGAACTATTCGCACGATGTAAAACAGTAATAGCAAATGATTCTGTTACAAGTATACTGCATACGAATACATGGATTAAAAATCTTCCAGCTTCTCGTCGAGAAGGACAAAAAAAAACATTGGAAGGGGTGACTTTAGTAATGCCAGGCAGAAACCA
>JAODJW010000038.1:5927025-5937074 GCA_026777045.1 Hyperopisus bebe
TGTGAGACTATTTAGAAATTAAATGCACTTTAGAGCCATCTTTTATATCAATTTGGCATCTAGAATAGAGAACAAGAACAGCCAAAATATACAACAGAATATGCAGCTGGTTTTAAAATGCATTAACCATATCCTACGTTTTTGATCACCAAAAAAGGCACAAAGGAGAATATACAAGCTATAGTTTTAGTTACACAGACGAGGCTGGGGAAGGTACCGACCTGAATAAACCGCTGATCAGGACAAGGCAGCTCCGGGGCAGAGGCGTGCTGCTTTGGGATCGTCTCCCTCGGACTCCGTCTCGAATGGCTGATCGCAAACGTCTCCAGCAACAGTCTGCAGCCTATCCTTGGTACTTATACGGAAGCCGCCGGGAAGGACGCGCTCCAGTCTCCCACTCGGACATTCCCGGCGCGAAGGGGGCGGAGCCGACAGCCCGGAAACCAATCAGAGGGCGCAGCTGCGGGCCGTGCCGAGTGACATGCAAATGACAGGGCGGCCCGCATCGACCCCACCGCGCCTGGGAGCGTTAAAAAGACATTCACTAACGCGTGTATAAAGATTGCAAACAAATCGGGAAGACATCAGCATACACTGAAACAGCAACTAAGTTTAGGTTTGATCCTCCGTTTGTAGTTCTCCTAAGATACTTTGATGACTTCATTAAAAAAGCTGTTAAACCTTTGCTGACTAGTGGCAAAAAAAACAGTTCTTTAGGAAACTAAGACTTTTTAAAACGATGAAAGCTTTTCAGTGAAAGGCACTACTGATTTTTGCGTGCATTGATTTTCATTTGCATATTACTGCTTACTTTGGATACTATTACAACTAATACTCTCAAGGTTCTTACGTCTATGAAATATTCTGTATACTTCGGTGTATCTATGTACACGGTAACCGCACTAAGTCATTAAGACTCGTACTGCAGATCGATCATGAGTATCAGTGACTGAAGTTAGCAGAGTACTGATAATTTATACACTGCTGCCATCTGGCGGCTCGATTTAATAGGGCTAAAGTGAGTTGTGACTCGGAAAGGCCGAAAAAAAACCGCGCAGGCTACGACATGCTGCCATCACACATATTCAGTCACTTACTGCAAAGGCACGCCAGTCTGTAATGCTGTCATTGAGCGATTTCAAAAAAATAATTTACGAAAAAATAAGTTTATATATTTAACTCAAATTATACAATTCTGTTCTACTCACAAGTAAAAAAAAAAAAAAAAAAAAAAGAGTTACCCATCCATCTTCTGAGGCCACTTGTCCTATTCAGGGTTGCTGAGGTCTGGAACCTGTGGACACAGCAGAGAGCAAACCACACTCACACCTATAGGCAATTCAGTAACTCCACTCAGCCGTAGCCTGTTTTTGGACTGTTGGGGAAAACAGAGCCCCTGTCAAAATCCCACAATGACATGGGGAGAACATGCAAACTCCACATGCATGGAATCCTGCTGGAAACTCGAACCCTGATCCCAGAGGTGTGAGGTAACGGTGTTCACCACTGTGCTGCTTGTACAAAGAGTTGTCATTTCAAATATTATGAGTAGCCATCTTGCTTCAACATCTTTAGAAGAAAGATCATTTTAGGCCGATGGCAGACAGGCTGACGGCAGAGAGGATGCAGGATGGATGCTTCCAAGTCATGGTGCTTAGCTGTGTGCTTCTGGAAGAGTGGAACAAAGCAGCAGCATCCAAAATAAACCAGCAAATCCTTTTAAGCCAAATGCCAGAACCACATATATCAACATTTTCATATATTTATAAAATACTAAATACTAAAATAATAAATACTAAAATAAATTTATTTTAAAAAGAGAGAGAATGTCATTTGTAGAATTTTTTGAATAACAATCCATAGTTTTAAAAAGGACTGTTAAGTTTTATCTATTGATTTTAAAGTTATTTCAAGTCTAATAATAAGATTAGTGAACTTTGGTATCAAACCATTATCTTCTGTTATTTTTAAATGCACTGTGCCATTAATACACCCAATTATATAAAGCCCTTCCTTAGAAAAAAATGTGAATGTAACTGTTAATGTCTGTAAATGATGTTTTTAACCTGAAGATACTGGAAACCAAAATTGGTTTATTTTGATTTAGATTTTTTCCCTGTTTGGCAAACTTAGCTTTAAATGCTACAGCCCTTGGGAAAATGTCCCCTTGGATGCCCAGGGTTACATTTTGTGGCCCCTATAAAGGGCTGGGCCCCCAAAATATGCCAGGATATCCATATCCCTCCGGAGACATAGTTGAAAGATGGGTGGATGGATGGATGGATTTTTTCTCTTTGTTGGACAAAATACTTAGTGCACATGCTGATTTAGAATTTGGGGTTCAGTGTTGACACACAACAACAAAATGTGTCCTCAGCATTTAACTGATATGGGACATCGTGACATAGCAGGAGGCAGCTAATTCAGCACCTGGGGAGCAGAACCTTATTCAGGGTACCTCACTGGTCAGAGATTCAAACCAGCAGTTTTTCAACTACAAGTGCGCTGTCCAAACCAGTTGGCCATCACTATCCCACAAGTGTGAGCCAGATAAGGCACAGGGATGCAAAGATGTGGGACACAGGGGTTTATTTTGAGATCCAAGTGAACAGAAGCAGAATCAGCAAGCAAAGTCAGAGTCAGGTGTGGAAAGAAAATTGGACATTGGTAGGCCTGGGAGGGGAGGCATATGGGGTCTGTTATGTCTCAGGCCTTAGGCAAGAAGAGATTGTTTTCAATACTGTGTGTCCTTGCCTCATGATAGCAGCATGCGGTTAGTTCCGCAGACGCTGAAGAGAGATCAGACCTTGGAGAAACGGACAGCGGCGTGAGGGGGGGGAGAAACTGCCTGCAGGAAGAGACTCGAAGCTGCTCGAACTGGTGCACAAAAAGTTGTAAAGTAGTCGCAATAGGCCATACGCAATATGTTATGCGATAGTATGAATGTTTAAGTAATTGTTACGATAATCATATTAATCATATTGTTAACCAAATATTTACAGTGATTCAATGACAATACGTCAATACGTTAATCATTAACCAAAGGACAACCAAATATTTACAGTGATTCAATGTCATATAATCAATATCTATATACATATCTCAAGTTGGAACCTAGTAGTCGAGACATGTTCTGATCAATTGAGCAAAATGGGTGGATTTTACCTTGCTGCCAATAGAGTGAGAGAATTGTGTTTGTTATATGTTTAAGCTTGGTTTGTTAGTGTTTTGTGACCAATCAGGACTTAGAGGTCCTTATCTGGAACTAAGAATTATGGTTTATCAACTGGGTGCTCCGGCTGCTCAGGGTACCTGGTGCCGGAGTGTGACGGGAGCGCTTTGCTGGATTGCTCAAATAATGGAAATAACTTTGCTCACCAACTAGGAGGTCCAGAGTTTTATTTATTAGAGGGGATTTATAATTTTTCTACCACAATCTGGTGCCCAATGTGGGGCAGCTGAGTTCTTTGTTCCAGATGATGGGGTCCCACGATAGAAGTTGGTAAGGCGTAGAGTCTGATGGGACCAGATCCAGATGAGATTGAGGATTGGCCCAGTCCCTCGTCAAGGAACAACTGAGACCACACTGCTCTGGACCTGACTATTCCTGAGATTAAATTGTCCAGACCCACTTTGGTGAGGTTAAGGCTTCTCTGTTTATTCATCCTTGCTGCTTCTTTTGCTTTTTGCCAAAAGTTATGCTCTCGGTAACATTCGCCAGACAGGAATCCACCTGTGATAGGAATGGGTACGCTCTGAGTAATTTGTCTCCGGGCAGGATCCGAGTGTTCTAATACGTGATAGGTGGAGGGTACAAGACCTTGGAAAGGTCCGTGATTTTGAGTGGCGCCACTGCATAACACGAAAGCATTGTTGTGTGACGGGGCACTGGGTCGGCAGGGAAGCCGTCACCTGCATAGGGGTCAGAAACGGCGGTGAAGGCTTGGTGCGAGAAGGGACAGCAGGCAGGGTGGTGTGTGCACTGCATGGTGTGACACTGTGTGGTGAAGGCTGGACAGTGAATGTATTGCATGCTGTAGCGTAGCACTGCATAACAAGCCAATGACGGGTAAGATTCTGGTGTGAGGACAGGAACAACCTAAGACAGTCACTGTCATAGAACCCTGGCACCGGGCACTGAACCGTTCGGAGTTTGGCCCATTCCCAGTCCCACGGGAGTTGGATGTGTTGTTTTCGGAAAGTGTGTATATGATAAAGGGTGTGGTGCTGGTGGTCTCCCAAGTGCAGGTGGTCTCCCAGGTGCTGGTGGTCTCCCAGGTGCAGGTGGTCTCCCAGGTGCTGGTGGTCTCCCAGGTGCTGGTGGTCTCCCAGGTGCAGTATCCTCAGTGGGATTAAAAGATACATAGAGTTGATTTTGCTCCGCACTGTCGCATATAAGTGTTAACATTAAATGGAATAGCTCTGTGGACTAATATTGCAGAAAGGTATATGGTGAATCATGTGTTGGATCTGAGATATACAGACTGGGTTGAGCTTATTAATTTTGCTTTCAAAATACCCAGTGTTTGGAGTTACACTTGGTATTTTTACGATTCCTCATCACCCAGTGACATGGTGCCTTGTTGTTTATTGGCCACCCAGCAATTGCCTGCTTTGTATAGACAGCAGCTACCTTGGCCGCAGGGAGAGGGGCTCAGAGGTCAGAAAGGGAGTGTGTAGGATATCAGAGCCAGAGCAGACATTCCATAGGTCCTGTGTTCAATGTCGCTTGTTAAAGGGTAAATAATGGGAGGTGTGTCAACCAAACACTCACCCCCTCCCGAAAGGGACTCAGAGATCGAGGGGGAGATGAGGAACTGTAATAAAGGGGGACCAGGAAAACCATCCCCAAGGCAGATAATGGAACAGGTGACAGGCCTGAGACTAAAAAAGGCTTGTAAAAATTGGAATGGTCAGACTGGGAGTGGATGGAAGGAGGGCACTCTAAACTTTAGAGCTCTGAACTTACAGGAGCTAGAATGTTGTGAGACAATACTGGAAAGGAGTTTCTCCACAACGGGGATGAAGGTGGAAGTGGGGGAAGATGGTTTCACAGTGACCTCAGAAGCTTTGGGACTTTTGCTTATTGGAGGAAGAAAACCTTGCTGCTTGGTGGCTCGTGGATGAGACAGTCCTGAGAGACTGTATCCCTGAAGGACAAGAACAGCCTGATTGCATTACACTGCTGAGTTTTCAGGAGGGTTCAGTAGCCAGGTGGTCAGTCCTACAGGCAAGACATGAGCCAGGAGGAAGGCAGACCAGGAAGGTGAGACAGGAGCAGGATCGGGATCAGAGAAGCACAGGAACCAGGCAGGCAAGAAGGTTCAGGGCTAGACAGGAGACAGAGGAAGCACACTCAGTATGCTGCACTGGAATCAACCACAGCCATGGCTCAAGCCACAGGATCAACACCGGGGGACCAAGGCCCTAATTATAACACATAATTATACAGGTATATTATATCTAATATACAGAGCAGAGCAGGGGGCTCCGCTTGCCACTGATGAGTCGGCATTCCCACGAGGAGGAGTTCATAAGTAGAGGACCGTCAACCTGTATACTGATTAAATTAGTTTCTTTTCCTTCTGGGGAGCAGGAAAAATTGTATAATACTGAAAGTGAGGGAATCTTGATTCATCATGAGAGGGTCTTTTTGGACTGATGTTCCAGTGAAGGGCGAATAGCTGTGATATTTCAAAAGTGCAAGGCGTTTGGCATGACCTGGATATTTGCTTACACGTCGCAGAAGTCCAGTCATGGGTGAGCTCCTGAAAGATAAGCATGCTGTGGACCAGCACCTGGCTGACTGCTTTATGAATATGTAAGATATGAACCTGCAGGACCTGGTGAACAATGCTATGCACTGATAGGAGATGAAATTTCCATCAAGAGTGATCTCAGTGTTTGGTCTTGTTTTTTTTAAAAGTGATGATTGCTTTCTGCCAGAATGAGGTTCTAGCTGGAATGTCTGCAGGCAATGACAATAAATCAAATTAAATGTATGTTCTGCTGGCAAACAGACTGCCTAAGAATATTTATTTGCCGAGGTTGTGCATATCTTAATTCCTAAATTGCTATAGATTCTCTGTCAGGCTTTGATATTGTCAGACCCAGTGGTTTATTCCTTAAGTACAATAGCAGACCAACCAAAACCTTAAAGGGACAATTTTGCGTGCACTCCACTTTTCCAAGAGAATAAAAACAATGCCGAATTACTGAGTATTGACTCAGCAATGAGACGAATGCCATCATGAGGTGTGTCATAACCCCAGCTGCTGTTCTTGAACAATTTTGGACCATATAGAGCAATGCATGTTTAACACTTTGCAGGTTTTCTCATAACTGGAATATAGCTTGCATATCGTTATTGAAATATAATTAGCGACCAAAATTTTGATTGTAATTCTAAATTAAAATAAAAAAATTAAATAAATTTTTAATTTGTAGATGTTATCATATATATATGTGTGTGTGTGTGTGTGTGTGTGTGTGTGTGTGTGTGTGTGTGTGTGAGAGAGAGAGAGAGAGAGAGAGAGAGAGAGAGAGAGATTCACATACAGTGGTACCTTAAGACTCGAATTTAATCCGTTCAGAACTCCGGATCTAACCCTAAAAAGTTCGAGTTGTGATCGAATTTTCCACATAAGAGATAATGGAAAACCAATTAATTGGTTCCCGGCCCCAAGAAATTACACCTAAATATGTTTTTTAGCATTTAAACACAAAATGAACCGGCAAAAACGAAAAGAGCATATACTGTACTAAACACATCTAAGCACATTTATCAAAGCAGTAATTTGTAAAGTAAGAAAATAAATGTATCCAAACAATGTGTAAAGTTTAAAAAACCAATGTGTCACGCCCCGATCATCCGCTCCTTCTGTGTGCCACGCCCCCTCTTTAACCCCGTGTTGAATCCCCGTGTGATCAGCTGTTTCTGGTTGTTGTCATTACTCCTCTGTATTTCGTCCGCGTTTCAGTTTGTTTCCCCAATCCGGTCATTGTACGTATTGTCCGTCTGCGTTTTGCCTGCCTTACCTGTAATTAATACCCGTATTCCTCGATACCCTGACTTCTGCGCCTTTGTCTCCATTCCGTCCCCGCTCTGCACGACGATATTATTATATTACATGTATTAATGGTTGATTATTAATATTAAAATAATTAATAAGAAATCTTTATTTTAAAATGTATTTTATTATATAATAATAATTACTGTTACTGTCTATCATTGTCTAAATGTATTTTTACTGTCTAAATATTTGTATTCAGCTAGTATAAACATGTACGATGCTATTAAGCCAATGTGAGGCTGAGACTGAAGCGTTACCCTTTGTTTCCGTTGAGAGACATGCGGTGTGACTCATTTCCCCCGCATACAAGTTATCTTAGGTCGGCGTTCAGGGTTTGACTTCTGAGATTCAGATCGAGTTCTAGGTTTTGTTTTTTATTTTTTTCGAACTGGCTGGTTCGACTTTTAAGAAATTCGAGTTCTAATGAGTTCAAGAACTGAGGTACCGCTGTATTTCCATGTGTATATATGTATATACATATACTATGTTCCTTATATATATTTAAAATGAGAAATAAAACTTCCTTGATTTTAATTTTAACTTTATGTGAATATAACAAGTTAGATTTGGGACAAATTAGGTACTATGGCCTGAAATCACTTGCACAGACTACTGTAAAGTAAGAACAGGGTGTCAATAGTGTTTTGCTTGCTCAGTATGTTTGGATTAAATTGCAGCAATGTGCGATTATTTAGCCACTCGAACTGCCTACAATTTTAACAAATGAAGAAAAGTTCCTAAACTCCAGCTCATCAGCAGATGACCAAACAGGTACGGCCAATAGTACAATAAACAGAGTGCTTTTCAAATATTTATAACAGTACAGTTTTACTAAATCAAAGAATCCAGGTTGAAAATTCTGTTGGATCTATTGATTTTGGAGTAATTCTGCACCAATGCAATGTCGGTCAAATGATCGCACGGGAGACACTGCCCCTTTAAAGCCAAACGAGTCGCTAGAGCAGTTTCTGGCAACACTTTTCTCTGAAGGACGGGAAATAATGACCAGCAGTGCTCTTGGAAAACCGACTCTACACTTTCGAAATCGTAAATGTAAATATTTTTATGAACATCTAAGTTAAACATACCGGTCAGTCTGATATTCTATACTTATGACAGTCATTTATGGCGTGATATCAGATTGCTTTATTTATTTTTGAAGTTATTTTATTAAACGTTTTAATTTATTGTTTAAGGTTCACGTTCATTATTTTAAAACTTTTTAGCTTCCCGAGTCAAAATGTCAAATTTCTTTTTGCTTATACCTGTACTGATGTACGCGGAGACCTTTGCTTTTGGCCCGAATGAAGGTAAGGATAAAAAACATTATTTCAACGAAACCAAAATAATTGTGCTAATATTGAACCAGTATTGTGCAGATATTTAAGACATCTGAAGGAAACTGTGTTAAAATGGTGAAAACTAACGCAAATAAACATAAAGATTAAGGCATGAAATCGTAGTAGTTGTCCGTGGTATTGATGTAACGTCTGGCGTTATTGTAACTAGCGTGCTATACAGTATAATTATGAATGAGAAATACCACACTGTCCATTTCTCAACACCTCTGTGTTCTAAACTATCTGTTCCTGATATCACTCATTCTCGAAATCAAGCGGGTTTGCTCAATGTAGTGTTCGCTTCTCGGTTTAACATTAACATTACCCTCTACCACAGAAAGAACTATGTGGAAATCACCAGGGCGTCCTATTAGCTCATTACAAGCAGAAACCCGCATCTATCTAAGTGTTACGCTGAAGCCTTAAACCAAACTTACTGTAGAGCTGCACTGCTATGTGAAGCGGCTTTTATTTCTTGCTGTTAAGCTGATTAAGGTTTTTCAGTAATAATGGGGATGCCACGGCACAAATGTAACTTTATTTTGAGACTGGAATCCGCAGGAATCCTGTGAACTAAAAGATGTTCCGCATCATATATAAATAAAGGGCCACATTTGACTTCGCCACAAGAGGAAACAGTGGATGGTTGTCTGTCAGACCGCTTCAATTAGTGCGCTGTACACCGCTTAAAGTCCGGACTGAATGAAGAGCACATCATCAGACAGCACTAATGCATGCATACCAGACATTTTCATTTTATTCCAAAAAGAATATATAACGGTATAACTGACATTGAATTAAAAGCAGCACTTCCTGAGAAAAAAATACAATGTTTATTCTAAAGTTATTCACAAGTTATTGTACAAAACATTTTCTTAACTTATTGTTATAGTTGTACTTTTATTAAAAATTAATACATTTATTATGAATCAGAAATCTGCATTCTTGGGTCATCCATCTGTGTTTGGGTTTGTTTGAGGGTACAGCTTTTTATTAACTTGTCCTTTTACACAGAAAGCAAACGCTGTAATTTACGATCAGTGTTTATTATAAAGAAGTTGTCTGACTGCTGCAGCCCCACCTCGCGCCCCGTGTAGGTTTTGCTCTCTGCTTACTATGAGGGGTACCCTCTCCTCTGGGTCTTTGGTTTCTTCCCACAGATTAAAAACATGCAGGGAAACTGCATTTCTGAATAGGCCTCCAAATATCCATCCATCAGTCTTCCTGCTAATCCTGAGCAAAACTGAGGGTGACAGTTGTAGCCTTTCTCAGGTTGGATAGGATAGGAGGCTGGGCATGAGGTTGGTGTACACTCCGGATGGGATGCCAGTCCATCACAGGGCATGCGTGCACACACATGCACAAAAGACATATTCTGTGGGCAAGTTAGAGGCACAGATTCACATTACTGCATGCCTTTAGGTTGTTGGAGGAAACCTGAATGACATGGGAAGAAGCTCAGACCACACAGACTCCATAAGCACAGAGTGAAGGCGGGGCTTAGAGTGGAGGTGGGGCTCAGAGTGGAGGCGGGGCTTAGATTTACTTTTTGCATTCTTTATACACTCACCTAAAGGATTATTAGGAATACCATACTAATACGGTGTTTGACCCCCTTTCGCCTTCAGAACTGCCT
>JAODJW010000038.1:5956141-5966418 GCA_026777045.1 Hyperopisus bebe
TTAATTCAGTTCTTTTAAATATAGTATGGTAGAACACCAGAAAATTTGCTAACAGACCAAGATCAGATAAGGACCACGAGGAATGTTGGAGGAAGAAAAGAGGGGGGGGGGGTTGTGTGCCAAGTCGAGGGACCCCTATTCTTGAGGTCTACTCTGCTGTGTAAGGGTCCCTAAATCTTTGGGGAATAAAAGTTGGAGTGCTGGCCTTGTCTCAGGCCACCTGGAATTTAAGCCCTGTGATATGTGCATGTGTGATCCTACAAAACAGAAAAATAAGGATAGACTGAGGGTAGGAACGCTTGTTCTTTCTAGAATATGCTCAGGGAATATGATTAAAAAGGCTGAGCAAGTTAAGGTTACACACCAATATACACCCCCGACAGGGAAAAAGGCATGTGGCATTAAACAGGAAGCCAAGCCCAGGTCACCTGACCTGCCAAGATGGTCACCTGACCTGCCAAGATGGTCATCCTCTCAGCCAATTGGGGATTTTATTATGATAATCACATAGAACACCATTAAGGAACGCCTGAAGCATAAAGCAAATGATTAAGGCCAGACCTCCCACAGAGAAAAGCTTTCCCCTTTAATACGCTATGGTATCGTCATGCACTGGAAACTGCACTCTAACATCACTGAAAACAGTAGCCACTGGCTTCACTAATTTCTGAAGACAGCATGCTGCTTAAATTAACTGTTCAAGGTTAATTTGAGTCAAAATGGGCTTAGTTTGGATATTTTATACATCACGGTTAATATTTTATATGACCTTGTCTGGAAAACAGGGTATCTATGTTTTCACTGTGAGTTTCATAAAAGGATTAAGCTTTCAGACTCCTCAAAATTCCTGCAACAGACAATAATACAAAATTCAGGAGTATAAAGTCATATCAGAAAACTCTGGTTGAAACATGGTGCTATAGAATCTATTATTATTAATATAGAATCTCATTAGAATCTACACATCTGGCAAACTTCACAGTGCTATGTTTGAATATCATGAGATCAGATTCTAAAACATTTGAAGCTGCCACCTGTGTATTTCTGCACTTGCTTCTAAATGTCCCACTTATGATAGTCATTTTACAGGGACAGCAGGTAGTCCAGTTATAGAGGAACTGCATTTTAGCCACAACAGTAGAGATACTGTTTGCTTATGTGAGATTTCTTTGCCAAACTGCATGAGAATCTCACTGATTACATTTGTCACTTTGGATAAATAGCATCATTCTCACAAACAAAATGCAGCAGCCAATTTTGCATGACATTTCCTGGTATCACCAGTTTGATCTATCCATCTGTCTTGTGGCTTTCTCTTTGGGTCGGGGTCCTGGGGAGGGGGCTGTAGCCAATCCCACGCAGCATGGGTCACATGACTGGGGGAGTCTCTGTAGGGGATGCCAGTCCATCAAAGGACACATAGGAGCATGCGTTCAATTTGTTTCACACTAGGTAGGGGTTGCATGTTGAGAATGGCAGGCAACACCAGAAGGCTTTTTAATTCTCCCTGATAACAGTCATGATGGCGGTAAGAAGACACCCAGGATGGCAGGAAGAAGACAGCTTTGCAGCTCAGCTGTGGAAGCTCCTAACAAGCCATAAATAAGGCATGCTTCAACTTAACTCAACTCAACTCAAACTTTATTTATAGAGCACATTTTCTGACACAAAGGTGACTCCAAAATACTTTACATGAAGAAAAAAAAGATAAAATGAAAACAAAACAACCTTATAAGACTACTTGCGGAAAAAGTCACAGAGAACAGGCATGTGTTTAGCTTAGCCTTGAAGAGGCTAACAGGAAGCACAGCTAGCATGCAGCGGTAGCTTGTTCCATAGCCGCAGAGCAGCTACTGCAAAGGCGCGATCTCCCCTAGTCTTAAACCTAGACCGGGGAAAAACTAGAAGCCACTGGTCGGATGATCTAAGAGACAGTGAAGGAGAAACGAAGAAGGTCCACAAGGTTCCTCTGACTTGGGTTTAAAGCAAAGGGCCTCTTTGTGGTGATGTCTCTCATCATCCTCAAATGGCCCTGTGCGTTGGCTAATGAAGTACATAAGCCTTAGCTGAACACACACAGCTACCTGAACATTACTGGGGGACCAGCACATGGCAAAATGCTTAACTTAAACCACCAGGAACATGGGGGTAATTACTAATTACTTTGAGGGGTTACCAAGGACACAATATTAATGAAGCAAATTCAGTCTCGCCATCATGCGGAAGTGAATCGCCGCACCCCTACACTCTCACAGACACTTGGTTTTGAAATAATAAAATCATAACCAAACACGACCAGCATCCTGAAAACTGTCTGACCAGCGCACTCATTTTTTCTATAGTCTGACATGGCGATATTGATCATTGAACAGATAAAAAATATTGAACTTTATTTAACTGTTACAATATTGTGGAAATGTGGTAAGGTTCTAAATGAATGATGACATCTATTATATTAAATCTATTATGAAGTTACTTAATTCTCCGTCCAGAAATTGATCTATAGGTTCTCCTAGTTAATTTTTCTTGACCCACCCCAGTGAAAAAGTCATCGACGACTCACCCCTGTTTTCACATACCTTTGGTTAGCTGCTACTTCCTAGTTTATTTTCTCCTCAATCTCTATTTTAAAAATACACCAGTTGTCCCCTATACCACATACCAACACCATGCTCGTATGTTGCCCATTTATGATTTATATACAGTTCTTTGTATTTGGTGAGGCTGAGCAAACCAGCATTCCAATGCACTGGATTCACATGATTAATACGACATTTGGAATCTTAAATCGCTACATCTCCATAGTCCTCATCACCTCTGTTTAAGCTGCTTCTCTAACAGTCAGTTTTGCTCTGTGTGCATGAGTTGGACAGGACAGGCATTGCCCTAAATTCATAAAAAAAATAATTTTAATTCCAGCCACGTCACATGTTAAGGTTCCACCGCAGCCTCTGGCTTCCCCTGCCATGTTCTGTCCTCCTGAAGTCCTTTCATCCACTCTGCACATGTTTCCTATTTTGGTCTCCCTGCTTCTGTGGTTATAGCTGTGAAAATAATATTCACCTGTCCTCTCTTCCTTTTTATAGCCCACAGGTTCCCCCAAATGCTTCTGATTCATTAACAGCAGGATTTAACTAAATGTACAGCTGCCTTATGAATCTGTTATTCTCTCCTTCCCATTTCTATAACCTTGGGTCCCATCCCTGATAGGAACTTAGAATCCATGGAAACATCAAAAGCCAGAATTCCAAGGGTTCTGCTTCAATTACAAATAGAACATTCATGAAAATAGCCTTCTGCCATTGCATGAAGCTTGCAGTACATTACTATGAGCTTTTTATGGATATATATCGTATGTTCACTATGCTCTGAAAGTAATATTACACTGACATTACATTAAATCAATGTAGTTCTTCATCATTTCAGTTTTTCAGTTCTTGTATTGTATTAATAGAGCTCAGCAATACTGCTGCTTTCCAGTGGTCTTGATTGGCAGTGTTGGCTGCTGTTGTCTGCTTTGCTTTGTGCTTCATGTAGCTGACGCCAAGCCCCAAATGGTTGCCGATTGAAAAAGCAGCACTTAAACACTTCCACGGAAGATTGATGAGTGGCCTTTTCTGCCAAAATCAACCAGAAGGTCAGACTGTAGTAAATGAGTGTAACATTATATGCCACATTTTTATATATTAACATCCAACATGTTTGCTTTGAAATATAATAATTGATTAAAAAAATGAAGCTAAATGAAATTTATCAGGTAATTTATGTAGCGGAGTTGACCGTCAATGGTTATCATTACAGAGAACAGATCAATTCATTACTTGCTAGTTAATGAGACCCCACGAATCCCAATAATCAGGCAATTGGACTAAAATATGAAGAAATGCTTTATATTTGCGTCGAATAGTTAGTTAAAGATCATTTAGCTAAAGGGCATATTCATGTATTTCTTTGATGTTGAAGTGGTACCACCAGGAGACAGATTAGCAATAAAACCATAATCGCTGTTCCATAGCAAGACCAGTAAGAGTCTATGCAGTAGGCTATGTCAGTGCCAAACAGCAAGCTGAGATGCTGCTGCTGGACAAGGCATTATAATTATGTAGCGTTTAAGAAATCAGCGGTCTAGTGCTGATTTTATTATGGGCTATTTTCCACGTTGCTATATATTAATAAATCTTCTTAGTGGAAATACAGGATCCCAGCTGTTTTTTTCAGTTCGTACGAAATCATTTTCCATAGGAGGTATAAAATGGATAAATCAACAGAATTTCTGACGGCTGTGTTTAATAGGTCATTGCACTTCTTGGTAAAACATAAACAGCAGAATAGTGGGTCGATAGACGGCAGTGCTTCCTCAGTCTGCAGAGAGACAATGGCGGGGGCGGGGGGGGGTTGATACATTAGATAGCACATCATGGTTACTATGGAGCCGCCACACATATGACCCTAGGGATATGTGCCGTGCTTCTGATCGGACGATAATGGAAGCAGGGCTAATGGGATATATGCAAATGACGATGTCCATATTTCCATATTACACAATAAAATAAAAAATTTTCGCGATCATGAAAAATTATCTTGTGGAAGAGATACATACTTGGGTGTTTAGTGGGTGGTTGGGTTTGTGTAGTCCCGTAGACTTGCGCATCTGAGAAAGTAAATATTCGAATTGCTCTTGTTAATTTTTAGTATCAAAATCATATATTCATATAAGTTCTTTTAATTGGGCTTAATTAGTAATTGGCGTCTTATAATCGTGGTATATAATGGAACAAAGGACGACATGAGCAGGGTTTTCATAATTGGAAGCATATAAAAACGTGAGAATGCTTAAACATATACGTCGATTGTTGGTATTTTATAAGAAACGGTATTTTATCAAAGACATTACATTTACCGAGCTTTTATTATAAAGGTTCCACGTTGACTGCCGTGGGAGCGGCTCCTTTTATTCCGGACGTTGCAGCGCGAGGCGTAGGTCCCTCCTCCCATTGATGAGGAGCGGGCCAAGCGCGCGCCCTGCGGAGGTCCGCGTCGCTGCTGGAAGCTGTGCTTCGCCTCGCAGTCTGTCGCAATTTTCGACGATCCATCTTCTTCCCTAAGCTCAGCGCCTCCGGATGAAAACGCTAAAATCATAAACCTGCGCCAAAAAGGAAGATTGCACAATTTAATGGAATGGATAACAGATCAGCTACCGTAAAGCGTAAATGCAGTTTATTTGATAACTTGCATGCATGTCAGTTGACATTGAAGCTCGGTTCTACGCACCGATCGAGAAAATAATTTATAGGATAGGATAATCGGTAGGATAATTAAATATTCAGCTAAGAACAGGGTGCACGTTTTTTCATAGCTCATTTAAATGGTACTTTAAGTTAGCTTCTTAATAAAGGTTAATAAAGGAGAGATTGCGTTTACGTGGAATCACAATGAAAGGGGCGAACTTCGCTTTATGCACAATTTCGGCCATGGAGATCACTATCGTTTTCTCTCTACTGAGATCCGGTATTGGAAACTGAAGAAAGCAAAACTGACTGGAGTTTTCAAGCGAGAAATTAAAATCAGATATCCATTCTTTAAATGATTGTTTATGTGACAAAACAAATAGGCTGTAATTGTTTAACAAATGAGCTGTATATATTCTCTGTAGAAGAGCAATTGCAAGATTATTATGCATTCTTTCGGCTTTGGAGTTGTTGAGTCAGGCAATGGAAAACCTGAAGAAAACAATATAAAATAAATAAAGCGGTAGCTAAAGATCGCGGCATCCTGTATCATGTATCCACGGATTGTGGCAGGGCTGTCATCCATGAATAGTTTAATAACTGGGAGCAGAAAAGACACTATTCCCTGACGTATAAATATATATTTAAAAAATCTTGGAAAATTTAACTTTGCTACCTTACATACATATTTTTAACCTTATTGGTTCGCCCCGTACAATCCAACACAATGTCAGCGGTAATGGTGAGTAGGAAGGTAACCCGCAAATGGGAGAAGCTGCCGGGCAAAAACACTTTCTGCTGCGATGGACGCGTGATGATGGCCCGGCAAAAAGGCGTCTTCTATCTCACCCTGTTCCTCATCATTGGGACCTGCGCCCTTTTCTTTGCTTTCGAGTAAGTATTTCAATATCAATTATAGATGTAACAATCGGATATGATTTTAATATTCCTGGGAATCTTAAAAGGCGAAAACCGCTAAATGATCTGTCTTTTTATTTCTTTGGGGTGTTTCCCCCACCTTCTGAAATGAAAATAGTTTTCATATGCCATTAGGCTATATATAGTCAAACCGGTGGGATAAGAAAATACGACTTTCGTCACAATCTCATATTTAGCGCACAGAAAAATGCGCGTTCATTTATTCTAGCTATTTTTCAAAAGGGGTGGTTTTTAATTTATTTGGAACTTTATATCTGTAGTTACATTCGTGGGGGTTAATTTGTGTGAGTCTGGGGTTGCTGCTCCGCCAAAGGCATTCAGCCCCATGATGGGTTGGCCTCATGCTTATGTCGGATGCCCGGTGTTCCGTGTAAAGGGCGGCGGTGACCATTGTAATGTGCCCCATGCGCGGAAAAAAGAAAGAAAACATCCCACGATTTTACACTCTGCGTCTCAGTGGGGCGCCTGGTGTTATCGCTCAAAACACAGGAGCGCTGGATCTGCCCGTTTCATTCATGACATTGAAGGAGATGGCCAAAACAAAAGACATTACGGTAAGCCGTGAGCACTGGGCACTTCGCTGCAGTGGCCATGTGCAGCGATCGATGCCGTTTCAGAGGGATCCACGTTTAATGGACTCGTTCAGGGTTTGGGCTGCGACATGCAAGTCTTGTATGTCAGGGAAGCCTATTTTAAGACCGCAAAATAATTTGGTTTATCACTGGTTTGGTTAGAAGGAACCTTTGATTTCTGGTAGCCTTTAGAAAGCTGATCTAACGGGTTGTTATTATTATTATTATTATTATTATTATTATTATTATTATTATTATTATTATTATTATTATTATAACAATTTAAGCACTATATCTCCATTACTAAGACAAACCCTCTCATTATCTCTGGAAGTATGAAAGTAACAAAAATGTCACAGAATCAATAAGAACACAGGCAAAATAAAATGCATTCGGTTTAATCCATGAAAGGGTATTTACATCAGCAGCCAGTGTTTGACTTGCAGAGCTTGTGGAGCACTGTAAATGCCAAGCGTCCTGCAGGATTCAAGCGTGTCCCGGTTCCTCGGCGCCTGGTGCCCACTGGCCTTGCTTCTGCAGCATTGCTGGTGTTCTGAGTGCTGCTGGCTGTTCGGCGGTCCCAGTGACGCTAAGGCCAGAGGCTCGTCTTCCGGGCCGGAGAGATGCTTCAATGCAGTTTATGCAGACAGGCCGGCATTGCCGGAGACACCTCAGTGTCCTTACAGCTGACTGCGGGCTGTGAGCGGATTATCACCAAGGGTGCTGTGACGTCCCATATTCGGTGGCCTCTAAACTTCATTTCCTGATTCCTTGCTAAATCTATGCAGCAGCGAAAAAGCATCGGTCAAGACTAAAGCTGCTGCAAAATGGATCACAGCTGCTGGGATTTTTCCATCTTTTCCATCGTATACCCACATACAATTATCTCTTTGGAAATTATATTATAACAAGGTAATTGAACTGAGATGAGAAGGACATAATATAAACCGTGTACAATTGTGGAATTTTTTTTTTCAGTTTCTGGTCTAGGGAAATTATTATTTAAATGGTGCAAGATGCTCCTTATGTGTTGTGTAGATATGAGGTCTTGGATGTGCTGTGCTGGAAATGACCTTAAATATTTAGAAACAAGGAACAAGTTTATTTCGTAACAGAGTTAGTGCATTTATATAGCAGTCAAAATGTGCTACGGCATAATTTGAAACAAAGCAAGCCCAAGACACACAATTGTCTGTGGAAATACAGACAATTTGAACTTTAAAAATGTATTTTAAACACTGTGAGCACTTTTTATGCCTGGCGTCTTCATATCAAACCATATCATATGTATCAAAAATCTTAGCAACTTTTAATTTATGAGACTGACATTATGCCTATAAATAGGTCTTATTCCATTGGATTTTTGGCAGCTCTGGTCTACATATATGAATGTACAGATGCTCCTCTACATACGAATGAGATATGTTCTGAACGGCCGCTCGTAACTTGAAAAGTTCGTAAGTTGTTATCCAACATCATTTTAAGGGTATACCCAAGTACTAAGAATTAAGATGCTGGGAGTACGCACGCTACGGTGCTGCGCAGCGGGAGTAACAGCCAGAAGTCATACTAGGCAGAATTGGTGCGCAGAAAAAAAATGCAATGTTGCAGACAGGAAACAGAAGCCAAATGAACACAATTTGGACTTACAGTCCTCTTGTTTCGTATGTCTGAAAGTTCGTAAGTTGAAAGTTTGTAAGTAGAGGAGCGTCTATACTTTTAAAACCTTGTCTGCATGGTAGCTTCAACGGCAGAGCCTGCTTTAGGGAGCTTGCTGCTAATTGGTACTGTGATGTTTCATTCATGACTATAAGGAAAATAGGTAGTTTTCACATTCCATCATGTTTCTATGAGCCACACACATGTATGCAGGCATGTATAAAGAATATTAATTCACATTTAGATTCGTACGGTTTCTTTAATTGATGTTTTGAGTTATGTGTGAAATTTTTTAGCTGAGTGCTTTAGTGAACAGAATGGTGGGATGGTATTTTTGTGGGATTATCTGGTGAATCAGACGAGTGAGAGACCGGCAAACAGTGAGGCAGCATCCAGGGATCCCTTCTGGATGCGGTTCAACACTTAGGAGGAAAATATCTATCAGTCTTCTCTAGTGGAAGAGAGAGGATAAGCATTGTCCTAGAGGCCTAGCTTTTTCCAAATATGCAAAATACACAGAAGAATCAGAGCTTTTGCTGATATTTTCCTCTAAATTTCCTTCATCTCCAATATCCTGCCAGATGATTTGTGTACTTATGCACAGAAGCACAGAGGCATGTTGGCTTGACGTTCTTCAGGACTGCTTCAGTGTGATCCGGAAGGCTTTCGGATAGTTCCTGATAGAAATTTATTGTGCTCAATTCCATCTCTTTGAAAGCAATTCTGAGTGTAATCCGATTGCATTCTGTGCTGGACATTTCTAGGTTTAAAAGGTGGTCTCAATAAATAGAAATATAGTCAGCATGGTGTCCAGGGCTTTCTGCAGTTACTGGTTGCATTTTTACCTTCCATGCAGGTGCACCAAGGTCACATCATTGTCCTGTATAATACCAGACAGTCAATGTGTATCAGCTGTCATATAATTGGTTTAGATAATTCATTTTAAATTCTACATTATTTAAATGATTTATTTATTATTTAAAAGGTGTGCAAGAGCAGAAGTGAGCGTACGAGAGCGAGAGTGGGGCGTGTGTGTGAGAATGGGAGTGTTGTCAGATGTGCAAAAGCGGGAGTGAGAGCGTGTGTGTGAGAGTGGGAGTGAGGGCATCTGTGGGAGTGAGTGCGTGTGTGTGAGTGGGACTGAGGGCATGTGTGTGAAAGTGGGAGTGAGTGCGTGTGTGTGAGAGTGGGAGTGAGGGCGTGAGAGTGGGAGTGAGGGCATGTGTGTGAGAGTGGGAGTGAGTGTGTGTGTGTGTGAGTGGGAGTGAGGGCGTGTGTGAGAGTGGGAGTGAGGGCATCTGTGAGAGTGGGAGTGAGGGTGTGAGAGTGGGAGTGAGGGCGTGTGTGAGAGTGGGAGTGAGGCGCGTGTGTGAGCCTGAGAGGAAGGGGCAATGGTGGGGGCATGTGCATGAGAGCGGGCGTGTGCTCACGCTCCGCTCTACTAGTTTTAGGACAGCAGGGGAGCTCTGTCCCTCACACCCAGGCTGTACGCCGCGTAGCCTGAGGACAATCGCAGTGCTGACCTCACAGCATGACCAAGGCTAGCAGGAGACGTGCTAGCAGGCTTGTGGTGGAGCCCAACCTAGAGCACAGAGTTAGGCTGGCTTACCTGGGTTTTCTGTTGGTGGTGCCAGATACAGTGGTACCTCAGTTCTCAAACTCATTAGAACTTGAGTTTCTTAAAAGTCGAACCAACCAGTTCGGAAAAAAATTACCTAGTACCCGATCTGAATCTCAGAAGTCAAACCGTGAACGCCGACCTACATAACTTGTACGTGTTGGGGAAGTGAGTCACGCAGCATGTCTCTCAGCGGAAACAAAGGGTAACGATTCAGTCTCAGCCTCGCATTCGCTGTGATAGCATCGTGCATGTTTACAC
>JAODJW010000038.1:5971271-5981515 GCA_026777045.1 Hyperopisus bebe
CTCTGTGGCAGTGGGCTGTGCTAGTACTTTGTGGCAGGGGTCTGTGCTAGTGCTCTGTGGCAGTGGGCTGTGCTAGTACTTTGTGGCAGGGGTCTGTGCTAGTGCTCTGTGGCAGTGGGCTGTGCTAGTGCTCTGTGCTAGTGCTTTGTGGCAGTGGGCTGTGCTAGTGCTCTGTGGCAGGGGACTGTGCTAGTGCTTTGTGGCAGTGGGCTGTGCTAGTGCTCTGTGGCAGTGTGCTGTGCTAGTGCGTTGTAATAGTGCTTTTTACTAGTGCTTTGTGGCAGTGCGCTGTGCTCGTGCTTTGTGTCAGTGCACTGTGCTAGTTAATCAGTGATGTAAAAGGGTGATTGTGTATGTATGAGATGGTCGCCATGGTGAAGACACTGTTTCCGTCAGGTCTTTGAGTAGCAGATTCCATCAGGCTAAATGCAACGTGCTAAAAACAGTGTATAATTAGACCTTTTTCTGAACATTTGTTTGGAATTTTAATCACAGAAATGACTGTCAGAAGGCTGACAGAAAGCCTTCATCCCCGAATGCATTTGCATACAAAGTAAGCACAGAATCACATCAGGTTTTTGGGATGAATAAAGTTTGTAAAAATACCACTTTCCCTTTATCTGTCTGTACAAAAGGCAAACAGATTAATCCGGCCTTGTTTAATATGGTAATTAAACAGGGTTTTCCATGGCATTGTTGCACTTTTGTAGTTTTTTGCTGTGTTGTGTTATGCAGATTATTAATGAACTAGAACTATTAGTCGTTGGTGTGTCCTAAATATTTCTGTAGACAAAAAAAACACACCTAAAAACAAACATAAAAATAAAGGAACAGTGTTCCTTTACCTCTGTCACGATTTCATTGTATTCATTATAGTTTTATATTCTTATATATATATATACACACACAAGCATGAGCCAAAACATCATGGCCACTCCGACGAGAAGTAGGTAGTGTTGACTATCCAGTAAAAGTGGTGCATGTCAAGGTATGGGATGTATTAGATGGTAAGTTAACATTCGGGACTCATAGTCAACATATTGAACGCAGAAGGAAAAGTCAGGGATACTGATCTGAGTGCTGGGTGGCCACGACTTGTCAATGCGGGTTGTGAATGAAGGCAGTGGTCGTCATCGCCTGGTCTGTTGCATCATATGGATGGCCAAGTGCGTGTAGAGCATCAGTGGCATGCCTTGGACCAGCAATCGGGCCGTAACAACTGGGCCCTTACCAGAGTCACTCAGATCACTGTCAGCGCCATTTTATCACTGTCCCCAATGTTACCTTACCATCTAATATATCCCAGACATTGACACGCACTGTTTTTACTAGATAGACAGCATTATTCGTTATATGCTTTGTGTGTTTTACTTTACCATTTTGTCTTAGCATTGCACTGTGCAATATTCATGCTGTTATTTTTAATATTGCACCTCATGTTCCATTATGAA
The DNA here is from genome assembly GCA_026777045.1 of Hyperopisus bebe. Lineage (NCBI taxonomy): Eukaryota > Metazoa > Chordata > Actinopteri > Osteoglossiformes > Mormyridae > Hyperopisus > Hyperopisus bebe. The sequence goes on from JAODJW010000038.1 coordinate 5,972,723, forward strand.
GCCACATTTATCGGAGGTCTATGGACTCAACTGTCGCCTGACAAAGATACTGCAGCAGCACAACTAACTGGCTGCTTTTCACGGTAGCCCAACGCTGGCTCCTCCATCCATCATAATTAGCCGCTGGATTGGATTTTAGCACCATGTCTGTGCCCAGACAATGCCGAAGCAATAGCAAGTCTTTTAGTGTTTCACTGCAGCACTCTGCAGTCTTTGTGCTGCCTTGAATCCGGACTGTCCTGTTGGATACTGGAAACATTTGTTTTCCCAAAAAGCAACAGCTTGTCTCTTTCAATACGCAGGTTCACAGGCAATTTTACATAAATCAGAGAATTTAAACCTGCTGCATAAACCACATATTGGATAGATGTCAGTAATCTATGACATCTCTGTGTTTTAAAAATTATTGTTTGAAGTGATTGATTGTTCCTGAGGTTGTTAACTATTTGCCGCAGCCTTCCTGAGCCAGGGAAATGCATCAGGACAGCTGCTGTAACTCATAAAATTCTAGCTAATATGTTCCTTTTGCTAGAGGCTCCCTGTAAAAGCCGTGTAATAAGGGTGAATGTGGCCATCAATTAGTCTGCAGTGTGTCGCTTGCCTGGTGTTATGTTGCTAGGTCAGGGGGATATTCGCCCTTCCTGTCCCCCTCCTCCTTATGGAAAATATCAGCTATTGTCTTGGCATTGATCGGTGGCACAAGACGCTAAATGGCTGCCCGCAAGAGGCCAGCAGGGACTCCGAACTGGAACGCAGTCAGTGGAAGCGTGACAGATGTTGGCCGCTTTTGTTTGTGCAAATTGTGGAAATTTCACTGTTGTGTTTAATTTTTCTACTTAATTTTTAAAAGGATTTTGTAAGTTATAATTTAATGAGTACTTAAGACAAACTCTGTGTGTGTGTGTGTGTGTGTGTGTGTGCATATATTTATGCCTGATCGAGTCACATCCAATCACCAAAACATTATGACCACCCCCACCTGAAGTGAGTAATGAATAATGTCGACTGTCTTGTAAGAAAGGTAAAAATCCTGCATGCCAAGGCCTGGGATATTTTATATTCGGTAACATTCGGTACTTGTAGTCAACGTGTTAAATGCAAAACAAATGGGCAGCGATACAGATCTGAGTGACTTTGATAAGGGCCAAAGTATTATGGTCAGGCGACTGTCGGAGCACCTGAGGAACAGAAAGGCTTGCGGGGGGCTCTTGGTAATTAGACTAAGAAATGAGTGTTGTCTGCAGTCTACAAAATAACATGGTCAAGTTATCGTAAAATGTATTTTTTTCTTTTTATTAGAACAATCATTGAAGTAGTTTTCTGAAATTATTTGGTGCTTGTCAAAGAGAAGTTTGCTTTAAGCAGATCACTGCTCGCCTGTATAGATCATAATTTTGTAAGAGTCCAGTTAAACCCCATTAACTGAAAAGCTGAAAATCAGCATAGGCACTAATGCCTCAGAAAAGGTTCGAGAGAGTTGGCACTCTAGACGTGCTGTTAATGATTTTCTTTTCTATGACGCAGTAGCAATAATAAAATACATAAGAAAAAATGGTAACAGTCACTAGTGCTTCAGTTATATTTTACTGTTCTATTTTATTTTTACACAATGCATAGTCTTTGTTGGCACTTTGTGATTCATCACAAATAAACAAAATTCTCTTTATGGTAATTATTGTATCCAGCAAACATACGAGATATTTGGAAAAGGCTCCTAGGCATTTTAGGTGTTTCATTACTGTAGATTATCAGGTACGATGCTGAACTCGCCGAACTATCATTTATTTGCAGTGAGTGGCAGTAATGTTATACTTAAAAGGCCCATGCAGTTTCCAGCTATAGGGCGTAAGAAACAGCTCATCAGGTTCACAGCGATAGAAAACTGGATGCCGGTGGAGCTATTTTAATTACACACACTTACAGTCGCAGCGTAGCTGACAGTGTATAAATTGAATTTGGGCACCTTGGAGCATAATGGAGTTAATTGGGGTCAGAATTCTGGAATTTGAGACGATTTGTGTTGGAGTTCTTGCTAATTTCATACATACTATTGATTAACATTCCAGTAATGATAAAGGTAAAAGCTCAGGCACAAATGACAGCTTTTGTACACTGTCTTTTATATTAAAGTCTTCCAGCTTAATAGTAAATAAACTGCCATTTTAAAGACATTGTGTGCCTACTTGATGTGACTGATATCAGATAAGCAATGTGCTCTCCTGAGAAAGAGTGCTGATGGGGAGAGCCCATGGATGTTTGGCTGTATTTTATTTTGAAGTTATGTTTGCAGGTACTCGATATTCAGGAGCCAAGAACTAATATGTTTGACTGACTGGCTGTTACTAATTGGAGATGCTGCCTGGACATTTGTAGCTATAGAAGATGCAGCAGAGATGTTGCCTGAAAGGTTGACAGCTGTAGAGACCCAGCAGAGGCTCTCGTCCAGGGGAAGAAAGACTGGAGCTTCTGGCCTGAAGTAAACTGGAACCAAGAGGGCTGCTTTTAGATTCCTGTGCTTATGATACAAGTATTCAAAAACCTGTAATGGCTAAAGTGGGCCTGATATTATTATTATTATTATTATTATTATTATTATTATTATTATTATTGCCATTGTTACTGTTGTTATTGATTAGCATAATAAATACATTTTATGAATTATTTCTAATAAAAGGGCAAATGGAGTTTATTTTATCCCATGTACGATGAGGATGGATACTGGGCACGCACTATAAGCTGGCAGGATGTGCAGGTCTATATATATCTGTATGTGAGTCAGCCCTCTATGGCGCGGTATACAGGGCCGCTGTGTAGCTCAGCGGGTTTGGAGGCCGTGCCTGTGATGGGACAGTCGCTGTTGGCGCTGATGTCGCCGTTGGGCCCGTGAGCGCGGCCCTTAGCCTCCAGGGACAGTCGCTGTGTCGGATCCCAGGGTTGGCGCTGATGTCGCCGTTGGGCCCGTGATCGCGGCCCTTAGCCTCCAGGGACAGTCGCTGTGTCGGATCCCAGGGTTGGCGCTGATGTCGCCGTTGGGCCCGTGATCGCGGCCCTTAGCCTCCAGGGACAGTCTCAGTCTGTTTTCAGTTGTGAGGATTTTGGGATAAAACCGTACACTAAGTAAAGATATTATATGCCATATAGATTGTCTTATTAACTTCTTGGTATAAAAATGCATCATTTTAAGATCTTGGATTCGAAGACGGTGTCCAAGACTGTGAGGCTGCCTGTGTCTCTCTCTGCTAAGCACTCCTCTCTCTCCGAGCGACCTCTCTTTCCTAGGTGTAGGTCCCGTCACCCCAGTAAACATCGACGCCCTGTGCTATTTATTCAGCAAGCTGGCATGGCCGGCCACAGCGCTTGGCAGCCACTCGTCTTTTCTCCAAGCTGCTTTCATGATTTTAAACAGTGGCACTTCAGTTTCTGCTCCTTGTAGGTCGAATGTGAACATCTGAAACACACCACAGCTCATACATCAGAAAGCTTCCTTTCACACTTAGAAAAATACACATCGCTGCCACACAGCCAAGGCCACTAGAAGTTGTATTTGGTACCAATCTGCAGTATGTTAAGTATGCTTGAGCAAAGCTCAGTGGCACATATTAAGTAAGCAAGACATCCAAGACAACACATTAATTAAAAAGTAGATTAGTTGGATTTGAGTAAATATTGCTATTTGTGACGCCAGTATTTAGTCTAGCCCGCTTTTCTGTATTTTTTTTTAGATTGCAACATTCGGATGGACTGGATGAGTATAACAGCTCACAGCAATGCTCAGTTTTCAATGACTATAGACTTTTGTGTGTGACTTTCTTATGGTGCTTTTTGACCCTCACAGGTGCCCATACCTGGCCGTCCACCTGTCTCCTGCTGTCCCCATGTTTGCGGCCGTGCTCTTCCTTTTCGTGGTGGCCATGCTGCTGCGGACCAGCTTCAGTGACCCCGGCGTGCTTCCACGCGCTCTGCCGGAGGAGGCTACCTTCATCGAGATGGAGATCGGTGAGTTCCCCGGGCTGCTTCCAAAGACACTAAGCCCCGGTGTTGCTGTACTGCCCCCCGCTGAAGATTAATCCCTTGTGAGGTGAAAATTTAGAAGCATAGGTCCTTCAAGTAGACCAGTGTCTCTGCTTCCGTGGTGATGGATCCTTCCTGGTGTTTATGAACAAGCTCCAACCTGATCCCACATCCATGTTATTTTTAGCTGGTCGCATTTGAGAAGCAGCTTGCTTTCTGGTTGATGTTGCACTATGCCAAGTCAGTCTTGGTGTGTTATTATATAATGGGATTCTAAACCAAGATTCCCCAAGACATTTGAGAAAGGCTTCAGGAATACAAAGTAGATGGAAATAACTTATTGTTATATATTAATTTCAAAAATCAGTGGGAGAAAATGGCAAGTATGGCGGATACTGTTTCAAAACTTGATCTACTGAAAAAATGACCCACCAAAAACATTTGTTATTTAATTTTTTTTAAATGAATTCCTTCATAGCCTTCACTTAGTTAAGGAAACAGTACGGTCATGTTTATCAAACGAGTGGTTTGCCAGCCCTGTATAACAGGACCAGAGCCATGAAACCACAGCAGTCTCCCTTCACAAGCGTCAGCCGGGGGGCACCACGAATCAGACAGGCACGAGGAAGGCCACAACATCTCCATCTCCTGCCCGGCCTTCACCTCCCCCAGCAAGCACCTTTACTCTGACCTTGGGCCTTGAGTGAAACGGCCGTAATGAGCTTGGCAGCAGGTGGATGGCAGTATGCGTCCTCTGACCGTGTCTCAGTCAATGTTTCTGTAATCCACCAGAAATAATTTCAGGGGGGTTATTTGTGTGTCAGGGGGTGGTTTCCACTCTGCGGTCCCTTCTCTCTTCGTCGACTAGCTAAATGAGATTAATGCCACTTAAGATCTCAGTGCTTCCACGCAAATTTATCTTTCTGCAGGAAATAACAATGAAAAAATGGTTCTTTGAATAAGAGTACTAGATCTTAGTTGCCATTATGGACCTCTTGATTTGTTCATTTGAGGTTTAATGGTTTTATACAGACATGTATGAAAGAAAGACTTTCACAGAATTCAGATAATTCTGAATTTATTTTTACATCAGTGTGATTTGATAGTGAAATAGGGCAAATAGGGGACTGCGGTGATCTCATATGGTTGATACCTAACTCGGTTTGGTGACGATGTTCCAGAAATGTGTGTTCATTTGACAGCTGATTGTCAGTGATGCTATCGAGGGGGGGGGGGGTCTAATGTCATGGGGTATCTTCCTGGAATCATTTATGGAGACAGAATATGAATCCAGGCCACCCAAGAGATTAGGTAGTTACCATGTGTAATTAAAAAGCGTACTGGTATTCAGCAGTGCCCTCTGAGACATCCACGCCAGACCGGGCACCTTAATGTTGACGTCCGTTTTGGTATGATGGAAAGTTCACACTTGTGCCGATTGGCTCATTAACTTTGAAGGCGTTGTACGCAATATTTCATGGTCTTTGCCAGTTGTGCCCTGTGCTTTCAAACCAGCAGGAAGTCTTTTTTTCTTTCTTTCTACATTACTATAGTAACGGCCAGGGGTGCCCAGTCTTCGAGTTAATTTATAACACCAGCCAGTCTCTGAACACAAATCTGTCTTTCAGTGCAAATATAAACATGACAGGCCTTCAGAGCATGAAAACGTCTAATCGATATGAGTTTTTACGACCTTAGACGCAGGCATTGTGTTCTGATGCAGAATATTTTTACTCGTTCCCTATCGTGGTCCTGATTCCTGGTTTTGCACAGTACAAACCCAGCACTGCTGTGGATTTTCGCGGCACAGCCTTTTGTCTGGGATGTGGTGCAGTGTGGCAGCACTGCCTCAGACTAAAGGTGCCCCCTCCTGTGTCCTGCCCCTCCAGAAGCAGCCAACGGCAGCGTCCCGGCGGGACAACGCCCTCCCCCACGCATCAGAAACGTCCAGATCAACAGCCAGATAGTCAAGCTGAAGTACTGCTACACCTGCAAGATCTTCCGGCCTCCACGTGCTTCACACTGCAGCATCTGCGACAATTGCGTGGGTGAGTGAGGCCTGGGGACCACCCCCCCCCACCCCGCACTGGGCACTGTGGCTGATGCAGAAGAAGCCTCTCTTGCATTGGAGCTGCTCTGTCTGTGCTGACAAACCAGAAGCGTTCAGTGTAACTGAAGGTGCACTTTTGGTGTAAGAGCGGAGCTTATAGCAGTGACTACAAGGAGGGGGGGGGTTTGTACTGCAGTTATATTCACAAAGTCTTGTTAAGCCACCATTTAATTTCCACCCTTTTGAAATTACACTTAAAAAAAATCAAAATCCTGGCAATTCTAGAATTTGGAAACAGAAAATTATGACGTTTAGGTTGTGAGAGTGAATGGTTTGATATTAGAGAAAGAGAACAAAATTTTAAATGACCTTGAGCTGTTCTTACAGGCAAGGTGGATGGGGGGGCATGCCCTTGCAGGAAGTGATCGACTGCCCAGTGACTGTGGTCATTTGGGGGCGAGGTTGGGCTGCAGAGTAAATGAGAATTTTTCAAGGGTCAGACACCAAATTGGCCGCACTCATTCTGTGCTTCTCAAACTTCCTCTGTGATGCAGGGGCAACATACCCCGATCTCCCCAACACACACACACACACACACGCACACACACACACACGCACGCACACACACACACACACACACGGTGGCAGGAAGAACAGAACTGTTCATTCAGGATCCCCTCAGCACAAACTCACAGTCAGTGCCTGAGGCAGTTGTGTGATCTGCGCAGACACAGCCAGTCTGCGTTCTGCAGCTGCATCGTGACTCAGCATTCGGGACAGAAATGCCTTGTTGGGAACATTAATCCAGGCTCCAGGCCTCTTAAAGCTGTCCTGCTGATATTAGACTCGGGGCTCTGTGCTTTTCTGACATTCCACTTGGGCCAGTGCTTCCACATCTTTGATGATATGTAGTAAATTCACAAATTACATTCTGAAATTCAGTCTTTTCCACCTGCGCTTCCTGTTGGAAAGTTCATGATGGTGTCTGAATATGCCACTATTTAGGATGACCCCCCCCCCGCCACCTTCTCTCACCCACAGAGCGATTCGATCATCACTGCCCCTGGGTGGGCAACTGTGTGGGCAAGAGGAACTACCGCTACTTCTACCTGTTCACATTGTCGCTCTCACTGCTCACCATCTACATCTTCGCCTTCGACATCGTCCACGTAGTGATGCGTAAGTGTCCTCTAGGGAGGCGATCTGGGGGGTTTTATATCCTAGGAGCACATTGTAAATATCCCTGTAACTGAGGTTTGTAGAGCAGTAGTAGGTACTCAGCACTGATAGGAACATGAAGAGATGGAGAGGAAATGGATAATTCAAATTATTTCCTGTAGTCAAAAAGACAGTTTAAGCAGGAGCTTGTTAAACGTTTCCATGATAGTAGTCTGAGGCTAGGTCACATGGTGAGAGGTGTGGGTGGATGGAATTTATAGCAGGGAGAGAAACGACAAAAACTCGCTCCCCACAGTTTGGTGTTTAGCTCTTATTTATAGGGCAGTTAATTAGCCCTGGTTCTGTAGTCTTAATTCAGTCCTGGAGGTTGTGCTTAGTGCCTGAGTCTAAGCATTACAAATCATCTTGGCATGGCTGGGAGCTTATGGTAAGTTAGGGAAGTGAGTGCATGCTGTGTGTGTGTGTGTGTGTGTGTGTGTACATTACATTGTGGGGACCAAATGTCCCTAAAATATGAGAAAAACCTGCTATTTTGACGTTGTCGGGACCTTTTATTCCAGTCCCCATAAGGGGAAACTTAATTTTATAATAGTCTATGACTGCCACCCAAAAACTAAAAATGCCAAAAGTCTTGTATTTTGTTTGGTTACTTATGGTTAAGGTTAGGGCTGGGTAGGGGTTAAGGTTGTCATTGTTGGGATTAGAAATTTTTCCCATAGAAATGAATGGACGGTCCCCACAAACATGTGAATACAAACGTGTGTGAGCATGTGCGTGCAGATTTTCCTGTGTTTGGGTGGCTATGAAATCGGGTTATTAACGCTTGAGGAAAGCAGACATTGTGGGGTTGTGTGTCTGTGCAGCTTAATTACAGTGTAATCAAAGGGCTGTGCAACCTAAGGAAGAGCAGGGAGACATGGGAACGCAGACAGGGCCTTTGCTGTGTGTCTGTGCAGCTTAATTGCAGTGTAATCAAAGGGCTGTGCAACCTAAGGAAGAGCAGGGAGACATGGGAATGCAAACAAGGCCTTTGTTGTGTGTCTCAGCGGCGTTTTGTTACACAACACCTTGTTCAAGGAGCCACCTACATCTGTGAATAATAAACCCATATATACAGTGGTACCTCAGAACTCGAACATAATCCGCTCAGAACTCCAGATCGAATCCTAAAAAGTTCGAGTTCTGATAGAATTTTCCCCATAAGAAATAATGGATTAATGGATAATGGATTAATGAAATAATGGATAATTAATTGGTTCCCACCCCCAAAAAATTACACCTAAATGTTTTTTTTAGCAATTAAACACAAAATGAACCGGATAAAACAAGAAGAGCATATACTGTACTGTACTAAACACATCCAAGCACATTTATCAAAACAGTCATTTGTAAAGTAAGAAAATAAATGTATCCAAACAATGTGTCCTGCCCTGATCGTCCGCCCCTTCCGTGTGCCACACCTCCTCGTTAATCTCCTGTGGAATCCCCGTGTGATCAGCTGTTTCTGGTTGTTGTCATTAGTCCTCTGTATTTAGTCCACGTTTCAGTTTGTT
>JAODJW010000038.1:5987518-6003618 GCA_026777045.1 Hyperopisus bebe
GTGCTCTGATGTTCTATATACAGATATCACTGACAGATTATGATATAAAATTATTATTATTATTATTATTATTATTATTATTATTAATAATAATAATATTAATAATTATTATTATTACAGAGATGGACAACTTAAGGAACTGCTTTGTATCACTGGTAATGGTTATCTTCGGTCATACAATTAGCTCAGGAGATTTTGATCCAGGGACAACCAAAATCTGAAAATGTTATCAATTATCCGAAGGCTGGGATGATATCATTGTAGCTCACGTTTCCCTCACATCTCCAGAGTTGGGTGGGTTTAAGTCATAACCCTCCCCTCTGCGTGGGGGGGGGTTGCATGTCCTCCTTGTGTCTTGTGAGTTTCTTCCCGCAGATCAAAAGCATTCAATTAGGCTGATTGTTGTCTCTAAATTGCCTGTAGTGTATCGATGTGCCTGCAATGAATCTGGCATCCCATCCGGCTTTGTGCCCTTAGCTGCCCGGGACAGACTCCAGGCCCAGGATGAGTGTTTAGAAGATGGATGGTGGGGATTTATTTCCAAGCCAAATGTAACAGTGGGTTATTAAAACAGAAAAGGCAACTGGGTAGTTAAAAGCTGATGGGTGTGGAATGTGTGCTCTGATGTTCTATATACAGGTATCACTGACAGATTATGATCAATACCTTTGCTTTGTAATAACACTGTGACTCTGTAAACAGTATTTCACTTTTCTTCACTTTTTTTTTAATGAAGGATCAGTGTGATCATGAAACAAACTTGTGTTAACATTTTTAATTGTGAGTTAATTGCCCGGGAAGCTGTATGTGTGACTTAGATGGGCTATGACTCCTGAAGGATTATGGGTCATGTAAAAGACATTAAATAAAATCAGAGTGATTTGTGATTTCAGAGTTTGTGCTCATGATTTCTTTACCACGGAAACTGAAATTGGGAAACATTCGAACACAAAAGGGAATCCTTGCATTGTGCTATTTTAATATGATTCATCTTATTTACCGTATATTGAGTAAAATATTCAATATAATTATTAAACAATAGGAAAAGCGTGTTTAATACTGCTTAAAAACCCAGTCGGTCCCTGATTTCAGAGAAATGCTTGATTTTGAGAAGAAAATTGTGATAATATAAATTCAAATTTATATTGAACATTGTAATGCATTTGTCACTATTAATCAAAATTTAATAATATATGAATCCATTAAGCAAAATAAAATTAATGAAGGATTGTCAGCTCTAATTTGAGTATATTATTATTGTTTATGGAACTTGAAACTTGAAAGTTGGAGTGCAGCACAAAAATATTGGGACAGTAAAATGTTTTTGGGGTGTTTTTGCTCTACTCGTATGGATGTTTTTTGAAATGAAACGGTAAGTATGATTATAATATGCCAACTTTCATCTGAAATTTAAAGGTGTTTTTGTTTGCATTAGGTTGGAATACTAATCAGCGTTTGAACTGTGTGGCTTTTTTTACATAGTCCCCTCTGTAAATGTGTTTCATTGCTGATTACATGTTATGTGGAGTATTTAATGCAATATGGATATAAGATTTAGGTGACCCTAGACCAGTTGGAAGTCTTCAGTCAGTAGATTATTCTTGTTTATACTGGAATCAGTACAAACTGCAAACTAGCCTTCCCACACCTGACTCAGATTCACAGCCTCCCCTCTGCTCTTTGTTCCATGCTAGAAAGGCTATTTTCCCACAATCATCATTCTTCTCTCATCTTTCGTAATCTGTAATCTGTAACGACATCCTTAATGTGGTTTAAGTCTAAATCGGGTTTCCACAAACAAAACTGGCATTCCAAGCTGGCTGTTAAAGAAAACCGACTCAGAAGATTCTCAAATCAGCATACTACAGCAATGAGTACCAGTGCTAATTATAGCTTATAATAATAATAACAATAATAATAATACATTTTATTTATATAATGCTTTTATAAGATCTCAAAGATGTTAGCATATAATAAAGAAAACAAACAAAAACGACAACATATGGACAGGGAAGGTAATGTTTGTTATAACTGTCATTTGTTATAACTTCAGTAGCATCAGTAACTAGTGCTAGAAAGACCCAGAGAATCAGTCCTCTTAGCCAACAGGTAATGACCCCGTAGGATTTTTGACGATGAACATCTGTGCAAGCCGAGTGACGAGGCACAGTGTCCCCCTGTAGCCGCAGGTCATTCTCATGTGTTTGTGGGCTTAATGCACATTATCTTCTGGCTGAAAATTTCTGATCACAGATCTCAGGCTCTGCTGGGTCCAAGTAGAAGGGAAGCTCCCTTTCCTCCCTGAAGTGTCGTGTGACTTCCAGTCGGCCAGGGTATTCTTCTTAAATAAACTTTGCATGCCCAAGATGGTTGTTTGTTGAAATTTTTCTACAGTTCATTAAGTCACCAACCAGTATCACAGTTGCTAAGGGACATCCCAGAATCTGCCGAACTGCTAAAATTCCTCTTAGGACAGAGGATTGCGGTTTACGACTCAGGCACTCGGGGACGCAATGAGAGGAATCTACACAGCCATTGTGTTAAAGCCCTAACTGGTAATGTTGGGTTCGAGTTCCCTTGTGGCTAGTGACTGCATGGTCGCCTACTGGGTTAGAATTCTTCCACATAAAAAGGCTTAAAGATGTTATATGAGGGTTAGACCCCCATGGGCTGAGTTCTCCGTATGACAGACCACTGTTTGCTTTGGTGGAGATTAAAACTTTTAAACACAACTTTCAGATTTTTATTATTCTCTTTTGTCACTGTCTTTGTATCCAAGAACAGTGATCCGTCAAATTGAATGTATGCTACTGGATTAGAGATTGTTAGGAACTCACCATGTTCTGATCTTTCCAGCTGCAGGTGGTGTTCTGGGTGTCTGACAGTCCTGGAAGATACAGTGGGTTTGTGTGTAAAATTAGCTTGCAGCCTCCAAAGGGAATGTGTTTGTGTTTTAAATAGGCCTGAGAACTGAGGTGAAGGGGCAGCGGACAAGAATGGTAAGTGGGTTATGTGAACAGCAGGGGGTATGTGTACAGAGAAGGACGGTCAGAAGAGGCTTTTTAACCGGAACCGGGGAGGCAATTCAAGGGGCAGTGTAAAGGCAGAGAGGGAGGACAGGTAAATGGAAAGATTATGGTACATGGCAAGAAGAAACTGGGAAGAGAAAGCAAACGTCTACAGAGGCTAGGGATGGGGGAATATGGGGAGGACGGTGAAGATGGGATGAAAAACAGCCAGGAGGAGAAGAGCCAGAAGGTGCTGTGCTGGCCGCCATTTGGGTCAGGTTTCGGTGAAAAGGGGGTGAGATCTTAACATCTCCTTTTCCCCACCTGGGGTGCTGTCCTCCCCAAAAAGCACCAGTCCTGACAGCCAACAGAACAGAAGAAAAATAGACCCAGAGCATTTTAAGAGGCAAATGTGGACTGTGGTATCATATCATATGCCTACCCTTATGTGTAAGGTTCCGTTGTTGGTTCTAACAGTTATGGAGGGAGCGTTTTCCACCATGAAGCAGAACGTGTAGGAGCTAAACCTACAAATGCTGCTGAGTTTGAGGCAGCTGGGAAGAAATCAGTGGAGAATATTTCATCTCGCAATCCCAGTACAGTTGATTGATACAAAGGAAGATCCTGCTTGTGTACAAATGACTTTGTTTTTTCTAGACTCTCAGGCATGAAAAAGCAAAGTACAGAGGGGACCATGCTCTTGTGAGTGGACTGCAGCCTGGGTTTGGCCGCAGGTGAAACGCCCTTGTGTAGGAGGTAAACTCAAAGCAGAAGATGCACATCCACAGCTGTCCACTGACATAATCAGCTGAATGATGAGCTGGAGATTGCTGTACAGACTGCTCAGCAGTGGCAGGGTGTAGGAGAGCCATTTTATAGGTAGGTGGAGCTAGACCAAGATGGATAGATTTCAAGACTGATCAGGGAAGTTACAAATTAGGTGGTCAGTACCATTGGACTAGACATTGCCCCCTAGGGAGGACCCTGGGGCAGTGCACCTCAGGGCCAGCAAGTGCCTCTGGCAATTCAGAACCTGTCACCCAACATTAATCTTCGTCTAGTGCAGCTACTTATAAACGAAATCTTCTGTCAGTTTCATGTCAGACTTAGAAGATATGATCCCAGCCCCTCTTTCTCCTTCTGGATGATGGGGAGACTTGTGACTGTGAGGCATCCCTGCCCCGTTTCACATGTAGGTGCTCGCTGAGCTGCCATCGAACAATGTGAGCTGGATCTGGGAGTGTCTGCACGATCTGCGTTTGACTGCAGCCTTAACTTGTGCCATTTACACAATGGCTGTTTTGTGGAACCTTCTTCCTTGCCTTGGTCATGTGGCATATGGCATTTCCCACACAGCCCAAGGGGAATTGTGCAAAGATTTAGGAAGATTCCATATTTGCCAATAAAACAAAGTATTATAATAAGGTTGTGAAGGCCGCTTACACAAAACAGCCTCTAATTATTGGTTGTTTTTTGCCTCTAAAAATGGACTTTATTCAGATGCTGACTATAAATTATTTAAATACATTTTAGTGATAGTGTTTTGTTGATTTTTTTTCTCTTTGTTGGGTGTCCCTGTGTCTTTAGGCTGATGGTAATACTGTTGCTTAGATACAGTTGCAACACTTTTCTATGACTGCCATATCTATAAGAATCTATGAGCACATTCATAACGCATTATAATGCATTCATAAAGCTTTATACATGGCTATGCACGATAAGCTGTGTTTGGGTTCTCCTTGGCCATGTATGTAACATGAAGGCGGATATATGTGTTGTGATGGGCCGTGAGAATGGTGCACACAGGGAATATGTGTGATTCACCTGGGCACTATTTCCATCCTAATATTACTGTCATGGTTTAGTACGTAGCTGTGATTTTTGTATCCTAGACCCACAAATTTCTCTCACAGGTATTTCCCCAGTGACAATATCTTTGTCACACCGCCATCTTTAGTTTCACAGGAAGTCGAGCTTGCTGGTGTTACATGTCTCCTTCTGCCCCTGTGTTCGGCTTCAGCGACTGCTCCACTGGATGGGAAAATTCCCATTCCTCCCTGAAGCACTTTGTGACTTTCCTGCTGCTGGGTCCATTTGTCTTCCAATACAGCCTGACAGTGATTTATTAAAATTCTTCTTAACAAAAATATTGTTAGAGGGAGGGAGGAAATATCAAAGCTTTTCCATTGAATTAATGGCATTTTTCCTCAGGCAAGCACAACAAAAAAATGTGCTTAGCACCAAAAATAATTCCCCACTGAATAGCCTAATTAGGGAGAAAGGAAGCTAATTGGAGTCTGTCTCAAAACAGTATTCCTATCTTCTTCATTATTTATTAACAGCGCCTCTAAAATTGTGCTTTTTCTCTAGCACTTTGAGACAACATGATGTTATGAAAATGTGCTATACATATAAAATTGAATTGGACTGAATGATCACTGACAGTTATTGTGTGGAAGGAATCACGGAGTCATGGCCAATGTGTTTAAAGCTGTGTGTTTCTAACTGAAATGCATGAATGAGACAGATAATAAATAGTAACCCCCCCCCGCCCCCATGTCATTGTCAAGCTCACTTCACAAATACATATCCCTGCTATTCCAAGTGCATACAAAATGCATTCTCTTTATTCCAATGATCTGATTTTTCTTGAAGGTCTGAGGAGTAAATATCTATCTGTGGTTCCTTTATGTTGGCCAGTCTATTGGAGAAGTAAGTGTTTGTCTGGCACAGATGTTCATGCCAGAGTTCATGTTTGTGTTCACTATCATGGAGGTCATTATACAGTATTAAGCTGTTTTTAGTGGTGTGACTGAGCAAAATATCATCGCTTGGTTAGGGAGCAAACATTAGAGATACACGCAGCCCAGACTCACCGCTCCCTCACAAAACCCATCTGTTATACAGTAATCTCATTAGAAAGAGGATATTTCTTTTTTCTTTTTGACAGTGTCATTTTTTTGCAGCGTGCACTGGTATTATAAGTAACTAGTAGTAATTAAATGATGTGTTTTAAGGGAAGTTTTCTACTGTCCTTGCTTACAAAATGAGACTGTATCTTTAGCCTCTGATTCCTCAGAAAGTCAAATAAAAATCTCAGAATTTATTTCCCTTTTTTTGCAATTCATCTTCTGGCCACACCCCCAAGCCGCCACCCCCGCCATACCGCTAATGTGACGCACGGCAGAGCCCTGGGGAAGCAGCATCCTGCGAGATACTTTAACATTTAACTGGGAATTATCAGCATTGTTGTTATTGTTCTTACAGACATAGACTGTCTGGATTTTAGGGGCTTTGGTGAAAAATGTAGCCCAGCGTACAATGCAGAAACGCCACGCTTTGCATTTTTAAGAAAGATCTGAATGACTTGTTTTATCTGCAAGCCTTGGGGGTGGCTTGGGGGGGGGTGGGTCTACAACACTGTATTGGCAGAATGATGTCCCTGTTGGGTCCTTAATTACTCCTGGGGTGCTGTAGATTGGCTGAGCCTGTGTGTGTATGTATCTCAAAGGAGCCCAGACTAGGACATGTGAGAAGAAGCTTATTGATGTGCCTGTACTCATGCTTCAAACTGGCAAGACAGACTTCATTTCAGACTTTTGCTTAGTTTGCAGTTGACTAGCTTTACAAGTGCTCATAATTCATATCCCCTGTTGTATAATAACTGTATTCCTGTGTACTGTTATGCTTTTATTACATGTCGGATATTTTACAGCACAGGAGAGACAGCCGTGCTTGTCACTGTTCACGTTCATTTTCTGGATGACGTGTCCCAGTTCATCTGAAAAGGATCCTACAGTAGCTTGCTTCCCTCTTGTCAGTTGCACTATGTAGAGAATTGACATGAACAGAGCCTTGGCAGTTGACACAAACGGCTAGTATGCCATAAAGTGCCACCGGCCAGCAGGACCTTGGCTGAATCATCAACAGGACAGGTGCAGATTGATACCAGTACTATTGGGGTTACAGTGGGAGTGTCATGCTATTACCCAGTGTGATGCTGCAGTTCATAGTGGGCTGTTGCAATCAGCCAAGACATGTTAGACAGCCAGAAAAGATTCTGAGTGTGAGGAGCTAAAGCTGCTTTTACCCTGGGTGTTAGGATCTGTCCCTGTCCTGCCCTGGTCCATGTGTCACTTCCCCATTTGACCAGTGGGTGCCGCTGGGCATTTTGTCTTCCATTATTCCCCAGGTTTGTCAGTTCCTAGTGTGTGCTCTTGTTCCCTGGGCTGCTGCGCGGCTCAGTGGGCTGAGACAGTGGTTGTGAGAAATGTATCTCTGCTGTCCAGGGTTCCAATGTACTATTCATAACTTTTTTTGCTTTTCACCCCAGCTTCCTTATTTTCGCACCTTGATATCTCCTTGTAGTTGTGGTCTGTATCCATGTTTCTAGTCTTTCCTAGTGATTCTTGATTATGCACACCTGTTTCATGTTAGTCATATTCCTTAGTGTTTCATAAGTGGCCCACACCTGTCCCTCGTCTTACCCTCATTATCTTTGTATATACCTTTCTCCTTGTTCCTCACTTGGTCATTGTGTGTTTGTAGCTGTTGTTGTCCCCTGTTCACTGTTGTTCCACTATAGTTATTCCTGTGTTGTTCCCTGCCTTCAATATTGTTCTTCACCTGCTGTTTTTTTACCCCTTATGGTCCTTTTGATTTCTTGTGTGCTTTTTGAGTTTAAGTCCCATTTTTTGAGTAGCAGGTGTGAAGATGGCACGTATGTGTAAGCTTTAGTCAAATGCATCAGCAGCTAGATGGAGTTGAAAATGTCAGTTTTGGAGTGTGGATCATCTGTCCTTTAACATGCCCATCTGTAATACTGGGTTTATTTTAAAGAGACTGTGCCGCCTTATGGGAGCTCCCTGTGATGGTGTGTAAGAGTATAGCTGTGTCAAATGTACAACTCTCTTTCACACATGCTCTGTCACTATTACTGAAGTGTTTTGCTCCCCTTCTGGTGTCAGAGTTTTTATTTGGCTACAAAGACGGAAAACTTGGCAATCCTGAACTCAGGCCACCTTTCTGTGGTTAATACCATCAGGCAAGCGTCAGTGTGTTAGGCTGGATGGCAGGAGTACGCTCGGCATGCAGATGCTCAACTGGAGAAAATAAAGAAGATCATGAGCCACCACAAGCTTCAGGTAGCGAGTTATACTCCAAATCTCACAGCCGATATCCAACCGTGATTCTCAATGAGGAAAGAGGAATAATCGTGCACCAATTCAGGGCCAGAAAACAAGATCCCTGTATGATCTAGGCAGCCATCATGTGATATAGATCATGTGACATGATCATCTAGGAAACTGCAGAGTGTCTTAGCCATATGAGTCATTATAGCAGGTTAGCGTGTTTCTGACACATTTAGGGAACAGACAGGGAGATACCTCCACAGATGGCACCAGTAGCAGGTGTGAAGATGGCATGTATGTGTAAGGTTTAATCCAGTGCATAAACAGCTAGATGAAGTTGAAAATGTCAATTTGAGTTTCTTTAGCCACGGAGAATGGCAGCTGCTGGATTGAGCTGCCGAGGATTTAAGAGCTGCCAGACTCTTCCAGGAGGGATACAACAGCACCAGTGTCTGGGAACAGGGGCGAGCATGCATCAGATTGTGCTGAGGTTTATTGAGTAGCCAGGTCACATAAATCAGATGCTTAGTGATGGATTGAGTCACCCTCCTACTCAAAGTGCTGGAAAATTATTTCCAGCCAAGAATCACACTCTGAGGAGACATAACTTGAATTTTTTAGAAGAGGTTTTAGTGTACCGTCTGTCCGTGGTCAGGCAATAGGCTAGTGGCACCTTAAGCATGCCAATGAGAGATAGGTGATTATTCTTGGAAAAAGCAAAGTACTGCTGGCTCTCTTGGCACACGGGAGAATGGAGGAGGAGGTGGGAGAAGCTCGCTGTCCGTCTGGCCAGTGTCTGGGCCGAATTTCAGGGTTGGGGCCCTACCTCCACCAGAGTGTACCATGTCAGACCGCCCATGATCCTGAATGTTCTTATTTCCAACATTGACCTGCCAGACAACTGCATATTTTAACACCAGGCCTGGGGTGGCGCTATAGAGCAATGCTGCTCTTAAAAGTCACATTTATGATGTGTGGAATGGATGTTAAAAGAATAAATAAGAAAGTCTGAATATTTCCAGACTTTCTCATTCAACTATTCTTCAAATCGGCTGGCCATTTTTATCATTCTGAAAATGTGTTTATGTGAAATCTTTACTCCAACTCCTTTCCAACTCCTTGCTACTTTTCTCCTGGCCAATGAATGATTGAGGTTTGCCTGCATTAGTGAGTGGAGCCTCACAGGAGCCTGTGTGTTGCAAAAATGTTCAAGTGTTACGTGGCCTTATGCACGGTACCCCTACGCAGCACCTAAGGCTGGCTCCATAATGAAATATACATCACCTGTATATCATAATCGCTGCGTACCCTGTCACATATCCAAGTGAAAACCAGTCCTGAAATACTGCTCCAACAATCAGGAAAAAACAAATTCAGGGCCCTGGACTACAGCCCAGGTTAGTCTGTGCGTAGTGCAGCCTTGGCCACACATCAGCCATTATGCTCTTCTTTGAGACCCAGACACACATTCAGGTGAGAGGGAAGCCTGAGGTCCGAACGCAGGACTAGCCATTATCTAGCACCCCTAGACTTACCAGGGGGGTTCGGGGCCTAGCTCAGGGGCCCAGCGGAGGGATGAGTATTCTGTTAGTCCTCATTTGTTCTTTCTCTCTGCCATTTTTTGGCACAAGCCTGCAACCAGTGGAAATGATACAGTAACCCAGCCTCAGAATTTACCCCCAATGCACATACCCTCAATGTACACAACCATGCACACAAAAAGCACGCTACTATGGAGAAGTTCTGCCACAAACATTGATATTATGTCACATAATAATGTCCTGTGAAACTCCCCATGAAAATACTATAAAAAATATGTCTAGAGATGTAATTTCACACAATATAGATTTTGAGAATTTTATCAAACACCTGTCTTCTGTATCTATGGCAGTGAGCATGGCAGCTTCCCCAAGAAAGCTTTTATCCTTGGCTTCCACAGTCACTAAAATGGATTAAATGCTTGATAACACGTCAGTGTTACTCAGGCTCTGCCTTATCCTGCAGTGAAAAAATAGCAGTAGCTTTGATTGTTATGATAAATCAAATTCAGTTCAGTTGCTTTTAAAACTGATTCCAGGGACCTTTCCTTTCCTTGCACTCCCTATAATGTCAGTACAACTGTCTGATGGAAAGAAAATATGCTGAAAAAAAACAAATAAAAAAAGCCATTGCAAAGCAGTATTGTTGCCATAGATGTGGCAGAAAAAGCTGAGGCAGCAAATTGCAGGGATTCCAAGAAGCAATAGATCAAGCTTCTGTCTGGAAAGGTAGAGACCAGCCAGCATGGGGCTTGGCCCTTCGTTGGGGCGGGGCTCGGTCCTTCTCCGACATGGGGCTCGGTCCTTCGTTGGGGCTGGGCTCGGTCCTTCTCCGACATGGGGCTCGGTCCTTCGTTGGGGCTGGGCTCGGTCCTTCTCCGACATGGGGCTTGGCCCTTCGTTTGGGCGGGGCTCGGTCCTTCCCCGACATGGGGCTCGGTCCTTCGTTGGGGCTGGGCTCGGTCCTTCCCCGACATGGGGCTCGGTCCTTCGTTGGGGCGGGGCTCAATTCTTAGCCGGCATGGGGCTTGGTCCTTAGCCGGCATGGGGCTCGGTCCTTCGTTGGGGCGGGGCTCAGTTCTTAGCCGGCATGGGGCTTGGTCCTTAGCCGGCATGGGGCTCGGTCCTTCACCGACATGGGGCTCGGTCCTTCACCGACATGGGGCTCGGTCCTTCCCCGACATGGGGCTCAGTTCTTAGCCGGCATGGGGCTCGGTACTTCCCCGACATGGGGCTCGGTCCTTCGCTGGGGCAGAGCTTGGTCCTTACTTGGCATGGGGCTCGGTCCTTACTTGGCATGGGGCTCGGTCCATCGCTGGGGCAGACTCGGTCCTTCGCTGGGGCAGAGCTTGGTCCTTACTTGGCATGTGGCTCAGTCCTTGTCCGACATGGGGCTCGGTCCTTGCCCGGTACAGAACTCGATCCTTATCTGGAGCAGGCACCCATATTCATCTGGCATATAACAAATTAAAAAAAAAACATTGTCTTAGACAGTAATTATGCACCGTAAGGAGCTGGCAAAGGAGAATTTTGTTCTCATAAAATGTGAATGTTTTGCAAGTTCTTTACTTTCGGGAAACCGACCAGGCCCTGGATGAAAGTAAGACAAAGCGATCGGTAGCGGTACTGGACTGGAACCACGTGGATACACACCCTGCAGGTCAGGTGCAATGGTTGCCTAGTGACAGCACCAAGTATTTTCTTCATATTTAAAAACAGCATCCACCCACAAAGCATGCATACCCTCCTATCTTATTAACTTAAGTGAGTTACACAGCATTAGATAGTGTAGCATAACCAACATTACTTATATCGATTATATGATTGTCCCATGCCAGAACTGGTGCTATTGTAGACTTCAGATATGTTTTGCGTGCAAGAATGTAGACTTACATACTGTAAACATCTAACAGTGTGGTATGTAAGAATCAGAGAGTATTCCTGAGAAAAGCATGCTGCAAGAAAATGAATCCTAATAGGGGCCATTCCAATGTATAGATATTTCTAAGAGATGCATCTGGGTTAGCGTTAAGTTACACATTAAATATTAAAACATTAATGATTTTCAGAATCATACTATAAAGCAGATATATAACCCTGGAATTAAAATGTATGGCTCCTTTCACTCACTGAATAAAAATTAAATGGAAGTAAAGTAAAATGAAAAGTGAAATTATTCATAAGAAAAGGGTAAAGTTAATACTGTTAATATGGGTCATGGAGTTCTTAGTCAGTGGTCCACATTTACCTATTTTATAAGCTGTGTTTATCTTTTGGGGGTTGCACTTGTCATATTTTTCATGTTGCCTTTCATGCTCCTTGTTTTGAGCAGTAAAACCCCATTAGTTGTTTAAAGCCTGCTCACAACTTTCATAGCATGTTCCAGCATACAGCCTGTGTGTTACTGGTGTTCTTTTTCCTGTAGTGTTTTTTATGGTTAATTTGCAAAGCTTTATATACAGCAGCACTGAAACACACTGGCTTTGTACCAGTTATACAGCAGTACAGTGTTATGTAGTATCTGTCTGTCACAGTCTAGGAAGTGAAGAAGACGCAATTAAAAATCAAAGTTTAATTGCAGCTCTGATTGTTGCCCCTGGCTCTGTGTGAGTGGAGTTTGTCTTTCCCCTGTTTATGTGGATGGTCTTCAGGTACTTCAGATTCCTCATACAGTGAATTACCATTTGCTTAGATGCTTCTAAACTGCCTGCAGCATGTGTGTGAGCGTGTGCATCGCCAC
The DNA here is from genome assembly GCA_026777045.1 of Hyperopisus bebe. Taxonomy (NCBI): domain Eukaryota; kingdom Metazoa; phylum Chordata; class Actinopteri; order Osteoglossiformes; family Mormyridae; genus Hyperopisus; species Hyperopisus bebe. The sequence continues at coordinate 5,999,937 of JAODJW010000038.1, forward strand.
GGAGCCCCCTGGCTTGTGCACTGTTCTTTCTGGAATGGTCTCCGGCATCCTCATATTCCTATGCTGCTGAAGACAGACAGGTGCAGCACTGATCTAGGCGTGTGGACAACAGAGGAGGATGCTGGCCAGCTGATGTAGCTGAGAATGTACAGGGTTCTACTGATAATGCAAAGGTTGTGGCTTCAAATCGCGGGATGTGCACTTAAGTTACAATCTTTCCTTCTAGGATATGTTGTTTGGATAAAAACATCAGATAAATGAGTAATTAAAGTGTTTATCAATATGTGTACTTGACCATTCTTGTGTTCTTGTGTACTTGTTTAACTTCATCTTCTATTGCTGAAGACCAATTCCAATTCTTAAAGAACAACAGTACAGTGAACTGTAAAAATTGCCGGATGTCGTTCCTGCCCCGCCCTAAATACATTGGTTGCATCCTTGCTAACGAGAAGAATCCCATGATTCATTGCATCCTGGGTTCCTTCTTGGGAGGCAAATTAGCAACCACAGCAAGTGCTAGGCTAGCGATCTGCAGCAAGGAAGCACCGTAATGAGTTTTTCACATTTGCATACGTCTTTTTACCCAACATGATGTCCCTGTACAGACGGCTGTTCTCAGCCTTCTCGCTCATGGGTAAAGCCTGGCCCATTCTCCTTCTCTACAATGCCACATTGTTCCAGCCTAGCCGTCGAGAGGCAGCTAGGCTTAAGCTTGTCAGAAGAAATCTCTCCCCCATCTTCCGCCATCGCTGACACTGCCCTGTACAATGTCAGTTCAGCGCTGCCTTCAAGCACAAGATGTCTGGATAGATTCATAAGGCAGCTTGTCATCTTCCAGAAAAACTCATAGTCACATATGACCGAGTGCTTTGTGTGTTGCAAGCTTGTGGTAATTTAAAACTTATTCTGCCTGTTTCAACTGTTCTCAGATTACAGCATCACTGAGTCAATACATTTCCTTCATTGTTACTATGCAATGTAACTAATTTCCCTTTTACAAAAGGCGTATCATATATTTATAGTACTAAGAAATTAAAATTATTATTTGTTAGCCAAGCTTTGCTGGAATCCATTTCTGTGTGCTGCCATTATTAGACCCGAAAGCTACCTGCTACCCGCACCGGAATGTTCTTGGTATTTTTCCAAAGCTAGCGGCTCTTTCTGCAGTCTTAGGCAGCCCAGCGCTGACCTCGGGATCTCAGGATGTGGCTTAGCTGTAGCTAGTGCTCAATGTAAGCTGTTAAATGCTTATCTAGCAGGTAACAATTTATATTTCAAAGCATTATAATCAAAGATTAAAATCTATTGCTACATCTCTTAAAAAACATGTCCTTCAGGAATAAGGAAATTTTGCATCCATTATCCCATGTGCGTGCTGGGATATGCATCAGGCTCATGATGGAGGCTGGAAAGACTGATATGAAACTATTTTTGTGTGATAATGAGGTATTCGACTAGAGAGGATAAAGAGCACCATCTAATGGTGGAATGGTGCCATTGCATTAGACTACATGTGACTGAATTATTAAAATACACAGACATATGCAGATACCCATGCATGCAGTTTGGGGGTAATTAGGCATATTAACAGCTACAGTTCATTAAGGTTCTTGAAGTGTTCTTGTGTATAGACACCCTTGAAATAAACCTTAGTTTTAAAGGTCCTGAAACCCTGTGATTGTTCACTAAGGAAAATTGTAGTGTCCAGAAAGTTAATGGAGGTGGAACTGATTTTATATTTCACTGTGATGTTCGGGTGATGTGTGTTCATTAGGTCAATAAAAGAGTTAAAAAGAACCTCGCCATGTTGCCATACACCAAATATATCATCCAGGTACCTAAAGCACAAGTCAGGGAGATGTTGGCTTTTTAGAAAGAGGGTTTCCTCCCAGTCCGCCATATAAATATTGGCGTAGACTGGGGCAAACATCTTGCCTATTGTCGTGCCCTGCACCTGGAGATACATCTGGCCATCGAACTCAAAGTCATTTCTAGTTAGACTGATTTCCAACAGTTCTAAAAGTTGTTTATCAGGTCTGTTTGGCATTGGATGTTTAGAAAAGGCTTTTTATACTGCTTTTAGTCCTAAGGATGTTGAGATGTTAGTATACAAGCTATTGATGTCTATTGTAAATAAAAAAGGAGCCTTCCCTCACCTGGACCCCCCGTAATTTATTGATAAAATTGTAGGTGTCCTTCAGGTAACTACTGCGGTGTTGAGAAATGGGGTTTAAGAAATGGTCTATGTACTGTGTTGTGTGAAATAGTCCATTATTGGTAGGTATGCCCACTTAGCAGCTACTTCCTATTCTCTCTCCCTCCATATATCCAGTTTTTGTAAGAATGTTTGCCTGCCTTGTACATAGTGTTCCTGTAAAATATGCATTTTTGTGTCCATCCACGAATGGGTATTTGCTATTAGCCTTTCTGCTGTAATATTGGTAGGTATGGCTGGTTTTACAAATTGAGTTAATTTATTTACCTGTTTCAGCATTCCTGCCGGGAAAACAGTATTTTGTAAAGCTGTTTCGACTGTGCCCAAATGGTAATTTGTATAAGCTTGAAATACACTTTAGTGGTTTGTTTATCAAATGGATGTGCTTGTGTCAAGTTGATTTACCCTGGGTTCCATATTACTGGCCTGACTGAGATCCGCTAGGACAGTGTATCTATTTAACTATTATAAAACTGCCATTCCAGAACAGGGCCCTGAAGGAAATTAAAATATTCTCCCACATTTATGATGGTAGTGTCCTGGATCAAATGGATGTCTCACACGGAGTCCAATCTTTCCCTCTGTGTAGGCCGTCCATTGGCATGTTGAGTCCAGGGCTAGAGGCCTAACGTCGGGCCTTCCCTTTTTGGGGGGGGCATTGCTGGCGTGCCTGCTCCTTGGGACAAACTTGTGGATCTCCTTGGTGAGTTTATCAATATAGTTGTAGTCCTTATGGTCCTTTTACCACCCAGTTTCTTCTCGGGGAGTTATAACAACCATAGCTGTTCCTGTTTTATTTATTGGACATATTTTATTTATTTTATTTAGCAAGGACAGCACAAAAGACAATGTTCCATGTGAGAACAATGCAACCATTGTTTTGTACAGAGATTTTCTAGCAAAGGCAAATTTGTAAACCTAGTCCTTGGTTGGACTTTTAAGAACAGACAATAACTGCAATTATCGAGCCAAACACACACACACATTCATACACACACACACACACTCAAGAAATTAGTATAAATTAAGTAATATAACTAATATAAAACATCAGTGTTCACAGGTTTGTTTTTGTTTCAGCCATTTTTTCACCTGGGAGTTAAAGACCCTAACATTTTAATTCCCCTTGGCCCTCCGAGGACTGGTTAAAAATATAGACTTTATTATATTTAAAAAAACAAGGGTATTTCCCTTGATAAATAAATAAAATAAATACACTGTTTAAATCAGTTTCAGGAATCTCAAAGTCCTAACATTTTGCATCAATGATGCTTCATCAGAAGAAAAAAAGAGGCCTCTAGCGGAACCCAAACTAACTTTAAAGTGTAAGTGCTGATGTGACATTGTCATGTGAATGGAAACCCCAGCCCCTCCCTCCCCAGGTAACCAATATCATTTCCCTTCCCCCACCCTCCCCCCTCCCCATTTTTTCTCCAATCAATGTCAAGAAAAGAGGAAAAAATAAGG
>JAODJW010000038.1:6015639-6028553 GCA_026777045.1 Hyperopisus bebe
GGGGGGGGGGGGGGGGGGGGGGGGGGTGTGATTGCTGACATGTAGCCCTGAACCCCAGAGAAGGAGATGGTGAGAGACCCTGATGCATGGCTCTTTATCACTTGTGCTCAGGCTCCTTCAATACCAAAAGAAAATGCAGAGTTGGGGCGGGGTGTGGCTCTGTGCTCGTGATCAGAAGGTCATCAGTTCACATCCCATGGCTGGCAAAGTGGTGCCACCAGTAGGCCCAAAAATTTGACAGGGGCCCTGAAAAATTTGGAAGATGATTGGATTAGTCTGGGTTGGGGGCTCAATATGATCTGACTTATGGGGTCCAAAATGCCTGGAAGTGCCACACAGGGGAAAAGCTAGACATAATGTCCCTTTGGGGCCCCCCACCCCTCTTACATTATATAATATTACATATTTAAGGGCCCCTGTAAAATGCTGGACCCCCTGAATCTGCCAGGGTATCCATGTCCCTACTGCACCCCTGGATAGGGCCCCTGTCAAGTGCTGGGCCCCTGGATCTGTCAGGGTATCCATACCCTTCCGACAGCGCTGTGCCACCGTGACACAGGATACTACAATCATATTTCAACTTGTTCTGATTCAGGAATAAAGACTTTCTGAAACAGCAGCAGGCCGTAAATATGTGCCATCTTAATGAAAATGTTGTTTTTCTATCTAAAATTTGTGCTGTTACACTGCTGTTAGGGCAAGGAAATGCGGCTCTTCGTTGTAAATCGTGACCGTGGGTGGAATCCGAGGGTCTCCGAGCGGATTGAAGTGCAGGCGGCCGACAGTGAGCTCAAAATAGCAAAACGGACGAGACGAGGCCGCATGACAACAATGCGACACAAACTTCCTGACGTTCGGGCTGCCAGTCGTTTACATGATGCCCGGCATCTAGGGCGGAACACGGATATCCGAGGCGCTGCTGCAGGATACTGAATTTAGGAAGCGGGGAGAGAGGACAAAAAATGTCTCTAACAAGCCAATAAACAGGAAGCTCTCAGGAGGAAAGGAAGATTCAATTGTGCATCGCCTTTAGGGACAGAGGGACACGTCTGGCCAAAACGGTATCATTTCCTACCTCTTGGTTACATTTCCTCATTCTGTGGCCGATTCGATTCGATCCACTCCGCCCCTCATCAACCTGCAGAGCAACATCCTGTCTCTTGTAGCATGTATGTTCTGGTATGTGTATCATATCGGTGGATGGCTATTATCAGGAAACATTCATTAGCCGTTGGAGCATTTTCGTAGGATGTTACTCCTCACGCAGGAATTTCAGTGGTGTCCCCAGCTACCGTCAACAGGCAACCATCCAAACAAAGCTGCGCGTGTGGTCCCATGTCAGATACAATGCAACACAGTCTTTGGCTGCTAGGATTGAGACCTAATTAGGGGTGAATGTTTTTAGCCGAGTCCTTAATTAATCTTTCTTATGCGGCACCACCAAAGCAATGCAGTACTGCATCATCCACATGACGGCAAATTAAGTTATTGAAATTAATTAATTCAGAGGTCAGAGGAAGCTCATGCAAGACAGACAGAACATGTAAGAAATATTCTGGAAAAAGTTCTGGGTGGTCTATAAAGGTCTCTAGAGTCGGGTGGAAGTTAAAGGTACGAAACAGGGCTTTGGTCGATGGAAGACCACTGGCGCTGGTTTCGGTCTTCTTCGTCATGCTTTTACACATCCTTAATAGGCCTGGCCGAGGATTTACACGCAGCCCAAGCTGACCCCGTAACCTCAGAGGATGAGTGTCGTGAACTTTTCTCAAAAGGGCAGCTGAAAGAAAAGCTTCATGAAGTAAGCTTCTCTTTTTCCACATGATACCGTTTAGGGGTCCCTGCCAGGGCCGCCCGTGACCCACTGCGGTCTCCACACAAACTGGGGCCACTGGGCCTCAAAGCCGCCACCAGCAGCCTGCCGTCATAAAATGCCAGGTCACCGTGCTGTTGGGGCCCCTCAGACTGACTCCGGGGACCTCCAGAGTCTGGACACATTCTGTGGCTGTGACCTCAACGGGTCGTGCTCTTTGCTGAATTTGCCAACACTTTTCCAAAGTATTGTCTTTGTGGGTTCAGAACATTGGAGATTTTATGTACATCCCACAAGTGTCACAGATGAATAGTGTTTGAAGTGTAATCCATACATGTGGTCCACCAGGTTGCTGCTTATGCCAAAGAATAATGCTGCCGGAAATTATCTGCGTTTCACAAGAATTGCCTCACAAAAATGTACTACAATCTAAGTGAAATAAAATGTTAGAAAAATAAAAGCATGAAAAAAGAACCCAAAAGAACTGTCTTTTACGTTTACATTTTATGTAAGTCTAAGCCAGTGTCATTTATATTTTACATTTTACATTGTTCATTTTCTGGGTTGTAAGGGATAACATTCATTGTCAATTCAGATTAGTGCAATGAAAACGGTAATACCATCATGCAGGAATAAAGCTGATTTTGCAATGATCAGCCAAGAAATGGGACCCATTACTTCTATGGACACACCCTGAGCACAGCGGAAAAACATAAGGACACTTGTGGACATGCCCACACAGAGGCACAGACAGACACAGCGATGAGCTCCTGTCAAACTGCCTGACCGGCCATCAGGTCTGACCACTTAAAAAGCTCTCCTTTCCTGGCTGATATTTTTAGGCTACTATTTCCCTGGCGTCCCTCCTTCCCGGACGATCACATTTCATTTAGCCCTCATCAAACATTTTAAGAGATATAATAGGTGCCGTTACTCTTGACTCACAATCCAGTATGTGTTTTTTGCATGGTCCACATGTTACATACATGGCAACTAGTTAACAACTGGCAGGCTGATGCAATTTATTCCTGCTCATAAATTGCATATTGAATTGTTTTAGGCTACTGACATGGCATTTTTGTATTGGTTTCCATTCGTATTAAAATCTTAATTGGTACAGTAGGCTAACATAATGCATGCAGACCCTAGAGCAGATAAACACTGAATGTTCCACCTCTCTTCCAGTGAACGTGCTGAATTACAGGAGAATAAGCTTTTCTAAAGGAATAGCTGACTAGACCTACAGCCATAAAGTCAGTTTCCAGATGATTACCCCCTGGTAAGAGGTGTTAATTAGGAAAAACAATGTTATAAGCATCAGCATTTGGAGGTCTGTGCTACATGAAGAAAAATATCTCTTCTCGAAAACACTATGTCACATTCAGTAGGATTCTTGACTGTTTGCTCACCACTCACTATTCCATCCTAACGTAAAAGCTGGCAAAAGTCCCATGTATATGCAAAAGCTACCCCTAAGGGAAACATTTTTTAGGTAAATCACCCCAGAGCATTCTTGGTTGAGGTATGCGAGAGGTCTGTACCTAACACTGAAGCCTAAACAGCGGATTGGGGGTACCTGGATGGAGGAGGGCCATTAGCGGTATTTTCTAGTTGCAGGTCTACCCTGTCATTACCCACTTTACTGCCTTGCAGCGTTTAACACTCTCCTTTCTGGTAAAGAGAAGATGGCATTTTTTTGGCCACTAGGACTATGACTGTGGTTTGACCCACATTATGCTTTAAGGTCCAAGTTCCCAAGATGACAAGGAGTAAACTAAGCAGAAACATGGTGTGAATGAAATGCTGGTATGGATTAAGCTTTCTGCTGAATTCATCCTAGACCACACTTCATGACTGTGAAATCTGCACGTCACAGGATGAGATGAGAAGAGATGAGATGCCTTGTTGGTTCCAGAGGAAAATAAACCAAACATTTGAGTAACAGCATTCAGGAAACACTGGGGCCAGAACTTGGATCCTTTAAGTCTACCTTTGAATCAATGTATCACAGAACTACCCCCAAACCCAACCCTAAACCCAACCAAAACCCAACCCTAAACCCAAACCCAACCCCAACCCTAAACCCAACCCAAACCCAACCCTAAACCCAACCCCAACCCCATGGGTAAAGGTGCAGGTAGAACTACAAGTACAATATATGTCATCATGCAACACATTCCTTTTTGCTCTGTGGAGTTTCAAACTGTTACTTAGAATGTAAATTTGAGTGTAGCGCCAATCAGGTATTCAGTGTCAAAGGTCAGCCACAAACGCAGAGCTGGCGTGAACGCCCCAGAAGTTATCTGCGTGGTTCCTCACATGCACGTGAGTGCTGCACAAGTGCTGCATGAGTGCTGCATGATGCAGCAGGTGCTCCACAAAGGGACATCTGATCAGGCTGGATTTAGACCACTTCCCGTCCTGCCAGTGCAGTGGCTCTGTACCCCCTACAGTAGCTCACCAATGTCCTGGAGCTCTATGCCAGCAGAGCACCTATCTATTAAATGCCATTCATGCTTAGAGAGTCAGAGCAGGAATGGGCTCAATCTCACCTGGCACACACACAAACACTGTTAAATATAGGGAAATAATAGTTGTCACCGTCTAGTTATTTACTGGGATGTACTATGCCAAGACACATTAGGCCTTGGAATGCCTCTTAGGGCAGCAGGCCAGGAAAGGGGGACATTTTCCAATTAAACAATAGTGGAGCACATTAAGTCTACAGGTGTTTAAGGTCTGTGATTAACTTCATAGGGGTTTAGACAATGGCAGCAGATTTGGCCGTTGGGATGGATGAGGAAACGAGGAGCTGGAAGACATTCCAGGCCATTTCCTCCGGCGGACATTATGCAGCCTTGAGGGACCTCAGGCAACTGCATATTTTCCAAGCGACGTTTCCTATCTAGCGGGGCTTGAAGGAATGTCAAGGTCCAGGTGGCAGGTGCCAGGCCAAGACGGACTTTCCAAGGATGCTGTGTAAACAAATCCGTCACTTTAATGCTCCTCACTTAGAAAACAAAGCAAACGGAATTTGAGCATGGATTCCGGCGTGTCATACATTGTTAAGAAGGATCTTCAATGCACATGTGCATTTTATGGCTAAGAATTTGCTGGGGATCTCCCTGTCTTTGACATTCGTCTTTCATAATCAGAAGCTGATTATAGATCTGTAAACAAAAAGCAATGGATTCATGTACAGTATGATGTGGCACTTCACAGATCAGTGGTTTCAAGAACAGGTTTCGATGGGAAATTGGATGTTTGTTTTGGTTCCAGTCGCGTTTATTTGAATAATCATGTGATTCCTACCAGTGTAAGCTGGTTGCATGCTGGGTGAGAGGGTAGCAATGGTCATTAGTACATACAGGCTGGTTCCTGTGTGTGCAGTTTGTATGTTCTCCCTGTGTAATGAAGATTCCCTCAGGCAATCTACAGACATGCTGGTTGGCTTTTGTAAATACCCTCTATTGAATGATTTTGCATGGCCAGTGATGCTTTGTAAGTTCATTCTTTTTGTCTTGCGCCCCCCTACTGTCTGGGACAGGCAACAGGCCCCCATGTAACTCCAAGTAGTGAATCTCTCACTCATGTAACATCTGTCTTCATGTAACATGTATGTAACATCTATCTTCATGTAACGTCCACGTAATGTCTGTGTAATGTTTACATAATGTCAATGTAACATTTGTGTAACATCCGTCTTCACGTAACCATATTTGTGGTGAAACTGGAGCATCTGAGAAACTCTGGAAGCTCATAAGACAAACTTAGCCAATTTAGACAAACTAACCAACTTAGACCACATATCTATTGGAGGAAATCCATCCATGGAAGAAGATCATGCAGACTCCACACAGGGCCAGAGCTGAGACTGAACCCACTGCTCTGCACTGCTCTGTCATATTTATTCATTATTATTTATCCATCCTTTAACTATGTATCCAGCAGAGGGTCATCCAGGGCCTGAGGGCTGTCCTAGGCGCACGAGGTGGGAGTCCTGTATGGAACCCCCGTTTGTCACGGGGCAGACACACTATGGAATTATGCTAAAGTCTATATTCTGTGCTAAATTCTAACAAATCCAAGTCTTTGGCCTATGAACAGAAAATGAAGGAAATCTATATAACATAGGAAAACGTGGAGACCACAGAGACACACAGACACACACACACGCACACACAGAAGGGAGGGAACTGAACCCACGGCTTTGGAGGTATGATGCAGAAAGGCGACCCACTGCTGCCCATCCAATATTATTATTAATAATTTTCCAAGCACTAATAGAAGTATCAGTGGTGACCATGTATATAGTTAACAGCTCCAGTGCTGTTTCTGAAGCTTGGACAAGTTCGCTTTGAACGTGTCCTCTGTAAACAGTGCAGGAAGAGCTCTTTAATACCGCACGTTTACATCTGTTCCCCATTAACAACCGCAGTCGTCTCCTCCAAGCCGTCTCGCTCTTGGCGTGCTGACAAATGGGGCTCAGTGAGAAAAGATGCACTTCGTCTCAAGCAGCGATACATAAACGCTTAGCTTGGCTACCACACACGTATCAGGGCATAAGACAGCACTGGACTCCCAGAGATTATCTGGCAATACAGGCCTCAATCTGCTGTCAATTTACACTTCAGTCTGCTGTTTCTTTACTTCATCTACATTTAATTGTTCCGCAATAAATTCCTGAGGTTTGTTTTACATACAAATTGCCTGTAACTGTTCCTCCTACTCCTTTAATCGTATGGAGTATATTAAGTAATTCCCCAAATCTCTTTAATTTGTGTCTCATTTAAAAAAGACTCAATAATGGAAAATTCCAGGTTTTGACCCTGGCATTTCAAAAAGTTAGACCCCCTCTGTTAATCTTTGTTGTTCAAAGGCAGCAGGACACACTTTGACAAAGGAAATTTAGCTGCCTGGTCTGAGAAAAGCTGCCTGACCCCTAGAGTCCATGATTACAAGTGTAAAAATAGTCCTGAAACGCAAACACTTGGCATTTTGGATATTTCAAACCCATATGTTTTATGTCTTTTATAAGAATACTGCTTTAGAAATCTGTACACATGGAATGACAATCAAGGCACAGAAATGAAAACCAGGAAAATAACCACAGCTGTATATGCCACATAAATTCTGTGCTCTATAGTCTTCTGATATACATCACTGATGTCCAAGGGTAAGATTCTGGGTTTATGGCAGTGTTCAGGCCACGAGGAATGCTCTTCTCTTTGACTGTTTGGAAATTATTTGGTGATGATTTGATTTTGTTCGGCTGTAATTTTTTGCTTGGCAGATTTAAGCTACCTTTGGACCTTTTGAGATTTATTGTTGACGTGTTTAATGTAGTATTTTAGCACATTGATAGGAGTGGCAGCAGAGTTTCTGTGCTCTCCAGTTACCTACCCTGAGATCTTCACTAATGCCATTCAGGTAACCCTGAAACATGTCACTCTTATAAGCAATCAAAGCAAAGGCAGCATCCCCAAAGGAACTTCAAATGCAATAAAAGTCAAAGATATGGCACCTTAGGAGTTTATATCTTATTTGATTTAAATGTGCTTTTATACATGAAACAGACTTACACTCCACAAATTATTAAATGATACTTTTACAAAATCATAAAACAATTTCCTTTGTAGAATTTCAGCCAATTTTGATCAAAAATTCAGTTTCAGGGAACACTGTGACATGAGCAAAAAGCATATTTCCTCACTGTTCATAAGGTGTTCTGTGGTGAATGCAGAAGATAAACGACTGGATTCTACAGCACATCTCCAGCTGCGCGTCGCACCTGATGGCTTCACGTGTGCTGCACCCTCCTCATGTTTACAGCACAGGAAAGAAATACATTAGGAAAACAAACCAGAAGAAATGTCTTCCATGCAACAACATCCTGATGATAAGAATCAAAATGACACATCTTGCCAACAAACGAACAGTTTTCTCGCGGCACAGGAGCCAAGTTCTTGGAACCGGTGATCTGGAATCAGATCTCAGATCAGTATGCAGAAGAGGAAAGGTGTTTCTATAGAGGAGGATGTTGTTTTAGAGACACAGTAAATTCCCTTCTGCTGCTGCTGTTTGTCTAATGCCCCATCGCCAGCTGTCTGTAATGCACAAAGCATCCGCTCCGGAGCCTTCTGACCCTTTGAACTGTAGGCTATAGATTTACCGCCTGTCCCAGGACACCAGGGTTCCTCCATGACCTGACCAAACGATGCACCTTGGTGATGTATTAACGTTCTGCTCCGCCTTTTAAATTTACGTTTACCTATTTGCCCCACAGCCCTGACCAAGATAATCAATATGAAGATAGATGGGTTAATTAATTAATTTATTTATCTAGAACATACAAGTGAGGCAGATGACACATTACAAGCACTGTCAAGGGGCCAATTTAGGTCCATGTACATAATAATAATTATTATTTATTTAAGGGCACCTTTCAAGACACTCAAGGGGGGTGTTCCACAAAGCGGGATTTCTCAGTTAGCTGGGTTAACTGGGTTAAGCTAGAAGTCATGACTGTCCAATAGGAATGCTCCTTACCTAAAATATTATTGGACAATCATGACTTCTAGCTTACGTTAACCCAGCTACCTGGGAAATCCTGCTTTGTGGAAGACCCCCAAGGTCACCTAATGGGAAATAAATAATAATAAACAGCAAAACAAAATGCCAAAAATAAGTATTGAGATTTTTGTTTCTAATTTCAGCCAAATACTTGACATGTATTGTCTGACAGAAGATAAAGGAATGCCGTTATTTAGAAAGTGAATTCCCTAAATAAGTATTTATTGTATCTTGTACCTAAATAAATTAACTTCATTAAGAATAATGAGAGAATTAATATAATTTGTAATCTAATGAAGCTGAAATAAATTTCAGGTGCATGTACACTGAGAAGGTCTGGAATCTTGGGCTCTGGCCAGTAACGTAATATGTTGCTTTCTTGAGTCTTGTCCACATATATGTTTTTGTTATAGGACACAAAAAATGCATGAACTTAACAATAGTATTATATGGGGAAAATGTTTTAATGGCTGGCCTTACAGGTGTTTCGCTGGAGAACCGTCATTTTGTTGCTCATCAATCCCTTCTTTTAAAACCTCGTGGGAGATTCGTCCAGCCAGGGGGGTGCTCAGACACCTGTTTTTGGTGAACATCACCCAGCATCTGCCCTCACCGCCCCCAGAAGCCCCCACTCACCCATAGACCTCTCACCCGTAGGAAATCGGCTCACAATTCCATGGACCCTCTGTCATATATCATCCCCCCAAAACTGTTACAGTGTCTCACGGATGTTGGCCGACCGCGGCTGCAGACACAGAGACAAAAACCTGGGATAGCTTCCATGTGTCGCTTCTGTCTTTATTTACGTTATTTATATGCTTATTTTTCATTTATATTATTCATTTTATTTATAATTATTTATATTGCTCTCTGCAATAAATACATCGAAGCTTACCTTAAAAATGATTCTCTCATGAAAAGGATAATACAGAAATTAAGACAATAGACATTGCCCTTCCCTCCTAAGATTGGGTTATGCAGAAGGTTGTAAGAGGACAGTCCTCCTTTAGGGAGAATAATCCACATCTCCAGAAGATCACAGTGAAAAGTGGGACGTCGCTCTTGTGAATCAGCCAGAAGAGAAAGGTTAAAGACTGCAGACCGCCAGTACTGGTTGGGACATATGGTTCTTCTCTCAGCAGTGTTGTGTGAAATTGCTCTAATTTACGATGTAAAAATTTCAGTCATCCCTTCAGAAGCATCTCCATCCACGATCTGGAATATACCTTCTCTATTTTTTTGTTTTTTGCCTGAAGTCCACCTCCTGGATTATATGTCACTTTAGCCCTTCACCTGAGTCGGGGGACCATGCTCTGAGTCAACGATAATTGCATCAAACCCAAGAAAAAGTCCAGGGCTTTCCCCACCGGACATGCACGGACATCAGGAGTTTCTCAGGCCACACCAAAAAAGGGTGACGGGTAAAAAAAAAAAAGAAAAACAAACCTCATACAAATATGGCCTGGTTGTCTGCCATCAGTAGAATTCTCTAAGGTCTGAGGCAGAGCTTTTACACATTTAGTGATTATGTCCCGAAACTTGTCTTTGGTGAAAGTGATCCTAGTGTAGCCGTTCACTACTTGTATTTCACAAATGCACACGTGCACAGTCTGTCGGGCTTTACATGAATGTACCCCCAGACACCTCCTCTACTACTGGAAATAGCAAACCAGTTTCCACAAAGCCTGTAAAGTAACTGGATGTTCCTGTTCTAAGGCAGTGCTCCTTGTCAGACAGACATCGGCTGAGACCAGGAGCTTTGCTGTGCGGGCAAATTGAGTGATGTGGTTCTGAACAGCTTCATGGCCCAAACCACCAGGCTGTCAGAATGATTTATAACTCAGACACTTTTTCTGAAGAAACTAGCAATTCATATGGTCTCTATAACAGTGTATATGTCAGACCCCCCCTGTACTTATCCTGCGTGTTCCTGGACTTGAAGGTTAATAATATCAGACAAAAGAATCTGGTTATCCTCAAAATTCTTATTAAGAGGATATTGCAGAAAAAAGCTCACAATGTTCACTGCAAAATGACTTACCAATTTAAGAAGGTTCAGATTATTATTTAACCATTTTGAGGGCCTCCATAAACCCAAGTTATAATTGTCCTGCACGTTACATACCAGATATACGAACAACTGAAAGGCAATCAGTGCTGTGTGATACTTTCATATGTGCTGAGAAGCAAGGAGACATGGGTTAGCTAAAGGGGCAGAGATGTCTGCATACAGAGTAGCTTACAGCAGTCTACATTCAGTCCGACCCCACAGAAGAGCAGAACCAATGACTGGCTTGCAGGATTGGTCCAGAACTTCTCTGACTCACTTCTCCATACCAGTTCATGATTCTCCTTAAAGACTGGCATCGGTCACCTTTCTAAAGGTAGTATACAGCTTCTGATACATTTTGAAAAGAAGATATTCAATTATCTCTGGCATATGTTCTAAGTACAGTTTTAAAGACAGTTTATTGATATGTATTTAGTTGGCTCTTGTTGATATACAATTGCTTAAACATTATTCATTTGCACTAAAAGCAGCCGTCTTTTATAAATGCACAGTGTGCTGAGCTGGCATGTTCTCCTGCCGTTACGTGGGTGTCCTCCTGCTGGTGAAAAAGTGAATTCTGTCACATGTTTACCAGCAGAAAGGTTTGTTTCACCGATGCTGTAAGTGCACTGTCCAAAGAAAGCTGCAGAAACATTCCTCACAGTCTCTCCTTTCCAAAGATCTCTGCTCTTTAATGAAAACCCAAATAAAACAGAGCAATTTAGTAAATTGACAATAAATGATTGTTTCTAATTGATGTAACAGCTTTCAGGCGCCTGTGGTCCTCCTGCCTTCCCACTGGATCAGTACATCATTCTACATTTTTAACCCATGTCCGAACCACCAGGCAGAGGTGGGTAGTTCAAGTCCGGAGAGTAAAATTCCGGACCAGGATTTCGTTTTCACCAACCAGATGAGTACAGAGTCACAGAGAACTCAAGTGGTTGGTTGAAATAAAATCTTGGTCTAGACTTTTACTCTCTGGACCTGAACTACCCACCTCTGCCACCAGGTATATATGTTAAAAAGACCCCCCACCCCCATCAGTGCCAGTGATGGTTTTTTCTTCTGCATTTTTCCCATTT
The DNA here is from genome assembly GCA_026777045.1 of Hyperopisus bebe. Lineage (NCBI taxonomy): Eukaryota > Metazoa > Chordata > Actinopteri > Osteoglossiformes > Mormyridae > Hyperopisus > Hyperopisus bebe. The sequence goes on from JAODJW010000038.1 coordinate 6,027,158, forward strand.
TGTGCCAGAGGCTGAAGTAACAACTTAATTAAAATTTCCGCAGACCTTTTCTTCAGCTTAGCCAGTTGTTCCAGGTCCTGTTTCACTTAAAACACAAATTTCTTCAAAAGCTCATTTAAACATAGATTATCATGTGTGGTGGAACAAAATATAGAGACCTGCCTATTCTCTTGAGAAAAAAGAAAGAATTCAGATATGGGTGTATGTTAATTAAACTTACAAGCAGCATTACGATCAGAAATTTGCACTCGGTAAAGGATTACATATCAGAACAGACGCTACATTCAAAATAATGTCAACATTTACAAAAAACTCACTGTATAAGAAAATTCCACTTGCAGTTTATTAGTATTTCTCTTGGTTTTGGTGGCTTGACATTTGCAGATAATAGGCTACATGAGAAGAGGTCACCAACCTGAGCTAAAGTGTGAAATATCAGAATGACAGAGAAATGGCAGCTTTGTCATTAGAGCATGGAGACCCTTCCTGATTCTGCTGATTACTATTTGTTCCTCACAGGTGGCTGTCGACCCATTAGATTCTCACTTGAAGGTGTCTCTCAGGTCCACCTTTTCCCATGAAGCCCGTCAGCATCGCCTTGCGCCTCAACCCCTCGGTGAGCACTTGGAGGTGCTGCTGCGGCAGGGCGGATAGAGGGGCGAGTGTTTGGCTGTGGAAAGCCCCCTTAGCCAAATGAGAGCTGGGTGGCATTAATCGACCGCCATCTCCGAGGCAGTTTGTACCTTTTTGTCCCTCCCTGCTCTTGTCACCTTACTAACCAGGGCTGCGTTTCCGGAAGCCTTCTTAGCTCCATGTCATTCAGAAGTTCTTTGATAAAATATAGAACTTAGGAATGCCGTAGTGTTAAGATGGCTTTGGGAAACTCACCCCAGAGCTGATATGCAGAAAATGGCATGTGTGAATATGTCCACTCTAGGGCTGGTGAAAAACTGACAGCCTCTCCAGTTCAGAGAGAACATCTGAATAAAAGTGCCTTAGTAATTAGTTCATATGGTAATAGTTCTCTAAGAGGTAACTTTTATAATAAAAATAATAAAGATATTGATATAGTCAAATAGCCTTCAGAGGCAATAGCTATTCATTATAAAACTAAAAAGTTTTTACCAGTTAAAATTAAAACGCATTTTAAGCTGTGTACAGATAGGAAAAGTCATTCATTAACTGAATAAATTACACAGCAAATTCTACCAGCACTTTTACTCTCTGCCTTCTTCTTCATGGCATTTCTCTAACATGGTGGTCAGTTAACGTGCTGATTACTCAGCAAAGATCTACTGATAGGGTATTGCATCTGCATCATTTAATGAAAAATGCTACTGATTTCTGTCTCTGTGACCCTGAGTGGTTAGACAATGGATGGAATGATCTCCATATG
>JAODJW010000038.1:6032148-6046000 GCA_026777045.1 Hyperopisus bebe
TATATCTTCAAGGTTTTGTTTTGATTCTCACCCCTGGTTTGTGTGTCTGCAGTTTCTGTGTATGAGTGTGTCGGTCATCTATATATTAGTCTCCACAATGTGGTAAAACCCTGTTATTTTGGTGTCGTGGGGACCATTTTTTTTGGTCCCCACAAGGGGAGAATCAGTTTTATAAAAGTCTGTGACTGCAAAAAAAAAGCAAAAAATTGTACTTTTTAAGCTTTTTATTTGGTTAGTTATGGTTAAGGTTGGGGCTGGGGAGGGGTTAAGGTCGTCATGGTGGGATTAGGGTTTTTCTAAGGTTTCCCCAGTGCAGTGTACAGTGGCACTGGCGATTCTATGTGCTTGGATTGTGCCCTGCAGTGTGCGCTGTGATTATATGGACAGGCTCCAGGCTCACTGCAATCCTCCACTAGATAAGCCGCAGTAGAAGATGCATGGTTGGGTTTCAATATGTTCTGTCCTATAATATAATAATGTGATTCATGTTAATGTTGTGCAATGGCCTTTAAGCAGAAGGAAAAAGCAAAATAGTTATACCTTCAACTTTATAAAAAATGGAATTAAGTTTGCTTGAAACTGAGTAACCATGGTGACTGGTGATGTCAAAGAAATTGCCATTTACTAGTAAAATTGTTCCTTCGCATAAAAATGATTTTGCCCTTTAAATTTAAATTATGTGGCATTTCTGGGTATACGATGGTCTAGCGAAGACTGTCTCTGTAAAAAGCACATTTTTCAGCTGAGAACAGACCCCTGCGAGGCTTCGGTCATAGTGATTCAATCTGTCAAATGGTCTGAGGAGCACAAACACGCCCTCTGTCTCTATTAGCCCCATTTAAAAGGTAAATATCTTTTTTGTGAGTCAGCTCCTGCTGTCCCACCTTTGCTGTGATCCGCATTCCATATCATGTCAATAACCACATAGGTAATAACTGTAAGCTTATTCTCAAAATGTTGATAAAAGCCTGAATTTCCTATCAAATCATTTCAGCCTTAGAAAGGCTGCAAATATCAGCAAAGTACCTTCATCTCTTCATCTCTAAATACTGATTAACTGGACCATAAGTTATTGTTGTTTGCTGTCTATAAACCTGGTTTATAGACATTTTGTGAACTAGTTACTGTACTGCATTTAAGTCAAACCATGACTGAGAATCCACTACAAAAAGAAAAATAATCTTGTCTGACTCCCCCAGAAAACTGCAGATCTGTTCCTTGGTTTGAAATTAATGCAAATAGCTAGTTTGGAAATCTGTATTTGTATGTTTTGGAACTTCCACTCTTCACAGAATGTGCACTACAATTTGCACCCCCCCCCCCCTCGCCCCAGCTTTAATTAATGGAGCTGTTTCACTTTTATCTCCAATGATGAAGGTGTGGGAAGAGCAGCCTGTGTGTAGCCATAGCGGGGGGAGCCAAAGGCCAGTGCAGTGTCAGCGTGGACGAGCCTGCAGTGAGATGAAAGCTTAGTTATTCTGGCAGCGTTGGTACTCAGGAGTTTGTTCCTGGGCTGGATCCTTCCAAACACAGTGACTTTATCTAGGGCCTGCAGCAGGGGGAGGTAAGGCTGTGTCCTTCACTCGGGATGGTCCTGGACAGCCTCAGATGTCAGCAGTTTTCAGTAGCATGGCAGGGATCGGCCGGAGACTCCAGGGAACATGTGAGCCAGACCTCCTAGCTTTGGATCTCCTATGTTCACTGGATATCGGCACCCTAAGCATGCTGGCCACTGCGTAAATGACGGGCAGTTACCTGGCATGTGTTGCCGTGGCAGCTTGCTGATTCGTTAGGTGGCTGCGATCCTTCATGTGGTACACATTCAGTTCCAGGTCAAATCTGCAGCATCAAAGCTCCACCGTCCCATTGACTTGTTCTGCGAGGTTCCACCTGGGACAAACTGGGAGCATGGTGACATTTTGCCAGCAGCCCCTGGAGGCCTCCTCACAGGTCTGTGACCGTGCCACATCCCAGACCAGCCCAGCGGCTCTGTGGAGGGGGATGTGTCAGGCAGATGAGGGGAGCAGGCCGGTGTGTACGTACAGCAGAGCAGTGCGATCTCTGCAGTGTGAAACCCGACGTGCACTGCAGAGCCATGTCACTGCTCAGAAAGCAGCAGCCTCACTCATCTCACTTTCATTCTGTGGGTGATACTGTCCGTAACAGGAAACGTGCGACACTGCAGCTGCAGGATTTTATTATCAGGGTTATTTATTATTCATTATTTATTGTTCTGTATGCTAAACAGTGATACATTGATAGTGATTTAGTACTTTAATAATTTAGTTTGTATCTACATATTAAAATGAGTTACATTGTCCCTGTTACAATATTTGTACATATATTATTCTTCATGTATTATTCCATTTTATTCATGTTTGTGGGATTTTTGGGGTGTTGTGGTTTTGAGGAAGCTTTTCTTCCAAACAAAAACAGCATTAGCATTCTCCGTTAGCCGCTCTTGATTTCCCCGTACAGACGTGTTTATTTGCACGTCTGGCCCAGCCGCCCGTGACTCCTGTCCCTGTCTTGCCGCCTGTCAGCCTGACACGCGCTCCTGCGATCTGCACCTTAGTGTCACCTCGCTCTTCTCGAATCGCAAATAATCCAGTGCTGCTCAGCTCAGCTGCGCTAATTGGAAGCGCTACAAGCAGGTGTGGGACTAAAGGAACGGCTTACCTCAGACAGTCATACTTCCTTGCTGGGTTTTGTTTGCTTTTTCACTGGCAGAGAACTGAGGTTTGCACTCAGGTTTTTGTTGCGATATTAAACTGTAAGGACAATATTATGTAGTGCTGACTTTAATCTCAAAACTTTGCCACCCTTAAAACCATCAAGAAATTAATTTTACTATGCTTTCTTAAAGAAATATTTTCCTGTTTTGCTACACCATTAACTTTTGATTTGCATCTATTTATTCAATAGATTTTTGTCCAACGAGACATACAAACGAGGCAGAAAGTGCGTTATAAGCCTCCCTGATTCAGTGCCAGGGCCGTACCGGGAAGTACCCTGAAACTGTTAGGGTATCGATGCCCATCCGACGCCCTTTTTCAGTACTAACACTGAAGCAGTGATTTAGTGATTCTGTTCTAACAGTGAAGTAGTGATTCAGTGGTTCAGTAATAACAGTGAAGTAGTGATTCAGTGCTTCTATAGGGACACTGACAGGTTTTTATTGCATTGTGGGGATATTTGGTCCCCATAATGTAATACACACATACAGATGCACACACACACACACACACACACACACACCTCAATAACCACATAAAATGTCGGTCCATCTTTGGGGGTACAATGATTAATAGGAAGCAGTATCTACTGGTAGTGTGGTTGCTAACAAGTGGCAAAATAAATAATATAAAGAGCAGGTAAATAAAACCATGATTAAAAGCTTTTAATGATCCTTAGAAGAGTACGTACATGGGTAAAATGCCCCAGTTTCCCTGTTTCTGGTCTGGTTGCTATGTAACCAGTCAGGAGTAATAGTGGTTTTTGAGGAGCAGAGTGCTCTACGCCTGAGTCCGTCGTGCCACCGGCTTGCCAAACCCACACCGGACTTATCCCTGTACCAGCTCGGCTTCATTCTCTATGACTCCCTCACTTTAATTCTTTTTTCACTCTGCTCGAAAGCCTTTGCCTAGTTTAATCACCAGAAAACTATTAAAAAAGAGAGAAAAATCTATTGTGTTTAATTTCGTGGGAAACTGAGGAGGAACAAAGGCATCGACCGCCCCAGACAAATGTACCTGTCCGCACTCTGGCATTTATTGGCTGTATTGTACCAGTAATGTTAGCACACATCCGCCCCCCCCTTCCTGTCAGCCCTGGCAGGGTACAGCTCTGGGTCTGTTGGCGTTTTAGCTCTGCGACGGGACAAACCTGAAGCTGAAATGCCGTAAGTGGTCCTCATGTTCACATGTTACACCAAGTAAAGTCGGTCCACCATATTACAAGACCAGCTATCCTGCTTCTTTAGGCAGGTGGGGACAATGGGGGCAAATAACAAAGAGACCTGATTTATGGTTTTAATATTTGTGACTCTGGGTCAGTCACTGAACACCACAGGTCATTTTCCGAATCTTTTTTTTTTAGCAATTGTTCACAGCTGGGACAAAAATATACATGTTGTACAACCTATTGGATTTAATGGATTTATATGTGACACAACATAAATTACCATTAGACGAGTGAATGGAAAGGACTGCACAATGAATCTTTTGCTATTTTATGGCAACAAAAGGAGCAACAGAAATGTAAAAGTGCATAAAGGTGAGAGCACATCAAAGGCAATGTCTGCTGAAAAGATATGACTTTTAACAAAGAGCTAGTATTGTGTCTTTATAAAGACATTTCCGGGTTACTATAAGATTGATCATTAAAATCGTTTAAGGATGTCTTTGCACATCCTTATGGAGCTTGTTTGTTTGTTTTGGTTTATTAGTTTAGGAGTTATGGTAAACTTGTTTGAGTCCTGATTTGTTACAGGAAAAAAATCTATTAAAATTGAAAATTGCTACAAGAACTTTTTTCCCCTATACAATGTCAAGGTTCAGTGGCAAACTCTTATAATTACTTTGCTCTTGCTCCAGTTACTGTAAGTCTATTTTCTGAATTAATAAAAAAAAAAACACAACCCACAACACAGAAAGAAACCGTTCGTACCGTTTTTTTGGATAAAACTCAAATCTTCTAACGATCGTTTAAAATCACAGACCGTGCATTTGTTTTGTTTTATTTTATTGCTGTTTGAAGAATCCCTTTGTTTAAAAAAATTTACAACGCTCACGCTTAATAGAAGAAGAATAGAACAAAAAGGAGAAGCCCAAGAAAAAAGAACTAGTAAACTTGGAAGAGAGGAAGTCACCTGACCTCTGAGAGAAGCTTTGTGCTCCTTCACAAATCTCTCTGATGAGACTATAAGCGCTGAACCCCTCAGTGCCCCCAGGAAGGGAAAAGCTCACCTCATATCCATCATGTTTCATCGCAGCGGCCCCTCATGTGGCAGGGTAACGTCAGAGCACGCCCTATCCTCCACTCTAGGGTCACTGTTTATTTCCACTGGAAGCCATAAGGAAACAGCAGGCCTCAACCAAAGTGTGTTTAGCGGTGTGAAGCGATGAAAGTTGTGATAATCGTAGCGGCATTCAAGTAAAGATGGACAACTGGCTCCCTCCACTACAGCTGGATGGCCGACTGTGTTTTGGCTGCTTTTGAACTCAGGGAATAAAGGGACTCTAGATGAGTCCCAGATCTGTGCTCAAAACAACTCTAGGAAAACATTAGGAAAATAAAACAAAACACGGAGCCACACTGGACTGTGAGCTGGATGCTGGGACCCAGGCGTTTAGAACTTCATGGGAGCGTATGAGAAGATGGCCTGAGTCCAAAGCTGTGCAGCCACACAATGCAGGCAAACTAAAGAGAGAGTTCTGTCTATCGCTGCTGTCAGTTCTTGTGTTCTGAGCAACCTTTGAGAGACACAGGTGACATCACCCAGATATATATCACCTGCCACCTGGCGTAACAAACACCTATCAGATAATAACGCTGAAAGAGTTCAAAGTGCCCCTGTCTTTAGTGTTTTAATATATCTAAAGAGATCTGATTGACTGAATCTAACTGTCTGATAAGGGCAGTTTGCACAGTACAAGAAAATACCTAAGATGCGTTGATGTCAGGACATGCTCTTTAAGGCAAAGATTTGCTATAATAATTTTTTATGTATTATCTCACTATTAAATGTTTATATTACTTCTCATAAGATATTTTTGTCTGTTTGGAATCATGCTTTGATAGCTGTTTGAGTTTTCACATGTACTGTAACAGGAAAACAGTCATTTATATAATTGCAAAAACAAGAACAGAGAACGATAATATAAAGAGGAGTATATGGGTATGCTGCTGAGAACACAAACGGTCATGTTCGACAGTGATGACGGTGCAGTGATCATCCTGCACATGAAGTCTGAAGCCCTAAGCACACATTGAGTTTAACTGCTCTTGGCTGCTTCCAGTGATCTGTCATTGAAAGAGTAAACTGGAAAAAACAAAGGTTTGTTTGTAACATAACGTGGAAGAACTATCCATCCGCTTTCAATAACCACTTAATCCAAAAGAGAGATCTGTAGGAAATCATAGCAAGCATGCGAGGCAGCCTAACATGCACACTTGCACACAAAGAGCAATTTAGAACGCTGAGTCTGGGAGCGCTCGTCTCGGGATTGTGGGAGGACACTGGAAGAAACTGCGTAGGTCGAGCTGGAGAGAAACGTACAAAACCACGCTCAGAGCCGTCAGCCCCGTCTTTACGTCCTGATCAGTCTACAGGGTAGGAAAAGTATGGTAAGGTAATTCTCTAGTTCCTGTCAAAGCTGTTTAATACATTATTCATGAGTATTGCACTATTTTGGAGCCCAACCCTTTGCCCATAGAATGAACCTAAGACTTTGAATGATGACTTACCTTGGAACAGATGGGCATTGTCTCTGTAAGTTATATATTTTATGCATGTTAAGTTCCCCTGCACTATTAAGGACTATCGGTGAAGGCCTCGAATTTCACGTGTTGGGAGACCCTTTACACTAAAGGCACACTGCTCTCTCATGGCGCATGTTTCATCGCATTTAACCGCCCAGCCTAGAAGCGAATGCAACATGTTCTAGCGATTCTGAACAAGCCATCCTGAGACAGTAGTAGCTTACATTTACTCGCATTCGTATTGTCCAGTGCCTGATATAAATCCATGCAAGATAGCCACGGATGGAGGTGTTTATTCTACAGAGAGAAAATAACAGTGATTGAATCATGTTTGTGGTATAGAAACAGAGGCATGATTGTCTAGGAGCATAAATGCAGCTTGTGACTGCGCGTGCGTGTCATTGTGAAGGCCTCTCATCCTGCGGCACAGACAGTTCAGAGGGCTGCTTAATCAGAGGTACCCCTGGCCGAACGCTATGCACAAAGTTTCGCTTTGCTCATTAGCTACTCTAGAAGTGCCGCAGTTTAGACCTCTTCAAGGCAGCTCCTACCTGTATGATGAGCAAACCCTCCACATCTTTTAGTGTCCACCTCTCCGTCAGATAAAGCGTAAGAGAGTCCATCTGCCCATTTCCATTTTATTTTTTTATAATAACTTACCAAAGGGACCAGTCAGTATATTACAGGATGTATTGAGGCTGACCTTCTCAGCGAAATGCGATAGTAACGAACCCCTGATCTGCTCCTGCAGCAACCTAAAGGATGACAAATGAAAAGCTGTATTGCTGCTCTACCTCACGGCTGACAGTCCCTCCCTATCGCAGCCGAAATGCTCAGTCGAGGATAACTCTGTGATTAAAGAAAGATAAGCAAGTGTGTTGGCCTTCTGATCCCAGACATCTGTGAGACAAAGCCTGGATCGTATTAAGCCAAGGTGCGGCAGGGTGCTGAGCTTCCTAAATGTGGCTCCTCGGATCTTCTACTGTTAGACAACTGAACCATCTGGAGGAACAAACTAGCAAAATGAAGATATCTGCAACTGCTGGCCACTCCGCCGGCCTCGGAGGAATGTTATCTGACAGCTATGCCCAAGGAACCTTTCATGTCAATACGAAATAGTCCGGGTGAAGGTCACACATCAGTCCATTGTCAAAGTGCACCGAGACGCGTCTGTTCACAGGTTCTGTCATTGGAACAAAACAGGAAACAAAAACTAGGAAATACTTGAGCCAAAGTTATAGACAAAGCAGATATTTTCATTTTTTCGCTATTGCTCAAAGTAGGTATAATTTTAAACATATTTTGAGGAAGACTTGAATTATAGATAAGTAAAGGAAGTTTTCTGAAATAATGACATATTAGATGCAGATTAAAGAGAGGAAACACAAAGTAAACAAAAACAGTAATCTGTGGGTATTATTTTGCATTCCGGAATCATTGGCTAATTCTCCTAAGATAGGGCTGGCGTGGTGATCTCCAGACTATTAATAAAAACGCCAGGATTACTCACTTGTAAACAATGACGACTACTTTGGTTGTCATTCATAGCAAGGCTCGTGAGCATCAGCACGGCCAATGAAACGGAAGCGATGATGAAAGTCTTTTATCCGCCCATTTCCTATAAACATCCAAGGGTTTCCTGTGGCAGGACAGATGTCGAGGAAATGCCGTGTGTGCCCTCTGCTTACGTCCTGTGTGATCGGGACGGGTGCTGCGCTGGTCTGCACCCCCAGCGCCTACTCAGAGGTTGGGAGTTTCAAATAGCAGTACACCTGCGTTTAGTAACAAAGAGTGCCTGTGGCAAACAACAACAAACAAAAACAGTAACATGCCCCAATGTGTAAATGACTGACGTGCAGTGGCAAATACATCATCGTTCAACAATAGATACGTTAATTAATCTGCATTGCGTCTGTGTAAACAAGACAAGCAATCAGAACTTATCACTGTAGAGAGAAAATTTGTGATTATACATTATTAGATTTTGCATTATTATTATAACCTTTATCATTCATCTTCTTCATCAATTTTTTTCTAGGCTGCGAATGGTTTATTATTCTAAAATTGAAATATGTTTTATAATTCATAATGCAGTAAGGTGTTCTTGACTGTAAATGGGAACAATCGCATTGTCTGTGCTTAAATGCACATTGAGTATGGAGCTGAACATACAGAGATCACTGCTTCAGGCTGGTTAGTCGAAGGCCACACGTCTGAAACAGACTGTGAAAGACTTTCATTATGATCCCAATTTCCAGAATTGCAAATCACAAAACTATATAATGTGCTTCCTTCAGCATGACTAAGGCTGTATGAAAAAGGCTCTTTACCGACAAACAGAAAGACATTGTAACTGAGCAATAGTACACTGTGATTTACAGAATACACCTATAAACACTGGCAGACAGAGGCCTTGGCTGAACCTTTACACAGACAAAATGGTTTCGAATTTGAGTGTAGGATATGGGGCAGATTGCACCATCATTTTTTAAATGATTTTAAAGTCTGTGACTGTAATCAAAAAACGAAAGATGCCAAAAGTCATGTTCTTTGGTTAGCTAAGGTTAGGGCTAGTTAAGGGTTAAGGTTGTCATAGTTGGGATTAGGGTTATGCCCATAAAAATGAATGGAGAGTCCCCACAAAGATATAGATACTTAATGTGTGTGTCTGGATTGACGAGTGCTGGCCACTAACATGCAAGGCTTTTAAACTTCAGACAGACTTCTCTTTGCACGGCTTCTCAGAGGTCAGATGCAGGACTTGTTGCTGAGGCTGTGTGTGTGAGAGTTTCTGATCGCCACACGCCAGCATAGCAGCTTGTGTGCATGTGAACACATGTACGTCTGCGCAGATAGTGAAAACTGCTCTATGATGACCACTATGTGTCTGCTTCTTTGTAAGTGCCTCTTGATAAAAGTACCCGTCTGTTTGTCATCTTCAGTTAAAAATGAAGCTGCAATGGACGTGTAGATTTATACAAGACATGTGAGGCATTTTCTATTGGACAGCTTGGCTGACTTAATCCAAACTGAGCCAAGTGTTGCTTCTGTACGGGGAATATCAGACAGACTGTGACTTCCCAAAAGGGCGGTATTACTATGTCAGTTGTGCCATTTCTTTCACAGTCTACTCACTGGAGTGAAACAGTTTGTACGCCGCTGAGTGGAAGTTACTGTTCAGCGTGTTGGTTTCATGTGGATATTTATTCTGGCAAACAGATGAAAACATTTTTTACTGCCTTAAAAAGCTGGGTGGGGTGAGAATTTCATGGGCAAAATTTGATTACAAAAATACCTTTGAAGATTTATTTTTCTTTTTTTTACATGCTCACAATATGAAAACACATTTAAAAACATTATTGAAGTGATTATGAATTTTAAACCATAACTTCACGTGATAAATCTCTATTCATGTCCATTACAGATAAGCCGTGGCCACATAAAGGTTTTTTCGTCATAATTCATTGTACAAAATTTTGTAAATTCCTGTTTACTGCATGACAAATACTTAAAAGAGAAAAACCATGAAAGGCTGAACCAATCCACAGCTTTGAGCCACAAAAAAAAATTTGTTCCAGAAAATCATGTGAACCCCAAAACACTAAACCAGTAAAGGAAATAACAGGGTCGATCGAATCAGCTGCAGCTCACTCAGTCACGAACAGAAGCTTAAAATGCTTATTTTCTTCATGCCTGCATGACATTTGTCAGGAAGACCGGGCGCAAGCACTGTAGGGAAACTGTAACTCTGTGCAGCAGGAAAAGACACAAAAATAGGAAAACTGTTGTTCCCCTCTGACCTCCAGTCTATTCGTATGAGCAGTCACCTTTATTCCTGACAAAGTGTCCTTCCAAGCACCAAGAGTGCCGCTTGTTTGGTTACTATTCTAAACCCGCTCACCCTTCAGTGACGCCCCCCCCCCACCTCCCCTTGTGCTGTCAGTGGGAGGGTCAATGGGTGTGTGTAAGCTTAAGGAGGAGGGCTGCCCCCCTTCTCTGACCCGGAGTCCGTGATACATAAACCCCATGAGGGAGCGCCAGCACCACGCACACAGGGATCCTGCTTCGCTGCACATTCGCACCTCCGCTTGAACTTGGCTCCGCTGAACACACCTCCTTCAGAGCGCTTGGAGAGATCCTCCAACTCAGAGAGACACTGTCACCCTCGCGCGTCGCTATATAAATCCATCCTTATAGACGCGGACTGGCACACACACGCCTCACGACCACAAGCTCGGGGTGGTACACACACACACGCACGCACGCACACACACACACGCGCACGCGGTCTTGCAAAAAGCGAACGCTCCCTCACTCTCTCCCTCTCCTCTGTCAGTCTCTCTCTCTCTCTCTCCAAAGCACACACACACACAGACACACACACACACACACACCCCTGTCTCGGCAAAGCAAGTCCCAGGGAAGCCAGAGGAGAGTGCAGAGATGAATGTGAGGATCTTGACGCTGGCTGTCGTCTTGCTGGTGTCTCTGCTGGTGATCGCCGCTGCTGGTGAGTCTCACTGAGGGGAATCGCCACGGGCTTTAGCTGCCGCCCCAGCGCATGTTCTCAGCTTTTACCTGGGGGGGGTGCTGTGTGTTGGGTGCGGGGGGGCGCAGGTCAGGGAAGCAATTCCAGCTGCTGACTTAGCAGCCGTTTGGCGTTTCCAGTGTTAGAACAGCACCTGCCTATTGCCGGCACTGCAGTGCTCTCCTCCTAATTGTACTGCACTTATTTTTTCTCTCCTAACTTTGGGAGGGTATTGATTTGCCCAGTCAGAACTTGATATGGCGCGTTGGCATTAGCGCGTTAAGGGCTCCGGTTTCAACCAACGGTCTCGGAAGTCGAGCGCTTGCTCTGTTCTTTTGATTCATTTGCCAACCCTGTCTACCTAACGGACGCCTGTAAGCAACCATGTTAGAACCGCATGCGGGGGTATTATAGCATTGATATGGATCATGATGATGATGATGATGATGCTGATGATGCTGATGATGCTGATGATGCTGATGGTGATGATGATACAACTGGCATTCAAGTGCAATCATTGGTAAATGTTTAATGCAAATAGTGTCATACAAATGTTGAGAACGTGTCTGATCAACAGTGGATATGTTGCTTGCTGTGATTTAGCACAATAAACACCCACCTCTGCTTTATTCAGATAGCAAAAATATACCTACATGCCCTAAAGTAGCATTCAGTGATTATTAACCTTCTGGCAGGAGTTTCCCACAGGACAACTTATGGGAACAAAGTACTAATGGATTGATTGATAGCTAAAGTGATGCATGTGACAGTTGAGTGCGAAACCAGACGGGTCGTGGTAAATTCCCGTGAAAGTATCTCAAGATGAACACCAAGGCAGCCAAACAGTGAAGCGTGTGGCTTGGGGGTGGGGGGTTCAGGTGTTGAGATCCATGCTTGTTTCCGCTGAACATGAAAGCGCTCAGGCATCGGCGCTGCCTGCTTCTCTGCTTGACGTCTTCCACGGTCGAGAAACCTCAGCTCCCTGCCCGAGGCGTGAGTGGGATTTGTCGCCTATCGCTCACGTTGCATTCTGGGTAACAGTGGGGCCAGCGTGCTGCCACCAATGCGGCAGGGACCTTCCCGCGACCGCTGTGTCCTGCTGGGTTGCAGATGGGTCCTGAGGGGTTGAATGTCTCGGAAACAGTCAGTTTTCCCAGTTTGCTGTGAGACGGTGGGAACCTGCAGCTTGACTTGCATGCATCTTGCTTTTGTGTCTCATCACCACCAGTAGTGCCGGGTGGGGTGGGCTGGGCAGGGGGGGTTGGGAAGGACAGACCTGAATTATGGCATAATAGCTGGCAGTCATGCTTGTTCATTCTCCAAAACAAGATTTTAAATCATTAGAAAAAAAATAAAAGAGGAACTCATACATTGTATATAAAGATGTTTGCAAAGTAACAGCTAAAAACAGCTTATATTACAATTTGGAATCCTCTTTTTCTCTTTACAAGGTAAAATTTGGATGTATCCCTCTGTCTAAGATTATGCAGTCCTAATAGGATGAAACAACGCCCTTAGGAGTTTCAGCAAAATAATAATGAACATGCCTTTAAAATGCAAGTCAGATCTCTGAAAAACCCAGGTAACCAAAAAATGAAAGTTTGTAGCTTGATGGATGAGGGACCTGAGAGCAGCCTGGCAGACATGCACCCTGCCTTAGCCAGAGTCACCGAGCGAGGCCACCAAAATAACGGAGCGAGGCTCATTAAGCAGGGTCTCTGGCCGGGCTTTGTAGTAACCGCGTGCGGAAAGCATTAAATCATGGCTCCTTAATGTAAACAAGGTGTTCGGGTCCAACGTGGCGATTATTGGGGCTATAAAAGAAAACAAAGTGGCCGTGCTTCTCCACACGGCTCACTGAGACATATCCGCGGCCGGTAACATCACGAGACTGCTACTACGTCGCGGTGTCTCCGCGGCGATGCGACAGTGAGACCGGCCCCTGCGCGCCGCAAGCACCTCACACCGTTCAGATACACTTTATGAATACCCTGGATTTCCTCTAAGAGTTATCAATGAAAACGTGGCGGCGATTACGGGCAGGCACTGGATTAGCTAGCTGGTGATTAGCAGCTACTTCAAAGAACTGTAAACTGCAGGGGAGATTTTTTATGGATGGAGCGTTCAGGGTTCCTTCTTTAAAAAAGGGAAATTGATGCTGTGTGCTTTTGGCCCTGTGATATTAACAAAAGCCGGCTTGTTGGTTAATGTCATAAGGGGCCTGTGAGCAGCAGGAATATTCTCAAATGTGGTTAACAAAATGAGTTGTGTCGTTCCTTTACCTCATGGGACGGTTCTTACCTGAAGATAGGAAGACCACACCGCATTTGCCTGCTAGACTGGAAAGATGAAATCCACCGCGAAAATGGTGTTGACTTCTTTTTGATGCATGCAATATAATATATTTTACCGCATATCCGTGAAGGAACCTGCCTTGAACACAGAACTGCGTTTTTGTTCCCTAAAAAATGCAAATGAGCAACGCTGTAAATCTGCGTCACACTTTATACGCAGGATCCCTACACAGAAATGCCCATTTTAATTTTAACACTCTCAGACAAGAGTGTCACTAGAGATTTATGGGGGGGGGGGGCTAAGCCATCACTAGGGGTTCTGATTTCAATAAAAATGGGTGAGAACACACTATTCAAACTAATTAGTGTACATTAATTTGGAGGGGGGCAAAAGGCCCGTTAAAAAAGCCCTAGTGACGCCCCTGCAACTGCCACAGATTAGATGAGCTGAACACTGACTGAAATATCAAATTAGTTTAATTTATTTTATCTGTTGAGGAAAATTTTGAGGTAAACGCAAGATATTAGTAGGTATATGATGACATTC
>JAODJW010000038.1:6046100-6060030 GCA_026777045.1 Hyperopisus bebe
TATGATGACATTCATAGGTGTTTGATGACATTCGTAGGTATATGATGACATTTGTAGGTATACGATGACATTCATAGGTGTATGATGACATTTGTAGGTATACGATATCATTCGTAGGTATACGATGCCCCATTTTTACAGGAATTTGAAACAAAGTCTTGCCGTAACTACAGAGGGGATTTCAGCCTGTTGAATAATTTGGTGTATATGGCCATCAGTGTCTCTTAATGCAATGCAGAGCTTAGAAAATAAATCAGCTTACATGGGCCCAGATGCCGGGGGAGGGGGCGAGATGGCAGTGGGTCGCCGGGGTGGGGGGGAAGGGGGTGAAGGAGCACGTGCACGCTGAAATATTGAAAAGCCTGTAAAACTTCACAGCTGGTGGCCTCTCCCCTAATTTGCAGGTGGCCAGAAAGGGAAGGGTTAGGTACAAAGGAGCGTTACGGGACAGAGGGAGGGTTTCATGTCCCACTCAGCCAGCCGGCGCGGCCCCTCCGCATCGGACGCCGAGGTCCTGCCTCATTCCCGCCGACATAATCAAAGCCAGAAAGTCGGCAAGTTGTGTCGCTGGCGCACGAGTCCGGCATTAAAATGATTAACTGCCCCCCTTCTGTGCCATAAAATGATACATTTCCACCCACGTTTACACCGATCCAGTCATATTGGACATTTTTATTAAGAACTCAGGCAAGCCAGGGGAATAAATGGCAAGAGTAATTGAGTGAATGTGGCTGAGGTACTTTTATGGATCATTTAAGAGACATGGAACGGCTTACAGTTGCACTCAAACCGAACAGGTAACATTCATCAGGCTGGAAAGGACCCTTGTGAAGAAGCCCCCCTCCACTTTTGATCTTTAAGCATGCAGGCAGTAAGAGAGGTGGTGCCTGAATCATTAAAATGTATGACATGCTCTGACCACTACAGCACAGGTGGCGTCTGAAAGGTTACGCCTGTTTCCCCTTCATCTGGCAGGCAGAGTTCACCTGTCGCTTTCAAAGACCGTTTATCCTCGCTTTCCAAGCATCTGAGGCCTTTAAGCTGAGTGTTGTATCAAAGATTTAGTGCATCATCAGACAACATCAGGGGCACACGCTTCTGGGACCTTCAGGAGCCCCTAAATTGTCGCTCCAACAGTTTTTCTTCCTTTTTCTGGTGAAATCCTGGCAGAAACCTCGATGACTTAACGACCAGGCAAAAGTAAATGGATGTGAATGCAAACTCCCAGAATCCCCGGTGTTGTTTCTTGGTTTTGCCTCAAGAAAATTTGATAATGAGCTTGTGAGGTCCTTTCCTTTTCCCTTTCTCGCGCGTGGCTCCCTTCCAGGTAATTTTCTGCTTTTGTTTTTTTTTTTTTCCCTGTGCCGTGGCCTGCCTCACCAGCCTTAGACAGTGCACTGTGACCGGCAGCATGCTACTGCCCTACATTCACATGCGAGTTCCTCCCTATCCGTCATCGTCAGCGGTAATTGCGTGAGAAGAGGGAGCTGCGCTCTGCTCATTCTGAGTGGCAGGACTCTGGTGAGAAGTCGAGATAATGAGCTGTACAAGCTGGAGATTGTGTCCCAACTTCCTCACTTGCCTGTGAAGACTGACAGCTTCAGAAAGTCGATGGCGGTGCTATATAAATATATAAATGTGGAGACACTCGCTGCTGCGGGGATCCTTCTGCCAGTGAACAGCTCTCCAGCCGATTATTTCCTTTCTGATCCAGTTTCATGCTTCCTGTTAGCTAGACAAACAGTTGTAAAACTGACAGGTAAAGAAAGAACAAGCAGGAAACAGACGCCAACACGCTGAAGGAATTGGAGCACCTTAGAATGAGAGAAATCTTCCCATTTATATTTCGATCCTTTTGATTGGTATAATATCCATTTTTGACTATTTGCCAGTGGAAGATTCCCTGTTTAATACTAAATGTGACTTTGTTGTTAAATCGACAGACATTAATAAAATGAGTTATTGTATATATGTATTGTTTACCACAGTAAAACTATAACTGGATCACATGCTGCAATCTTAATATGCTTACATCTAGGTTTCAAAGAAATTTGCATAAAACCAGTGCATTTAACACCTCAAGCGCCAGGAGAAGCACATTTAGCAGAAGCGTTACCCGCATACAGGCCAAACAGGGACAAACATGCTTAAGGATCAGAAGAACCCAGTAACAACCAGCAACGTCCTCTTAAATCAAAGGGTCCATTTTCCCTTTATCACTCTGCAAGGAGAGACGCAAGAAGGTTCACAGGAGAGTTTAGCTGCCGCCCATAAAAGGAAGAGGATGCGGGCCAGACCAGATCAGGGTGACCATGGAAACAAGCCATCAGAACATCCCTGGACCCGACAGTGGTGCCTCAGGAGATTAAGGAGCCAAGCAGGGACTTGGACCTCGCTGGTGATCACCGTCACGCAGAGACTTCAGCTACTCCCGTCTCGAAGATTTCAGCTGCGAACAGAGGCTGCTGTCCACCAGATTAAATCCCCTTTAAGTCGGTTTGCCGCCTGCCTGGGAACACAGCAGTCCATCGGAGACATTGCATAAGACATTCTTCATATTAAAATGCTCCAGCGTTCCTCTGCATTAAACAGATGACCAACAGTAACCTCTACCCACAGATTCACCCCCATTCCGACTGCACGGCAACAACGTAGCACTCCCTCACGATTTATTAGCCTGTCTTACGCTGCTCAGCATTTGCGATTACACTTTAACTAGGTGATTTCACACTTCAGCATTAAAGGCATTTGTTATTTCCCACGCATATGGAGCACAGACCTTTCAGCTACAGTATCATCCTGCTGCCTTTTACGTACCTGAAATTCCCAGGTGGATGGGATGCTGGATGGGATGTTACCTGTAATGAACACATGATGGGTAACATGATGTAGAGGATTAGTGCTGTCTCGATTCAGCTCAAATATAATTGTACATGTGCCCCACTGGGACAATAAAGATAAACGTAACGTAAATGTTAATGAATACAGTTACATACAATGTTATCGTAACAAAAATCTTCAGCGGGGGTGACCAGCCTTTT
The DNA here is from genome assembly GCA_026777045.1 of Hyperopisus bebe. NCBI lineage: Eukaryota > Metazoa > Chordata > Actinopteri > Osteoglossiformes > Mormyridae > Hyperopisus > Hyperopisus bebe. The sequence goes on from JAODJW010000038.1 coordinate 6,049,142, forward strand.
TGAAACTGAGAGCTACTTCACAGGTACTGAGCCATAGAAGGGCTACCGGTTTGAAACGCCCTCCTAAACTTATCTAAACTTCATGTATAATAAACATGTTTTAAATGCCGTTTTTTAGATATTGTCAGTCAAATCTGTATGCAAATGTGATTAAAGAAGAATAGCAACAGGATAAAATTAAATTTCGGACGCTGCTCGCTGGTGAGTTGTGCTATTTTTAGAACAGGTCCGCGGGTGACTCATATGGTTCTTGGGGGCATCCTAGTGCCCGCGGGCATCATGATGGTACCCCCGATCTACAGTGTATAGGGATGCACCACGGTGTTTATTAAGTTACCAGAACCATAAATGCAGACACTTCAAAAATGTTTCCTGTGGAATAGAAATGTAATATAAGAAATGTAAGAAATATGAAAATTACAAGCATCAATAATGTTTATAGTGCTTGCAGTGTCAGCATCAAGATGGAGTAAATTAATATGTTAACGCTCATTTATATTTATTGACTTCTTCATAAATAAACAGGCTATTACAGTTAATGCTAATGCTAACATAGGCCAGGTCTAATCCGTAACACCACCTTATGAAGTGTAACACGGGGCTCCCTGCTCCGTTTCTCCATCCACCACGGGGCCCCTGGCCTGGCCAGTCGTGTGTGGGGAGTTAAGGAGGGTGAGGCAGCTCTTAGTTGTACCCCTCGTCTCTCAGTGCAGCAACAGCAGACAAGGCTCACAGCCAAGTCCCCCACCGGCTCAGAATTATCCCAGCAGCGAACCACTGATCACAGAGCAACCACGAGCACGGAGACATCAGGGAAAGCTGGGCTGTGCCTGGGCAGGGGTGAGGGTCTGCTTAAGATCTGTGAAAACCAGGAAACATGATCCATTCCAACTGACAATATCACTCTTTTCACCCAGAACCAAGTGCCTTTCAGAGACGCTGCCATGGAAACGTGGGTTTAAAAGTCCACAAAGCAAGGGGTGGCACCTTCTGCCAAGGGTCTGCTGTTATGGGTAGGCAGCTCACAAGCAGGGCCTACGAAAGTGGCAGGCAGGCGGCTGAGAGGCAACTGAGAATGCAGGGATCGGTTACTGGCGAACTATCCAATCAGGTGCATGACAGCAGGTGTCACCATCCAATCAGGCACGTGACAGCAGGTGTCACCACCCAATCAGGCACGTAACAGTGGGTGTCACCACCCAATCAGCCGCCTGACAGAGGGCGTCACCATCTCCAGCTTTTCTTCTCAACTGAGTGAATGCTAGTGATTTTTAACGTGTTTAATTTCAGTGTATACAGAAAACTAGTCCTGTCAGGAATCCATTTGCTGCTCCGTTTTCCATATGGTTTTTCTTATCTCTCAAAAGGCATGTTAATGCAACATCAGTGCATTGACAAAGGCAAAGTACATACAGGCATCTACACACACATCCATACACAAATACACACAATGTCATTCATGCTCATACACATGCTACAGACACAGACACATGCAACAGACGCAGACACATGCCACAGATACAAACACATGCAACCGACACGGACACATGCAGCAGACATATGCAACAGACAGACACATGCCACAGATACAGACTCATGCAACAGACACAAACACATGCAACAGACACATGCCACAGATACAGACACATGCAACAGATACACGCCACAGACACAGACACATGCCACAGATACAGACACATGCCATCAGCCCTGCACATTTTATTAGGCAGAGCTTGGATGAAGACAGAGGAACGAGTTGAAGTAAGATATTTTTAAGCCTATTAATTCCATGTGTATAAAATCCCAGGTATATATTATTCTGTCATACTGAGGTAAGGTGAATTGCTGCTGGAAGATTTTCACTTCGTGGCAATATAAAAATATATATATATATTTTTGTTCTTTTGATGCTAAAAAACAATTCAGGATTAAAATACAAGCAGTAATGGTACATGACCACAAATTATGCTTTGTCTCTTAAACGATGAATTACCGCCGATTGGGACATTCTCTAAGGTGTCTAAACCACTCAGGCAAGAAATGAGCCAACGCCGTCATGCTATATTTACAAAATTACATCCATTTAATTTACGAAGGAAAAATGCAAAGCCTATTATCACATCCCATCACCTTTGACACAAGATGCTGAACTGTTGCCAGGATCAATTATGAGTCAGCCAATGGCGTGTGAATGGCACTGCTGGGTCTCTCTGCGGGCAGCGGGAGCCGCGGGCCTGGCTGGCGGGCCAGGCCGCCCTGTGAGGGAGCTCCTCGCCATGGTTACCGCAGCCGCTGCATTCATTTCCACCTCGTGGCAGCTGCTTGTTTACAAGGACCTCTCGTGTCGCTTATCCGCCGTCTCGCCTGGGAGCGAGGGAGGTGGGGATAGGAACTGAGCGAACGACAGGATGGAGGTGCGGAGAAAGGGTCAAGAGCACAGCCATGGCAGCAAGAAGAGAGCCATGCTTATTATGGTCTGCTGAGATTGGCTAGTCAGGGTGGCACTCACGCCTGTCGCCGATTAAAGCCCAGACTGGACTATTTTATATCCGAAAGCATCACGAGACAAAAGCTACAACGCAGGGGCAGGTTTCCGTGGAGATGGACAGTGTCGGGTATCGCTCTCCATCCATCCATCCATCCATTCATCCAGAAACCCTTTATTAAAGTGACGGGAATCAAAACTGAACAACAACAGATCACAGCTGAGGTGCACAGCAAGAACACAATTGGCAATTATAAGTCTTTCTCTACTTCCATGTGTCAGGGCTCTGACACCTGATGATCCCAATGACACGGAGGCACATTCCAGAAATTTCTCCGTTATTAAACTTTACTTTGGGTATTACTCATAATGGACTGCGGTGTCCTTTGCTCTGGGGCAAATAGTGAAGTTGTGCCCCAAGGTCAGATGGGAAGATTGCAGAACGAGTCTCATGAGAAATGTACCGCTATCACAGGCTCTCCCTGCTTATCCTCTGCCTGCAAACCACAAGGTCAAGGGTCATCCAGCACACGTCAGTCACCACAAGCCTGATGGTGACAGCTGTCAATAGGATTCAAAGATTTTACCCAGTATGTTGTTTTTTAGGCATTATGGTTGAGGTATATATTTTTTCATAATAAAAATTTAAATGTTTACATTGGATACGTGACCTGTGTTCTGGAATAATATTTGGAATTAGTAATCTGGGCATTTAGCTTTATGAAGGACTAATTAGCAAAGCTCATTATTTAGTCAAATAGTTTTTAATTTTTCAATAGAAATTTTAGCCCATCTAGGTTTGGGGCAGGGCAGGGGGAGTGTAAACTGCTTTGAGACAATGAGATGCTGTGAAAATGCACTATTCAATGGCTGGATACTTGCTGATATTGTTTAGGCAATAACCCTTTGGAAAAGCGAACGCAATAAAATAGGTCTCAGCTAAGGCGGCATATGCGTCACTGTGGGTGCCCCGTGTCGCATGCAAAGGAGCCTCCCCAAGAGTGAATGATGCTCTTCCACGAGCAGGAGCTGCAGAAAGCTGTCTCTCCCTCTGGAGAGATACCCTAATAATGCTGTTGGGGGAATTGTCTTTTTGCCTGTCGCATGTTGCTCGTCCTGAGATGCACAAACAGACGAGAGCAATCCTGGGGGCCAGGGTGAGGGTCGGCCGATGTGCAGCACCCCTGAAGCTTGAGGGCCCCCCCTGAAGCTCGAGGGCATCCTAAAGTGTCTGGGGGGGGGATTTTCATGGTAAACCCTTCAGATTAAAAAATAAAATGAGGTGAATGCATTAGAATGTGCAGATCAGCTTAATTCACTCTATTCCTTGCACAATAATGAGGGATATTGTAAGGGTAATAGAGCTGGACGTCAGACAATAGGGTGACAGATATTGTAAGGGTAATAGAGCTGGACGTCAGATAATAGGGTGACAGATATTGTAAGGGTAATAGAGCTGGATGTCAGATAATAGGGTAACCTGTGTGATGGGGGCATTCTGCTGCTCATCACTGGGCCTCCAAAAATAACCAACTGACCTGAAGAACATTCGCATAATGAACTTAACATATATGGGAAATGTTCTTTTGAAAAAAGGAATGTCTAAAAAATCCCAAGACAGGACACGCAAGGCATGCAAAATATGGTACAAGCTACAAAAACGATACAATGCCTTCCTCCACTTTTATTTTGAGGAAAGCCTTTTTCCTCTCACATAAAGTAAGAATAACACTGGTTCATTGTCAAGCAATTTTATGGACCCTTTGTGTCAGGATATGTATATTTGCTTGGCTTTGGTACTTCCTGCTTGTGCTGAGTGTCGACGTCTGTCGGAATGCTGGCACACTTTCTCCAAGGAATTAGGCCCGTCTTTTTCTACGGCAGCGCTTAGGTCGCGATACATTGTGACTGAAGTCGTCCACATCTTTGAAAGAGGAATATAAATGATAAGTCATCAGATATAAATACCTAAGGCAACACAGGACAATCGGCTGCAGCCAGTATATTTCCGTTCTGTTTTAATGCAAATTCCAAACTTTTGATTTGCCAGACTGGTATTTTATGAGTTTTGCTCCTGCTCCATTAAATTAAAATACTGACTATTTAAGAAACTCGGCAGAAATGACAAGAACAATCCTGACACGACATACAGCACAAATCAAAACTCTCAAGCACTGTGTGGAGGATAAGCATTTAATGGCAGATAAGGTCTCTCTGCCATTAGGAGATGCAGAGGCTTAAACATCTACTGCCTGTCTGATGGAATTCTATATCCATTAAATAATGACCAAAGTAAAGAGATAATCTACATTCCTTCCTTTCGTTCCCCATTAATATACCTGCACAGTGACTTCAGACAGAAGCTGAATGAGTGAGGTTATTCTGTATAGGACACGCGGGTACAGAAGATGGATTCTGCACATATCTGCACAGACATTTTCTTCTTATTAAGTTTCATGACTCATTCAGTTCTCCTCTTGCCATTTTGCTGCTAATTGTAATTGTAGTCACTGGCTCCCAAAGGGATTTTAAACAAAAATGTTTGATGTTCTAAGTTATTGCAAAGGTGTCACTAATTAAAAAGCCCCCAAAATGAGTCAATGAAATTCAATGAATGTTTTAACTCAGGACGGCTCTTTCAGAACGGTAATTTGAGTTTTGCTTTATCAATACTTGAAATGAATGTATTACTTAGCAGCAGTATCTGGTTTCTCTTCCCCTGGCAAAGGCTTCTGTGTGCAGCCCAGTGGTGCTATCTGCTGCAGAAATGCTGAACCTCAAATTATCCATGTAAATCGGCAGGTGTTCAGCCTCCGGTACAGCAGCTCTTCTCTAATCTCGTTTCTGCCCGGCAGGCCCTATGGCGACTACGGATCGGGCCAAGGAGCAAGAGAAGGAGGGCACCGTGAGGAAAGCGGGGCAGCAAAGCCCAAGCAAGAGCAGCCCGAGCCACAGAGCGGGCGCCTGGAAAAGGAGGCGCACTCGACCCCGCCTCTCACACAAAGGACCCATGCCCTTCTAGAGCCGGTGAGACTGCTGACTCTCTCTTTGGGAAGCTCAACTGAATTCAGTTTAATTTTATATAGCGCCTTTCACGGCAGAGTTGCCCCAAGGTGCTTTACACGGATGTGTTGTGATACATCACAAGATCATTAAGCAGAATGATACAGAAACAGGGAAAAAGAAAGAAAGAGAGAGAGAAAGAAAGAAAAAGAAAGAAAGAAAGAAAGAAAGAAAGAAAGAGAAAAAAAAAAAAAAGAGTGACACTTGTGTTGCCTCAGGTCATACGCATATATGTGTCTTATACCTATAATAACTGTCTTATTCTGCCCAAGTCAAACCAAGCAGAGGTCCGTTCATGTCGTGGTCAAGATGAAAAGAACATGTTTATGCAGTATGGATAACAGAAAACAATATGGCAGATCCTCAGGCCCAGATATAAAAGTGATGAGGATCATCTTGATGCCGCACACTCATATTTCATGTCTCCCACATGGTGAGCTGGCTTTTTTCGGCACGGGGGATGCCAGGTTTCTCACAGTGCTTCCCGGGAGGAAGGTTACCCAAGGTCAAGCTGCAGATTATATTTTATAATTGCATATTAATATATAATTTAATTCGATCTCAATTAAAAACATTCACCAAAAGGACGATACTTAGACAAGTAAATTTGTCCCCAGCTAGATGATGATGTATCACATATCATTACATTTCTTGTGTGATGGTATTTGACTTCTCTTCTGGGACAAAATTTTAGGAAAGATAAACCTAACCCAAAAACCTGCAGAATTATATGAAGAATAGGAAAAAAAATTCTGGCATGTAATTTAACTACAGTCGAGTAAATTTATTCTACAAGTGTGTTTCATGGATTTCATGCTTTATATCCTATTACTGAGAATCCCCGATTGGCTGAGCTGCTTTATTCTACAATATGCTGAGTTGAGTAACTTTATGAGGACCTTCACAATGCTTCTGCAGGGTGAGTCAAACCAAGGTGCTCCTAATTTTACTTAATTTCAGCACATTTATTTTGATTTTGTTCAAAAACCCTGAGACAGGGCATTTTGGGGGTTACAGTGGCTAGCCAGGAGGTACCGCATGACCACTGAAAGCAGCAAAGGCAGGACAGGGAGATGGGCGGAGCATCAGTGACACGCGTCACCAGTTGGAGGATGGAGAGACAGTTGCAGCAGGAGCATGTTCACCTGCGACAAACCTTATAATTAATAAATAACATTTTACACTTGGGGTTTTCTCAAAAATTTGCTCATGGAACTAAAAAAATCGCTACCACTTTACAGTAAGACTATACTTATAAAGGGTTTATGAATGGTTTATAATCAGGTTATTAGATTGTAGTACTTTCTAAACCTTTAATACACAATTGTAAACAAGTTACAACAGTTTTCTGTTTATTAATCAGTTACTACCTTGTATAAGCAGCAAAAGAGAGCCTTATTGTAAAGTGGTACCAAATAATTACTCTTAGCTAAACAGCTGCAATAAGACCATGAAGAATCTCAGCCTATGAAGGACGTTTTTGTTAGGGGACGAACGTGAGAGCATGCTTTGCTTTGACGTATGATTTTCTCAGCATACTGAACAGACAAAAATGAGTCCAGACTGAGGATTTGGCTGTGAGAAAGCCAGAAGATCTTGTGCTGAAACAGATGGTTCAGTGACTCACAATGGCATCTCCGCAAATGCCTCTTCAGACACAACACTATGAACAGGCTCAGAAACAGCTCTCCAGCCTACCTCTCTTTCACCACCTTTATTCTTTTCATTGTGAATACCACAGCCAGGAGGACTTTTGGGTCTGCCTGTCCAATCTACCCACATAGGTGCTTAGTCACTTTGAGACAATGATATCGCATCGCATTGACCATAGCAGATCCATCCATGCATTCCGGTTCAATAAAAAGTTGCTGTATCAAACTCCAAGGCAGGAGGATAATACAAGAAGCTTAGATACAGGCCCTAGCAGAGCCCAGTGACAAGATGACACATCCATTTTATAAACAACCCTCATCAGCACAGTCTTTTCTGATGGAAAGACTTATTCATTGCATAGGGTATTGTTCCAGTGAAAAGCAAAATTCTGAAGGTTAAAAGAAGGTACCTTCTTGTGAGGAAGGCATTCTGGTTAATGGGTATATGAGGAGATACACCTCAATACTGAGCACTCCCACTGTACTGAGCACTCCCACTGCAGTGAGCACTCCCTCTATAATGAGGACTCCCATTGTACTGCACATCCTCTCTATACTGAGCACTCGCAATGCACTGAGCACTCCCACTATACTGAGCACTCCTTCTATACTGAGTGCTCACACTGCACTGAGCACTTCCAGTGTACTGAACATTCCCTCTATACTGAGCACTCACACTGCACTGAGCACTCCCTCTATACTGAGCATTCGCACTGCACAATCCCTCTATACAGAGCACTTACTGTACTGAGCACTCCCACCGCACTGAGTATTCCCTCTATACTGAACACTCACACTGCACACTCCCTCTATACTGAGCACTCACTGTACTGAGCACTCCCACTGCACTGAACACTCCCTCTATACTGAGCACTCACACTGCACTGAGCATTCCCTCTATACTGAGCACTCACACTGCACACTCCCTCTATACTGAACACTCCCTCTATACGGAGCACTCACTGTACTGAGCACTCCCACTGCACTGAGCACACCCTCTATACTGAGCACTCACACTGCACTGAGCACTCCCAGTCATCAGTTAGCTCCTATCATGCCCAGTGTCTCCCCCAGACTCGCAGCACAAACTGAGAGATTCAGCCTCAGTATGAAGACTATTCTTTCCTGTCAAGAAGATTGATAATAATGAATACAGATTAAAAAAAAATATGTTCACTTAAAATGAGTCATGGGAAGGATTTCAGAGTGAATCTTGTACAAAGATATATCGCAGAACAATAAATACATCAGCCACGTCGTAATCTTTGGGGGGGGGGGGGGACGGTTCGGCCCACGCAAATATGATGATGGCTGATGATTTGCTCGCTCAATTTCACCCTCTGTAAACTCCCAGGCTTGGTGAGGCTCTGTGGGATTATGGCAGAGCTCTCAGCTCCAGCAGATGTATACCTCAGCGACGGATAAGGCTTCGGGGGGGATTAGTGTTAATCTGGGGGGGGGGGGGGCTGCTTGGGCCTGGGGACTTTCGGGAAGTGGGAGATAGCTGAGGCACCATGCTGGCTAATGAACAGGTTAGAATATTTCACCTGCCTGTCAGGGACAGGAAACACTAAAATCGTCATCAGAAGTCATCTTCTTCATACCTACATGTGGCGCGTATGTCTATGTGATACACAGAAAAAGATGAGGAATCATTCAGTGTAATTACCGGGGTATCAGATCATACCATTAGATTAGCTTTCTTGGTGCTTACAGTCATTCAGCTACACAATGTAAATGCAAAATGAATGTTCTTCATTAAACAGAAGGATTTTAAATTTTTAGATAAATTATTCTAGCTCTGAGCGTGTAATTCCCACAAGGAGAACTGCACAATTATATCACTGACAGACTGAATACTGCACACAAAATGGAAACAATTACATCGCGTTTGGCTGGTCTTTGTATACATGACATGGTTCATCAATTGTGTATAAATATACTTGTCTAAAAAGCGGAATAGACCTGATAGATGACTGCCCTTGTGAATATGCGACTCTTTTCATGCTTCTCATTATAACAGCTTCAGATTATCGCAGCGTGTTCAGCTCGTGTCGGTGCTCGTGTTTATGGTGTACCCTTGCTTTTAAGCGTTCTCCTCTCTCTTGCAGTCATCGCCGAGGTCACCCTGCCTTCCCTGTGTTCGGATCTCTACGCTCTCACGGGTGACGGGGGCACGCGCTAGGTCAGCCTGAAGAGGGACGTCCAGCACCATGCCTCTGGGTTCTCCTAGCACACCTCTGTCTGCCCAAAAAGAAGGAAAAATGCGAGCGAGTGGCCCTCGGCTGCGCAGGGGCGGGGGGGACGGGAGGCGGCCAGATTAAGCTTCACATTCTCTGTCTCTCTCTGTTTATCTCACCTGCTTTCCACGGCCGTTCCGTTACCGTCTCCTCGGCGTCGCATCTTTCGCATGACCTGTTACCCTAGGGGAGGCCAACGCCCGACCCGTTTTACTCTTAAAGTAGACGCTTCTCTGAGGGTCTGCTGTCTCCCATTCACATCAGTCAAACGCAATAACCGGCTTGTCCTGTGCGCCCATGTGGCTGTTTGGGGCTTCGGAGGTGAAAGAACTGGCTGTAGCAGGAATAGGCAGGGCCTTGGTACCCTTAGCTTACCCTAATATTATTATTATTATTATTATTATTATTATTATTTTGCCATTCCGAATTTTGAAGTCAGCTTCAGAGTGTTCAGAAAGACTCTTCAAGGTGTATTCTGCAAACATTAACTTACCTTTTGAAGCTTGTTCCAGGAGTAAATGTGATATCATCTAGATACATGGTATGATTTTTCTGGTAGCAGATTTTGTTATTGTTCTCGAAAGGCGACAATTCTATTCCGTAAAATGTAAGCCATGCGAGATATTTCAACGCTTGTTCTGAAACTGCCACAGTGCACGTGCAGTCGTTGGGTGGATGCCTTGATCCAGAGCGATACCGACATTCTGGAATCCCTTAAGATCTAGCCCTGCTATTGGCTGAACCTGTAGTCATTAGCTCCTCCCCCAAACTGCAGCTCTATGACTGTTAACTGGCTGGGGCCTTCTGACACAATGACAGACTTCCTCACCTACCAGCGAAGTGCCAAATGATCACAATATCTACTCCGCAGTGCTGTCTGGGACACGTCATACCTTTTTTGAAACTTTGAGAAGAAGTTCTAAAGGAAACATTTCCCAACAGCACTGTTGCAATCATAGCTAAATGGGGAAGGACATTATGAGAGTCACCAAACAGCTGTATTAATAGGACAGTGAGTTTAGCCTAAGGATAATGCACTTTCCTCTGCTGACCTGCATGTGGCTGCCCCCCCCCCCTCCCAATAAAGGCTGAGGGGGTGCTTTGCCTTTATATCATACTGGTATGTTTTCCCATTCAGTTACATCATTTTATTTGTTCTCAGGGTTCTGTGATTTGTGTCAGCCAGAGCTGTTTCACCGCTGCACATTTACTCGCGTAACATGAATATATGTGTATATAAACATATACCTTACAGTATACCGTGTTCCTACCGACGGACACACTGCCAGCTTTACATACAGATACATTCGCTAAACCCTTTTATGGCTGCAGTAGCATTGCCTTTTAGCGTTAGTCTCCCAAACACAGGTGGCCACGACTTTGATCATTAAAATCATTGAATTAAATAGCTAATCCCTTTCATACGGCTTTTCCACAGATGACCGCAGA
>JAODJW010000038.1:6060130-6081095 GCA_026777045.1 Hyperopisus bebe
CCACGACTTTGATCATTAAAATCATTGAATTAAATAGCTAATCCCTTTCATACGGCTTTTCCACAGATGACCGCAGAACAGGATACTGTTACATTTTTGTTTTACATGAAAATGGCTTGCAGAGAAGCCATGCCCACCGTTTCTCTGCTTGATTATGCAACTGAGTAAGAGAGTGGAATGCATCCTGCAGGCCGGGCACTGCCCTATCAGTATTCAGGGTGTTATCTGTGACTTGGGCGCAGGGCGCTGTGCAACTTAGGTCTTCAAAAAAAATGAGAACAGCTTCGGGGCTAAAAGCCAAAATAACAAGCCAGAGACGCTGGGTTCAGGGAGCGATGAACGGAACCTGAAAACACTGCTTATACATCACTCCTTCCCTTGCTTTTTTTTTTTTTTTTAATTACGATGAAAAGCTGTTTTCTTCATTGCCCATAGCCTCTGGCAGGAAGAGAGTTTTATTAAAGCAGAGTCTGAAATCTCAGCAGTAATACATCCCAGCAAAACTCACCTTGATTAAAAATGTATTAAATCTGAGAGCACCATGAATACTAACAACCAAAGTTTTGGTCTTCACCTACCATCCAAAAAGTAAGAAGGAGATACCATGAACACCCCCCAGAAATGAGGCTTCGTCTGTTTGTATATTACTGGGGGGTGGACCGGGGTGTTAATTCGAATACAGAGGTGTGAGTAAGGTGATTTTATAAGAGGAGATTGCAGCCCCTCTGTGTGGTAAACAGCCCCATTGAGAGGCCTGTTTTCACTTTCAGGGCTAAGGGAAGGTTCCCTTATAATATTCACACTTCGTCTCTTGAATGTATTTAACCATCAGCACCGGCTAAGTCACCCATATGGAGAGCTGAGGCCAGTCCCCAGTCATGATAGGACTAAAACAATCCATTTGAAATGCTCTACTGTACCTTGTTATAATAGAAAATGGATACGCCTCATGTTTGACAGTCACAAACCAAAGTCAGATATAACCCAGCCTATAAAGCCCAGCCTAATCCCACACCATATGGGCATCCAAGGCTCTGTCTCCATTTCCACTATGCTGCTGCAAAAATGAACCCCAGAGCTCTTGATATATGAGTTTTTCATATAGAGAATGGTGTGATAATACAGCATACTGTGGCTTCAGTAAGCGCCCGTGTGAGCTCTGTGTTAACACAGCATACTGTGGCTTCAGTAAGCGCCCGTGCGAGCTCTTTCCTGTGTGGTGTGTCCCCTAATGAGCAGGTTAATGGGGCTTGGGTCTCCAAAGGACAAACTCATCGAGGCTCTGAGCCGGTATGCCGGTGTATTATACGCGACCAGCAGACCATTTTCCTTAATGGCCTCTTTCATAAAAGCTTATGATAGGAAAACAAAGGCCTTCTGCTTTTTTCACCTCTGTATCGCGTCAAAACCTAGGCGACCTTATGTATAAGCACTTCCTGACACGTGTCTGCTGATATGCTTCAAAGATATATAACGCACGTGTTTACCTCTTAGTGATTTACGCATATATTTGGCTCGGCCTAAAACTGGAAGAAAACACGATTTTTCCTCAGACAAACAGAGGTTTAAAACAACATTAGGGTCATGGAAGGAATCATTTTTTGTCTTAGAACAGTATTTTAGCCATGAATAAGCTGATGTTGCTTTTCAGTGTTTTCATTTTGATTCATTTTTATTTTTTCCTTACAAGAAATACACCTGCATTTTCTGCACAGAAGAGATAGGGATGGAACACATCGGATTTACTAGTGAATAATAAGCCAGTCAAACTGCATGTCCAGTGAGGTCTCAGGCAGATCGAGTGGCTGAAAGCCTTTCCCCGCCGTTCACGTGGATCCACTTAGTGAGCAGTCATCAGGATAACTCGATTTGATGGCCTGGAGGAATACCAAAGCACTGAAAATTATCTGTCATTAACTCCAGCAGGTTTAAATGGATCTAAGGCCCAGAATAGAAAGGACCCTCAAGTCCTGCCCCTACCTACAGTCCACAGGTCAGAGCAGAGAGAGCTGTTTCTAAGTCAAACTGCGTTTTGATAAGCATCACTGTGTCACACACTGAATCGACGACATCATCGCGTCACTATTGGTCTGTGATTTCTCCTGTTGACGGCGTGTGTTCATACAAACCATCGGGCCAAATGTACAGTCTCTGTCTCTGTTTCGATGTTAAACTGGGCAAAAATGGTGAAAATATATAAACAAAAAGTAGAAAACAAAAAGAAAATGAAAAATGAGAACATTAAAGAAAAAGTAAAAAGTCAAAATGGTTGAAATACTGTGTATATATTTGAAATTTTGGCTTCTAATTTATAAATTGATAAGCTTTAGCTCCTGAAGTACTTTTCTTCTTTCATGTGTAGCTTTGTGTTTTTATTTTCTATTTCTGTAAAGTGTGTAAATATATCTTTATGATATTAAATATTAAAAATGTTATTTTAAGAAACCCAAGTGTTTGTTATCTATTTCATGAAAATGGGCAACGTAATTTTCATATGCTATGTTGGTTGCTTGCATTGAATTTAAGGGCCCAGAGCGCCCCTGGTGATTCAGAGAGGTGCTGAACGTTGTTCAAACATAAAAGCAACCCCCCCACCCCAAGAACAGGTCCACTAACCACTGAACAAACCCAAGTCACATCAGAAACTGAGCAAATGCGGTCCACGCGGATTCTCCCCCCACCCGCCGCACACCCAGGCTTTGATGACATGCCTCATCATTTCAACCAGCAGGCAATTAATTAAGAATAATAGGTTTATTATTTTAGCAAACAGCAAGAGGATTAACACTGACAGCCATTATACTGCAGACAGCCATGCTTTCCCTGCCGCATATCCGGGGATGAGAATGCACCAATACAGTGGTTGCCCAGGTAATTTCACAGCTCACCACTTCTTCTTACTGGACCAGACTGAGGAGGCTCTCCCGGAATGCACCATCAGGAGCGTGTTCCCGTTAATGAATAGATGGAGGAGTCTGCGCCAGGCATTAATGCCAGTGACTCCATCCCACACATCATAAAGATGACAATCATAAAGAGTTCAACCTTATAAAAATAGACCAGTTAAGCAAAATAAGTTTACTGATGCATGGAGAAACCACAAACCTCCAACACAGACAAGGAGTCTAAAGAGAACCCAACGACACAAGGTACAATGTGTCATATGGCGCTTTTCCACTGTCACCAAGAACCGAGCCGTACCGTGAACTGTCGGTTTTCCATTGTAAAGCATCTGAGCCGTACCTGAGCCCTACCCCCGCTGACATGGCCCTGTGTACTAGCAGGGCCGAAAGTGTGACCAAACCCAGCTGGTTGCATTACCAGCATTTGATTGGTCGAAATACATGGATAGGCATGCATATGGGTGTTCTATGCATGAATTATCTGAAGAAAAAAGGGTATATTCTATATATTATTCATTTTAGTAATATTGCACATTGCAGTGTATTTATGCGTTCCCAATAACTCAGCACTTGAAAATTTCTAACCTCCTACTTAAAAAATACTATTAAACAGCTGAAAGGAATGGATTAGTAATGCAAATTTACGCAAGCGAATGCTAATCCGCTAGTGTTTGATGCTATCATAAGACGGTGATTCTCACAGATGCGCGAGCAGAAATTTCCACATAGTAAATCATGATGTTTGCCGTGTAAACAGTAAATGAGCATCTCTTTGGTTTAATTGCTCTCCAAACCCACAATGCCTTTACCAAGCCGACCCTTTCGGCAGTGGAAAATCACCCTGCGCTGTAACTGGTCTCTCTTCGCAGTGCGGCTTGGGTGCAGCTCGGATTGGGATCGGGTGCGGATCGGTTCCTGTATGCCAGTGGAAAAGCACCAATAGTGTCATCCCTTTTTTCCTCAAGTATTAAATGAAAAACAAACCAGGAGACACAGTCTTCCAGTGCCTTTGTACATGGCAGCAAAAGCAGGGTTTGCAGAATTCACTGAATTGGGAGTTAGAGCTACAAAAGTCAATAGACAGAGTAATAATATGTTATAATGTATCAGAGGTACTGGATGCGGGCCCTGACACTGAGAATAACCCACCTGACAATGCATTTAATTGTGCCTATAATAAAAAATGTAGCCTTTCATTAAGCCCCTATAACTGAGTTTGCACTATTAATATCATACTCTCCACAGTTCATGCATTTTTGGTGGAGTATTGCAATATTCCTCCATTGTCATTAAAATGGTTACATTGTGACAATGTTACTTCTATAATTGCATCTTTTATATCTTTCGGGATGCAGCAGCCCAGGGATGGCGATGGTCTTCTTACTGACACATGTCACAAATGTCAAGGCGCAAAAGGTTTCGCTAAAAGATACAGATGGAAAGTGGAAAGGAAGGCTCTCATAGTGCATAACAAGAGGATGAGTCACTCGGCAGTCAGGCGGCAGGTTGCGAACAGCCGACTTACAGGTAGCCTCCTTAATAATGGATCACTTCCTCATGTGGAGAGTGAGGCACGCTATAAGAACTGCCTTTTCTTCTTGCTCACCCAGCAGGCTGTGAAGTCCCAACAAACTCTTCTAGTGACACCTTCATCGCCTCTGGCACAGAACAGAACGTAGACTCAGAAAATCCCTAGAGGCCCTAAAGGCAGAAGGGACGTGGATTTAATCAGCTGCCTCAGCCCAGCAGGGTAGCCTAGCCGCCTCGTATTCCTGATCCTCGACTGCAGAAGCTGGCTTGCAGGTTGCCGAGAGCGTGGATGAATGTAGCATAGCATGTAGAACCACAAGGTCACCTGCTTTTAATCTGAACATCCCAGAAAGAGCCTCATGATATTTGTGTACTTTGGCACTTGAGTCTACTGGAGCATTTCTGCCCTGGGAAGATTGTTGATGCTTCATCAGGCAGCATAATAGACAGGGAGCACAGGATGGAGGAGGCAGAGGTGTCCCATAGATATCCATCCAATATTTACTGATTCATCTTCTATCCCGCATGTCCTATTTAGGGTCGCGGTGGGGTTCAGAGCCTATCCCGGAGGCTACGGGCACAAGGCAGGGAACAGCCCAGGACGGGGTGCCAACCCATCGCAGGCCTGCATGCCATCCACATTGATAGCATGTTTTTGGACAGTGGGGGGAAACTGGGCACCCCAAAGGAAACCCCATGACGACATGGGGGGGGGGGGTATTCAAACTCCATACACATAGAGCTGCGCGGAAAATTGGACCCCCGTTGTCATAATTGCTCATACAATACAGAGTGACAGCTCCTTCAAGCACTGCAACACTACACAATGAATTCTGTCAAGATCTCAATCAAAGCCAATAAATGATAACCTCAGACAACAGGGAAACCAGCACATACTCCGGTGCTCTGGAGATCGTGGCCATTTACTCCTGGGGTGGCCTGTGGGGTGACATATACACTGCTTTTAAATGAAATAACAACCAGCTATGGAGTGAGTGAAACAGCGATGTGATAATGACAGGCGACTGAGGTCAGACACAGTGGCAGGCGTCCCGAGAATGTGCTCAGGAGCAGGACAAGCACCACTGAAGTGTGTCACACCAGTAACACACACTGACAGCCAGTGATGAAAAGGCGACGACTGCAGTGAGGAGTGAATGCAGCAGTTAGCTTAGCTTAGTTTAGCTTAGCTTAGCTTAGCTTAGCTTAGCTTAGCCATTATAGGTATGCATAAAGCTCTCCACGGGGGACATAAAAACAAGAACCATGTACTGCTGGTGTTTGGAGAGGGGATCTTTCCAGATGAGGTAGTTTAATCATGGTGGAGGAGCAGACAGATCCTGTGTCTGCCAGTTCTTACCAATCATTCGGTATTTTTATGGTCTAGTTTGTCACTGGGCAAAAATTCTTGAACCCAGTTCTGAGAAATTCCCCAGGAATGAAAGGCTCACCAGTACCAGAACATAGCCGTAGCAGTACCATTTCAGTGGATCTAGGGAGCTAAAATATGCATTAATTAATCTACTCAACAGGATGTTTTAGGCTCTTAGCTTCACACATACATACCCAGGAATATTTGTTGTTTATTCCTAAGCGAACACCCACGTGCTCTTAAGGTTCATCAAAAGTTTGGAGTGAGGTTACATCTGTAAAGGGCACAGCATGTCTCACGGTCAGTGCATGAGACTTTAGATCCCTGCCTACTGCAGTCATTGGATCTCGCTCTGCCACTTCCACCTTGTCTGCACTCCGCATCTGCGCACATTCATGTAATAACCTGTTTGCAGTGGGATCACATGCAATGAATGTTATTTTCTGATTGGCTGGTAGGTGGCTATTAACTCTGTCTAACTCGAGCAGGACAGCTATGAACTCACAGAAAACTCCACTCCATAAGCTTGCACCTCCTCCATTAATTCTATATAACAGGACACCTTGGAGGGCGCTATTGCTTACTTCTTAGCGTGAGAGACACAAGGTGTGGCGTGCGAGTGTGTGAGCCTTGTCTAAGTGGTTCTTCAGCCTCTTGAGCTGTTGATTTGGTAAGACGGCCACACCTGTGTCCCTCAGCATTCTGCACACTTGGAATGTGCACGTTCCTTTATTCAGCCTGAAGTTGTTCTTGTATGGCATCCCTTTAAGACTGCGAGAGTCTTTCTCAAATATTTGTGCAGAACCCCCAGCCAATCAAGATACCTCGTTCAGCTACCTAACTTACGCACTCATTTTTTTAGTGAAATAGTTAATATTCGCTGATTAAAGAGAAACTACTTGGAATGGCTGAACCACTATTTTGATATTAGAAATCAAACTTGTTTGCTTTTTTTGTTTTTCACTGTAAAAACTAGGTATATCTTTTTTATAGCCAAGCTCTATAGCAGGGGAACTCAAATGACTCAAATGGCTATCAGCTACCCACATGAACACTATGTAATCTGGACTGCATAATCGACTCCCCTCCCCAGGCAGCCAAAGTCCTCCATTCCCCTGCCACCACCCTCTCTCCACTGCAGACCTTGGCTTGGCTGATGAATTTTGGACCTCAGGGGAAAATAACTGAGTACCAAAATAATTGAGTATTCCACTTAAAGTACTTCTTTGCACTCATAAACATCTGCATGTAAATCTGGGGTGTAGCCAGTGAGGAAGGGCAATCAGGATGTTTCTGTGATTGTGAGGTCACTGGTTTGGACCCTACAGCCGGCAGAGTAATCATGTCAGCGCTGGGCCATGGAGCAGGACCGTTAGCCCTGAAAGAAACGGTGGGCCCGGGACTCCGACCCTCACGCTTGTCTGTGAAAGCTGAAGAATTTCCACATGCTTGTACAAATGGTAAAATAAATGATTATTGCGTGTATTTCAATTTCACAGCATATTACTTCCAGTACACATTCTGGAGAAAAATACTTTGCACTAGTCCTGCTAGATTTTGTACAAAATCCTTGAGTGTTGAGCGCTTTTGTGGCATTTTGGTTCTATGTTCATGTGATACATCATTATCCAGTTTTTTAAACACGCTAGTGAATATTTATATAAACCAGAAGTAACAGGTCACACACTGATTACATCAGCACAACCGAAGGTCACACATTGATTACATCAGCACAACCAAAGGCTCTGCCTCCTCAAACAGCTTGATGCTTCAAACACGCCTCAATCAATTCCTACTCCTTTTAATTTTACTGTTAGTCCTTCAAGAGGAAGTTCATCAAACATCCTTTTGGACAAATTAAATTATACCCTACAATGAGTGTGTCACACAATCAGGAGAAAATAAAAAGATCAAATAGAACAAAGTAATATGCGTGTGAGAGCGAGCTGTGACATTTAGCTGGCCAGGCTGATCCTCATATCAGCTGGTCTGGGGTCAACTGAGGTTGCCGGCTGACTTTTGCAGATGCCCTGAGAGCAGCAAGAGCATCTCGGTCATCTCTCCTGATCCTGTGAGATCCTTTCATTGCCTTTGACACAGTGGCCTCTCAGATCTTCCTCTGTCTAGGGGTATGGAGGTGTCCAAGCCACATCAGGTAACAACTGGTATCCCTCACTGCTCATTCTTTGGTCCCCTCCTCCTCTCTCTGTACCCCATCACCACTAGGTCCAGGAATCCAATCACATAGCTTCTCTTCTATCTCCTACACTAATGATATCCAGCTGTACCTGATCTTCCCGCTTCATGACACCACCGCTTCTGCTCGGATGAGGGATCATAATTTCCAGCTGAATTACATAGACCAAACTGCTTGTCTTCCCTGCCGGTTGTACCATCCCCTACCACCCACTCACCGTTGCTGATCACATAGCCTTATTTGTCTGAGTATGCAGCTCATCTCACGACTAGACTGCTGCTACTCTGCACTTACAGGGCGACCAGCTTGTACTCCCAAAGCACAGTAGATGTTTGTCATGCAGCAACACATCTGATATACAGATAGCCAAAGTTCTCTTATGTTAGACTTTCCTTGTCTAGCTTCATTGGCTCCCTATAGGTGCTTGCATCACATTTGAGGCCTTGGTGCTGACTTTCAGAGCCATTAATAGACAGACACCCATCTCCATAAAGATTCCCATCAAAACCTGCATCCCATCTCGCCTTCTTCAGGTAGCAAACCAGTGGCACATGGAGATCCCTCCACCTTGAGAGAAGTCTCATTTTATGAGCTAATAAACCATATCCAGTCATCCAGTTCCCTCTCAATCTTCGAAAAACAACTCAAAACCCATCCTCTGTGGGAATACCTCTAATGGCCCTACATTCCTGTCCTGCACTATGATCCCTCAGCTGGCCACTGTATGCTGAAAGCTCTTAGTGTTGCACTTTGTCTTTTGATTTGAACAGCTGTCTTGTTAGGTGCTTGCTATGCTTGTACATATTGCATTATTCATGTTCTGATGCTACTAACACTTGTTACTGGATATTCACTGCCTGCAATGTACCACCTGACTTGGATTTGCTTTTACGTTCCATTGGGTGAAAGCTTGTCTCCTGCCAGAATGAGGCCAGCGTATCCTCCTGAGACCCCACCCATTCATTTATGTCCATTGTAGTGGACATTTTGTTTTTGCATCTATCTTTTCAGTGATGTAAGGAAACGTATTTATTCCTGTCGTACTCTAAAAAGGACATGCTGTGAAATTAAAAATAAAAATAAATTTGAAATTCTAAATTGTGAGATGTCTTATTTCCTCCAAAGACAAATAACCTAAAATTGAAGGACACTTTTTTCCTTGGGTCTCAGGAGGATATAGACTTGGCTTCCTCTTCTCCCTGAACCCGGCAGAGAGACACAGACAAGCTTCCAGCTGCACATCATGGGGGATTTTGGCACATGGATGCTTGGTTTCATTGACTGGGTGTGAGCAGGGACTATCTGAAGGGGTGGGTGCTGAAACCTGATTTTCTGGGGGAATCCCAGGGTGGGATTCCCCCAGATAATAATCACAAATTATATTAAAATGTCTCTCGACACAGCATAGTTTAATATGTATAATTTGATATATTCAAAATCAATTTAATTACATATGAATGGTAGCTTTGGTGTGGGGGGGAGCATGTGTCCATGAAGCCCTTCAAATATCCATATGAATTTCTATGTGTTCTTATGTATGAAAAGTTGTACATTTGGAAAATGAAAAAAAATCATGATTACGGAAGAATTCACACAATAGGATGACGTAGGTGTTTCAGCTTTGAATTCCCTTGTCCTGTCCTGTCACGGGGGAGATCGGGAACGGTGGACCCAAATGTGGAGCAAGCGGGTAGCTGGTACGCGAGACGAGAATCAGAGTCGGGGATAGACGGTAAGGTCAAATAAAAAAGGTGACTGAGACTCATCACGCACACACTCACCGAGCTGGGGATCGGGAGCTATGACACTCTAAAGCACCTACGAGGAAAGTCAGGAACATGGGGGGGGGGAGCGCTCAATGATTGGACATACCTCAACAATTCTTCAGTGACTAGACCGGTTACACCGGCTATGTGGGTTAATGACAAGGCAGGATGCGGAACAGCTGTCAGTGAAGCAGAGAAGGTGACAGGGCGAGTGGGCGTGGAGGCAGAGAGCGATCCGGAGCCGTCTGCACGCCACATTTAAGTTGTATCTACTTTACCCAAATATATGATTCCTTATGTCAAATATTAGAGCAACTACCTGACTCAATACTTTATAAATCCTCAAATCCACATTGAAAGCTCCTACAAAGATTTCCAGCCAACCTCATATTTTAGTTTAATTTTGGATTATAAGGATGTAGGAATTGTGAAAAGACTATTTCTATTTCAAAATAAGTGTAAAACCAATATATAGCATTCTTTGGTTCACAAAGCACTACCAGTAAAAAAACACATAGCTAGACTTTATTAGCATTGTAAAAGAACCACTTTGTTTTAGTTAAAGTTTAATTAGTAGTTAAAAACAGGAAACTGTGAACTAGAATATTTGTCCAAGCAAAAACAAATACAAACTTTCCCTATGATATTATGACTCTGTACTGTCTAATGTGTCACAACATAGCAATGCAGTGCCTGCACAGGAGAGCATCTGCCTCTTGAGATGGAAGTTAAAAGACAAGCTACTTGCTATTTTTCTAACTTTTCTAGCAAAGCCATAAACCTGATTTGTAGCCCGGTCCTAAAACACACCACAGTCTGTTATGTAAAGACATAAAATTCAAGAGCGCATTCAGATAGAATAACTGAATGGCAAATCAGAAGCTTGCAATAGTCGTACTACTTTTGTTCGCAGTAATGGCTAGTTTGCATCAGGAAAAACTGCCACAGACACACTAGAAAAAAATGAACAGAGAGGCTTTGATAGTGAATTAGAAAATGTGTAAGAATAGTGTTAAGTGCCTCTGAACTCTGCCTCATGTATCTGGGATGGTTCACCACTCAGCTGGCCAGTGTTTGATTCATTGATGTATTCTACAGTTAGTCAACAGTACAACTCTGGAGCCAAAAGATCAAAAACAAACTGTGCAATTCATCACATCTTGGCGTGAATGGGTTATGGCAGCGAATGACCAGAGAATACGCTTCTTTGAGCAAAAAGAAAAAGCAAGAAACGGCAGCTGCAGTGGGCTAAGGAACATTGGACATTAGGGGACTGGAAAAATATTTCCTTGGTCTGATGAACCCCAAAAGATGAATCCTTTGAGAACAGGGTGATTTAATGCAAAGGGGGATTGCAGACATCGCCATGTGGAGGCCCTGTTCTACTGACAGACACTGTCTCATTTTATTCTTGACATGAGAGAAGGGAGAAAGCCAGCTCCCATCGGTAGGAGGTGGGGAGCATTAAAAGAACCAGGAGTGTATTCTCAGAAAAGCAGGAACAGTCCTGTCCCAAAAAACGCATCCAAAGGTAGTTCATTGGGTTTTAATTTCAACGTGTGGTCCATGTGAAGTTTCACAAGTTTTGTAATCAAACATCTTGATCCTGTGGAAAGAGAATGTAATAAGTCTTGGACTCAATCATATTCTTGCCTCAAAACTCTTTTCAATGTAGTCAGATGCACAGACTATTACGATATGTCTTATGAATGCTTATTCTAAAGTCACGTGAATCTTTTTGATGAGAAAGTAGCTATTACTATTGAACATGGCTCAAATTCCAAAGGAATCGCCCCAGGACAGTCAGGTACCCAGAATAAACCAGAGAGCGAAAGGTTTAAGGGACTGAAGAGAAACCTTTTAGCCAATGGGGAAAAAAAAACAATTTGCATAGGTTGTTTTTCCCTAATGTGTAAAGATGTTTGTTTTTTATTCCAAATAGCAACCTGTAGCAAGATATTGACCAGAAGCCAGTTCTCCACCAGCATGGCCGAGTCCTCTTTCAGAAGCAGTAACAGAGCACGTGACCAGCCACAGGTGCTAGTGCTAATTGGGTTTGGCTTCATTAGATTTTAATTGCCAGCCACCTGAGTGTTGCAGCGGTAGCTGGACCCCCTGACAATAGCTCCCAGATTGTTTTCCTAACTGTATGACATTCACATCCTCTAGTTATTTATTTATTTTTTTTTAATAATTATCCCTATGTGTATGCCAGACGATATTGTACATTTATTTATTTCATATTCATGCTAATTTGTTTAATTCTGTTCTGCATTGTTGTAGACACTTCATCATGTAATGCATTATGAAATTGTCTTTATTGCACTTCTCCTGGAAACCGAATCTCATGCATTCATTCATCTTCTGGCCTTTTTATCCCACAAACTAAGACTCACTCCTGTATGAAAATGAACTTACGTGTCATTCGAAGGTAGAGGGCTCTGCTTGCAGGAAGCATAGTAAGCTACATATATTCCTTTAAATCCCAGCTGTCATAAAAATCCTTGATGTAGGAATCACTTTACCTGATATCCCATGTCTTATGAAGATATCCCACCAAAATTAACTGCATTATTCATACTCTGCCTCCAAAGCTTATTGTGGGAAGTATCTGCATTAAACCATGTGAGCTTTATGAGTAATAAATTAACCTGCTCAGGTTTTTCAATGTGCAAATCACGGCTGGTATGCAGCAAGTTCCTTCAGTTACCAGCGAAGATTTTTTTCTTTCCCGTTGCTGGTCTTTCATGTTTAATATTATTAAATATTGATGGTTGTGTGATCCTGACCAAGATAAGTAGATAGATGGAATGGATGGAAATATTCACTGTGTACTATAACATAGAAACAAGCAAGGCAGACTGTCTGAAGATAATCAGAAATACATGTTGTTGCTCTTTATACTGATACCGGAAATAGACTGATCATTTCTGCAGATACTGTCCTCTTTCTACTTCACTGACTTTCAATACAAGCTAAAAATGAACTTGATGATTTTTTTTTAGCTTGTTAAAGGACAGTGTCTGGTTCAGTGGGTTAAAACACAGTGTCTGTGATTTGGAAGGTCGTTGGTTCGGATCCTGTGGTTGGCAGAGTGGCTATACTTTTGGGCCCTTGGGTGAGGCCCCTAGCCTCAATATCTCCAGGCAATCAATCGTACATTGCACTGGATAAAAGTTTGGATAAAACAGAATTAATAACTTACTATGGAAGCCCAAGAAATTACTGGTTGATAAATAAATTGATCGTTTTTTATGTGAAATTCCCATGCATAAGAATTCATGCATAGCTTACCCTGAGGGAGTGAAGATAGTAGGTCTTACACAAGTGAAGTTTGCATGAACAAGGTATAAAGGGAAGATTACAGCCTGATACCTGACAATGAGGCATCCGGACCCTGACAGGAACACTGATGGATTCCATTCGGGGTCACTTTGGTAAACCCAAAACATTTAATGGAACAATTTGCTGCTAATCAAGCTGGCTTTCAAGTGTTATTATCTAGTTAAGGTCGTTTAGGATAGCGCCTCAAAGGCTGGGGGGGGGGGCACTCAGGAAGCGGAGGGGTCTGCGGGCGGCCAAACCAGGCTGGTGCTAACAGCTGGCCCCCGCAGACATGCAGGACCATGACTGGTCGCCCCCCAGCTGTTCCTCTGCTCTTTCAAGTGGGAAATCCGTATCTACTTTCAGATTGGCAGGGGGGGGGGTGTAGAATGTAAGTTTTTGTCCTCCTATAACATTTAGGAAGTTGTCCTACTTAGGGAGTTGTAGTGTGCAGTGTTCAGGAAGCCAGAAGGACCCCACTGGGCTGTGTAAGGTGGCAGATAGACCCCATTCTCAGGATAAGATGACTTCCCTTCGGAAGCGAAGCCGGAAAGACCTATCGGGATGAAAAAGCAGCAAAAGTGGCTAAAACCCAAATCTCCACATTTTTTTCTAAAATTCCTGACACCCAGAGCTCCTTCCCAGTGCCCAAATGTAATATGTGAAGAAATTAGCTGGTAATCAGCCATAATAACAATCTAAACAGTATGGAAATCGAGAATATTCATAAAATACAGATTGCAGGGGCACTGGATATACAAGCAATTAAAATGTGAGACAATGATGCTGACACAGATGTTGACCTATAATTGCTGGCACCTTTGCAAGTTAGCCAGCCGGGAGGGGGGTGGGGCAGCGGTGACTCGGGGGGAGAATCATCCCAAAATTACTCATGATCATTATCAGATGTACGCTAATGTCTCAACCATAGACTGAGCATTTAGCTTGTGCTAAATAGGCACAAACTTACAGTGAATATTGCAATTTACTCAGCTTTAAAATGTCAAGGCATTTTCACTTGCAAGACAACATTTCACTTTACTGTGGCATATTAAAGGCGTCAGATGAACGATGAACATTCTAAGGCGGACTGTGTGCAGGGCATCATTAGGGATCTTTTAGGGGGGGCTTTTGCCCCACAAATAAATGTTCATTAATTAATCTAAATAGGGTGTTCGCTCTCGTTTTCATTAAAACCAGCCCCCCCAAGTAAAGGCTTTGCCCCCTTTTCCATAAATCTCTAATGACACTCCTCCTTGGGTGACAGAAATCATCTCCATGCTGTTTTTTGACCACCCTGATCTGCCTGAATTGCGCTGTGACTTAAATCTGCGTTCATGTATCTGCAGATTCGCAGAGCCCCCACCCCCCACCACATCCATCTCCCAGCCACTTATCCTGGCCAGCAATGTGCGAGGCCCTGCTGCATGGGTGCATGCAGTTCATCCCAGGCCATAGACAGACACGCATGCTGCAGGCAATGCAGAGATACTAGTCAGCTGAGCTGCGTTTCATTGGACGTGGGGAGGAAGGTCACATGACACAGGATTAGAGACCTGACCCTGTGAGACCACAGATCCACCAATGGTAGCATAGAAGGATGCACTTATCGAGGAACTGAATCTTCTAAACTTTATTTTAGTACATGCACTTTTACATGAGTACTAGTCAAAAGAGAGAACTATGACATTTCTTGTATGAAATTTTAAAGAAGCTCTTGGACGTATAATGCATCACATAGGCATATAGAGAGAGGGGACAGGCCACAGTGTACCAGTTTCCTAGACAGTTTAACCATATGAATTAGACCAAAATGAAAGCTCTTAAAAGAAAATGGTCTAACTTTCTAAAATGCTGCCAAAATATTCAAGCACGCGATGGCTTTAGCACAGGTCTACCACAGCGAGACCCACAGGTGCTGCATCGGGCCGAATCCGCGAACAGAGCAGCTGGTTTATGTAGGAATCGGCTCACTCGCCCTTATCTACTTACATTAGCCAAGCTGGTGGAGCCACACGCATAGCGATGCCCTTTTTAAGCCACTCTGCTTGTTTTGCCATTTCAGAGGGATGAAAGGACAATCACAACCACCTCTGGGTCCAACAAAACATTAGAGATTAGAAGGAACCGGTTGTGTGACTTTTCTCTCAGGGTCCAATAAGCAGAAACTGCTAGATTCTTGTTCTGAACACTTTCCACAGTTTTTACACATGAAAATAGAATGGCATGCAGTGTGAATCACTTTCCTCTTCTCAGTTTCACAAGGTTAGATAAAAAAGGACAGAAATAGCCCATAATAACAACAAGGAATGTACCTGCATGACACATGCAGCGTCAACCTTAAATTCTTATGGCACTATACACCGCTCAACAATAATGTCCATGGATAATTTCTGCACTCTTAAACAAACCATGAAGCCCTGTACTGGAACTGCTGGTGTCATCTAGCCACAGTTTATTAAAAGGCACTGTTAGGAGGAGGAGCATAGGGGCCACAAATGCTGGGCAGTTTGAGACAAACCCACTGGGATGCTTTAACGCCGCCCTGAGATTGCAGAAGGTCGCCGTCCTATCAAAGGCAAACACTGTCACACCCAATGTCAGAGGGCTGCATCACTGAGCTCCCCGACAAGCTATGGCTCAGCCAATCACAGCATGAGCAAATAAAGCAAGTCAGGTGTACACAAGCTCAGGGATAAGAGTCTTGCTCAAGTGAGACCATTTAGCAGATGTTCCCGATCTCAAATGTCAAGGGCACATGTCAATAAGAGCCACAGTCTTAGAGCTGCTTGGTCTCACAAAATGACCTGTTTTATTGGAGTAAAACTTGCCAGAAGATGCACAACTCAAAATGGAATGAGGCTGGGGGAAAAGTGAAGCCCAAGAATTGCCACGGTACAAATAAAAGGTTCAGTAACACTTTACTTGAAGCTGTCATCAATAATGCACTATAGATACCTTCATAATGCATTATAATGATCAGTATAAGTATTAAGGATGCTTTGTTCTGCATTACAAAGGTATCCATAGTGCATTATAGATGAGAACTTCATAAAGCATTTATAATGCATAATACACATGGCTATAATGTGTTATGCCTCTTTATAAATAATTATAGACATGCTTAGGCATTCCTTATGAATGCATTATAATGTGTTATGAATGTTTTCATAGATTGTTATAGATATGACATTCAGAGAAAGTGTTACCGAAGATGGTTTTACTAAACTCTAGATAGTAAAGGTTGTTTTTGACTGTGTTTGTGCTGAACCTCCATATGTATTCTCACCATTATCTGCAGGTGACAGCTCGGTCATAGGGCGTGCCAGGGATATAAGCAGTGCTGTGGGGGGGGGGGGGCTAATAGGAGGCCTTTAGAGCTCTAAAACCAGACGTTACACAGTAAACGGGGGGTTGCTCCCAAAGGCAAGGTCAACACCTTTTACTGTCTTGCAAATTCCAGCCAACATTTCTAAAGAAAAACATGCTATGAGTCACAATGCATCTGATGTCGATTGTAAAACTGTCCGTTAGGATTTTCTTTTAAAGTAGATCCAGTCATATGTAATATCACTGCTCTGTGCTGCAAACTGAAAGCACCACACACACAAGCAGAGGTACGTGAAGTGATTTCCTATGAACATCCCACATATCTGTTGGTCTCGACAGCGATAAACAATCCTTTTCCAATGGCACATTTGCAGTATCTGCCATCTGTAACCCCCCCCGTCAAAAAGGAGGAGCCAACTGGAAAATAGATGGTGTTTCGTGTCTGTGGTGTCAGGAATCTCTTCTGACCTCCTGATTGAAGTTACACCTTTCAGGCCTTATCTGAGAATGTAGGGGCAGTAGCCCTAGTGATTGATGATTCCGTCCACAGTTTAGTGTGGCGCCAATTTTAAAAGGAGTCCGTCCTGCTCCGTGGTCCGGCAGCCTGATAGTTGATGTGCTTTTAGCATGGGGGGGTGCACAGATTGAGGGGCTCCTTGACGCTTCAAATGCAGAGAACAGCATTCCACATGTAAAAATGGCAATGCATTCTCATCACAAAGCTTAATGTGGTGAACACACACATAAAGTAACAGATTTGCCAAGCTTCAGGTTCCAGGTGATTCTTTCCAGTAGGGAGTGATTTATCTCAGATTCTAGCATAAATACACTCACAGCCAAATAACAAGTTTAATCCAATTATTAACAGCTCACGTGAAACAGACACACTGCTTTCTTTGAGGTCCGCTATCGTTCACTGATGGTTTAACAAAAATAGTTTTCGTAATATAACGTGATCAGTGATTTATTTGTCATAGTAATTGTGTGTTGGCCTAAAAAAATGTATTTTGACAGAGACTCAGACACAGTGAAATCATTCTGTTAATAAGAAGCAGTAAAATGCTTTCATTTAATTGATTCTCACTCATATCTTATTTGCAGACTGGTTTGGTTTACAGTGAATGGGATGCTAACATCTCATTGGCTTTTCTCATCTTCACATTGGCCACGTGATGCTTTTCTCTATAATAGTCCAAGCCCAGTCATTTGCAGCAAGCTTCCTGCTCCTAGCAACAGAGAGAGTAACAGTGAGTAAGAGACAGGGAGACCTAAGGCTGCCTGGGAATTTAAGGCCAGCCTTTCATGACTGTGATTTGTGGTCGTTCACCTGAATGACTCTCTCACCCTGCTTAGGCTGGGCTGCTAAATTCCACAATTTATTACAAAAGAAAATGTTTTTTCCCCCTACTGAAATGTAAGGTTATCTAATAAATCAATTAGGCCTCATTAGGGGATGCTGTGAAAAACCAACCATAAGCAAAAACAGAATAAATCATTGAAAAAAAACAGCTGCTGGAGACCCTGTAATTGATCTTAAGGCAGCAGGTGGCATACAGTGTAAGTAAGTCCTAAAAGCACCCTGCCAGGACAGCCCTGCTCTTATACCCCTGCTATTATACCCCCGCTCTTATACCCCTGCTATTATATCCCTGCTCTTACACCCTGCTCTTATACCCCTGCTATTATACCTCTGCTTTTACCCCCATTCTTATACCCCTACTATTACACCTCTGCTCTTATACCCCACTCTTATACCCCTGCTCTTACACCCCTGCTATTATACCTCACTTTTATACCCGTTATTATACCCTCACTCTTATACTCCACTCATATACCCCCGCTCTTATACCCTTGCTTTTATACCCCTGCTCTTATACCCTTGAGCAGGGTGCTTAGCTTTATTGCTACAGTTAAATATGAAACTATAGACAATAAAGAAACACAGCACTGTTTTGAAATGATATTTTTTCAATATTGACTCAAGGGGTGCAGTTTCAAAATCAGAACAAAAAAAGAACGTTGGGGTTTTTTTGCACTAGAACCATTGCCAAGAAAAAAAGTCCTTCGTTGGTGTCCACAAACTAGGACAAATAATCATATCATTTGTTATGGCAATTTAAGATTTGAGGTCTTGAATAGGATTGTTCTTCTGCTAGTTGTTTTCTTGGCATGTCTTCATTTATTCACCAAAGAAATGCACATCTGCAGAAGGCAGTATAATGTATTATTCTGTGTGCTGCACCCTGAGCATTTATTGACAGTTGAGTGCATCATCCCAGAAGACCCAGGATAAACCTTGAGAGTGACAATGTAATGACAAATCTGCAAGAATAGCCACTAGTACAACTGATGAAGACTTTTCTTTACCGAAAAAGAATATTGATCTCTTCCTGCAGACCTTCTCCTGCAATCATCCAGGTCAGCATCATGTTGACACAATGCGCAAGCCTGCACCTCGCCTTATCGCCTCATCCCTCAGGGCAGCACGTGCGGCAGGGCTGTCTTCATGTGTCATCAGTATAAGCTCAGTTTATTTTATGTTACAGGGACGGTATTGTGTGTGACATTTGTATGGGGACTGGAAAGGCATCAAATTTTTGGTCTTGAAGAAAAAAGTGCTCTCATTGCACTGGTGTTGGGGACCCAGGTTGGGGACCAAGTCAGTATGGAGAACTTATTTGTCAGTCATGAGCAAAAAATAAGAAAAAAAAAACTAATTAGGTATATTTGTTATGCTATCCATTAGGTTTTATCCATTTCAGTTCAATCAAAGAGGTGAAGTATCCATTTCTCTGATGACTGCTTTTGCTCAGGTCATTATCAAACTTTATTGCCATTATCGTACTTCTAGCTGAACATCTATTGATTCATGCCCTCATAACACAGCACTCTGAGTCCTGCATCAGAGCAGCTCAAGCCGACGCTGTGGATGAGGGTCCAGGCTTTGGTCACAGCACCCAGTCTCACAAGTGGTGACCGATTTATACCTGCTTACAATTCGCTTATGGAGTCAAAAATGGTATCCAGTGGTCCTGATATTTTGTTGATGTTTCAAAGGGGGGTTATCCCCCTCCCTACAGCATCGAGACAAGTTTATTGGTAGCAGAGCTGTACAAAATAGTACTCAGCTCCCTGTACAATGTGCTATATTTAGAGCCATGTTAAAACAATATGTTCAGTCAAGCTTTTTGCTGTGTCTTTTTCTGGGATCTCTGTATGGGGGTATTTTGTTTTTTCCTTTACTGTTTTTTATTATTATTTATTTGACCACAGCATTTGTTCTGTGAGTAACATTGTTTCTGCTTAATTTTATTAATGTTGGTCCAGCCTGCGGAATGTTAATTGTTAATTATCAGCTCATATGCACGCATTTCAGAGATGATAATGCAAACAAAGTATCCCTTTTATTCATATTTAATGGCTTTTGACCATGTGCTGCAAAGATTAAATGCATTTTGATTCACAGGGGCCATCACATAAACTTCCTCTCTAGCACAAGTTCAGATCTGTGTTTTGTATGTTTTCACCTACATGGCAGGAGAAGTGAGTCATTTATTTTACTGGGAAATTGGCTCAGATAAACCAGCCCTCCTAAGCTCTCCTCTAGTTTAACCCCATTTTCAGCACTGTTTTGTGTCCTACAGAGTGGCTTCTCTTTGCCCCCCCTCCCCCCCAAATCCCCATGCCAGTGCTAATTCCCAGCCTCCTGAATATTAAACAGTGCTGACTGCAGGAATGTTCCCTAAATTAGCAGCAGATGTGTGGCTTTGTTCGAACGCGGTTTTATCTGCAGTCCAAGCTGCAAAATAACACAGAATCCACAACATCGGCATCAAACTGCAAAACAAAGCTGGGGCTCCTGGTGGCCGATGTATTGAAGTGTGGCTGACAGTGAACTTAAGCAGACGTTTAATGGCCACTTCATAGGCAATTGGCAAACAAACTGAGCAGGTAAAGTCATTTCCCAGCAAGGTTTGTTTCCTTCTGAAGAAACTTTGTTTTTGTTTGGTTTTTTTCCGTTTTTTGATTTAGGAGACATGGAAAATAGACAGCCTTTTCAAGTCTGCCTCCCAGTCGAGATGGAATTTGGCGTTCCTAAGAAGTGGACTTCTGGTTACCTGGTATTCCTGTTTACCTGTGTATCCTGTCGTGGCTGATGCTGAACAGACCCAAGCTGAAAGCCAGAATGAATGACAAGCCTTTAGGGTAAATTATTTAGGCGTCTGTGCTGTCAGCATACGACATCATGACATGCTGCGTTAACATTATACATACTACCCTTGTTAACATTTATGGGGTCCCAAAGCTCATACTGTGATAGATTATTAGTACTTGACCTTAAATGGAAGATGTGCATTTTAGTTAGCCGACAATAACTAACCTCCAAAGAGACTTTTTCTTTTTTTTTTTCTCGAATGTTTGACCCTTGTCAAATCAGTCTGTTAACTAGCCAATGCATAGATCACATTTGACCCAAAGTGCAGTAAAACCTGAAATTACCCTACTTTTGGGTACATCTTTTGAGGTCCCCATTTGGATAACC
>JAODJW010000038.1:6090683-6115073 GCA_026777045.1 Hyperopisus bebe
TAGTGAGGACTGTCAGAAGCAGGGGAAAGGGAACAGGCAAGGGGACGGGGTAGTGAGGACTGCCAGAAGCAGGAGAAAAGGAACAGGTGAGGGGGCGTGGTAGTGAGGACTGTCAGAAGCGGGGGAAAGGGAACAAGCGAGGGGATGTGGTAATGAGGACTGTCAGAAGCAGGAGAAAAGGAACAGGTGAGGGGGCGTGGTAGTGAGGACTGTTAGAAGCGGGGGAAAGGGAATAAGCGAGGGGACACGGTAGTGAGGACTGTCAGCCGGTTACATTGCCCAAGAAATCTGCACCATCTGGCTTTTCTGTGAGTTGTCCCCAGCCAGTGACCCCTGCCATCTCCCACACAGCCTTGTAACAAAACCTAGCACATCGCGGCTGGTCCTAAATGGGGTGGCAGCTAGGGTCACCGCACCTCAAGTCCTGCGATACATCCTGGCTCTTCCGCTTACCGCTGGGACAAGCAGGCCTTCGTTTAAGCTAAGCGGACTGGAGACAAAGGCCCAACCCCCCGAAGATTCTCACCACCTCATGTGCTTCCTGCATGGCGGCAAGCTGCTGCTCGAAGATGTTCAGCTGGTCCCTCAGGGCCAGGCACTCCGCGGTCACCGCGTCCACATCCTGCAGGGGGCAGAATGGGATCCATCAAAAGAAGGCAGGGAGCACAGCCAACGGCACCCCGGCCATTCTCCGGTAGCCACGGCAATGAAGAAGAAAGGTTAACAGGGTCACTGCTAATATTGCAAACCGCAATCCTTTTAACAGCAGGGTATGGTTAGCTCACCCAGTCTTGTAAGTAATTTGACAAATTAATGATGACTCTAATAACCCTAGACTTGAATTTGCATTCGATTGTATTAGAGAGTCTACAAAGCTTATGGGTCTCGCTTAGTAGCCAAACATATGGGCCCCTCATGCATGTAATTGGCATGCAGTCTATGTTAAAAAACACCAACCAATAAATGGGGGAGGTGGGTTTGCTGAGTGTTGTGAAGAAGCTTTAGAACCACACTTCAGGCAGTGCTGTTTTCAGGGAGGCTCCTGGACAGCAGCACTAGCCTGCAGCACCTACCTCCCTTATCTCTGAGCTGCTGTGGGCTCATTGTGAAGCAGTCATGATACCAAGCACTGAACATCAAGCTGAACATCACCCTGAACACCACCCTGAACATTACCCTGAACTCTACCCTGGATGTCACCTTGACCATCACCCTGAACACCAATGTCCTTAGCAGCTTCAGCCACTCTAGTCACCTTTGATAGAGGGCACCTAATCAGCTTGACATGAGGTCTGCAGTAAAAAGTAACATACTGATGACAGCCACTGGGCCAGCAATGAGTGAAGCTAACCAGGAAACAACTGTGGTAAAACACTGTATAGTTCAAATTTAAATTGCATATAATTAAACACATCAGAAATTAATCCATAAATGATGGCCAGTATTTCCATATGTGCAAAATGTCCTCCCCTTCTAGAACCTTCACAATTTCCCAAATTTACACTACTGCGAAGTCAACTATGTGAGGGAGCAGGCTTCTGTTAGCTAGCAGCAACGGCCCAGCGCTTGACTAACAGTGACATCTGGTGGATAGAGTAAGTCCCTGCAACCTAAGGCGTGCTTGCATATATTTAGTTCAGTAATTCTTTTGGTTTGGATATTTGTTAGCAAAACTATTTCAGACACTTCAGTGTTTTGCGTTAAACTTAAAAGCACATTGTGGAAAGTAGAAAAAATGAGGTTTTCTGTCTGAATCATAAACAGGGAGCTATTTGAAGGGAACCAACAAAAGGAAAATATGAGGTGGAATCACATTACCAAGGCGACATCCTCCCTGGCTTTATGGATGAGGGACCTTTGAGCTGCCACTTCTGCATGCCGCACTTGCAAATGCTCTAACTCTCGTTTCAGCTCAGTGACATCACACAGAGTCTTCCCCTGCAGGGAAGACCAGGCAGAGGTCAGCAGAGGGCTTCTCACACTCCATCTTCACACCACACCTTGATCAATATCACAATCCATTAGTCCTATGAGAAGACAGTAAACATATGGTGCTAATCCTGTTCCCCTCATGCCACTGGATATTTATCACTGAAAAGAAATCTCCCTCATGTCAAACAGGGCTGGAAACTGGCAAGTGGTTGAATTCTGTCAGCACAACAGTGGTGAAAAGTGGATCAACTGTGTGACAGCGCCACCTGTAGGTCAGATAGGGAACTGCAGTAACATAGGTTTTCAAGTTCCTTCTCACCCAAGCTAACTGTAGCAATGGAATATTTCAACAAGACTTACAAGCCTGATGGTTATCAAAGGATGGGGATTCTCCTGTGTGTTTGCATACTTTGAGCAATGCAGCATTTTTTTTTATCCAATACCTTCTCTCTTCTCAGCTTCTCCACCACGGCCTCCAAGCTGTAGTCAGGAAGTCCTCTGTGGTCGACTGTCCCCTCCCCACTCTGCTTCCCCTCTAGTTCTAGAATCTCACACTCTAGGGACTTGTTCTCCTCCTCCAGACACCTCACCTAGAAATGCAGTGACCACAGTCTCACTTTCCTCGCAGAAGATCTCTACATCAGCAGCTAGCGATGTAATGCTACATTGCAAGCGTAAATAGGAGCTTCACCGGCTGCAACACTAAGTGAGGGAAATATTGTACGATATTCTGCAAGGCTTGGCCAACGGCGATGCAAGTAATGAGTGGTAAGCTCACCATTTCAACAAGAACAACCAGCCGGTCATTGAGTGCAGCGATAACACCACGTTCCTGCGCAAATCGAGACACGGCCTCTTTGTTCTGCGTGCGTGCCTCTTCAAAGTCCAGATACCCCCAGGCGCCATCTAAGGCCCTGCCAGACCACAGAGGGAGTCAGTGAGCTGATAGGAGGAACTAGGAGTGTGAAAATGCGGCTTGCAAAAAAAACCAGAAAAACATTTTGCCTCGTCAGCTCAGCCTATTTCTTAAGTTTGCTCAAAAACACAGAACAGGATCCATGAAAGCAAAGTTATGTGCTCAGTCTCTCAGCAATCAAGCAGACCGTCCCTTCTCAGTTACTTCCATGTCTTCCATGTCAACAAGAGTCATTCTGTTCAAATTCTGGGATAAGCTCCTAAAACAAATACTTCCTTCTTGCGTAGTATATACCAAGTATATACCAGTGTATTGACTTTGTTTTCCCTTTGCAAACTAACCTTCCTGGAAAGTCTTAGTAAGTTCCTCAAAGTTCATGTAAGAAGACGTAAAATCACTTAAAGGCGTTTTTTTACATTGCTCATTTGGTTAATATAAATTATTGTCCAGTGTATTATTTTACTGCCCGATTTTTTTGCCAAATGAAGGCTCAAGTCCTTAATCACAAGACGTGCAGACAAAGATGAGAGGACCACAGGGAAAGCGAGACACCGACCTGGCAGATGGGTGGTATTGTTCTGCACAGCGCCGGCTGATCCCACCGGCCCCGGTCCACTGCTCTTCTTCAAAGAGCCGGCGGTAGGAAGACACCCTCAGCATGGCCGTAGGTGGAGGACAAGCTGGCTGCACGGAAAACTGAGGTGTTCGGGGTGAGATGGGCGTTTATGTAGCAGGGAAGCAGCAATCTCGCATGTGGCTGAGGGATGTCTCACGGACTGCTGACAGAGCCAACTATGGGACAGGCATCAGCCCGCAGGGATTTCACACGAAGCAGAAAGTGCATCATGGATAGATGATGCTAAGGCTATCTGCTGAATGTCCAAAGACAGAGAAGAACAACCTCATTTAGCTCTAAGCGATGAGACTGCCCAACAGGCCATTTGACTGCTTACTTAGTCTAAGCCTGAGATGCACACTAATCTTTGCCCATCATGGGCCATTTATGTAAGCATTCTCCATGCAGGTGAGGCTGTCTTAGGGCGCCTCGTAAAGAAATCAAGACAGCAAAATATTTACATTAATTCACGTCCGATTCCTGAACATGGGTACTCGTAAAATTTTGGGAAGCTTTCAAACCCCAGCGTAAATAATGTCAGGGTAAAGAATAGAGAACAGAAAGAAAAAAGTTGCTTAGTCTCCCGTTTTGCCTTTCTGTTAGAAAATGGGTAAAAAAGAAAATCACTGGCAAATATACAAATCAGCTGGCAAATATACTGCGTACTTTGTAGAACCCCAGGTTATTTTTTTACTCTCACTGCAGAAAAGTGTGGAGACCACTGTTCTACACCAAGGAATTGGGTGACTCTGTGTCTGTACAATACCCATAGCATATGTATGTGCCCTCTGTCTCCTGGAAGAGGAATGGAATCAATTTCCTTCTGCATTTTCCTGAAGAAAGGTCACTTGTGAGTTAGGTAGCAAAGAGAAAACAACTGGGCAAAAGCAACAAATCTTTATTTCTATTTAATAAATTAAAGTTACCAAAACTGGGACAAATTTTTGAACAGATGTGCATTTAGGACATCCACAGACGTACCATAAGAGGGAATCCTAGGCTAGAGTAGGTCCAAAAGAGCCCTAAAAAAGTTAGTGGCAGATTCAAAGACAATCTCACTGTAGTAACTGATTTAACAATTATTCCCAGCCTGCTTAAGTATATTTGTGACAATCCAAAAGATTCATAAACGTAGGCTGTTCTCAACACTGGTCCTGTCAGCCAGCAAGACGTCACCACAGATGCTTAAGTATGGAAGGGATTAACACTGAACACACTGAACAGGATTACCGAAACACAACATACTGAACGTCTCTGGGAACGTGAACAATATCGATCTCATCTACGTAGAGTAGTGTTGTGAAGACTGAATAGAAGTAGGTCTCCAGGTCCACATCTGCAGCCAGAAGAGACGGGCAGCGGCAGTAGCAAACCATTCTTTTTGCCGCAAGTCACCATTTGGCAATCTGTTTTGGCAGACAGCAGGCGCCGGAGGTTATGAATTACAAGCAGTGGGTGACGGCAGCATGGTTCACACCTTGCCAGGATACAAATGGGCCCATCGTCTTGGACTCGCATAGCATTCAGGATGGGGGACAGTCCCACCTCAGATTCAAATATTGTGGTGAGGAGCGTGCTGCCATGACAACAGAGTAAGGTACTGTTGGACAGGAGTCGCTGGTAGTGTTTTGTGGGGACATTCCAACCCTGACTGCTTTACATGGACAAGAACTTTTGCAAGGTTGCAGCCCTCTCGGCATCGGAGAGCTGGAGACGACACACACAGCAACAGCCATGCAGCTGTCATTAATGTTTACGGAAGGACATACTTCAAGGCTAACACCCAGTCTGCACAATAATCATATTCATCTGTTCTATGAAACAGGAAGCTTTTTTTTTTGCTGCTCTTTGACTTGCTAGAATTTTGGGAATTTCTCTTGCATAATGTGACATCATACTTGAAAAGCAAATACTTGAGAATGCATTTTCAACAAAGAGCTTAGTGTGCATAATACATGATCCTACATATAAATATACACAGAAGGGAGAACGTCATTCGTGCACCATTAGCTAGGAGATAACAGCAGACATCCCCAGCTGAAGGGTAAGGCATCAGCTCCATGCGGCGCCAAGACTGTAGTGCACATGATCGGTTTTTGAGATGTAGAAGGCAGTGAGGTTTACGATAAAAGTCACTTCTACAAATCATAGAGTAATTAAATCGTGGTGGATAAATGGCAGCTTCCCGTTCTTCGCATCTCACGAGCTGTGACAAGCAGCGGGGGCAAAGCCAGGGCCACACAGACACACCTGACGGCCATTGCGATGAAGGGTTGCCGTGGTGATTTTAGGATTCACACAGAGATGCAACACACAGAGCTAAACAGTTGAATGCGTGAATACACGACTACAATGGCTACACTTCTTGAAAATATAAAACATGAAAGGGTACGTGTTACATCAACACGCATAAAGCAAATAAAAATAAATATACTCTTAAAACTGGCTTGTTGAAAATTCCTAAGTCGAAATGGCGAACTGCTGCTCTCGGCAAAAGGAGGAACAAAGATGCTACAGATAGGAATGAAATATGACGTCCCCTCGAGGAGAAAGGGGAAGTAACGGCAGGTAGAATCCCAGCATCCGCTGATGATCTTCACTCATTACATGACTGATGATCCAGAAAAAAGAGAATCATCTGGTTCACCTCAAATGGACCTCAGCAATATATGAGGAATTCTGAGTGTTTATGCATTACAGGAGTATAAAAATGTCTGACAAGGTTTCAATGCTTACCAGTGCCCGATACATAGTCATTAGTGTCATCACTAGCGCTTCAACAAATCGCTATCATTATCATAATAATAATAATCATCATCATCATCAGTGATGAAGGGCACATTCACACATCCAGGCCAAATGATTTTTTTCCTCTTTCTTTTGGCACAGAAAATCCATATGATGCAAATGTTTCCTAGAGCGTTGTTGTAAGTACCAGAAGAGCCAGACCCTCTGACTCTCCATGGAGTGAAGGGAGTCCTGACCACTGGAGAAGTGGGAGGGGCCTCAGAGCCCCGCCCAGGAAGCCCTCACTCCTCATCGCCACCCAGGAGGAAGGTCAGGATGAAGTTGATGGCTTTCTGGCGGTCCGGTGATGTCTGCCTGCCCACAAAGTTGGGCGGGGGGCGTAGAAGAAGGCTGGCGAACAGAGTTGCTGAAGAGGGACAGGAAGAGTCAGAGTCAATGACACTTCTGAATATACGTACAAAGCCTCAGGAAGAGCAGGGGGACGCGAGCACTGACCTACGAGGCTGGCTGTGAGGTTGTTGCTATGGGAACAGCGGAGCAGCTCCCGCAGGAAGGCCATGAGGTACCGGAACATGTTGCGGTGTGCGCGAGGAAGCTGTGAGATCAGCTGTCAGGGCACACGACCATCAGATCTGTTAGCAGTGCTGAGCACAGAACGCTTCCGAAGTAAAACTACAATCACTGAGAGCTTTAATGACACAGAGGGTGGCTGCTGTGTTTGAAAAATGCCACTGAACTTCACAAAATAGGATGAAAGGCCAACCTGTGGTACACCTCACAAAAGGCATGAGAGATCTTCCATTAGAGAAGCATGGGGGGAGGACGACCAGGGGTCCACGCACCTGTTTGCAGAGACGGATGTCGGGAGAGCATTCCAGGCAGCGCTGGTAGAGCTCGTAGCAGACCACGGGCTCCGGCAGGGCCTCCAAGAAGATCAGCAGGGCCTCAGCCACCGAGTGGTTACTGCCAGCTGAGGCCAGCTAGTCAAGGACCAAAATGTGCCACAGAGGAGCCGCATTTTCTGTACACAACCCCCTGCTCTCTGTCAGATATAATGGACTAAGAAAGGATTAAACAATTGGAGACAGGGATTCTTGTCTACAGACACAGGAATAGATAAATAGTGCTGTATTATCGCAAATAAAATAAGGTTAAGAAATAAAGCCATAAGGACATTTCCTTTGTAAGTCCCCACAGTCATCTGTAGAAGCGTCTACACTAGCAAAGACAAACAAAGCAGATTCAGGCTGGAAAGGATACGGATGGTTTCTGGAATGCTGGTGTCCAGGCAGTCTATGATATTCTGAAGCTCGCCCTGCATACCAGGCGTCTGGAAGAGGTCCTCCTGGAACCAGGTGGCACAATGAGCAGAGGCAAGAAGTTAAAACTACTCCTATCTGTGCTGGAAGGTCGGCCTCATCCCTGCAGCTCACCTGGTTGCAGGATTTGGTGAACAGGTGGTCCACCAGCAGCCAGACCTCTTTGGGGATCTTCAGGGGCCTATCCTCGGTCCCACCAGGGTCTACCAGGAGGGAGTTCATCCTGATCCTCTCCTATTTTTAGAGAGTTCCAAATTTGATCACGAATATGCAAAGCAGACCCAAACTAACCATGAACAGTTACAAAGCAATCACAAAGCATGCTATATTATTTCAGCAGGATGCTTGCACTGATATATATAAGATCTTATGTTGAGATTTTACTGCCAGAACAAAGAGGCAGTGTTAAAATCAGGGACCCCCCACCACCCACTGGAGAAGAACCACATCACAGTATCACATTCTGCCCGATTTTGTAAGTAGAGTGCTAACACAGCATGGGCTAAAAATAAACTCCGGGAGGAATACCGCTCAGACACAGGAGAAACCTGATAGAAGGAAACTGTAATAGCTAGCCAGGGCTAATGTAACGGGCTGGCTCACTCACTTCCTGACCTCATTTCCTAAGCTGGTCAATGCACCTGCTAATCCGATCTTCTAAGAAACAGTGCTTCCATTCTTGTATTTAAAAATCAAATATAAAATACAATATTTTCCATCCAAAACTTGAGGAATAGCTTATTCTTTTTTAAAAAATCCTTATTTTTTAAAACTACAAAAACTAGAGTGAATTGCAGAAATAAAAAGTCTCTTACAACAGGCCTGCTTACACCAAAGCAAAAATATATAAACCTAAAATCAATATCTGTGGGTTAAGAATGAGGACAGAGGTCAACGAACTAAACAGAAGTGTGGTGGTGATTTCCTTTTACATGAATAATCCATTTCCAAAGATCATCATCACCCTGTCTATAGAATTCTGATGTGCGAACACATTTTATTTCAGCTCTACAGAAAAACTATGTTCATAGAAAATTCACAGAGCTACTGGATTGCACCAAACTGTTTACCTTCTCTGAGAAGCTGTCTTCTCCCTGAGCACCACGCAGGCCAAACAGTGAGAGAGAGTGATCATGACAAGAAAAGGAAGGGAAAAGAAATCGAGGAAAAAGAGAAAAGAAAGTCACTGACAATCAAGTACCACAGAGAAAGTCAGCTGCAGAACTTTAGCCCCCGACACATAATTACAGTAAAAGAACCACAAGGAAGAAAGATGCAGGTGGGGGGAAAAAAGCAGAGCTCTGGTGCTGTCTTTGAAAATGCCTTTACAGGCCATCATTGGTGAGCTGCTCTGGATATGTTGCAAATTAAATAAACCAGTTTCGCAATATGTTCTCCACTGTGCTTCAAGGCGTGACAGATGAAGATCAGCCAAGACTCAGCGCAGCCTGACTTCCTGCTTAACTCAGGAAAAAGCTCCTCAGATCAATAAGTGTGTTGGAAGTCAGAGAGGAAAGATGCGTCAGCCAAAACTTAGCCACAGCTTCCTAAAAACAGATCCACTTCCTTTCAGCAGGCCAAAAGCATAAAGCATGGCAGCAGAATATTTCAGAATTCTAGCCTACAGAGATAATGGTAAAGGGCACATTGGCCAAGCCTCATAGTCATGGTTTGCTTAAGGGCAGCAGATAGAATTGTCTTCTAATTGTGGGTTGCATATATTGCTAAGGAGAAATGAGCCAAACTATGTGTGGAGACCTCCCCCCAAATGTCTACTTTGGCTTCCTAACCCTAATCTTAACACTCACCAGGTCGATGAGCTTGCTGATTGGGATCTCACGGATGGGCTTCTTCATGCGGCACAGTGCCTCCAGAGAGGTCCCGAAGCAGCTGGGCAGGTAGTTCCCAGAAATGGTGATGAAGTAGTCTTTCCCCCGATCCAAGTGCAGCACCAGAATGTCCTCAATGGTGTCCTCTCCAGAATTGAGGAGGGTGACGGAGTCCTTGCTGACGTACACCTCCAGGTTGATCTCTAGATTCTCGTCTACAAAGAGGTCGCAATTGGATCACTCAGGTTGTGATGGTGAACCAGTAACAATCATTAAGCACCAGCACCACCATCCACCCGAACGCAGACGGCAATCTGCTCATCGGTTAAGCGATCCTGGACTCACAGGGCTCCAGGAAGCCATCGCAGGGCTCAGCCCGCAGCCAGGCTTTGCAGTACTGGGAGTCGTTGAGCTTGGGAATGAAGATAAAGTGGCAGGGGACCTGCCCGTCGTTGGTGATCACGAAGCGCTGGCGCTGAAGCTGCCTGAACTTCACATTCTCGAAGGCGAACTACAGAAAGCGAAGGAAATCAAAGATCATGTCACACCTCAAACTGACACTGAGCGCCCGATTTGTTAAGAGACACCTGCAACTTCTGCCTAGTAAGAGCAAGTGAGGTTCAGTTAAATGGTATTTTAGAGGTATCCTACAAGACAAACCAACATAGAAGGGCACAGACTAACTAAGCCCTATTTTTGTGACCCAGCAGATTATGAATCACAAAAGCATGATTCAAGGTCCTTCTGCGAGTGCCCAACATATGGCCATAGTGGACATGCCACTCACCTCCCTCCGAGACAGCGATAATGACGGCAGGAAGTCATTCTCCATCTTGTCCATTGTGCGGACAATTTCCTCGAAGACCTTCTTGTAGCGCTGTTCGTTCACCACCTTCACCTGGGAGATGGGACCATGCAGGTCACACTCAGGACAGGGTCAAGCGAACGGATGAGGTCCTATTAACATTCCCTGAGCTAAGCTGCTGTGCCAGCTGCATTAATGCAACTGGGCTAAGATGCGACTTCATCAATGCCGAGCATCAACGTCGGACCTCACTCACAAAGAAAGGCAAAAACAACAGCATGTCACTTGCCTCCATATTAATGTGACCCTGTTGCATAGTAGGGCTGGGAAACTCCTTATAAAAGGCATTCAAATTTTTATAATGCAACATTTATCACTGGAAGAAATTAGAATGTTAATTATAGTACAGACTAAGCACCTATCATGACCTAGTAGCCTAAGGCAACTAAGGATTTGCAAAGGAGACACTGTAGATCTGAATAATTACTCTGGAATTGGAGTTTAAGAGGGTGAATGTGCTGTTTCATCATCTTACTAAAGCCTGAGGCAAGACAGCACAGTGCAAACAGGATCTATAGACACCATCTTTAAATACTGTAACTTACTACCTCCTACAAATATTCAACATAAAGACCAAATGTGACGAAACCCCCCCCCCCCATGAAGTTCCAGGGAAAGAAGCTGGGTGGGACTGAGATGACAGAACACAAATACCATCTTGCAATTTTGCAAAAGTTATACAGTCATGTGGTCAATGACTTCATAGGGTAGGTGTCCAACACTGCCAGTCACGGCTTGATGGACGAGGGTCACCCATTCCCACCGATCACAGAAAAGCATTTCCGAGGCTGAGGAGACACGAGACTGAGGCCAAGCTGCCTTCCACCATGCGCAAAGGCAAGCCGGCAAAACTTGGCAGCGTGTGAAGAGCTATATCCATCGAAAAAAATGACACTCTAGGGTGAGAAATATGGGGTGTGGTGCGCAGACTTAATGCAACTTTCATAGTTTTTAAGTTTTAAATTGTTTTAAATATGTTGATATTTAGGTTCGTAATGAGGATACAGCTCCAGAACAAAATAAGGTCACAGGCCAAGACTTATCCCCCATTAAATAATATTAAAAGTCAGTAATACAATTAGCTGCTGTGCCCCATAGGTTATTATTTTAGTTATACCAACTGGAAAGAGGATTTGAACAAAGGACGCTCAAAACTTTAACTGTAAAACACCCAGGATCCAATTAAATTTGTTCTTGCCCAAAAATATCAAATTGCACAAGGCAAGCAACATTAAGCCATTAGCAGTTAGCAGCTAGCCAGTAGCAGTTAGCAGCTAGCCATTAGCAGTTAGCAGCTAGCCATTAGCAGCTAGCGGTCAGCGGGCTCACCCCTACGCTGAAGAGCGAGCTGACAGGCTTGTGGTCGCTGGTCTGCAGCTCCATGTGGCTGCGGTAGTGCAGCTGCTTCACGCTGCTGCCCCTCCACAGGATGCGGTCGCACC
Organism: Hyperopisus bebe; assembly: GCA_026777045.1. Taxonomy (NCBI): domain Eukaryota; kingdom Metazoa; phylum Chordata; class Actinopteri; order Osteoglossiformes; family Mormyridae; genus Hyperopisus; species Hyperopisus bebe. Next base: position 6,102,351 of record JAODJW010000038.1, read on the forward strand.
AGGCTGGGACCCGGCACTTTCCGCTAGGAATGAGCAAAACACACGGACTGTATTTAAGAAAGTAGGACTGATGATGGAGAGTGCATTTAGAAAGACAAGTCCACCCTCAACCTCAATCTATTCATTTTCTAACGGTTCATCATGGCCATCTTAACATGCTTGACTAACACTTTAAATATTCTCAGATGCATTTTGTACTTTGTCTGGGTCAGTTATATGTCCTGCTTGAATACGTGCTTACTGAAGATAGATGGATGGATGGACAGTGAAATATAAGAAAACTTGGACATACTAAAGCCTATCCTATTTTACAAGCATTTAGCCATACAAAACAGAAGACGCATGTCGTTTAGAAAGACCCCATTCAACCAGGTGAAAGCAGAGCGCAGCAGAAATTAGTCCTTGAATGCTGAACACTACTGTGTGGCAAAGGCAAAGGAGAAAGGGTCAGATTCAGATAGCCGGAGAAGCTGAAGAGGTTACCTTGAGTCCCATCGATCTGTTTTAGGGTCATATTTGTAGGTTGGTTTGAAACCGATCTCTCCCTCTATGAAATCGGTGAATGCTCTCCGTGTCTGCCTCTGGATGTTCAGCTTAGAATGCCAGATAAACAGAGAGAGCTATGCTTCAAAATCCATCCCTGTAGGTATAACTTCTTAATTCCTCTGCTGACACAAAGTCGCCATGAAGTGAATGCTTCAATTCAGTAACTAGGGGAGTCAAGTGACCTGGGAAACGTGCCGCTCATTCCCACAAGACGCAGGAACCAGCGTGAGATATTCTGCTTCAGGGCAACTATGGTCAGGTGGTTGTCCGAGACATTCTGGTTCATCTCTCAGAAATTAGTTCTCTTCTTTAAGCCAGTGTAGAGCCTACCCCTAACCCTAACCCAATCCCCACCCCATAACCACTGAAAAGCACAGCCCTGCACACTGTTCCACACTGTTCAGCTTCCTGGCCTGCTAGAGGGTCTCTTGCATGGTGAATAGATGTCCCTACCAACCTTCTCACCTGGTCATATTCCTGAAGTTTCTTCAGTTCCTTCTGGGAGATGTGGTTCTTTACTTCAGACGCATCGTATATACACAGACGGTAGTTCAGGTCTCCGAGCCAGATTACTACGCTAGAAAAGGTAAACACAAACATCTCTTACAAGAAGTCTATTTTTGATTATTCTGTTCTTCATTGTGGAAGAATATTAGCAGGCTAGAAGACATTACTGTCATCAGCAGCTTGGCTGAGGTATGATAAGATGTCATTTCTGAGACATAAGTGTGTACGCTGGTGAACAAGAGGACAAGGGCAACACACTCGTGCTTGACGATGCTGAGCGGGGGGCAGTCTGGCAGGTGGAAGCTCATGCGCGCACAGATGTCCTTGTAGTCCTGATTGCGTCGCTCAAAGTCCTCCACATGCGCCGCCAGGTGGGAATTGACGAAGCAGAAGCTGGTGTTGTGGAACACGAAGCGCACAGCCACGCCTCCTTTGTTACCCTGGAAACACAAAGCCGCCACAGGTCTAAATGGTGAAAGGGGAACAGGAGACGGCCCAGCACCCGATGTAGGTAATAAGGTTAGGCGACTCCCGAGGTCAGTCCCACAACCGGCCCGTACCATTTTGCTCATGATTCCCGTACCCACGGTCTCTGCCGCCACATCTCTGATGTAGTTCTTGTGCTCCTTCTTGACGTACACCAGCAGCATCATGCCCACTAGCCGGACGAGACGGATCTACAGGGCAAACATAGTCTCTTGATTTTTAGTTTAGGCAGTAATTAAACTGAAATAAAGGAAATAAATGATTACAATGAGATGAAATACTGATGAGGCAGAGCTACTAACCTTTTCACAGAAACCAAAAATTTTGTAAGTTTGCTTTATACCTTGTCTCAAAAATTAAGAAAAAAAAAAAATCACAAAATGCTCGTGTTGCTTTTCAATCAGACTGTATACTAACAGCTGTTAGTCTTCTGCGGCTGTTAATCTTCTGTTTTAACAAAATGGGACCTCTAGATCACCATGTGAGAAGTCGATACATGTCACAGCAGACACTGGCACCGACTCAGCACTGGCGTGGGGTCCCCAACCTCCAAGCGTAAACTGACAGTTTTTTCCCCGCTGAGCTACGGCCCTCACCTGCTTGTATTTGGCTTTGGGATGCAGGCTCCGCTCCACGGCTTCCATCCACTGCTGCTCTCGGGCCGAGTCCAGGTAGAAGAAGGCTTCTGTGCTCAAGTCGAGCTCCTGGAAACTGATGGAGAGGAGGAGGAACCGGGAAGTCATGAGAGCGGAACTGGCTACAGGAGCAGGACCCCAGTACACCGAGATGCTAGTCAACATGAGGCTCAAAGTGTAGTTTGCCAGGTTTGCTGTAATCCTTAGTATGGTGCCTTATGTGAACTGAAATAGCATTAACTGCATAACACAAGCTGTAAAGAATTACAATAAGAATGCACAGATGTTGAGCCCGTTTCCCCATAAGACTGACGATTAAGTAGGCTGCAGAACATTTCAGGACTATGAAATGACTTTTTTTTTTTGATAAAATTTGCCTGTTTAGCTGCTTTTCCCAGGCGGTAATCCCCCATCTACTGCCCCCGATACTGACCCCACGGCGTACACGTCTGGCGGCTCGGCGTCACAGCCCAGCCATGGCTCCAGGCCGCTGTCCGGGGACTGGCCGTTCACATTCCACGTCCCCACGAAGAATCTGTGCAGCACATCACTCACAGCTCAGGCACACAGACTCGCCATTGAGCTGCAAATCAACTGCAAAATGCCCTGAATGCTACTAATGCCCTGGTAGCCAAAATGGAACTTTAAAAATCATGCAATGACCCCTTACATTTTCCTGACTTAGGCAGCATGTGGCTCAGTGGGCTAAGCCTGTGTGCCTGTAATCACAAGGTCGCTGGTTCAAACCCAGCCTCAGCACGTCTGTGGGTCCTTGAGCAAGGCCCTTAACCCCCAGCTCCCTAGGCGCTGCTACAGGTGGCTGCCCTTCACAGACAACTTACTCCAAAAAGAGCAAGTTGAGGGAGGTGTAAAGACAATTTCCCCATGGGAATTAATAGAGTATCTATTATTATTATTATTCATAGATTCCCATTACTATGATTTAATGGCTACCGTTTAAGCATTCCCCGACGATTTATAAGCTGCATTCCCCATAGTTTTATTAATAGTTAATTAGCTAGTTAATATCTCCACCCAAAACATGATGTAAGTAAAGGTCAGCAGAGCCCACCGGAAGTTCTGTATGTCAACATAGTCGTTCTCCTTCTTAGTGAGGAGGTGCTTGATGAGGCCCTCCCTCTGCACGGCCTGGTTGGAGAACATGGCCTGCCGGACAGTGTTGGAGGTGGGGCTGTAGTTCCAGTTAGGCGGCCTCTGACTAGAGGGAAGAGGATTTTTACATCAGTGCAGCAACAGCCCATCACTTCCCTCACGGTACTATTCATCAAACACTGAAACTTATTACATACGACTTTAAAATATCTGTGCTTAGGAAAGATTCACGTTAAAAGCGGAATCTCATACCATTGAAAAAATTCAGTTTATTATAAACTTCGGTTTTTGGTTCACAGTTCAGTGCAATTTTGGTACAACAAAAAATCTGAATGTCTTGAAATTATTATTAAAACCACAAACACAAAGGCAATTAGGAACAGTTATAACCCACAAAAGGCAATGCGTCTGTTGACATGCCTGAATAAAACCCAAGAGATGCTTGGTTGCACATCATAATCATAGTGAACTAAAATCCTGTCTAAATCCAAAGATTTCTACTTCAGAGTATGATCACATCTATTTTTTTTAGCCTGGTCTGAATGTCCAGGCAAACAAAACCACGAGGAGACTAACTTGCACATTCTGATTCTGCTCCGGTCATTGACACTCACTTCATGACTTCCCAGATGAGTTCGCATGTTGGAGATGTTTCCAGCAACGTATCCAAGCTCGGCGTAACAGAGCCGACACACTGCCTTGGTTTCACCAGCTACTCTCTCCAGTGCTGGTGTAATTTACTGGGAAACCAAAAGGTTCCCAACCCACTGATTATGACTGGCTGTAACCAGCATTGGCCGTAACAAATTCACAGCTGCAATTACCATAATGTTTACGTGTGGAACCTCTACTTCTGAATTTAGGTTCTGTGTGTATCAATAAATGTATCCATTTGACCCGACAATAGCACGAAACGAAAGCACGAAAAACTTAAAGAGCAGGAAATTAAACCATGCACCATTACAGCCCTTCCCCTTTGCGATCTGCACAGACAGACACGCTTACTCCTTGATGGCGGGGGCGCCGTTCCTGCCCTGCGTCGCTGGCGGGCGGTCTTTGAGGAGTCCCCCAGCTCCCGTGGAGGGGGGATTGCAGGAGCCTTTGCCGGGGGGCAGCGGAGGGAGAGGAGGGGGTTCCCGAGGAGCAGCGCTGCGGTTCTGCTGGTTTCTGGTCTCCTCCACCTTTACCGCATCGTTGAAATGGTCTTCAAAGCCGAGAACAGCGAGGGTAAGCCCTGGACCATCTATTTAAAGAACATCAAACGATGCAACAAGATCTCACTGGCTGAACAAGTACGACCCATACGATTCCTGGCCTTCTGCGCACCTGAGGAAAACTTGATTCCTGCAGTGTTATTGTCTTGGGCCACATGCAGTGAATCGACAGTCTTGGTGAGGGGGGCTTCTGCGCTGGGGAGTTTGCTGGCAGTCCTCAGCGGTACGGGGGGCAAAGGCCCTTTCTGGAGGGCAGGGGTCAGAGGATCCATCCTTTCTCAGTGGCTATCTGTCATAGACAACTGAATGGAGGGGGACAGACTCAAAACCAGGACTGTTCAGAGTCCTGTAAGGTAATCACTGATCAAATGCAAGTTATGTATTTAGAGTAGAGTACCCACCTTAGGAAATTATTCTGAGGGTGTAGCCAAGACAGGGAAAATATCACTACATCACTAATACTACATTTAAAAATACACAAGACACACCAAATTGTTGCATAATTTTAACCATGTGCAACTGTCAGTATGCGGGGATGGCTGTAAGGATACTGTGACAAAACCTACTCACTCAGCAATTACCAAAAGTGACTTACTTTAAGGTAACTATGTCTTAAAAACAGAGCTGAGTTTCCTGGTAAAAGTCACTAAACTTACACTGTTGTCTGGCTCCCTTCAGCTGCACGGAGAACAGTATGCCAAGCTCATTGCAGTCCAGCTCCGTGCTCACCACGTACCTGCGCCTGAACAGGGACCTGTGGGAAGGAGGTGAGACAGGAGAGCAACGTTTACTGGGGGAGCTCCGACAAAAGAGGATCACTGTTCATCACACCAGGACTCACGGCAGCTGAATGAGGATGAGATGGCATTCCAACAGGGATAAGGGCCTGTGACAATCCATCTCTGCCAATAAACAGCTGATTTTGCTGTACGTAAAGAAAGCAGAAAGGCCATAAGTGACTTTTCGAACCTAAACATTAGAGTGTGAGACTACATCAGTGCGTCTATCACTAGCATCAGCGCACTATACCGAAATCCAAACAAGGATAGCAAAGTCCTGTTTTTACCACAAGGAAGCTCAATGTTTTATCATTAAACAAGCCTCTGCAGGCAACAAAAGATAAGTCACCCTGTCCTACTAGTAGGGAAAAAAATAGGCTGAAGAAAGAGAAGGAAATGACAGCGAGGGATAGGATGCTCACTGCGTAGTTGTGAAAGGAAACCAATTCGGAGCAGAATGACAGCTGACACTTTGACCAAAGCACCAGCTTCATTAAATATTTATAATACTCACGAGGAGATGGTTGGAATTACCCATCCCCGCCAGCCACAAAGAGAAAGCGCCCATTCAATCGATTCGCTGACTTTGCGGAGCACGCTGCTTCGACTGCCAATCAATTTTAACGTCATCTCAGAGTTAATAAACATCGCAAATAAGTTAAAGCAGAAACACAAACAAATGTCTCAAACTTGTATACTAAAGTTTCGGGACTGATTAAATCTTCAGAGCCCAAAACACATAGAGCAAGGAGGACGTTTAACATACGTCCTTTGATCCTGCACTTCATTTCCATATGCAAACAGACTATTTGTGAAGATCACTCGCCTCCTATACTCTAGATTGTCCTGATAATCAGCACAAACATCCCCTTCTTAAAACCTTTCCATGTTCACATGTGTATTATTACGAAGTTTACTGCTCTGCTTATTTCTCTTACTTTGGTGTTTCTGTACAAAAAGCAATTCCTGCTTTTTTTTTTTTTAACTAGCAACCCCACTTCTGCTCCTTTAAATATCATCAGTCTGGATGTTCATGACAGTGAACTCACAGTGGCACTCACAGTGACATAGCACAGAGCAGGAAACTGCCGGCAGGGCCACGATCTCCTCAGGACAGCTGGCTGCCGTTTCAGGGTACTGCCACCCATGAATGACCTCAAGCCAGCTCCACGGCGCAACCATTCCTGAGGTAAGCCATTCCAGACAAGGACATTAAGTCCTGGGGTGAGTCAGCGGAATGCAAGACTAATGAGGCAGCCAAACAGCAATACGACGACATCAACGTTAAACAGCAGCTGAATCTATATCACAAGAGGTATTAAACTGTACAGTGAGGACAATGTATATAATACTATTAAAGTTATTTCAAGGCTTATTTTTTTTCTCTTTCCATAACCCCTTACCCAATCGGTTAGCCCTCAGCCTATCCTAGGAAGCATGAGGACACACTGGACAAGATGCCAGTTAACCACAAGACGCACACATTATGGGCAACGCATAAAGACCATTTCACCTAGCCTCATTTTTCTCGATTTCACAGCGGGGCCTCAGCCTATCCTGAGCAGCGCCAGGCACAAGATTGGAGTACAGCCTGGATGAGATGCCAAACCTTCACAGGTTGCATGCATCCGGTCACACATACACAAACACTATGACCAATTTGGAGACACCAGTCAGCCTAACTGCATGTCTTTATACTGTGGGCGGAAACTAGAGTATTCAGAGCCATCCTGACCAACAGAGGGGAAAGCATGTAAACACCACGCACACGGAGCGGGGGTGGATAGAGTGACTGTATTTCCCTTCATTTAAAACACTACCATATGATGAATACTTAACCACTGACCCAAAATTCTACCTGGCCTATATTAAACAAGAATAAGAATGTCCCATTTTGTTTCTGACCATGGTGAATCCCTACAAACTAATACACTTGGAGCAAATACCACTGATCAAGTGAGAGAAGTTCAATAAGATTCACTGTGTCAGCAAACCAGTGAATCCTACCTGAGCCAGCGTGACCCCAACAACTGAACAGAGCTCATCTTTCCTGAGAAGAACAATCCCCAAAGCTTTGAGCTTCACATTCCTCAGTCAGCGAAAGGTTTAGCTGTATCCTTAGATATTGGGTCACCAGAATGTTTCATTGGCATCTTATTTTTCCGGTGCTACACCAAGCTTCAGAATAAATCACTAAGCTTCAAGGCACATTTCATTCAACTGATATCCTATTTTTTTCCACCTGAACAGGTGCTCCGAGTAATCGACCAGGAATCTCGGATGACGTTCAAACTTAATAGGGCTAAGATCAACATTTAAAAGGGAGAATTCTTTACAGCAAGAGCATTATAAATTAACAGCACAAATGCACTTAACAGTCAGGGCATTTCACCAGAGGGTTTCTGCCTCCACCTGATTTTGAAATGCAGCCTCCATTTCCGTTTCAGCACCAGTTCAGAAAATCAGTGCAACACAGAAAAGGCCGGATTGATTAAATTTTCCATATGCTGGCCGCAAAGCCACACCCGGCCCAGGAGACATGGTCAATGTACTGGGCAAAAACATGACTGTAAACCAAACTCAGTCATGACAAAGTAAGTCTAGACTCTAGATAAGGGGGGAAAAAAATCAGCCTAACTACAATACTGCACCATTCAGAAGAAGCACAAACACCATTCGACTGGATAGTGAACCGGGAAGAATACTTAAAACTAATGACATATTTCTCACGTGACGCACAATACACAATACATCAGGAAGGGTTCATTTCGAAAATTATGTACGAGCATGATGGCACAACCAATAATCACAACTGTAACTTTAATGGTAGTTACAACAGTGTTTCCCAACCCAGTCCTTGGGAACCTATAGCAGGTCCATGTTTTTGCTCCCTCCCAGACAGTCCACATTTTTGCTCCTTCCTAAAACATGGACTGTCTTGTTGGTCCCCAAGGACTCTGATTAAGAAACACTGGGGTAGACCTAACTAATACAGTATCATTATTTAGCAAGAATTTAAGTATCTGTGGTCTTGTTCAGGAATAAGGGAAGAAGACAGCAGGAGGTTGACAGACAGATCGGTGCAGCATCACTAATAATGCAGACATTGTACCATTCCATCATGGCGAACAGAGCTGAGCCAGAAGACAAAGCTTTCGATTTACCGGTCGATCTACATTCCTACCCTTACCTACGGTCAAAAACTTTGAATAGTGACTGAAAGAATGAGATTACGGAAAAAAGTGGCAGAAATTAGTTTCCTTTGCAGGGTGTCTGGGCACAGAGATAGGGTGAGGAGCTTGGACAATCGGAAGGGGCTCAAAGGAGAGCCGCTGCTCCTCCACATCGAAAGGAGCCAGTTGAGGTGGTTCAGGCATCTAAGATGCCTTCTGAATTCTCCATGTCCAACCAGGAGGAGGCCCGGGACACACTGTAGAGATCATATCTCTTGGCTGGTCAGGGAACACCCTGGAATTCCCAAGGTGGAGCTGTAGGAATTGGCTTCTGGGCATCCCTGCTTAGACTGCTGCCCCCTCCAAACCCGGTGATGCCAAACAGTGGATGCATGGATGGATGGATGGATGAATGGATGCATGCATGGGTGGATATTTAGCAAGATTTTAGACTGGAGAGTATCGAGTCAACAAAGCAATGTTTAATGAGGCAAATGTACCCCTGGTTGTTACCTTTCTTGCAGATGACAGTATGGAGATACACAGCGCATATGCAGCCATACAAAGCAACACCATTATATTGTACTGGCACAGTCAAGATCTCAAAGTTTCTAACTGAAAAAACATAATGAAATGAAAATGTCTTTGTAAACAGAGCTAATCATGAGCTTTATCTGCTTACTCCGCAGCAATACACACATATTAATATTCCTTTTGTTCACCTTTTTACATGGTCACCCAAGAAATCGCTGCCAGCTAGTTAAGTTGCAGTCTTTCCATATTAATGTCTTTTTAAAAGGCATGAAATTATGTATATGTGAAAAAAATACTGCAGTACAGAGCAAAACGGTGCAACTTCGTACAAAAATGCAACCAAGGCCAGATTATAATGTACACAAAATGTCAGGAAATGAAATATTTTTGTTACCAAACTTTGGGTGCATTATATGGTGAACATTAGTACCTCTCCGAGTTCACAGAAAGCGAAGCGGCTGTAAAGCTACCCTCTTAAAATCAAACAAGTTAGCCTGCAGCATCACTCTGCAATGTCGACAATGACATCTAAGCTAAGTGTCTACTGCGGGGTTTTAAATACGACTAACCTGGAATATAGCCACTACTCAGCTACAGCTGACATACTAGTTAGTTACTAAGCTAAAACGTGAACTGCCCTTTGGAAACTAGTTACTGCCCCCAGCGCTGAGGGCTCGTCCCAATACCGCTGCCCGTCAATCAAAAGTTTAAATGCGAGCAAAACAACTTCATTAGACGGCGTCCTGACAAGCTGGTGCGAAATAAAAAGATTTTGGTTGGTAACCTACCTTTCTTACACAATACCGAGTGCTCGTTAGCTACTGAGGGAGCCGCGGCGTGGGATTTCGGGATGTGGACGCGGACGCCTCGGTGCGGCTCTTAGCCCGAAGGACGGCGCAATCAATAAGTCACTCGTGAAAATTAAAATAAAAACCCATACATGTTTTAGTTGTCAAGCGGAGCCCAGTTTGGCTTTGTCTGACATTGTTTAGCGGCGTGTTTTTCTCAGCGCAGACACACAACACCGCCCAGGGCCCGGCATTAGGCAGTTAGCCTGCTAGCCTGCTAGCCGTAGCAACGGCGGCACTCAAACTAAAGACAGTCTGCCGTGAAACAAGACCGGTAACTAAACTCGCACTTCCGGGTTTGGCATTTCTGCCGTAACCTGACCTTGGGACCGTCTGCCGAGGTCCACCGTTTCATTAACTCCCATAAAGGAGATAATAAGAAAAAAAGACACCGCCGAGTTTCACAAGCTGTCAAGCATATGAACGACCTCGCCACATAATTACTAGTCAAGGGTCTTCGCAAAACAGCGATCTTTGGCATGAGGCGTAGACAGCGTGTAAGGGTATTGCATTAAAAACAGCGCCTACTAGTGAGGACGACCATTTACTCAGTTGTATAATAAGGTATTTTAAATCTTTAAATACATCACGAACGTGAACATGTTAAATACTATGCTATTTTTGTGACTACGAGAATTTCCAAACGAATTTCCAAAAATAGATAAATGAAATATTTGATGGTCCGAGTTGCTAGTAAATTCATCACAGTTTTATAGACTATTACCCTTTATAATAATAATAATAATAATAATTAATTATCACCAGGTATACAATGTTTTGTGTATATTTTTATTTTTTACTTTACTGAAGTGAAACCTACTCCATTTTGACGTGTGTAGCATGACTCAAAGTATAGCCTCAGGCCTCCAGAGCTGTGGGTTTTAAACTGACCTCAGTCCCATGGGTGTGGCGTTTCCATGCTCCGCTTGCTGGCATTCCAGCTCCCTCTCATAGTCCGGAAACGTCCTGTTAGGTGAATCGGTGCCTTTATATTCCCCAAAAGTATGTGTGATTTTGTTTTTGCATCCCGTGACTGACTACATCCTGTCCAAGGTGTCCCATATCCTGACAGTCTCACCAGGACACGTCTCATAATGCAAAAACATATTTTATGGTACATTAAACCTTCAGGACAGGGACCCACCCTTGGCAGGATGCCTGTCTGTCACAGGATGCATACACACATATTCCGGATATATATGTTTGTGGGGATCCTCTCCATTCATTTCTATGGCCAAAACCCTAATCCCAGCAACTTTACCCCCTACTCAGCCCTAACCTTAACCGTAAGTAACCAAACTACAGGATTTTTGGCATTTTTAGTTGTTTGACTTTGACCAGAAAAATATCCCCACGAGGTCAAAATAACAGGTTTTTAGGTGTAATCATAATAATAATCTTTTGTTATATAGCACTTTTCATATATGAGATGCAGCTCAAAGTGCTTCACATATGGGAGTAAAATAACAAAGATACAGAAGCTGTATAAAATACACAACTAAGGTACAGGGCAAAGAAACATAGAAAGAAGGAATGAGATCTAATAATGAAAAACAAAAAACAAAGAAAAACAAACAAATAAATAGGAATACAATAAACAAAATAAGAACAAAACAAAATGAAAAGGTCAAAATATATTAAAATAAGCTATAATTAAAAACTTGAAATAATTAATACTATATAATAGGAATTAATCAACAAAACATTAAGTAGAAGTAAAGATGATCGATAAAAGCAGTATTTGGGTTGTAATACTAATGCAACGATGCTCATGGTTCTCAGTCTCTCTTTCACTTTGGAAACATCAGATGCCAAGTACCGGTCACTGAGGTGATGGGAGAGAATCCTGCCCACGTCACCATCAGCATGTCATCTCTCCGTAAAGGCAGGGGTCACGGCTGCCCCGGTCCATGACAACCTAGGACAGCTGGCTATTGATGTGTGTCGCTTTGAAGCGAAATCCTGACAAGAGGGGTACCCTGCTAGCACAAAGCTTAAGTATATCTTACAGCCTGTCGCTGAGAAGCACAGTGGGGCGAAGGAACAAACAGATAGAATTGCAGCAGAAACGTGCAAACATGATGAAATCCTGGATGGTTCCTGTAAGCAAATACACTGTAAACCTTGGGTAAAAGTAAAACCAGAGGCAAACACTCCTTTAAAACAATTAAAAGAAGATTACAGTGTCGTGTGTATCCTATTCCTACTCTGCTTGCTTTACCAGCTCGAAAGAGCAAAACAAAATCGCTGTGGGCCTTTGTGTATAAGTTTCACATCAGTCATAAAAGACGCATAACAAACTCTGTCTAATCCATTAAGCCTCCACATTATTCTTTTCACATAAAGATTACATCCACTAAATCAGGAATGGGCAACACAGCCGACGAGTAGATAGTGCTGTTACCTCATGCCTCAGAAGCAGGGTGTTTGAATCCCTCTCTTCTGTTTGTGGAGTTTTTCTTCTATTGCATGGGTTTCCTCCTGAAGTCCAAAGACATGAATTTAGCTAACTGGTGTCTCTAAATTGCCCATATGATATGATTGTGAGTGTGTATGTGTCCTGTGATGGGCTGGCATCCCGTCCAGAGTGTCCCCCAGCCTCGTATCCTGAAATGCACTCACATGCTGTCCAGGGTGTCTCCCAGCCTTGTGTCCTGTGATGGACTGGCATCCCGTCCAAGGTGTCCTTTGGCCTCGTGTCTTGTGATGCACTCGCCTCCCGTCCAGGGCGTCCCCCCAGCCTCGTGTCTTGTGATGCACTGGCATCCCGTCCAGGGCGTCCCCCCAGCCTCGTGTCTTGTGATGCACTCGCATCCCGTCCAGGGCGTCCCCCCAGCCTCGTGCCTTGTGATGCCCCCGCATCCCGTCCAGGGCGCCCCCCCGGCCTC
>JAODJW010000038.1:6115424-6125669 GCA_026777045.1 Hyperopisus bebe
CGCCTCCCGTCCAGGGCGTCCCCCCAGCCTCTTGTCTTGTGATGCACTCGCCTCCCGTCCAGGGCGTCCCCCCCAGCCTCGTGTCTTGTGATGCACTCGCATCCCGTCCAGGGCGTCCCCCAGCCTCGTGTCTTGTGATGCACTCGCCCCCCCACTGGCAAACAATGTAATTTCTTTTGAATTCAAACAAGGTTTCACTCCAGCATGTCCAACAACACTCCTTTTTTTCTCAGTTTATGATATGGCTCTCAAAAAAGAACGTGAATGTTTGTGGTCCAGAGCCAAACCCAGGGGTTATGGGCACAAGGTAAGGTAGGGAACAACCCAGGATGGGGCGTCAAACCATCGCAGGGGCAAAATACAACAAATATTGCAAATTATGATATTTTAAACAAAGTATTAAAATTAAATGAATCAAATAATGCTGATTCCTCACCTTTCTCCTCCATCCGCTCCCCGCAGGAAGGAATACTATAGGTTCCTATAAAAAATCTTTAATAAAGACCCGATTTTACACACATAATAAACATATATCTATTCTGTAATCCTGTAGTGGGGGTAATTGGCCTTACATGATGTTACTAGCTGTGTAAGCAAACCACGGATTGCACAATGTTCCACGGTGTAGGTAGAGGCACCCAGATGACCTTCTCAGCTGTGGTTCAGTCTGGAACCTTGCAGTTGCCATGCACTCTTCACTGCGCCACTGTGCCCGCATCCTAAAGCATGCCACCTGCAGTACAGCTGAAGTTATACTGCTCTCATTAATATTATCTCCCAATGCTGCAGTTGCTTCTAATTCAGTCCTCTTTGGCATTCTTTTTTTGATTAACTTTTTTTCTTACTTTATTATGAGTTGAAATGACATTAAGTTAAAAGGTCATGGACAACATAAATGAGCAAATCAGGCCCTACACCTTTAAGCCTTAATCCTGTGCCGCCTGGCATTTTGCAGCACTTGGATGGAAACCACATTTCCATCACAGAGCCGCCTAGCCCTTTGTGTCGCCTCTTATCTTGTGTGTAAATATGCTGTAGGCTGCTCTGCTTTGTCACTGCGCCAGTCCTTCTTTCAGACATAAACCGCACTGTGAAGATAGCTTGGGACGGGCAAGTAACTGTACTCAGTCCCCTCAGGGCGTTCATAAAGCAGGACCAACATGCCTACGTAAAACTGGGCACTTCCTTACAGAACTACTATGCAGGTACAGCTGCTCACAAAAAAAAAAAAAAAATTACAATTACATGCACAAAAAAATTGGTTTTGTATTTTTTTTCAAAATTCACAGACACAGACTATTAAGTGGATGGATTGTTCAGTATTGTCCATAGACTCTCCACCAGGATAAGGTGGATAGAAGATGGATGGATGGATGGATGGATGGATGGATGGATGGATGGATGAAGCTTTGCTGACACTTGGTCACTGTAAGCTATCTGTTGTCTTATGTTGCACAATTGTCTCAAATAAAATAGGTTTCACGTTCTCAGGAAAGATGAGAAACATGTGGCAATCAGTATTTTGTACTTCAGGGCGATGAATGGAGATGTGGGATTGGTCATGTCAGTTGGAGCAGATTGCTTTGTCTGTTTGGGATTTTCATGATCAGAGAACCACATAAAAGGAACAATGTCAGGGAATCGTTCTACTCAACCTGTGCAGATATAAAGGTACAGCAGGGTCAGGATGGAGGCGACATGGATGGCGATCCTGAATGAAAAGCATGGCGTCATTTCAGCAAGGTAAGTAATAGTATGAATTGGTGCTGGCCATTGAGGACATTAATGAAAAAGGTTCGGGTCTGTTCACTTGGTATGATACACAAGAACAGAAAAACATGGTTTACTGAGTCAGCACTACTTGCCTGCTCAATGTCAATGTTGGACACACAGCTAAAACCAAACAATACATGAAGATGTTTGGATCTACCTGATTGTCCCCCTACCCATCCAACCATCCACTTTCCAGCCATTTATTAGGTACTGGGTGTGGTGAGTACCAGGGGCATCATTAGGCCTGTTTTAGGGGGGCTTTAATAAAACATTAAAATACATTAATATTGAACTGTTATTAGACAGGCAAAACTAGCTGTGTGGTTACAGGAAAATACTATGTACCCAGGTGCCATATCTGGGCCCATAAGAAAATAGTATTTACCAAAGATTTTTAATGAATTATTGCACAAATATCTACCTAATGTCTCTAATTTTTTAGGATTTTCTGAATGTGTTGGCTTTTGGTTTTCAAAAGAAAGTTGTTGGCCACCCCACAAAGATTTAAGCAAAACAACCAGAATTATTATGTCAGGGCGTCAATGCAAAAAGTTAGAGTGCATTAGGAAAGAATTGACTGTCAGTTTTAATAAATACACTGTACTTATGCTGTTTAAAAAGTGACTCATTTTTTTACATGCACTCACCCAGTAAATCCTTCTTTGTTTGCACCAGCACAGCCAGTCTTTGCAGGGTAAGGTGTAGCACGTACAGTATGGTAATTTCCCATGATATAAAGCTGGTCTTTCTCATGAGAGCAAGGCTCAGCTGCCTGTCCCCATGGACTGTCAATAAAATGCTGCTCTCATGTGTTTTAAGATCTAGCTTCTGGTCTAATTGAAGGGTTGTTTTGTCTATAGTGCTCCACAGTAACATTGGGTTCTATAAGAATAATTCAGTCAGCAGTTTCTGTGACAACACATTCTTCTCACCCATCATTTGTAATTAGTTATGGCTATGTATGTTCAGTTATGAATATACAGTTATGTATTTCAGTTTAGAATATTCAGTTTAGTATATTCAGTTAGAGGGCGGCACGGTGGTGCAGTGGTTAGCACTGTGCCTGGGTTCAAGTGTCCGCCTGGGTCACACGTGTGTGGAGTTTGCATGTTCTCCCCGTGTCGTCATGGGGTTTTCTCCGGGTACTCCGGTTTCCCCCCACAGTCCAAAGACAAGTTGAGGCTGATTGGAGTTCCTAAGTTGTCCATTGGTGTGCATGTGTGAGTGACTAGTGTGTGAGTGTGCCCTGCGATGGGCTGGCCCCCTGTCCTGGGTTGTTCCTGCCTCGTGCCCGAGGCTTCTGGGATAGGCTCCGGACCCCCACGACCCAGAAGAATGAGCGGTTTGGAAAATTAATGGATGGATATTAAGTTAGGCATATTCCTCTATGTACCCCTTTGTTTCTGATCTACTCTCAATACAGTATCTCATCTCACTCTTCTGTGTGGATGGGATTTCTGTGTTACTTTGGGTTTCTCCCACAGTCCCAATACCTACAGCTAGGCTAGCTGGCATCTCTCTATCTTCCATAGTGTGTGCGATTCAGCACTTTCTGGGACTGGCATCCTGGTCAGGGTGTTCCCCAGGGCAGGCTGGGATACAATGCAGGCTCCAGGGGTGGAAGTAGTAGTTCAATATAGAAAAAGTATTAGCAATAGCAGTTTCAGAATGAATTCAGTGAGCCTTGTGTCCCTTGCTGCCTGCCATACCTATGATTCTGTACTGCATAAGTGGGTCGTAATGTACGATGGATGAACTGATGAATTCTCAGTCTTGATATGGCAACCATACGGAAACGGGCAAGCATGTCATGCTTTTTGCACTGCTACCCATGATTGATCTCAGAGGCATGATAAAAAAATTACCCCCTAAATTTCCCATATATATGAAAAAAAGCAAACTGAAATTAAACAAACATAACAGTTTCAATGTGCGTTAGCGTCCTTAAACGGGATATTCCCTGCCTGGAATACTGGCTACGCTGACTTTTCTAGCTGTGCATATTTTTTAATTCTTAAATTTTAAATTTTGAAAACATGATGATAGCCAAGCTGTCATTTAGAGACAGATGCTTTTAATTTATTTTTCAAAATGAACTGATATGTGCAGTTAAATCAAAGGTACATTGGAAACAGGAGTTAAAAACCATACCTTTAAAGGTCTCTTTTCAAAATAAAAAGACAGACTGAAATATCTAGAAGATTTATGGAAATTGTCACGTTCGCTGGGAATGACGAGGCAGGAGGGCGAGAATCCACAGAGTCGGGTGTATTACCAAGACACGGGGCAGACTGCGACGCACATTAATGACAGAACTGGGGAATACTAACTCAGACACGGACTAAATACACCAGGCAGGTTGAACTTAACA
Organism: Hyperopisus bebe; assembly: GCA_026777045.1. Taxonomy (NCBI): domain Eukaryota; kingdom Metazoa; phylum Chordata; class Actinopteri; order Osteoglossiformes; family Mormyridae; genus Hyperopisus; species Hyperopisus bebe. Next base: position 6,119,569 of record JAODJW010000038.1, read on the forward strand.
AGCCACAGGTGAGAACAATCAGGTATTAACACGAAGTAATGAGGGGGCGTGGCACACACGAGGATCGTACGGAGCTGGGCGTGACAGTACTGCTATATTCATGTGGAGTTATTATAATTTAATTTGAAATAGAAACCCACCTTTTAAGATAATTTTTATAAAAACATATATACTGTATGTTTCAATCAATTTTGATTTTGACTCCAACATATTTAGAAATGATGTTCGTCTCTCTAAATGTATTCCAAGTTTCCTTTTTAGAAATATTTGAAATGGTTGAAAGCTATTTCTGAAATCCAAAAATATTTGAAAGACATCAAATTAATTTTATAATTGTTTAATTATGGTGTAGAATTCCTTAAAATTACATCAATCATTCATTAAAAGTAGATGGAAAAATACATTTAATATCGTTTCTTGTTGTTCAAAGTTGTTTGACTAAGAAAAAATTGGTTAAACATGACAATTCAGCATTATTTCATTGCTGTGTTTTATGTTTAGCTTGTTTTATTATCTTGGAAAATAAATATTCATCAATCCGTCACCCATCCAGGTTCCATCTGCTTATGCAGTGCAGCGGAAGACAATCACTTAGGGAAATCACTACAATTATTTCAATTATGTGAGGACAAAGCTAACCATTCACTTTTGCCATTTGTACAATAAAGAAAAAAAAACTTTTTTTTTATTTTTTTTTTAGTCCCCAGCTGAAAATGCCTTGAAAGACGTGCATTGAAGGTCTAAACAAACATGTCAAACAAAGTGTTGTGGTACATTGGATTTGTGTCACAGTGGAATCAGTGACCTCCATTCATGTGTCGTGAATGACATTAATATCTGTTAAAGAGGTTCTATTTTCAGCCTTAGACACTGGCAGTGAGTTTATATGCGTGTGGCCCCACGCCTCTCTCTAGCACCCTCCCCTCTGCCTTTTTAAAGGAGGTGGCCCTGTTCGAGATGCAGGCACGTGCTTCCTGAAGTCCCCGGGCTCTCCTGCTCACACCCACACACGGGCGCAGACGGTCCAGAAGCCCCCACCCCCCCACTGCCATCTGCAGCTAAGAGCCTCAGAGTGACACTCAAAACCTCACTTCTCCCGGGTGGCAGAGCGCGGGAGCCGACCTGTGTACCTACTTACTGGACCATCTCTACGGACACCATGGACCTGGGACACGAACCGAGTATTGAGCTCTTCGTAAAGGTAACTTTGTTCTAATCTGTCGTTTCAGGTTTTGCTATTCTTAAAATGTTTTTAACAGGCTTGAATACCTAAGAATTGTATAATTTCTTAATTTTGCCACATAAATGTAGGACAAATAACTACAACATCAGACAAATAACAGAATGGATCGCTAGAGATTACACAGAAATTGAGAATGATGTCTTCTGGACGGGATTGCCAGGTCATGGCAAAATTTCCAGCCTAAGTTGATATGGTTTGAGTGGGGGAGACTGTATACTATGTATGACTTGCACCCGCCCTTTGCCTGATGTGCATTTTTTGCCGTAAACACTTGAACTTTCGATCGTCTTGGTTAAAAGCAAAGCTTATTCTGTCTATTTTTGCACTAGCCCAAAAAACACCAAGAAAATCCCACAGTCAAATTTTGTGTGATAACCACAAATCTGGCAACCCAGCCTGTGGAATTTCCCCAAAATTCTGTCATGTGACACGCATCAGTGAAATCTGTCTTATTAAATTTAGACGGATGTTTATCAGGTTTGTGCAGTAATAGGCCTGAATGAATGGCGTAAACATTTCATGAGCCTTAGCAGCTGCGCTTTACACACACATACACACACACACACACACACACACACACACATACTGAAGGACCACTTTACACGCTGCCATGCCAACAGATACAAACACGCACCGCTGCCCCGCCCACCAGCCCCTACATCCTCCACGCCATAGCAACACACCCTTTTTGAAACATACTGTGAATTCCCCGCCTCTCTGTTTCAGCAATGATTAACTTTGCAGGTGCAGCATCAGTTTTATCAATGTTATCTGTCCAGAGGCGGGAATAGGGCAGTGTGGGGTTTCTGTGTGTTATGATCAGGGAGGGGCACAGATACCCTGGCAGACTCAGGGGGTCCTTGGGGGTAGGGGTGGGGGTATTTCGTCAGGGGGGCCCAGAATTTCTAGCTACATCCCTGCTTATCTTTCCCAGTCTTTCTTTGTTCCCTTTATGGGACGTCCATAAAATGTTTCAGCAACTATGCATCTAACGGGGGACTGTTAGGAGTTATTCAGACCTTAAATCACGGCATGTTGAATTCAAAATGTAACAAACATTGATCGCTTACATGGTCTTTTTTAAAATGGGTGAAGCTGAACTACTGGGAAAGCCGACAATAGTCTTCAGGAGGTAAAAGCATTTGTGTTCCTTCCCAGGCTGGGCATGACGGCCAGAAGGTGGGGAACTGCCCGTTTTGCCAAAGGCTTTTCATGGTGCTTTGGCTGAAAGGAGTCAAGTTCACAGTGACTACCGTCGACATGAAAAAGTAAGCGTGCGAGCTGCCCAGAGACCGTCACGCTTCCATCTCCCGTCACAAAGACAATCCCACAGAAACTATTCCTAAGAGCAAGCGACGAGGCTAACGATTCCACACAAACCGAACGGCTTCATATAATCACCAGCCCTTGCTGGAAAAGAATAGAGACTTCATAGAGGTTTTGAATAAATACTCATCTAATCTAATCCTGCTAGTATTTGTTCCCCATTATTGTAAGCGGTTCTGTGACTGAACAAATAAGCAGAAACCATTTAAAAGTGATGCATTATATACACACCCTTCACTATGATGGTCACACCCATGGCCTTTATACTAATATAGTGACTCAATAGGAATCATTAATCATCATGGCACACTGCTAGTAAGGCCCCCCCCCCACCTCTGTCCCTCTCCTCTGCCCTGTAGGAAGCCTGCAGAACTGAAAGACTTGGCCCCCGGGACGAACCCTCCCTTTCTGCTGTACAACGGGGAGCTGAAGACAGACTTCATCAAGATCGAGGACTTCCTGGAGACAATGCTAGCCCCCCCAAGGTAAAACAGGTGCACTGCAGCTACGTGTCCATGTTCTCGGTCTGGTCTCTACAGTCCCCAGCTCATTTTCCCATCATGCCCTTTTGCCTGTTAGGTACCCACACCTCAGCCCCCAGAACAAGGAATCCTTCGATGTAGGCGCAGACATCTTTGCCAAGTTTTCCGCATATATCAAGAACAGTCCCAACAACCAATGTGAGTGACAATGAGTGACAGAATTCTGTACAGCGGTGTTTCCCAGCCCAGTCTTCGGGGACCCGCAGACAGTCCTCATATTAGCTCAGCTGGGAGGGAACAAAAACCTGGACCATCTGTGAGTACCCAAGGACTGGGTTGGGAAACACTGTTGTAGAGAACAGGCAAGTGCAGTATCCCACACTGTCCAATGCGTACATAGTCACGCAATATATATTAGATATAAAATCTGGGATACAAAAGTACATTCAGGAAAAAACTTATAAGAGCAGTGAAATTGCATAAGGAACAGATTGGGAGAGGACAATGTGACTGAGTAAAATGAAATCACAGTAATTATACCTCTGTCTTGTTTGTAACAACAGAGTCTGACAATTTGCGTGACTGTCCAAGTACATGAATGCCCTGCACGGGCATTATGAGAAAGGTGTACTCTGCCTTATCCAGTGCCCCAATACAATAAATAGCCAATACAAAGTGATGAATGGAAAATAGACAGGAGCAAATTCCCTATTTGTTATTGTGAGGTTCACATTAAATATTGCGTAATGGTTTCATTGTATTAGCTGGGTTGTTTGCGTAAATGTGATGAACTGAAAATATGTGTGTTTATCTTAATAATATACACACACATTAAACATCATTTGGAAGGATCATTGAAAGCATCCCAGCATCAGAATTTTCTGTCATAATGCATTCATGATGTGTTCACAGACCATTCAGTGCATCTTTCGTAACACATAAGACATTGTCATGTCTTGTTCATTTACTTGAGGGGCCATTATTTGTGACCCCCCCAAGTAGATTGATACTGTGTATTATGAATGCAATTCTTTGAGATATTCAGGTTTACTTACATTGTAAGTATGAGTGTTCTATGAATATATTATGAAGGTGAACTTATTGTTCTATGAATGCTTTATAAACTATACTTACGTCCTGCTTATGAATGTTTTATGAATGCCTTATGAAGGTGCACTGAATGTCCTACAGAGGCATTATAAAGGCATCATGAAGGTTCAGTTAACAAGAAGCATTTTCGAATCCTCAGATATCATTCTTAATCTTTTCTTCGTTTCCCACCAGATCAAGAGACAGCCCTTTTACGGGAGTTCAAGAGACTGGACGACTATCTGAACACGCCCCTACCAGAAGAGATTCACCAAAATGCCACCAAGAACATCATAGTCTCCGACAGGAAGTTCCTGGATGGCAACCGCCTGACCCTGGCTGACTGCAACCTACTGCCCAAACTCCATGTCATTAAGGTGGGTGAATATGGAATGAAAAGCATTCTTCATATGCCCCATCAGAAGAACAACTATGAGTAGGAACAACATAAGTACAGAAATGGTTAATATCCCACCGCCTTCTTCTTGCAGATTGCTTCCAAGAAATTCTGTGGCTTTGAAATCCCCACACAGTTCACAGGGGTGTGGCGATACCTGAGGAATGCATACGAGAGGGACGAGTTCACACAAACCTGCCCAGCAGATGTCGAGATTGAGATGACCTATCTGAATGTGGCTGGCAAACAAAAATGATAGTTATCAAACCATTAACAAACCATTGGCAAACCATTACAGATGCTAGCAGAATTACAACTTACCAAATCCTGCAAAAAGGAAATTCACACCTGGGGTGTGACTCCTTGATTGGCCATGTTATTTACAGTTAACTGAAATATTACAAATGTGGCCCCATGACATAACTATATAAGTCCCATACCAGATAAATCTCATATGCTGGTGGCTGTCCGGGGCCCACAATTTGCAAGGAGCCCATTCTCATTTATTTTATGCTCTCCATCAGCAGCATAAACAACAGGGAACTTTATTATTACAACAAAACAGATACACATTTTTCTGCATGAAAACTGAAAGTTCGATCCATGCTGTAAATAGACACTTTACCTTTATTTCTTAATACTTACTTGTATGCATACACATTGTGATTTGCGATTAATATCAATGAATTGAAATAGAAGCAGCTTTTCGAAAGCCTAGTATTTAGTCTGGTCTTAGACAGATGATGAAATACTTTAAAACCATTTCGGAGGTCTGGACAATGATGGCAGTGACCATAATGGTCGTCCACTGTCAAGGTGGAAAAGTAGTTGACCTTTTATGAACATTTTCTTAAACGTGTTTTATATTTTTTTAAATGCTTTGTAAATTTCTCAAATTATATTGCAATAATTTTTCGAGAAATTTAAATTACAATCTGTTTGATTTAATGTTGAAGATTCTGAATTTAATTCTCAATAAAATCATAGGCAATGCAGTTACTGCCCCAGTATCATCCATCCAATCAACCATCCTTCTTCCACAGTCTTATCTGGTACAGTGTTGGGGGCGTATGTTTTTACACATGGGTATTTGTTAATTTCTCTGGGTTTAAAAATATTCTTTCAATTTAAATTTTCCTCTTCCTTGTGCCCACTTTTTGTTAATGTATCAACCTTTAAAATCAGTACTTTAGTTTTCTAAATTTACTTTGTCTCAAGGCAGTTGCTTTTTGGTCTAAAATTACACAAAGATCAATTTTCCAACTATCTACCCAGCAAAGGGTGACGGGGGCCTAAATCACATCCCAGGCTGCATCAGGGAAATGGCAGCAGAATACCCTGGATGAGATGCCAGCCTTTTTATAAGTTTTTATTTCTAATGGCATTCATATCCCACAATGATGCTGCACAACAGATCCCTGGATCCCAATCCTGTTGGACATGAATATGCAGTTGTATTTCGGATTTTGGAAGGATGGATAGATGGATGAATTAACCAGATTTTTTTCCACAATAAATATGGCCCCCAACGCGTTTTGAGGTTGTTGCTGTACATGCTGCAAAG
>JAODJW010000038.1:6125800-6137543 GCA_026777045.1 Hyperopisus bebe
GAACAGTCCAGCGGGTCGTATATGGCACATTCATAACATGGACTGGGAAAGGGTTATTTTTACAAAACACCTGTTTTGAGTTCACTGGGTATGTATGATCATTTTACCCAATGGACATATTTTTCCTATAATAAGGTGGTCTGGGTTCCCCAGGGTTAATTAAGCATGGACTAAGCCTTAGTTACATACTGATCTCATGTTAATTCATCATTAATGAATCGTGACACATGGTAAACAGTTAGTATACTCTGTAAACTCGTGAAATATTGAACAAACCACTGAAGGAACTACTAAGGAACTACTGAAGGAAATACTGGCGTCATGTTTGTTAATCACTAATGAATTGTGACGCATTTTTTATCTAGGTACTATATTTGTTCATGATTAGTACTTCACTAGTAACTAAGTATTTGTGTCCCGTCAAGTAAACTTATCAGAAAACTAGTCTACTCAGTTGCTGCTAAACACATTAATGAAAAACACCATGATGGAGGAAATATTAGCTGGGTTGGCAAAGACGAACGTTCACAGCAATTTTACAATACCACTAAAAAGATAAAATGATCTTACTGTGCCATTGAAAAGAAAACACCCTCTTCACAGCACAAGCAGTTCATTCCAGAGCACATGCTGCCCCCTGCAGACTCACCAACGCCACTTCCGCGCCTCCTTGGGTTTTTTTTACATCCAAGTTTTCCATACGAAGACTAACAAACCAAACCTTAATTTGGTTTGGTTAATGTCCTCACTTTACCACCCTGGACAAAGCAAATTAACCTGTTAGCAAACAGTATTCCTACAGAAACAACAGAAGCAATTAAGTTTTCCTAATCCAAATAGGACAATTAACTGAAGTCTGCATTTTCTGACATTTCCTGTCAGACTTTGTCAAACAAGTTTTCCACCCTTTTCAATAATGTTTTTCGTTCAGCATTCAGGGCTTGCAGATAGTGTGTAGAAAGTATTTGAACAGTGATTGCGAAGACTGTTTCAGGGCTGTGTATATGCCGAAGTTCAACTTCAAAAGCAATAAAGTTGCAGGATAGTCAGTCATAAGGTAGCATTATTCTAAGGGCATTGCAAACATCGACAGACGCACGTTATGACGCAAAGCTTCCGGAAGTTTGACGTATTTACGGGTGAGTCGGCTGAAGGCGTCTCGCGCACTTAAAGGCACAGGTAGGGGTTTTGCTTGCGCGCCGGGGTAAGTAGCGAGAACTTTGTATTACTTCTATCCTAAAACTAGAGACTTCCGTTTTAAGTCACCTATTTCATTAAGTGCAGCAGAACAACATTTTCAGATGTGTCTTTAACAAGGGAAAAGCTTCAAATACCTATTTTAGCCTTACATAAAATAGCTTGTATACAACAAGCGCAGAAATAGAGGAACTGCTGCATGTATCTCATGACCGCCAGGATATTAGATACGTGACACTGTAAACACGGTTAAATAGTTTTTCTGCATGTAGATCGGATTTTATGCGCCCTAAGTAGTTTATCCGCTCAGATTTCTGTCTTGTTCATTTAGCTGACTCCTAAAGTTTCCATACATCATTCTGGCAAACTGGGGAGTCCGAAAGTAATTTTCTGTTTCCTGTAAGACGTGAAAAGAGATTGTTACCTTGTAAATAGAAATGTTCATAGGACATTTACGACTCCGAGGAAGGAGAAGAAGTTTCGCTTATGAAAAATTAAACATTTTAATTAAGTTAAAGCTGTTTAATTACAGATCCTCAACTATATAATAGCTTGTACGGCCAGCGGCTCTTACGTGGGGATGGAGAATATTACTTCATAAGACATTATGGACGTCGGTGTTCGAGGCTCGTTACAGTATAACGTTTAATGTCATACGTTGCATCATTGCGATAAATTTAAATCAAGAATCGCTCAGCGTAGCCTATTATTTCTGTCTGTGCATGGGCAAAAGTTTGATATTTTAATTTCTTACGTAGTGGTACCATGGAACACGAACTTAATTCGATCCAGAAGGCTGGTCGGGTTACGATTTGGTCGAGGTTCAAGTCAAATTCCCCCATATGAAATAATATGTAAATCAATGTAATCCGTTCCAGCCTCCCAAAACACTGCCTATTTAAACCTATCTACCCACTTAACTAATGATAAAAAGCACTGACAATCAATATAAAACTAATACACACATGAAAAAAGGACAAATATAAAAGCAATAAACATGAAATGACAATTTCTGAGCGCTGTACCCGAATTGAGCTGAGTTGATGACATAGCGTACTGGAAGTGGCAGGTGGAGAGGGGGGGGGATTGAGGGGCGATGGGATTGTTGTTTGAAGGGGAGACGCTTCTCCATTCGTACAGGTTTTAGCGAGTGTGTTTTGTTTTTTCGAGTTGCAGTTAGATTTCTCTCGACCGACCCATTCGATGTCCGAATCTGTGGAGTTAAAAGGCGTTCGGGTCCAGAAAGTACAAATCCAGACCAAGGATTTGTTTCAACCAACCAGTACTCTGTGACTGTGACACTCTATATTCAACAGGTTGGTTGAAATAAAACCTTGGTCTGGATTTGTACTTTCTGGACCTAAATTTTCCACCTCTGTCGAGTTCCAAGGTTCCGGCTATATATGGTTATACCGCAAAATTCATTGGTATTAACCCAAACGTACATATGTAGGGTTTTGTAAGTATTTGTTTCCAAAAATTGTAGTTTATTTAAAATGATCAATCATTCCTAAATCCCAAACAACGTTTACACAAACGCGAAACTATCAAGGTTTGTTGAAAACTGTTGACATTTTATTGCGCAACCTGACCGGGAGATTTGTATTCCTGTTTTTCCGGTGTTTTTCCGGTGTTCCGGGGAACTGGGTTTCCTCATGTTTCCTCTGTCTATCAGGTAATAGTGTTTCCCCTAATATTAAAGCAAAGAAGTATGTGAAATGTCTGAAAATCACTCAGGTACATTATTACATGTGAATACAGTAGATCGTCACGGATAATATAGTTTTATAAGCAATACTATACCGTTTTCATCAAGAAATATCTCTATCCTCTGTATCCAGCGATTTAAATACTTTCATTTATTATCTGTAAAAACAAAAAACATCGAAAAGGCATGTGATGTTTTAAAATATATGGCTTGTTTACCTCAAGAGCTTCTTAAAAAGACATGAAAACAACAGCGAAACCGTGTACAAATCAGCGTGCGACAGGGGAAACATAGGGAAACTGAATTGCCCGGAACACCTGTTCAGTTGGCTGTTTTAACGAGCCTTTAAAATGTATGCCATCGCTGTCCTTTCAACCATCCATCCATTTTCAGTAAACGCTTAACGTATTCAGGATCGCGGGAGTCCGGATCCTGTCCCCGGGGCTATAGGCGCACGGCAGGGAATAACCCAGGATGAGGCGCCACCCCATCGCAGCTGTCGTTTCAGTCTTTTAGTTCACCTCAGAGTGTAATCAGTTAATTTATTAAGCGATTTATCGAGGGACCGGCAGGATTCAAATCATAGTATTGAATACGCATTAAGGGATTCCATCTGTTTTAAATGAATGATAATTTATTTCAGTACAAATGAATTGCTTTATCTGGGATTTCAAGCTGTAATTTCCATACTCTAGAAAAGGGGTCTCAAACTCCAGTCCTGGAGAGCCAGAGCCCTGTGTAGCTTAGTTGTTTTCCCCTTCCACCACAGATGATTCAGCTCAACAGCTGTGTGGTAATTAGCACAAGTTCAGTCAGGTGTGTTGAATGAGGGGAAACCCAAAAATGTGCAGAGCTCCGGCCCTCCAGGACTGCAGTTTGAGACCCCTGGTCTAGAACAAAGGATCCTTCTCATTGAACTTGTTGTTCTTTTGGTAGGTGTTTGAAATGCTGTCAGGACTCGGTTCCTTCCTTAAAGGAGTGCTGTTTGGCAGCCTCTTCTGCCTGATGTTCTCCTACTTCGCTGACCTCAGGCAGCCAGAGCAGCCATCTGCTGTAAGGGACCATTTTCACCATCACATCAAGGCCTCCGGCAAGGAGGCGCTGATCCAGATGCCGGACTCCGTGAAGCTGGAGATGAGCCACAGTGTGCGGGTGTATTGCGTCATCATGGTGCGGCCAAAGATCCTCACTAGCTGGGCCGCAACGAAAGACACGTGGAGCAAGCACTGTGACAGAGCGGTCTTCTACACCTCGGAGTCATCCAAGGCCTTGGAGGCGGTGGATCTGCAGGAACAAGACGAGTGGGTGAGGATGCGCAAGGCCCTGATGCACGCCTACAACAATGCCGGCGACCTACGCTGGTTCTTCGTGGCCCAACCCACCACTTTCGCCATCATTGAGAACCTGAAGCACCTCGTGCTGGACAAGGACCCAGGTCAGCCATTCTACATCGGCAACGTGCAGAAGTCGGGGGACCTGGAGTTCGTGGAGTACAGCAGCGGCATCGTGCTGAGCTTCGAGGCCCTGAGGCGCCTGATGCTCGCCTTTCAGGATGAGCTTAAGTGCCCCCTGAGCGACCACTCGCTGTGGAAGAGAACTGAGGAGAAGGAGCTGGCCGTGTGCCTGAAGTACACGGGGGTGTTTGCCGAGAACGGGGAGGACGCACTGGGCAAGGGGCTTTTCAACAGCAAGAGCGTGGGGGCGCTCATCAAGGACAGCTTATCGAAGAATCCCACAGCGGTGGTGCACAGCTGCTGTTCCGATCTGGCCATCACCTTCAACGGCATGACGCCTGAGCAGATGCACGTCATGATGTTCGGCGTGTACAGGCTGCGGCCATACGGGCACGATTTCCATGACTCTCTCATAATCTTGCCTCCTGAGGGGTCAGATAATGATTGATTGCGACTAACTGCAGTCTCTAGTTGCTTTAACTCGTTGGACTTTTTGATACACAAAGGACTGGCCGTGCCTTATGAAAGTATTTGTTTTTTTCTTTTGACTGTTTTGTTTTTGAAGGTATGCAAAGCAAGCTATGCAAAATTTCTTGTCCAAACCAGCATGGGGAGTTTTTTTTTTTTTTTTTTTTTTTAAAACCTTTAGCTGTTTGGAGGTCAAAGTCTGCTTCGCCCTGCAGTGAGCATATGTCACTAGTTGTTTTTTAACCAAATATTATATTCAAATTACAATAAATTATGTTTGGCTTTCCAACAAAACCCCTATGCAAATATAAAGCAAGAACTTCAACGTGTTGTTCAAACAGAAGGTATTGTTTAATGTGCTTGCAGATCAAATCCAAAGTCAGTTTTTCATTTATATCCAGCACCTTGTCTGTTGCCCAAAACAACAGATAGTTATCAAAGAATGTGGAAATAGAAACCAACCAGCTCAGGACAATAAAACATGACATGCTATTAGGAATGATAGAACAATGACCTTGGGTCTGACGTACAGTAGCGAGCAAATGGTGACGTGTAATGTCATTTAGTGATAATATCCTGCTGTTTCTGTTGTGAAAAAAACAGAAATTCAGGCTTCTTTTTCTGCTACATACTGTGAACGTTAAACATAATTTAAATTTGTGTGGGGATAAAAGAGCAGCCCAGTAAGAATGAAAGACACTTTCATTTACTTTGCCATTCTTTGTGTGGCATTGCACTGCCACCCGGTCTTCTTCAGTTGTTTGCCCTCTTGAATGAACTCCAGTACCCACTTATGTTAATAGTGTTTCCTGGAACACCCTTACTGCTGTTCCTGTTCCCCATCATTGGAATGTCAGGATTGTTTCCTGATTTAAATGTGTCACTATTATGAGTCCGTGTCATATAAACGTTTTGAAATGTTGCCTGAATTTTTTTTCTGAATTGTCTATCAAGGTGACTTTAATTGACCACTTTGTTAAAGTTGTTGTGCTGTCTCTCTTATAGCACAAACATATTTTACTATATTTACAACCCAGTAATGCATTATTAAATAATGCATATTATATATGTTTAATAGTTACTTTACTATCACCCTGCACCAGGTAAGTGATTATGGAAGTTGGCTGAATAAATAAAATTATTCAATTTGATACTGGAGGTGATTTGCAATCAATACAGGGTTTGTAGTAATAGCAGATTTTTTATGTGGATTTTTACAATGATGATTTGAGCTATGCTGGGATTGATAATGATGTATTTTGAACAAAAATATTTTACAATTTTTGTAAATTATAATTGCTGTTATATTATGATATTTGTCTGTACAAATATATGTATACAGTGTGTAATTTAAATTATGAAATTAAATATATTAAAATATATAGCTTTCATCTATTGTATGTACTGGAGAATGGATATTTGATATGAGATTGACAAAGCCAGCTATTTTTCCTGATGTACTTTATTAAGAACATCTTATGTAAAACAGATTCATAGTGGGAAAAAATGTGTACAAAAACATGGGTTCTCAGAATGTCTATGCAGGTAATAGAAATCCAGAAATATTTTTGTTTTCATAAGCACAATGTTCCCCACTACTTTTTTTATCTCAGAAACAGGAATGCAATGCTACATACAGGGTTCCTCTGCACTATGGAAATGTACAGAGTTTGATTTTGGTGTTTAGTGTCTGAAGTCTAGATAAGTATGGAAATATATTGGTGTTTCCAGACTAATGCAACAAATTGGCCTGTTGTGTATTCTTTAAAAGAAAATCTGAATTTACTCATTCATCTATTTCATAAACATGAGCTGGTTGTCAACCCCAGAATGTGCACAGGATGCACGTTGAAGAGCCTCGTCCCAAACCGAGGACAGGAGCATTGTCTGTGGGATCTGCACTTGATAAATCTCCAGCAGGAAATATTCATGTAGGCTACCTTACAATTAACAGTGTTCACAATGTGGAAATGGAAGTTTTCACGTTTGCCTTGGCAATCCCAAGCACAAAATATGCATGAAGCAAGTTGTCAGTCAGAGAGCAGGCAGAAGCATTGCTGTTTAGCTGCAGCCAGCGGCGGATCCTGGCACTGAAGTGCTCAAAAATAGAGAGCCTGATTTACTTCATAGGGCCCAAATACTTAGTAATAATTCAGTTACTACTAAAGTACAAATCATGAACAAATATAGTTGCTACTTGAGATAAAAGATACTTCACAATTAATGATGAACAAATATGAGATCAGTATTTCACTTGTGTTATTCATTACTTCTTCCTTCAGTTGTTCACAAAGGTTTACAGAATTAACAGACATAGTAACAAATATAGTAAATGCACTATATATAAAACACACGTCACAATATATTAATGATGAATTAACATGAGATTTGTATGTGACTAAGACTTGATTAGTGGATATTTAAAGCTATATTATCTGTGCCCCTCAAGTACTTTGTCACCAAAGATTGTTTATCCACGTGTGTGTGTGTCTGTGTGTGTGTGTATACAGCCATTGAAAAATTAAGATGGGTGTCCATCTGTGAATAATACTTTTTTCTTTGCAAACTCCAGCCTGGTTCTCTGTGTCTCATTAATGAAGGGCTTCTTCCTTGCTGTATGGGACTTCAGTCCTGCTTCTATAGGAGCCTGATACAAACTGTCCTAGCAATGCACATAATTCCTTTTGAAAGTCACTTGATATCATCCTACAATTCATGAGAAACTGTCAGATAAGTAACAGTCATCTCTGGCATTATAATGTGGCTTCCACCCTCTACTGGAAGCAACCTGCAGCTCGGCATAGCCTTCTGCCAGCAGAACTATGATTAAATCAGTATTTAAAAATACAGATGTTTGAGAATATAGAGTGGTGTCTTCATTTTTTCTACACCTGTATAAACACACACACGCGCATATACATATGTACCTGTCCTGATATATTATCAGCCAAGTCAAAAACAATTATATGGCTATTGTTCACAATTCCGCAAATGACAGTAAGACACATGTACACATACTTTGCACCTGTTGCTTACTGAACTCGTAACTAGAACTAGTTTAAGTTAACGTCACTTATACAAAACGCTTTTTGTAATTGATATACTGCCATCTTGCGGCTGAAGTAATATGACAAACAGCGGCTTATTTGACATTTCCGTGCGAAACAAGTACTTCCGGGGGCATTCATATTTTCAAATACGCTTAACTAAAACAAACCTTTGGTTATGTTCAGGTGCTCACTTTCCGATGTAACAATGCATTTATTACCTTTGGGTAAAAGTAAGAGTCAGAAGTTTAAAAAAAGCCCAACCTTAAAAACGCGACATTGGTCAACAGGAAGTGATATACCGCCATGTTTTTTCTGCCAATAACAAGAAAAAGAGAGGCTCTAGAGTGGAGCTGTAGTTTAATTTTATTGTCTGTTTTCAATTAGAAAAAGAAACGTAGACGCTGGGGATTGTTAAGAAGTTAGCTCAACGCGTTGGGGACGGATATCGAGGCTTTTAGGATTAGCTATTTGATTTTGTAATTTTTTTCATGTTTCCAACAGGTTTATCTTCCCCTAATCCCCCAGCGCCAGCTCAGGACGTTAGACCAGCAGCTTCTGATGGTAATAACGGCAGCTCCACGTCCAAGAAGAGGAAAATAAACAGCTCCGATAAGGAAGACTTTGACTCGGTGTCTTCGTCTCCCCCGAAGATAATCAGCAATTCCTCGGCGTCTTGCTCCGGCGCGGCCGCTTCCCACCACAACCAGAAGAAGTTGAGGTTTGAGGACTCAGTCGATTTCATTGGACTGGATGTGAAAATGGCTGAGGAGTCCTCGTCGGCATCGTCTTCTAACAAGGCTAAAATGTTCCTGGCCGCCGGTGTCGGCCACCACGCCAACGGGCTGACCAAGTCGGCCGGCACCGGCACTTTCTCCAACAACAGCAAACCCGGGGCCGCTAAGAAACTAGTTATCAAGAACTTTAAAGGTATCCGGCCAGATAACCAGCAGGCTGTTTGGCTAATTAGGCGCTTATTGCGATTGTGCATCATTTTTGTAATCCCCAAAAAGAAAAACGGACATCACATGCATCCATCGCCTTGTAAAGTTTAACCCCGAACGCAGTTTAATTATAGGAACATTATCTCGCCTTTATGGTTTTATCAAGCTTCAATTTCGATGGAAATCTGTCTGTGAAATTTCCAGCCAAGTATAACGTATTACTTTTTCTTCATAAAATATCACTTTACCCGACTATTTTTAGAAACATGTTAGATTGACAAATTGGTTTTAGCTATTGACCTATAAACAGTCTGACCAGCATGTCAACAACTAATGAACCGAGAGCACCTGTGACGTTCATCCTGCAAAGTCGTATTTTTCTCCTTAAAAATTCCTTTTGCAGTTTAGAGAACTATGGTATGAACGTTGGGGCAATTTTAACAAATTGAAATATTGCAAATCCACAGGAATTTAAATGTGATGCCAGTCATAGATAATAATAGGGGTTATTCTAATGCAAATATGTTTGTATGTGAAGTCCCTTTTTCAGTAAACACTCCTTTAAACAAGAAAGAATATTTGATTTTTTGGTACCAAAATTTTTGTTTAATCCCGTCTGAAAATCGCCATCTTTTGCTTCTAGAAAAGCCTAAATTGCCAGAAAACTACACTGATGAAACCTGGCAGAAACTGAAAGAGGCTGTGGAGGCCGTTCAGAACAGCACATCGATCAAGTATAACCTGGAGGAGCTGTACCAGGTGAGGTGTGCCCCGGGGCATGAGCTGCCTGTGCTGTGGCAGTTTGCCACCCTCCAGCTGGGCTTGTTAGCGATCTTGCCAAGAGCACACAGGTGGCATGTATGTAAAGCCATGAACTATTGCCTTCATCTTGTTGATAACAGGAGGACTGAGTTTCTTTAGAGGGCCAATGAGACCATTTTGGTTTCTTTTTTTGGAAATGGATGATCTCCAGGCACTGGTGATACTTGTAGATACTCACTCCTGCTTTTTTATCTATTCAGAACATCTGGCGATGCTGTTAATGCATTTTCAATGTGTGGCTCAGCAGGCTAAGCCTCTGTGCCTGTTATCGGAAGGTCGCCGGTTCAAGCTTGGCCTTAGCAGAATATTGATGCCTGCAGGTCCTTGAGTGAGGCCCTTAACCTCCAGCTCCATGGCCACTGTTACGGGAGGCTGGCCTTCGCGGAGAGCTCGCTCTCACCTACAGAGAGCAAGTGGAGAAAGCGTCAAGAGAATTTCCCCGCGGGGATCTATGAAATATCGATAATCATTATTATTAATAAAGTAGTAACACTATGAGCATCAACTAAATAACCGTTCATTCCAGTAAAGTTGCTGAATTGACTCTTTTTGCTTTTTCTTCCGGTTGAGCCCTCAGATGTCTGAGATCCCTTCTCCTGTTATGAATGATCATTTAATATTCTAAAGGGACCTTCCTTCTAGGGTGGAGATTCAGGGAATGTTTCCGATCAGCAGCTGATCGTTTTCTTGTGCTTAAGTGCTGTTCTGCCAGTGTTGTGTACAAACAGTACTGTGTCATTACCCTGATTGTAAGCGTTATTGTTATGAATTCTGTTTTCTCGCTTTGCGTTACAGGCTGTCGAGAATCTTTGCTCCCATAAGATTTCTCCAAAGCTTTATAAGCAGCTAAGGCTTGTCTGCGAAGATCACATAAAGGCTCAGATTCACCAATTCAGAGAATATCCTTTCTTCTCTTCCGTCTTCAAGACATGGAGAAGTATCATTATTTTTTAATGTTATGGTTTAATTGTATACATTATTGTACAGTGTACCATGTGCAAGTTATCCTGAGTGAGATTTCTATGTGTAATTTCATGGTGGTCTGATGTGATAAGCTAATCATGGGGGTTAGGTGCAATTTTTTTATTCTTCCTTAATTTCAACTTCACGGAGGCATTGGACAGCGTGCTATTCTTGAAGAAGATAGACAAATGCTGGCAAGATCATTGCAGACAAATGGTAAAGTGACTAATAAAATTGTATAATTCATCAACAGTTTATTTAAAGAAAGTTGCCTGAAAGAAAAGATGCCCTAAAGGCTTTTTTTTTTTAACAGATCATGATTAGAAGTATCTTTCTATTTTTGGATCGAACATACGTATTGCAGAATTCAATGCTTCCCTCCATTTGGTAAGTGATCATTTCCCTTCATCTCTTTTCGACAGTGCTGATCCTAACCCACCTACTTTGTAACTTAAGGATTCTGGATGCTGTTGGAGACAAGCTTAAAGTTCTAAGCGTTAGCAGATTTAATAAGTAGTTTCAGTATGTTTCAGAGGTTTGGGTTTGGTCGCATTTACTTTGAATTTTATTCGTAATATTCCTGACATTTTTAGCCTAATATTCCTTTTATTCTGAGAAAATACCTTGTTACGGGCAAGCAAGTGATTTGTTGTTGTGGTACTGTGGTCAAAGTATGGTGCTTTGACCAGGCAAGTGATGATAGTCACCCTAGGCAGCAATTTATAGTGCAACTATTCACTGTCCAGGGTTGAAGACATGGGAGACTGAATGATTTAAACAAGTAGACTGGTTTTGATGTCTTGAAGAGAAACTAGTTGATTAACGGCAAATGATGCTTAAATCATTGCCTATGTTGTAATCAAGGTCTGATGGGTCGGTGCATAGCTGACGTCTAAAAACTGAGGAACCAATCAGAATGTGTAAACTGGAAGGGGGGGTGACAAATCCCTCACGGACTAACCAATGGGATGTGATTTCCTGACTAACCAATGATAATCAAATAATAGCAAAAGTTCTGTAAATTAAGCTTGGGGCAAGGCTATTCCTGGGAATTGGGATAAATTATCCATCCATCCATCCATTGTCCAACCCGCTTATCCTACTGGGTCGCGGGGGGTCCGGAGCCTATCCCGGAAGCAA
>JAODJW010000038.1:6137643-6158716 GCA_026777045.1 Hyperopisus bebe
TCCGGAGCCTATCCCGGAAGCAATGGGCACGAGGCAGGGAACAACCCTGGACGGGGGGCCAGCCCATCGCAGGGCAGGGATAAACTAGTGATGGCCAAATGAAACAGCATGAACCACTTACTGTGTTTTCTGACCCCACTAGATGGTGCTACCTGTTAAACAAAAATAGGCTCACAACACGCCCCAAAGCAAACCAGTCTAGTGGGGTCAGGAAATACAGCGAATAGTCCGTGAGACTTCGTTTGGCCATCACTAGGATAGATTCTTCCTTTAGTAAAAGAGAACTGAAAATGAATTGGCTTCTCATCTCCTGTCAGTGTTTCTGGTGCCTCCACAGCGATAAACACACAGCTCCGCTTTCTTTGCAGGGACATGGGCTTGGAGCTCTTTAGATTCTACATCATCAGTGACCAGAAGGTGCAGAACAAGACAATCGACGGCATCTTGCTGCTGATCGAGCGGGAGCGCAGCGGCGAGGCCGTGGACCGCAGTTTGCTGCGCAGCCTCCTCAGCATGCTGTCTGACCTGCAGGTGAGCTGCACACACTTTGCCACCATTTTTGTGACGAAAACAAATGCGTATGTTTTCCATTAAAAAAAAGTTATTACTTTATAGGTAAGACCTTAAATTGAAGCCTTGGTCTCAACAACAATTCCCTGTCATGTTATGATGGAAGGTCGTAGCTAGGAAGGCCTATGGACAACTGCAGCAGATCTCATTGGTCCAGACTAGCTGACTTTTAATTTAAATGTCCCATAGTGTTTGCTGTGTGTTAATATTTGAGACATTCTGAGGTAGAGTTGCTAAATTCTGGGGATTCTCTTTTAATTCCTGTATATTCCCAGTCATTCCCATGAAAAGTTTCTGACTTGGAATACTGTGGTACCTCAGTTCTCAAACTCATTAGAACTCTTAAAAAATTTCTTAAGTCGAACCAACCAGTTCAGAAAAAAATTACCTAGAACTCGATCTGAATCTCAGAAGTCAAACCGTGAACACTGACCTAAGAGAACGTGTACGCGCGGGGAAATGAGTCATGCGGCACGTCTCTCAGTAGAAACAAAATACAATGACCGGACTAGAGAAACAAACTGAAACGCGGATGAAATACAGAGGGCTAATGACAACAACCAGAAACAGCTGATCACACGGGGATTCCATAGGGGGTTAACCAGGGGGCGTGGCACACGGAAAGAGCAGACTATCGGAGCAGGACACGGTTTTTTTTAACTTTACACATTGGATACATTTATTTTCTTACTTTACAAATTACTGTTTTTATAAATGTGCTTAGATGTGTTTTAGTACAGTATATGCTCTTGTTTTATCTGGTTCATTTTGTGTTTAAATGCTAAAAAAACATATTTAGGTGTAATTTTTTGGGGCCAGGAACCAATTAATTTGTTTTCCATTATTTCTTATGGGGAAAATTCGATCAGAACCCGAACTTTTTAGGATTCGATCTGGGGCTCTGAACGGATTAAGTTCGAGTTCTGAGGTACCACTGTATTTCCAAAATTCCCCATCTTAACTTCCCATGGAATGGAAAGTTTCCAGCAATGTACTATCCCTTGGGCAACTATCCTACTCCAAGTTGACTGTGTTGGGATGGACTCTTTAAAATGTACTCTTTTTTTTAAAAAAAAATAATTTGTGACATGCAGTCGTACTTGTGCAACATACAGTAAAATGCTTGTTAGAGACATTATAATCTAAAATATATAGAATATAATGATTA
Organism: Hyperopisus bebe; assembly: GCA_026777045.1. Taxonomy (NCBI): domain Eukaryota; kingdom Metazoa; phylum Chordata; class Actinopteri; order Osteoglossiformes; family Mormyridae; genus Hyperopisus; species Hyperopisus bebe. Next base: position 6,139,382 of record JAODJW010000038.1, read on the forward strand.
ATTGCACTGGTGATACTGAAGCATGATTTTGAGGCTGTAATGTAATTTTATTGTGAACCTACACTAAGTATAAATAGGCCTATATCTCAAAAGTTTGGTCCATTTTAAAATAAATGCTGAATTGGGAAAAATTACTTCTGCATTAGGCTCCATGAAATAAAATGAACCAAGCACTGGATTTGCATAAACATTCATTAAGAATGGGGGTGGTCTCTTGTGCTTGGGGATTTTAATTAGGTGGCTGATATCTCCAGTGTCCTGAGGTAAGGTTATAAGTTTGTTTATTAATTATTTTTTGCTCTTTAGCTAAAGGTTGCCTATTGGAGAAGTGATTTGTTGAACAAGCAGTACCTCACGCCAGTTGAGGGCTGGGCGATTATCGTATCGTATATCGTATGTGAGCAATAACCGCCAGGGCTTCAGATGACAGGCAAAACATTTGGCAAGAGGCCAGCTTTTTGTTACCATTTGGTCATTTATTTACACCCACAATTTAGCCCTTTCAGCCCTATCCATTTTTGAGCATTTTTCTCTCTCTTCGGTTTTAGGCTTATTACATGTTATGTACATGAGTTAGCCACATGTGCTTTCTGATTTTGTTTTGTTTTCAGGATATTTGGGGCTACTCAGAGATGTCATAATTCGATGTGTAAATACTGACCATTTTTGATATCCTTTTTTATGACAAAAACTACTTGTGCCTATTAATTTATCAATTTTTAGTCTAATCTAGTATAAAAAATTGCAGACACTACAAATATAATCTTATAAATGCTGAGATTAGAGTCTCTATGATGTGGGATGCAGGGGTTTCATTGGGGATCTTTCTGTGGGTTAGTATTGTGAAGGAATACATGGTTAGTGCCAGGCAGAAATGAATGTCTTTGATTTTGCAAGTTATCTGATAGACAGCAATGCTGTCTAATATAATACAATTTTATACCGTCTGAAAGACATTGACGTAGAAAAGCATCGCTTAGTTTATGATCCACTGGATAAATACAGACACAAGACTGAGTCTGATGCCAAAGCGTTTTTCGGCCTATATACGCTATGGTTGGTAAAGTGAAATTTGAGAATGAAACTTTGTCTGTATTTTAGCCTCAGACAACAAACCAGCGCTGAGGCACGTCATCCCGTTTACACGTGAGAGCTGTTCTAGTTACACCATGGTCGCCTTCTGTTTCAGCTGCTTTGTCGGAGCTCGACATCAAACGTACATATGCAAACTTTTGAGATTTAATATGAAAATAAGAAGTAATTGTTTTCCTAAGGAATGGAATCCTACTTTTTGTAGTTATTTTTAGTAGAGCTCCAGCCAATTTCTGAGTGTTTTTCTATCCCTTTATATATAGGGTCATAATAAATAAATAAATAAATAAATGTTTTTCCTTCGAAGGGTAGTACGTGTATAATTGTAGAAGCGAATATGTACTTTGTTTTCTGTGTAACATGAATAATTTCGACGTTTCATGAATTATTAGGGGTGTGTTTTAAAATATATGCCTCATTACACACGGGATTACTCTGGAATACTTTAGCCACAACGTAGCCACTTGGATGACCAGTTCTTTGGATTCCAGCGATATACAATTCTTGTGTCTGCGTTACACTTATCCAAAGTTATGAGCCTGAGATTAATGGGTGCGAACATCAATGCATTTTGCGTTTGTCAGATTCCGAGGGTTAAGCAGATTAGTAGTATGGTTAAAATATTGAGGCGTTTTATGGCGCCGAAAAGTAAGCAATCAGTATAAATTTTGCATAGCCTTATTAAATAAGTGTCAGACTTTAAACTGCGAAAAGTACTGTTGCACCACCAATGTCTTTTTACCTTGATTAACCACCGTATCTCCTCTCTTAAAAGATCCTGGCTACTGAGCTGTCCCTTTTTTCACTGCTACTTCAGTGCATATCACCCTGAAGTATACTAAACCATAGTATACCAAAACAGTATTATCTGGTGTGCCCCGCTACAGTGCATATCACACTGAAGTATACTAAACCATAGTATACCAAAACAGTATTATGTGGTGTGCTGCACTATAGTGCATATCACACTGAAGTAGGGCTGGGACGATTATTTGACGTAATGAACAATGTCGATTATAAAAATGCATTGACGTGGAATTTTAGTGTCAATGCGTTGTGTAAATCCACGTAAATGTTTTGTAACTGGAATGGACTAAGTGATAAGCTAAACGTATTGTAAGGGAAAGTACTTTATCCCATTGGGAGCACGTTAACACTGTCCTTTTAAGAATTGCGCAATAAAACAATCTGCTAATAACTGAACTTTACTGTCAACCTGATAATCTCTTCGCCACTTGAGAGCTACAATATTTTATTTATCAGATCTTTGGCATGGTTTTCATTTGCAATACAAAGTTCCGCTAATAAGCTGGCTAGTTGTTTCACTGCAGGCACCGTTAAAACTATATCAATTATATATTGAATTCCGATATAGTTTAATATTGTCGGTGCCAGCAGTGCCATACTATTTTGTAAGGCATGCACTGGCCAATCATGTAGCACTTCTCTCATAAATATTAATGAGGCATCTACCACCCACACCTTTTCTACACCTCTTTGCTGTAGCTGACGTTAATGACGCCGTTTCAGCCATTTTATATTTTCTGTTTACTTATTCTGATATGTAAATGATGATTTGTCTCACTCTTACGACTACTCTTACATACTAGCCTAAATTGTTCCTTGCTCACTGAAGTAAGCTTAACTATAAGCTACCTTTGCTTGTGTTTGTTAAAAACACGTTTCTCTAGTTATGAAATCATTCCATGTTTTAGCATCTGTTTCAAGTCAAATTGGTGTACTGAAATAAAGTAAAAACTATTGCAGTGATTAACAACTTCAGTCTAACATAGAAATCCTGTTGAATTGAGATTTGCCTTTTTTTAAATGCCCCAATGTTTAAGAAATGTTTTAATAAACTGAAACATTAATGAGAATTTCAGATTTGTGTGTGCGGGGGAGAGGGTGAATTGTTGTATTAAATGACAAATTTGACAATTATTTTCAAGTTAATCAGATCAACCGAAAAATTAGTTGTTAGATTAGTCGAATAATCAAAAAAAAAAAAATCGTTTAAAGAATAATCGTTTGGGACAGCACTACGCTAAAGTATACTAAACCATAGTACAGCATTATGTGGTGTGGTGTTTATACAGATTACTAACTTTTGGGTGTCTCAAAATGCATCTCATTAATATTTTAGCTGTACTGCTAATCTGCTTAACAAACTGGGCATAGATAAATGTCTGTATAGTACCGAAAAACTGGCATCTGTCAACGTTTCGCCTGCCTTTTCATGCCCTGGTGGTGGTTATGTCACATATACGCAATATTGATATGACATTGCCCAGTCCTACACCAGTCGTATCGGTGTTCTTTCATTTGTTATAGTTTGAAAGCAATTTATTGATGAGATCCCATCCCCTGGCAGATCTACCAGGACTCGTTTGAGCAGCGATTTTTGGAGGAGACGAACCGGCTCTATGCTGCAGAGGGACAGCGCCTTATGCAGGAGAGAGAGGTGACTTGTGTTTCTTAGCTCAGACCTCTGCATAGCATCTGCACAAGCTTTACATGTATGAAATATACAGGCTAACCTCCCTCTGCTGCAACGTGACAGGTTCCGGAGTATCTGCACCACGTAAACAAACGTTTGGAAGAGGAGGCGGACAGAGTCATTACGTATTTAGACCAGAGCACACAGTAAGTCATCAGGTGTTAAGCTAGCTTGCTGCCTGCTTGTCTCTCTCTCAGGCTTTTGTTGTAGTAAAAGACTTGAATGTGTTTGTTATCCTGATAACTTAGTTGTGTTTCTCTCCTTACAAAGAAAACCCTTGATCGCAACTGTGGAAAAACAGCTCCTGGGTGAACACCTGACGACAACTCTCCAGAAAGGTATGTCTCTCGGAAGCACGTTAGTCTTTTCACAAGTTCTGCTATTAACATGGGCTAGCATTTTTTCCTCTAAGTTTATGTGCCAGTTTTTTTGTTTTGGTTTTTTTTTTTAACCTACTGTCTTTGCTTGTTTTTTTCCCCCAACTTTTCCTGCTTGCATCCAGGCCTGAACCACCTTCTAGATGAGAACCGAATCCAGGACCTGTCACTGCTATATCAGCTTTTCAGCCGAGTAAGAGGGGGCGTGCAGGTTCTGCTGCAGCACTGGATAGAGTACATTAAGGTAGGCGAGTGTTGGGTGTTTCTCAATACCAAGAACGCAAAGATTGAACTTGGCAAGAGCAGTCTTGCTAACTTGCCTCCCAAAGACGAACTTAGGGTGGAGTGAATCACGGGATTGGACTTGTTTGGCGAGGATGCAGCTGATATCTGATTTCCTTGATATTTGGGGCAGAGCAAGACCCAACATCCAGGGATTTTTACCATCCTATGTACTGTGTTCTTAGTATTGTAAATGGTTTTCGGCAATGAAAGATGACGTAAAACGGGCACACGAACACAAGTACAGTGAAGTACACATTTAGAGAAACACACTATGTGTTGGATTGATGTAAATAAAATGTATCTGTATGGTGAAGAATTAAAATGGCTGGATGGGTATTATTCAGTTGCATTTCTTGATGCCGCCGTGTTTTATGACAGGTATGCAACCATAGCTATTTTGATAGATTTAAAATGTTAAGTTTACCAGAAGGTAATGTCAGTTTTGTGATTTCAGGGTCCATATGATTGCTTAAACACCTTGAGGTTAGAGTTTTAGTGAACATCAGTTTTGTGCTGGTAATTGTAAAACAAAAGACCTCTGACAGAACGTTTTGTTTCTGGTGGCTGTTGACATTTCTCAGGCCTTTGGAAGCACCATAGTCATCAACCCTGAGAAGGATAAGACCATGGTGCAGGAGCTCTTGGACTTCAAGGACAAAGTGGATCACATAATAGATGTCTGCTTCTTGAAGAATGAGAAGTTTGTCAATGCCATGAAGGAGGCCTTTGAGACCTTTATAAACAAACGACCAAATAAACCTGCGGAGCTCATTGGTTAAGTTTCCATTCAGTACCGTTTGTGGTGGTATAGTTCCAGATTGTGGTGGTGTAATTTTAGCTATAAGTGCAGAATGAAAGCAGGATCTTTTTATTCGACTCTGAACATCAAATTTAAGCCAATCGAAGCTCCTTGGTGTTCACAAAGACCTGTCTTTTCTATGGTTGTTCGTGGTTACCACCTGCCCATTTTTTGCAAATGTATTAACATAAAAACTTTGTTCTATGAGCCCAGATATGTTGAAGAAAAAAACAAACTCAAACTTTCCAAAACCTCACAATTCTTTTTTTTCATTTCATTTTCAGCTAAATATGTAGATTCAAAGCTTAGGGCTGGGAACAAAGAAGCCACAGATGAGGAGCTGGAGAAGATGCTGGACAAAATCATGATCATATTCAGATTCATATATGGTGAGTCATCCTAGGTGGTGCTTTTTATTTTAATGATTCTGATGTTGCTGGGGTTTGACTCCGGCTGCCGTCCTATGAACAGGAAAAGATGTATTCGAAGCCTTTTACAAGAAGGATCTCGCCAAGCGGTTGCTGGTCGGGAAGAGCGCTTCCGTGGATGCCGAGAAGTCGATGCTGTCCAAACTGAAGCATGGTTAGTACCATCCGGCCAAATGGAGCTTCTGAATTTCGTGTAAACGCTGGAGGTGGATGTGACCAGCTAGGTGCTCAGAAACATGGCCTGGTGTAGACCCTTTTTCTACATAAGTAAAAAGTAGCCACAGTTTTCTTGGGGATGTGGGTCTGGTTGACCACCTTTCTTGCGTTGCATTGTTTTAAATACTCTGCCCCCTTCTGGCAGAATGTGGTGCTGCATTCACCAGCAAACTGGAAGGCATGTTCAAGGACATGGAACTCTCCAAGGACATAATGGTGCAGTTTAAACAGGTGAGTCGGCCCGTGTGTGACCTTGAGACACGTCTAATCTGCCACGTCTTTCTTGTAAACTTGACAGGGGTGGGTTCTTACGAGATGTTTGTCCCTGTTGCAGTATATGCAATGTCAGAACATCCCAGGCAACATTGAGCTGACCGTGAACATTCTCACTATGGGATACTGGCCGACCTATGTGCCTATGGAAGTCCATTTACCTCCCGAGGTCTGTCTGTTTCAAGCTATATGGCCGTTCTTAATAACCAGCCCTTTTATGTTATCTGTCAATGTATGTGATGGATCGAATAAGAAAAGTCTTCCCTTTTTTATCAGATGGTGAAACTGCAAGAGATATTCAAGACTTTTTATCTTGGCAAGCATAGTGGCAGAAAACTTCAGTGGCAGTCCACACTGGGACATTGTGTCTTGAAAGCTGAATTTAAGGAGGTACTGTGTTTCCTGGTGTATTATTGTCCTCTGAATGTTAATTGGATGTTTGATGTTTCCACTGCTGCACTTTATTGTCGCTCAGGGATCATAGACTGTTTGTGTGAAATATGAGAAATACCATACCGTGCTAAACAATATTTCTCCCAACTCCTTGTAGGGTAAAAAAGAGCTTCAGGTTTCCCTGTTCCAAACACTGGTGCTTCTCATGTTTAACGAAGGAGAAGAGTTCAGTCTGGAGGAGATTAAACAGGCAACAGGAATAGGTTTGTGGGAGTTTTTTCACAGACTGCATGCATCTTGCTAAAATGCCCTGTTTTCAAAAAACGTTTTACTATTTTATTACATGCAAAAAAGTGTCCTGACTAAGAACCAAAGGTGAAATTTCTGCATTCATCCAGATGGATGTGTGCTTTTGGTTTTTCTGTGAATGGAGAGGTAACTGCCATGCAGCCGGCTGCCAGACATCTGGGAACAGCACCTACATCTGCATGTGCTTGACCTTTTTGGCTTCGGCTTTAAACGATGTTCTGTCTGCAGTGGCCTCCATGGCGTATTATCATTTTGTGGAAATTTGTGTATGTTACACAGTGGATTTCAAACAGATGCCCCCTGCCATTATCAGGTCTTTCGAAGCAGTGTTTCCCAACCCGATCCTTGGGGACCAACAGATGGTCCATGTTTTTGCTCCCTCCCAGTTCCCTGCCAGACAGTCCACATTTTTGCTCCCTGCCAGACAGTCCACGTTTTTGCTCCCTCCCTGCTCCTATAAAGCAAAACTGTGGACCATCTGGGAGTCCCCAAGGACCGGGTTGAGAAAAACACTGTCTTACCGGACCCGTATTTTATTTATTTATTTATTTATTTATTGTTTGTTTGTTTGTTTGTTTGTTTGTTTGTTTGTTTGTTTGTTTGCACATGCGCAGAGGACAGCGAGCTGCGTCGGACCCTGCAGTCACTGGCCTGTGGGAAAGCGCGGGTCCTCTCCAAAACACCAAAAAGCAAAGACGTGGAGGACGGCGATAAATTCACCTGCAACGACGATTTCAAGCACAAACTCTTCAGGATAAAGATCAACCAAATCCAGATGAAAGAAACGGTTTGCTGGCCTGTCCTCTCCCTGTCTCTCTCCCTCTTTTGGCGGTAGTTGTTGGCTAGGTGTGCCGCTTCTTCCCAAACTGCCCGCTTTTAGCTGTGTAGGCTTTTTAGCAGCGATGCCCAGCTCCCACCGATGGCGTTTCTGATTCACTCAGAGTGCACCTCGTTTCTACAGGTGGAAGAACAAGCCAGCACCACTGAACGGGTCTTCCAGGACCGGCAATACCAGATAGACGCGGCCATCGTGCGGATCATGAAGATGAGGAAGACCCTTAGCCACAACCTGCTGGTGTCGGAAGTGTACAACCAGCTGAAATTTCCCGTCAAGGTGAGTGAAGGGGCCGTCTGAGGCGGCCATGGGGCTAAATTCCAGGTGGGGGTGTTTTCCTGAATGAAAGCGTCCTCACTTTCTTTCACCATGGTTCTTAAAGCACTTGAGGTTTCTCATTGCCTCTGTGGGTTAAGGACTCCTTGCCCCTGATCAGAAGGTCGCCGGTTCGAATCCCATGACTAAGAGTAATTCCACTGTTTGGCCCTTAACCCCAATTACTCCAGGGACTGACTGACCCTGTTTTCCCAGCTGTCCGTCACTTAAAATAAATCTTCTGTATAAATAAATAAATGTGAGCAGCAGTGTAAAAGGAGGAACTTGCTATTTTTTTCCTGCTCTCTTGGCAGCCTGCTGACCTAAAGAAAAGAATAGAATCACTCATTGACAGGGACTACATGGAACGTGACAAGGAGAACCCAAACCAGTACAACTACGTGGCATAGAGGAGGGGGACGGATCAATACAGAGCAACAGCTCCTTCGAGCACTTGGGCTCCTTCCCCGAGTTTCAGTGGATGTTATTACTACCCTGTTCAACCTGGTGACCGATATCTGAATGGACACGCCCCCCCACACACGCACACACACAACTGAGCAAGGCTTGGCTGGCAGAATGTTCCGGCGGACTGCATGCCCAATAAAGAATATCGCCCATACACAGAATCCAAGGCTGTCCTTGACCACAGCATTAAACCAACCAGGCCCTTTTAAGGAAAGAAAAGTATTTATTTTGGGATCGACTTACTTTGTCTGCTTGTTTATGGCTTTTTTTTTTTTTTTTTAAGATGCTTTTTCTTTTTAAATCACTTTGTGAAAAGAAAAAGATTCTCATCAATTGTGAAAGAAGAGGGGAAAACTTTGAATAAATTGACATTAATCTATTCAATTATTGATGTGTCACGGTCCCCTTTCAATGAAACTCCATCTGGGATGAACCCCCCCACCCCCCGAAAAACAAATTTGTGAGGTTTTGGGAATTGTGCGTTTGTTTTTTCTTCAAGATATCTGGATTCATAGAACAAAATAGTTATTTCTTGGTACAATTTTTAAAGTGTCAGCATTTAATTTTTCACGCTGCTAAGGATTCTTGCGATCTTTGTCTTCTATCACAGAATATTTAAAATAGAGTAACATTGGCAGTTGCAATTTGCAACAAGAAAGTAGTTCTAGCCTTAAACCATGTTTTTTTTTTGTAATCTGGATTACTGTTATTGATCATTTCAGTACTTATAGATGGGCAACCCTGAAGCATTTTGACATTTTTTTTGTTCTCCAGACCTATGAGGCTGTAGTCAGAGCAGGCTGGCTGACCTGTAAACAACGGCAGTATTGATGGTTTAGCTTCTGTGTCTGAGAACTGAAACCTTCCCCATTGCCTCCAATTAAAATGACCCCCCCTTTTCATATGTAAGTTTTGCCCTTCCTCCCTTCAATGTTAATCTGTTCACTTTTGTTGCCTGAGTGCTATACGTGAGTTCAGTTTTTGTGATTTATAATATATAGTGTATCAGATTTGTTTTGCAGCTGTTTTGTGTGGGGAGGGGGAGCAGTGACACAGATAATTTTATAAAGAGACGCCATGACTAAAACAGCTGAGCCAGTGGAATCCAGAATGCTAACAATCAAAAGAGGGTTAAGCATGATTAACCAAACAAAGAAAGCCAGCTTGTCTTTGACAGTATCTACTGGGATAGAGAGATGTCCACCAGCACGCCACGTTTAATGAGAGCAAAATGTTACTTCTGATGTCTAGACATTGGTGGATTCTTGTTTTCTACTGATATTAAGTGAAAACTGTGCCAAATTTTATTAGGTTTTAAGTTGGTTTATGTGTTTACAGCCTTGTCCTAACATTGTTCTATGGGTGTTTGGTCTGGAAAAGAAATCAACCCAACAGAATCATGTTTGATAATTAATACAGAACATGACCAATGAAGCGATGCATTGACATCAAAAAGATAAATACCCTGTGTAAAAACAAGGGTTTTGAAGGTGATTCTGTTTAGATGTAATATTTAGCTATGAATTGTATTGGTCACCAGTCAAAATATGGCAAATGTTTTAATGAAAGAGAAGTTTGCGAGCCACCAGTCCATCCCCTTCCACCGATTCTCTTACCGTTGCACGTTAAGCACAAAGCGCTGTAAACTCGTTTTAAGAAATTCTTGGGTTTTAGGCCAAATTAATCCTTTTTAATGTTAGAGGATCCACTTTTCAAAATGAGGCTTTGAACGGGCATGTTAAGGTCTCCAAGTTAAGTATCATAGCTGATAATCTTTCATACTTTGCAAAAAGGTTGATAAGGGTATGTTACATAATGTAAATAGTAAACCCTTTGAGAGAGAATGGGTGTGTACTAGTTTGTGTGTGCCAATAAATATTCAAAAAAAGTTTGTACTTGTTCATTGCTAGATTTCAAGCGTTACATCTTTACGGACAAGTCTAGATAACACCATTATATTATAAACCGTAGCTGTAAGTTTTCATGAATTTCCCATTACTGCTAGTCTATGGTTATTGCAAGCAGGTCAGTCAGGGTAGTCGGATGCTTTTCTCACCTTTCCGGAATCCGTTTCTGGTTTTCGGGCATGCTGCGTCGGACCCCTGCGCTCACACGGGCGGGGTCCAGGGCACCACTTTATCTGGGGGGGCACCTTTTGTCCCATTGCCTGTCACTCGCGTGGATACTGCAGTCTCTAGGCGTGATTTTTGGCTATATACATACTTTGTCCGTCACGTGGAATTCGCAGAAATACCAGGACCCAGGTCACAAACACTTAGTATTTAACCATTCAGATTCACGCTTATTTCTAAAATAACAGCTTGTATGAAATGGAGTAGCTGTCTAAATGGTGAAATCTTGTGCCTCTTGGGTAAACATCCTTCCCATGCTTCTCTTTGCCGCTTCGACCAGTAGCGGTTAAATTACTCTCAGTGGGTAAATTCCTAGCCAGAAAAGCTCGAAGTTTTGCAAATGCTGCTGGAGTTCAAAACGTCATACTGGCCTGGCTAGCTTGTGCAGACCAAAATAGCATTTAAAATATTTGTCAGCACCAACCTCAAGCCTAGATGTAAGACCAGTTTGTGGACTTCGATTCAAACTTTAACTTACAAATATGATGGTTAATGGCACACTTTCTAAATGTAAAGTGTGTTTTTATGTTGCATTGCCTCGTGGATAATTTTCTACCCTACCGAGTTCGGTGTATGTTAGCAAAAATTATAAATCATGCCAATGACTGGGGTCCCAAGACGCTGCATTTTCTCTGTGAGTCACCAGAAGCTCCTGAAGGTGTCGCCGTTTCTTTTTTCGCATTTCAAAGATGCAGCACTCAAACGGCGCATTGTGAATGTGGTCCATTCACAGAATAAATTATGCATCTGTACCAACTTCATGGCTAGTTTTAATGTCTCCTATGAAGTGGCTGTGAATACTTTAAGTCCATTGCAGGTTCTTAGTCCTTAATTATTTGATGCTTTTATCATTCGTAACAAAAGATGTCCTCTCTAATGTCCATGTTCCAAATGTTTACTTACAGTTAAAGTATAACACTACATGTGCTTTTTCCTGAAACTTAATTATCTAAGGCCATCTGTATAACTAGAGTAACATTCTTTCACATACTCCTCAAACAAATAAATAGATGCATTTCTGAAAGTTACTTTTAGATTATTGCAAATGCGGACTTGGTTACAGAGAGTAAATCCCATATTTACACATTTTCAAGAATGCTATTACGTATCAGAGGATGTTGTTAAAAATTGGTTGATGTCTAAGGCAGGGGGTAGGGAACCTGATCCAAGGAGGACCGGTGTGGGTTTTTGGGATGACCTCTCAGGCAGCCAATAATAAAAACAGAGGTTCTCAGTTCCAGTCGTGGGGACCCACTATTATTGGCCGATTGAGAGGTCATCCCAAAAACCCGGACTGACACCGGCTCCCAGTGGATCATGTTCCCCAGCCCTGGTGTATGGCATGCATTTGAAATAAAATGCCTTTGATTTCTGTGATTTGTAATTGCAAAAGAGATTGGTGCCTTAAGTCAAAAGAAGTGTAGACTTTCCTCAGTTTGCATTACTTTTCTTTTTAACGACGTTGATAGCTAGCTGACTACCATCACGGTTTGGGGTTTCCTCCAGGTACTTCAGTATGGATGTATGATTTATCTAAGGAACCAAATCATTTAGTTTCTTTTTTCTGATGATACATTATTCTGGCTGCAGCAGTGTATTTATTTGTTCTTTACCACTTGTTTAGAAAGTGTGAGATATCGTATGAGGATGCAGATTCTGGTGACCCAGCTCCTGATATAGCTGTAGCAGAGACCTCTCTGCCAGAACGATAGAGACACCAGATATTAAATCATGTGGGTGGCTTTCAGTGCCTTGTTAGTCTTTGAATTAGATGGCATATGCACCTTATTTATTTAGTATTTTACCTTGTGGTGTTTTGGCCTTTGGATTTCAGCCCCGAGACTAACACTCTCTTCTTTATTAACAGAGGTATTTGTTTCCCTCTGTGCGAATTGGAAACAACGGCTTGACTGTTGCATTTGGATGATTAGCCATTCATGAGAATGATGTTCAGTGTCTGTAGTATAAATATTTTATTTGACTGTTGTTGACTTATTGATCTTCTAAAAATGGCTTATCCTCTCCATCTTGGACTCTGAGTTACAGCTCATCTTAAAATATCATGCTTTAGCCCAGCTTAGAAATGAGCGTTTTTTTAACGTCGCACTATATGGCCAAAAGTAAGTGGACACCAGCCTGTCCAGCATCTCACTCTGAATCAAAGGGTATTAATATGAAGCTGGCTAACCCTCAGTTGCTATAATAGCCTGTACTCTTCTGGGAAGGTTTTCCATTAGATGCTGGAACATTGCTGATGGGATTTTCTGCCATTCAGGTTGGGTATTGATGCTGGGTGATCACGTCCCTCTCTGTGAGCTTGTGTGGCCCCCACTTTGCAGCTGAAATTGCTCCCAGATGATTCCACTTCACAGTCACTTCACTCGCCGTTGACCAGGGCAGCTCTTGCAGGACAGAAATGTGGAGATCCGACTTGCTGGAAAGGTGTCCAGTGGTGTCCAATGACGGTCCTCGGCTGACTAACCTCTTCTGTATGACCACCCAATCTGCTGCCACTGTTTGATGTTGCAGATTGAATAGCTCTCTGCTTAATTATACACCTGCATGTCTGCAATGGGTGTGGTTTATGCGCCCAGTTCCCGTAATTACTATGGGTGTCTCAAGACTTTTGTCCAAATAGTGTATGTCTTCTCTGCTTAGATTTTTTTGGGTGCTTTAAACATTGCACCCAATGAAACTAAAGCTATAGGTAGCTGTGGGTTTGACCGGAATGAAGCCTAGCTGGATCTGTAATTCAGCGAAGGATCCACCATGTTTGCTTTCGCCAAGGTGAGTGAGTCTGTGCATCTTATACACATTTATATCTGGACATGCTTTATTTTGGAGTGTTTTTATTGTGTCTGAAATTTCTCAGGAAGGACTGAAGTGTCACTTGCATGCGGCGAATGTTAGCATGGCTAATGCTAACGGTGAGTGTTGAGTGCCTGCTATACAGGCCTGCTGTTAGTTTTGGAGTCTTGCACAGCTGCAGGGAAACCTATTAGGCTGAGCTGATTATGGCCAAAATTAAAGGTGGAAGGCCTTGCTGGGCAGCTCCTTCATGTGCCAAAATGATGTGACCTTCAGCTCCTTCATGTGCCAAAATGATGTGACCCTCAGCTCCTTCATGTGCCCAACCACATCACCAATCACCCTCACCATTCACACCTTTGTATTCTGTGTGCAGCCCTTCGCTGTTCACAATGATACTGTCACCTCCAGTAGGTTTGTCTCTCTGTCAAGACATTACATTGCCTTGTTTATCTGACGGTTTTATGCAAAGTGACTTACAGTACAGAGAAGGGTTAAAATACGTGTGCTTCCTGGGATTCAAACCCGCAAACTTTGAGTTGGTAGCATGATGCTCTACTTGTTGAGCAATGGGACCCCTGTGTTTTGAGGTGGCTGAACCCAAATTCAAAGGTGGAATTCCTTTTTTTCTCCAGTATATGAGGAAACCATCCTTCCTAATTAGTCCGAATGCACATTTATTTCACGCTGTTTAACACTAAAAATGTTTCAGGTACGTTCAGCAGAAAATGCCATTTGAGCCCGGAACTGCTGGGTCGGAGTTCCTCATGATGAATTTTCTTAATGAATGCATTTCATGCTGAGTTTTATTGGCCGTTCAGAAGGTGTGCTTGACGACTACGTTTGACATTCGTAAAATGACAGCTGCCCCTCAGTCTCCATAATTATTGGTGCTGATTATGCTTGTCTTAGTTAGGGTTGTGTGTGTGTGTGTGTGTGTTTGATCAGGAATACATTCTCATTTCACCTGCCACTTGAAAAGGTGTGACTAGATGTTCATTGGCAATGGCAGCCCACATCTTTGCCCCCCTGCCTTTCAGGAGCCAGACTCACACAGTTGCCCTATATCCATGAATCATCCACCCATGCCCCCACCCCGGTCCATAAAGACTCATTCTCATCTCATCCATCCTAAATCCTTAATGTGTTCCTTGGCCAAGCCAAAGCTTGGCGCGAGGCTTCAGCTTGTGCCTCCCATTTAATGGGGCTGTCTTTTGCCGTCCTGACCTTCTCAACGCCTTGAAGCACTTTACTGCTTGTGCTTTGGCAGGTTCCCGGTTGATTGCTGCTCTGGAAATGGTAGCACTAGAGACTAAAGGGTTCATGGAGGCTTCATTCTTAAATTAATTTTGCGGTTTTTCTCCTCAACACATATTACAGACAAAGCATATGATCATGTGGCGATCACACGTCGACATTTATGAAAAAGCATCCTTCTGAAAGATATCTTATGATTATTTTTTTTTCAGGTGCTTGATTTTTTTCACCTGTTGTAAAAAGCTGGCTTATAAATAATTATACACACAAGAATAATGCATATGTCACACTAAGTTACGCTCTACCTAAAAGCCTATTATTCCACTTGACAGTGGTTTGACTCGGTGAATATTTAGACTGATATGGTTTGAAACTGGAAAAACATTTTGTAAATAAGATGCAATTAGAATACGGATTTGCCTAATAGTAATTATTAATTATATATAAATATATGAATAATTACTTGACAGTGGAGTGGTGGCAGGATTGGCACTCCGGCCACTGGGAAAAAAACTCACACTGGTGCATTTGGACTGGGGTGGTGTTGAGGTATCGCCCGCTGCATGGCTGCATTCAGGCTCTCATCCCTGAGGTGGTTTGCTGTATGGTGAGTGCAGCAATGTGCTGTGATCACTGTGTGCTGCCTTCCTCCTCTCCCCTTGCCTAATAATTACGAACCCACTAACTTTAATGTGATATATTTCCATAGTTGGAGTTTTCATTAGAACACATCGCACAAACACAGAGGTGAGTTCCTAACCTGCACTCGTCATGTCCTTGTTCTGTTGTTCATTTCGTTCTGTTTAAAATGCAATCTTTGCCCTCATGAAGCATCAGGCTTATTTGTAAAACGCATGGCATTTACAGCTAGCTGTCCTCAGGTACATTTGAACTGTAGCGGAATGCATAAATAACGACTTTCGACTTAATGATCCACATGGCTGGTGACCTCTGCAGTCACTTTGTCTTGCCTGGACTCACCGTGGGCATCAGAAAAGCACAAACTAGTGGAGGTTTTTTCCATATTTGTTTTTGTCTGGCGCCTGAAACCAGACGATGGCGTGTTCGACTTCTCAAGGACAGAACATGGAGATGCACTCTGTTCCTTGCTTACTGGCCCGTGATCCTCCATAAGAGGTCATAGCTTTTGGAAACCTGAATTTATTTCAGCAATTTATATTAGGAAAAACAGCACCTTGGTAACGTTTGTTTTATTTTGCATTCAAGTGTCCCTAAGGTTTAGATTATTTTCAGGCCTGAATATACTGAAGACCAGTGCTGTTGGTTTATTCTGTGTAAACCTGACTTAACACAAAGTGGGAGTGTCATTATAAACGCCTGCACTGCATAGTCAGTTCTTATTGGACTCTACGTGGTTATTATTGCGCAGAATGCTAAAGTACGATAACAATTATAAAGTATTACTCTGTCTCAAGGGAGTTTCTTTTGCATACAGTAGCAAGTACATAAAGTGCATGTAGTGCAAAGTGTGAAGTCAGTAGACATCACGCAAACATTTACACATACTGCAAACAGAATGTTGCAGAAAATTAATAAATACAATAATGTGTAACATATGTGCAGCTGACATAGGAAAATGTGGCGGAGTCTGTTCTAAGGATGCGATGCTGCCCTGGCGTCTGCTGTGGCTGCTACTCTTCAGGGGAACCTTGGTGAGATGGTGGGATGCTGTAGATCAGGGTTCCCCAATTCCGGTCCCCGAGGGCCAGAGTCCAACACCCTGCTGAAACACACCTTCGGTAATTTCCAGGTTTTGTAGGTGTGTTTCAGCAGGGAGAACCGCAAACTGTGCTGGGCTGTGGCCCTCGGGAACCGGAACTGCAGAGCTCCATTAAGCTCCATTTTCAGGTTCTATGCTATCCACTAATAAGTAGCACAGGGTAGTTTTCATTGTGACTTAAATGTGCTTCATGTATGACTTGCAAGTGGGCATTTCCTAAGTCATTCTGATACTCAGAGGGTGATGTCTGGGGGGCCGGCAGCATGTGGCTGTGTCTGCCGGGGGGGGTCACTCCTTACTTTGTGTTTTGCTCTGGTTCTCTTGTAAATCCAGGTGGTCAGTGTTCCATGACTCTATTTTGTTACCAGTTGTTATAAGTGACACCACGACTTTTGTTAACCAATGATTTCCTGTTATTTATTCCCAAAGACTTTGTAAAAAGTTGCCCATGTTGATTGTAGTTTAAAACCTAAAATTTTACATAATTACAAAAAAACCAAATATTTAAGTAAAATGCATGATATCGCTTATATTACTTAATTTAAATGTGTATGACTGTAGTGTTGATTTCTTGATCTGAAACATAACCATAATAATTTACTAATTCCTGTTCAGACATGCAGCCACATTCATTAAAACTGATTCTCATTAAATTTTAAGCATCTTTGTTTGCGTGTCTAAATGTCTTCCTTTTATGATAATATGTTTTCTCCTGCAGTTTCTTTAAAAGCACTTTTCCTGAATGAACTTTCAAGGTTTCTTAATACTTCTCCCCTCACATTTTACTTTTAGATTTCCTTGATTTCACTTCTTTGCTTCTTCTCACGTGGACTTTCTTTATTTCCATCTAGCCAAGGACAGCCAGTCCGATAAGGATGGGAACCTCTTTGTCCCAGTAACTGTGGGAGTCGTCCTGATCTGTCTGGGTCTTCTGTTCATCGTCTATCGTGCAGAGAGGAGACAGTAAAAGCCTGGAAAGCAGCCCCTCTGAGAATGTTACATTTCTTTGCTTTGCAAGTACTTCATGTTTTTGAGTTTTATTCATATCTAACATGGGCACTTTTTTGTTCCTTTGCAGCTATTTTTCTTTGTTCTGCTGTTGTTTTTTTTTCTTTTCTTTCTCCCAAGCAAGTGCCATTTCTTCTTTATCTTGCTGGTTATGTCCATTAAAGCTCATTGTGAAAGAGAGCTTCATTTAGTTCTTGGTATTCTGGAAGCAGGTAGACATTTAATCATGCTTTCCAAAGCTAGCCCCTTTTTCTCCTGTCCATTCACCATGAGACTGCTTCTGTCTAAGTTGGCTGAATGCTGATTGGTCTGTTGTGGCTCCCCCCTCCCGCCCCCTGTCCTGCTCTTTCCTCATATTTCTTCCACATGTTCCCTCTGTGACAGTGAACTCTCTCTTCTGCGTCCGGAACCCGCTGTGTCTCCTGCCTACTAAATAACAAGTCTCTTCCCACACTAGTCAGGAACACTTCCTGAACTCTGATTGGAGCTCTCTGCAGTGGGTGTGGCTTTGTCTTACCTGACTGGAAGGAGGAGGTGTCATATTAGTAATCAGCATATATAATCAGAGACTGACGTAGCTGCTACGCCAGTACGTATTTGTGATATAAAGGTGCATGAATTTGTCTAGACAGAGCTCATATTTCATGGCAAGAAAATTTTGAATTTTCATGGCAAGAAACTACCGCATATTTTAACTTTCACACTGCGAATACATACTTGCATACCAGTTACCTCAGGCCCTGTATATAATACCATCTTTAACGTATGGTATAAAATCTTCTATTATTTAAAAAGAGAGACCACTTGGTGATTTTACACTGTCCTCCAGCTGTAGAGATGTGTTATATGGTGACATTTTTTAGCAAAAGAACAAAGAAAATACAAACGTATTATTAAAATTAACATTCAATCAAAAATATACCCACATTTAAACAAAACATTCCTTGCTGAAATTATAACTTTCGCTTTGAATTTCAGCAAATGGGGTGATTTTTTTGCCTTATGTATCCCATTCTGACACACCTACCCATAGAAAGGTTTATTTCTACTGTTCTCTACATTTTATAATTGCTATAAATATATCAACAACATTGGGCCCTTGACCAAGGCCCTTAACCCCAATGGCTCCAGGGACTGGCTGACCATACTGACCCTTCTACCCCAGTCTCATGAGGCAGCCTCCAGGGATGCTTTTCCAGCTGTCCTGAAGGAGGTCCCACATATATGGTGAGCTCTCATTGGCCACTTTTCCTTCACTTTCTGGTCAAACTCCTCCACAACCATGGCTGTTGTGTTTAGGTCAGGTAGCCACATCATATGATGTGACACTGTCACTCTCCTTTGGTGGCTTGGCATGTCCAAACTTTTGACTGGCTCTGTATATACTTTGGCAAAGCAGCTCCGAGATGCATATGAAACATTTCTACCATTTAGAGGAAACTCTTCAAAACAGCTAGTATTTCTAACTTCTGCTTATGGACCCATTTACAGTTTGTAAACAGTGATGTCATCATTTTTGCACAATGACGTAAGAGTATGCACCGTTTGGCAATGGGAGTACAGCAGAGTGCAACAGCGTATCAAGCTATGCAGGGCATTATTCATGAATGCTACCTAAACACATTGACTTTGACAAATGGTGACCTACTTCCAGATCCATGTGGTATTAGTGATTGGGTAGAAGATATCACCAAGTGGACAAATATTTAGTGGCCAGATATATACACACAATTGATGGAGAAATCTAGAGTGTACACCAGAGAGAGATTACAAACATACTGTACAAGTTGCCAGATGCCTACTCCTGCATTAGCTGTGGTTATGTAGCAAAGTCTGATACCTTGACATAGACTCAGAGTTGTCTGTCTTGAAATCAGAAACCCATCGTAGGCAAAGACAAGAATACAAAACCACTATGAGGCTTGGGTCATAATTAACAAACCAGAAAACTATATCTTAACAGCCAGTTGTACCTGCATGACATGGTTTTTTGTGCTGTTGGCTTGCTAGCTAGTAGCATGCTTGGTATGGTTGGGCAGATAATCGATATAATCGATTAATAGAATATTTCTTCCTTATCGACTATAAAACATAATCGAATA
>JAODJW010000038.1:6165886-6178827 GCA_026777045.1 Hyperopisus bebe
CCCCCCCCCCCCCCCCCCCCCCGGGGGTTCTGCTACAGAGTGTGAACCCCGTGAAAGCATGTTTGAGGGTTCTTCGTCCGCCCATGGTTATGTCTAATTGCACGAGCAGCTCTGAAGCCATCCATTCCCCAGCGGAGGTCTCCACAGAGCTTCATTTTAGACCCATTATGGATCGTCTGCTTCTGTCTTTTAGGTTCCCAGTAACGAGAAGGACCAGGGGTGTGTCTCAATACCAAGAACTCAAAGATCGTTCTTGCTAAATTGCCTTCCAAGAATGAACTTGGGGAGCAACGAATCATGGGATTGTTCTCGTTAGCGAGGATGCAACCTTTGTATCCTTGATATTTGGGGTGGGGCAGGAACGACATCCGAGGATTTCTGCCATCCTGTGTACTTCTGTTCTTGATTATTGGAACTGGTCTTTGGCAATGGAAGATGATGTAAAATGGGCATACAAGAACCCAAGTATGGTCAAGTACGCATATTGAGAAACACCCCAGAACACCATCTTGTAGATCAACAAGTCAAAGAACAGCTGCTCCACCACTGTCGACCTGTACCGAGACACGTTGGCGCCCTCTGGATACCCCTCCCGTCTACTCTCTGCTTGGGATCTCGCATGCGCATCCCCCCCATGCCATGGGTCAGGGGGAGGAGTGGGGGTTGGAGGTCGTGGAGGGTGAAGGGGAGACTTTGGGAAACAAGCGTTAGGGGGCTAGGGAGGAATGCGTGTCCCAGACCCGGCACCCAGCCAGTTCCCCACAGACCCCCACCGGGAGGGACTGTTCCCAGGGCTGAGCGTGTTTGTCAGAACCACTGTGAGTTATGTGTGCACCTACGTAAACACTGAACCAGCACATGCTCGCGTGGGGGGGGGCGGGAGGGAGCCACTGGCATCCGAAGAGTCCAGTGTTCCCAGCATCGCTCAGAGAGAACCGTGAACATCTCCAGTCCAGTTCTCCGGGCCTTAAACTGGCACTGTGATAAAAATCACTCAAGCACTATACTGTGATTTATGAGAAAATGTAAAAGCCACGTAAAGACTTCAAGCTGAAGCACTTAACGACGTTCCTTTCTAAAGACCCTGGAGTAACTAATCTTTGTTGCTTCACAAAACTAATAATACCAAAGGAATACATTGTGCTATTTATATAACCATTCATCAATTTTATTTTCCAATGAGTCAGTTGAGGGTCAGAAAAATACTGTATTAGTAACTGACGTGATATTATCTCGGTGGTACTTCATCGTCGGTTTAGGCCTCAAACATTCTACAAGAGCATTTCTTTGAGGGCTTTGAAGCCACCCTGGACCCACTGGGCCCCTTACTTACTCCAGCTCTTCCCAGAACGCCCCATGAACTCCCGCGTCTCCGGGTTCCACAGATACTTGTTCAGCTCCTGCATCTTCTGCTTGAAGGTCTTCTTGGGTTTGGGTTTCGGCTTCCATTTCTCAAAGTTCAGGTCTTCCTGCTCTAATGGCTGATGTTGCAGTTCTTCCTCTCCTATCTCTAAATTCTCCACTAGCTCCAGTTCACGTTTAGGCTCACCCTCACTGTCCTGCTGAAGCGGCAAAAATGCACAAAAAGAGAAAGCATAGCCTTCTTTTACACGGCACCCTAACGTTCTACTTACCAGCAGTGCATTCCAATAACACTGAACACAACCTTTAAAGGGAGTGAAAAAACAGCCAGACAGGAAATGGAGAGGACCCTTACCCAGAATGCATCAGTGTGCTACTAAATACACATTTGCTATATAAACATATAACCCTTTACCTCTATAAACTCTTTACCTTAAAACAAGAATGGAAAGAATAAATACAATGTATGATAATATATAAAGATAGGAATAGGTCATTTATACAATGATTATATATGCATTGTATTCCTAAAAATCCATAATGCTCATACTATGACTATAAACCAGTATATATGTGTGTGTGTTTATAGATAGATAGTGAGATATAATGAGGGAGGATTTTATATTCATATTACACCAACTGATAGATATGAACACAAGTGGACTAACTCATGACCAAATCACTTTTGCTCCTGTTGGAATTGAGCCTTTCACTGCTAACCTCTGCAGTTCAGCTGCGAGAGGATCAAGGGTTCAGCGCGTCCGCCAGCTCCATGCTGTTTTCTCAACATCTGGGCTGCCCGCGACCCCGTGGAGAGTTCACGTCGTTGTCGTAGTAACGTAAAGGATGTAGCGGCTGCATTTAACAAATGCCGAGCGCGTTCGCGGTTTTTCTTTTTTTTTTTTTTTGTGAAAAGGCACAGCGATAAAGTGCCTGACAAGTGACCCCAGCCTGCCCATATGCTTTTCTTTATAGATTCTAAGAAATTCTTTAATACGAACGAACTGAAGCACAAAAATGCACATGTGGGCCATAAGCCAGGAGGAGCTGGCTTACAACCTTCTAAACATATAGACCAATGAAAGAAGGGCGTTTCACGTTTCATGCAAAACAAGAGCCTGCTGTCAACGCAGAAAACGGGTATATTTTTTCCCACATTTTAAGGTGCCTTTTCTGGCAGGGGTGTTCCCTCATGCCATAATGTCAGGGCTAATCATTCTGCCACGTGATGGGAGTTTTCACACAAATATAAGTGCAGCCTTGGAGCCTTGGATACGATTAGTTAATTGGGTTTCTAATGTGTTGAACTGGTGGAGATGTGGGGTATATGATCACAGCGGTGCAAGAGTCCACATCTGAGGTCTTTCATCGCCAGAATTCATTAAACATTTTAATGAGAGGCAGATTTATGCTTAAGACAGAACTTGAGGTGACTTAGTGTGCAAACAATTATTTCAGTAAAGCAGTGACAGATGATTTAGCAGCATTTGTCCAATATATATATAGTTTTTCATGTTTACATTTTACAATTTCATTTTTTTTTTAGTATCAATTACTGAAACATATTCAAACTGTATGGATCTGTTGAGCATGACATTTTCAGTAATGAGCCAGTAAAACAATCTGTTCTTGTACAAAACATGCTTTTGCATGCTTGTTAAGGTAACATGCTCTTATGCATCCGTTTGTCAGTGAAAACTGGAACACGACATACTTACTAGGTTAATGCACATTCTTTACTGCCACATCCAAATTCCTGAGAGTAACTCGGTTTATTGTCTTGCTGCTTATAATCATCGTCCATATTTTAGAAAATACTTATTGTAATCATGATTTTTTTACTGATACCATTACAGCCTATCTAAATATATGACTGCAATTTGTATGTGAAGGAATATGAGAATCAATAAGCATTAAAAAAAATCTATAAAATGACAGAAAAAAATATTAAAATCGTAAATATGCCCCAGTAATGACATTCTTCCATTTACCAATTATTTATCCTGGTCAGAGCTACAGGGGCCTAAATCTTATTCAAGGCAACACGGGACAGAAGGCTGGTGTAAAACCTGGATGGGTCACCAGTCCAACACCGGGCACAATCAAACATACAGTCACAAGCTGCACTGTTGAAACACCAAGTCACCTAACTGCATGTCTTTGGAAAAGCGTGCAACACAAGTAAGACGTGCAAACTCCAAACCAACAAAGCGGACATGCACTTCGAACCCAAACACTGGGGGACTGAGGTAAAGTGTTAGGTAACGCTACCATACATCCTCCCTATAATGACCATAATAAACCAACCTAATATTAATTATAAAATAATGGGCTTCAAACCTGTGATTAACATCAAGCAAAACATCTTACCTGAAAGTCTTAGAATCACTTTCACCTACGGATTTCATTTAATTAAAACAAAATCGCTTTCAAGATCTATCAGCTGGTGCATTCAAAGGATGGAACTGAGATTTGCTCCAATGTAGCTACAACAAAAATCGCTCTAATTGCTATATAAACCTCTGAAGGACCCCTTAATATTTGTATAATATTCAAATATAAACATATGATATCTTCGTATACTATGTAAAAGCATACTCTCAATCATCTTCGTGCATCTAAGACGAGCTCACCGCGTTAGGAAGGTAGTTTCCATGGTGCAACTCCTCCGCCTCGTCGGCAGTGCTGTTCGGCTCCATGATTCTACGGAGAAATAATGTGTTTATTAAACTATCACGTATCCAGCAATTGCTAATGAATAAAAGAACTCATCATGTTCAAGTTATGTTTGCCTGTTATGCGTAGAATGCATTTTTAATGGCGATGGCCGAGTACCGTTTTGCCACAAATAAAACACATGTGCATTATTAAATATCGGTATTACATACCTAAATCTTAGTTCCCAAGAAAAAAAAATTTAGACAGGAGGCTGAAGCCCACTTGACCTTGTTAACACAAGTTCTAAGTTTGTCAGAAACTATTTTCTACTTGCATCAGAGAGTCAGATGCAACGCTGCAGGCGCTGGATGGAGATCGAGGACCTCCTCTCATCTAAGCGGACATTATAGTGACCCAACTCTGGGTTTAGCAAGAAACTAGGAGTGGGGGAGGGAAGCGAAGCGTGAGAGATTTTTTTTTTTAATCCAAGCCTGTTGAGCGTCTGGCAACTGCGCAGCCCCTCCATACTATAATATTCCAAACACGCACGGCGAAAGCCTTTCTCCCTGGAGATGTGACTAGGGTAAAGCCTCATTGCTTTAATGTACACGATATACTTTTAAAATCCAAACTCAACATCCTTTTGTTAATCACCGCCATCTCCACTCATTTCATTTAAAATGTGTTCCCGATCCGCTGAGGGACTGGCTTTACTGAGATCATTATGGCCGCGCACATGCCGGCTCTTCCTCCTGCACAGACGTGGGCTTGAAGGGGCGCATGAAACGATACTGCGATGGGGAGACGCGCAGTTTAGCGGACTTTTCTTGCGGCCGTAGGGCACCGCAAGCGGCCCTATGCGCGCCCCTCGTATCGCTCCATCCATTTGCATCCTGGTCACGTCGCTCTCGATTTTCCAGGAGACCTGCTGTACTTTTTTTTTCTCCGAGAAAAGGGGAATGTCGTCATGGAAAAAAGTGGTTCTAAGGGGTCTCACTCCACTTTCCTCATTCTTTTAAAAGTTTTATCCAACTGTGCTTTGAACCGTTGTCTTTTGTTTTAACACCGTAACATTTTAAATAAATAATAATACGTAACATTCATTTACGTAAAATATATTAAATATTAACACTTAAGTAAATTGGGGGAATCCGTTGTAATATTAATGGTGATATTTTATGTGTAATTGACACGAATCTTTTAATGCCTTGCATTTCCCCTTTCTTCGTGTGCACGTGTGCCTGTGTGCTTTGTCAACACAATAAAATATCTGAGAATATTTAATATATATCCTTTTTGTAGGCAATTTGGATGTAAAGCGAATTTTAAAGACCGTTCTTTGTGCCTCAGTTGCCACTATATTCCTTTTTAGTGTCACCTTCGTACCACAGCGTGGCGCTTGTTTGTCGCTGGCTGCAGACATTCAGCCTTATTTTTGAAAAGTACCCGCGGTATATTATCCGAAATGGATCGACTTCAAAATAAACGAAAAACTCCTAAATTGCATCATTTTTTATTTATCGGTGTAAAGTCAGTAAGGATGACTATTATAATGCATTTATCGGATTATGAAATATACCGACATTGCTAGTTTACATTCGTATGTATGAATACACTCGGTGGCCAATTTATTAGACACAGCTGCTTCTTAACGCGAACACCACGCTTCTCAGAATCATGTGGCTGCAACTGAATACATAGAAACCACACACAGGTCAAGAGGTTCAGTTACTGTTTGGCCAAGCATTAGAGCAGCTAAGATGCATGATATAAGCGTTTTCAGCCTGGTGCTGGCGTGGTGCTCAGAAATAGACACTTCTTGGATTTTTTTCCATGCACTATATTCTTTAGAATTTACAGGGGGTGCTGCAGAAAACAGAAATCAGTTAGCGGTAGTTACGTGGGCTTGGTATCACAGCAGTGTGTAGAAAGGCTTCTGTCTGCCCCTGAAGCGCTTCTGGAGGCAACAGTCCCATCCGCCACTGGATATATGAAAATAATTATTAGGCTTATACGATCATCTTATTGATATATAACACCTTGTATGCAATATAATAGGCATATGCAATATCATATATGGTGTTTCGCAAATGTGTATCAGACTTTCAATGAGACAGAGCTTATCCATGCAGTCATTCATTGTCTAACCGCCCTACCTGGTCATGGTCCATTACCTTAAATATATCCATAGTGGTCATATTTCACAAATCTCTACGTTCTTTTTTCGGAAAATGTACTGAAAGTTTATCATTTCCCCCCATACAACGTTAAAATTTCATTTGGTAGAGCTCCTTTGCAATTAGGATTACATATTTAAAAATCATGTAACTCATTTATCGTGATATGTTATGTGTTCGCCATAATTACTCGGATTCACATTTTCTGTTAATTATCTGTCGTCTTGCTTTGCAATAGATAGATTCTTAGACGTCAAGGTGCAAAAGTAACGCAGTATGGTGACGAAAATGCACGATCAGGGTGCTGACGGCAGGACAGGCATGGAATAGCAGCGCTGCGGCCGGTGCGCGTCTGGCTGATTTTTCCGAGGTGTTACATGACCGCCGCACTGGATGTACATGCGCAGATCTCTGCTCAGGGTTTGGCCGAAGCGCCGTAGCATGAGGTTCAAGGAAGAGGATGAAGACCGCGGGGATGACAACAGGCGCAGACGAAAATGAGACAGCCGCGGCAGGAGGAGGGAGGCAGGGCACGGTATCCTCAGCTCCCTACGCCACCCCGAACAAAGAATGATCGCACGTTAACGCCCACAGCTCAGCGTTTTTTATTAGTGCCGCTCCAGTGGAACCTGGGTCTTTAAAGCTTGTCAGAGATTCTGTCGTGATAAAACTGATAACATGCCTAGCGGACTCAGCCAGCAAGCCAATGGAATAAGTCTCTCCGACACTGTGGGTATGTGCAAGGTCAATGCAGTGGATGAGCGTGTGCATGTGTGAGGTCCTTACTATATTCGATCATTGTTAACATTTATGAATATATTTGCATTTGATTATATATGTAATGTATTAATCATTTTGAAACGGCAGGTTCGTTTATACCGCTTGTGTAAAATAGGCACACGCCATTTAATTTGGATTATGTTTACTATACTGGTATTATATCCTTCCTCGTTTTTGATTAGCAAAATGTTTATCAAAGGAATTGTTAATATCATACCTTAGGATGAATTAGCGTAATCTATGGAAATTAAGTAAAAAGGGTTTTGTGCAGGAAAAAAAACAAATGCAAAATTAGGGATAACATTATCAGTATGGTTTGCGTCCCTGTGTTAGGACCTTCGTGCTCAGCACATTCGTGTTGTCGGGGTAGCTTCAAAACATTAACCATCTATGAAGTTTGAAATTCGTTGCAATGCTCTTTGCTGATACTGGCACTTTTACAAAAACGCGGCGGATGAACATTTTCATATTCAGACCGGTCATTTGCGGAATTTCAGATCTAAAATATCACTCATACTTTTTCTTTTTAAAAAAGCGATTTAAATGGCATTCAATCAAACGGTTCAGTATCACCTTCCTGCAGATTAGAAATAGATTTACTACAAGACTATAAATAGTCCAGAGCGAATAACATGTCAGTACACATGTAAGATACCAGCCTATTTTGTCCAGCATGTTTCCAAGTAACATGATGAAGCATTTGCCAGAGCAGGTGTGCCGAGTTAGGAACAGCTACAGCATAATAACAAACACCGTAACAGCCTGGTGGGAAAAAGCCGCTTGACTCAACAATTAAAATGCCCGCGAAAACAAGAAGCCAGCAAGAAATACTGCTTTTAAATTGTTTCATCTGAAACACCACCCAGATCTGCTGTATTTCCCCCCCAACAAAGGATCCTTCAGAAGGAGGAAGAGAAACTCTATTATAGTGACTGTATCACTACTTATAGTGTCCTTGCTCATCCTCACCACTGGCCTGGCAGCCACCAGCAGGACACAGAACGTCACCGTGGGAGGTTACTACCCCGGAGTCATTGTGAGTACCGCACTTAGTAACCGTACATGGAGGGACGTTAGCACCTGGGCTCCCAAAGAGACGAAAAACGTATTTGTAAAAAAAAAAATGCAGCTGTATTTGATATCATGCCTTTTCTGAATCACTGGAAGTGTATAATACTGGGATGATGGCAGTAATAAATATGACAACCGAATGGAAACAATTATAGTGACAGCAGTAATGATTAATGAGATTACAGTTCTCTAGCCAAGAGAGTGTATAATTTAATTTGAACATCATGCCTCTTTACAAGCAATGGGTAGTTGGATTCTGAACTATCTTTATTCATGTGTACATAAAAACTTTAATACCTTAGACCGACTATGCTGCTAGAACATTAATACACCTGTCCTCAGTGGCTCAGACAAATCTCCTAATCTGTGTCATCGTCACTTCCTCTTCCAGAGCAAACCACCATTTATATTAATGGAAAGTCTGGTCTGCACTGCATGGTAACCTAAAAGGGACTCGGGCAGAATGACTACACCTCTCAAATTATACTGGTGCTTTTGAATGCAGTTTCTACTGGATCCGTTCGTAGGTGATATCGGTCATGTACTGCTCAGTACCAGTATCAAGCTAGGGATTTAAAGACTCTTTCAAAGGGGCTGCTAGAGATTTTGGGCCCCATGAAAGCATATTATATTGGGCCCCCAACTCAGACCAATCCAATTATGTTCCAGTTGTCATAACTTCCCTCCCTTTATGGTGCCCCTGGGGGCATCTAATAGAAAATGTTCAAAACATTGTGGTTTTGAAGAGTTCTAGAGTCAAATTATGAAAATGCTAGAATAAATGTATCAAAGAGATGAGATGAGAGTGCATTCATCATTATCCTTTAATGGGCTAGTTCTAATGAGTTGCTAGTGTAACATTTGTACTGAATATACCCATTTAACATACAATATATGTGTGTTTCAACATACTCTTATGTAGCTACACATTTTTTTCGACTGATAGTATTTTCTATATCCCTGATTTACATGCTTTTCTATACTGTGTGAGTTATTTGACTAATCGTACAATGGGCTTCACGTTAGGGCAAATATATTTCATTATATTTGATTTTTCACATACTTTAAATTTATAAATTTACTTTTAATTTATAAAAGGGTTATTTTTTATCCTTATTTATAAGGGTTATTTTATCTATAATTAGTCCTAATTTTCCCTGCAAACCGGATAAGTGATTGGATGATAGAACTTTTCTGTACAGTACAGTATATTATCATCCTGAGGTTTACTGGTGTTTTAACTTCGGATCAAACTAATTTATTCATGATGCTTCTATTACTAGTTATTACTGAAATTTATTTAATGTTCCATCCACGAGTGTTTCAAACATGGTTGTCAATGGCAGGCACTGAAAGTAGCACCCAAAATCGCGTTAACAATAAGTGTGTCATTTCCGTCATTTCCTGCTTTCAGTCTGAATAATCGTTACGTGAAACTAAGGTGATGTCTGTCCTTTTTTAACAGCTTGGCTTTGGCTCTTTTCTTGGAATCATTGGAGCCCATTTGATAGAGAACAAGAGGCAGATGGTATGTATTCTTTTACTTTATTATGTTGTCCTCTGCCGTACCACCTGTAGCGTGTCATAGCATCGAGAAATTCCGCAGTGTGGTGTCGTTTTTGCACTTGATACCAACACGCAAAGTAACGCTGTGCGTGATCTGGGAGAGACTCTTCCCCGCAGTCATAACAGCACAGTCTCGGAGCGTCGGCATCGTGACACCCCCCGGCCACATGCGAGAGGCCTTCCGTCGCTTCACACCGATGTCCTTTTCACACATCGTGCATGAAATTAGCTACCGCGTGTCCTTTACAGTTACCGTCGTTTCAAAGCTGGTTCAGAGAGTCAAGACACTAGATCAGTGGCAACATGTTCCTGGGAGGAGTGTGAGACAGAGCTAGAAATAGCCCCCCACCCCCCGCAGTGTAACTGGAGGAGGGAACACCCTGCAGGAATGCACACACAGTGTCTCTCTGGGGCACTGGGGGTCTGCCTCTCATGGAAGCAGTACGTACTTCATTAACATAGGGGCACAGGGCACCTCGCTCAGGCTGGTGACAGGAACCACACCCATCAACGGGCTGCAGTGTGCCTGACTCTCAGCTGCTTACAGTCCCACACACACAAGTCTGACGGAGGCCACTCGCCCTGCATCCAAATGCCTTTTTTTCTGCTGCTGGTGGTGGATCCATTTTTGATAGACATGACACACAGACCTGTGAGGAATTTCACTTCATTTGCATCCTCTGCCAAGAAACAGAGGATAAGCTTGTTTCATTTTAAAGTGAAGGCTTTCATCTGCATTAGCCTGACATCTAGGATGGCAAGTGAGCTCATTTATTATCCAAATAATTTATCTTATGAGGCATAAATGAACCACAAATTGTCCAGATACTGCTGTGACTTTCATGTCTGGCTTTTAGCCTGTGATTTGTACCCAGGGCCTATTTTGCTGATCTTAGTTTTATTTTTGAATTACATAAATACTCCAGGAATAGCAGACGATACTGTAGTACTTTATCCTTATGAGTATTTTATGTGTTGGTGGGAGCAGACTAGGCTGGCAATTAGGCTTGTAATCTGGCGTTTCGTTCGGGACTTGGTTCGCGTAGTTGCTTCGATCTCTGGCCTCCGGCTCCGTTTACAGATGCAGTGTAACCGAATCTTTCTGTTTTTTTGCTTGTTGCAAAAAGAAATAGAGAGGATGAGCACTCCCCAGAAACGGGCTCGATGATCAGTCAGGGGATGCTGCTCCTTGGGGCCTGTTCTCCTTCCCTAAGGATCGTTACATTTACAGTTATTGTTTTTGGTAGGCATGTCGGTGACTCACACAGTGTATCAACTTCTCTGCTCGAGTCAAAGGAGACTGCTAATGTATGTCGCTTCAAAATAAGGAGCTTTCAAAATGCTTTTACCACAATTAGAGAAGTTTGTCATATTTTGCCTGGCATTAAATGAGATTACATCCTTCATGAATTATGCAATTTTCCTTCCTTTTGTAAGTGTTATGCTAGGCAGCGGTTTTTGTGGAGTAACCCCTAAATACGTATATGGCATGGAAGAAAATTAAGTGTTTCATTTTAGCCTGTATTGATGCGATTGTTAGCTATTCAAGTGCTAACCCTGAAGTTGTATGGCTGGACCTCTATTATTAAGTTCATGCTCTGTTAGAAGCTGTTGTGTAGCTCCAGCTCCAGTCCTGTTCACACCTGTAAGCTCAGCTGAGCCACACTAATGCCCAGTCGACTCCTCAATGGTCCGAATGTTTGCATTGTGGTCTTTGCCTCACTTGTAAGTTGTTTAGTAAACTCATCTCTGCACAAAGGGCTGATCCAAAACTGCTCACATTTGTCAGTTTTGAGACATCAGCTCCATTGTGCCGGTGTAATAAGCAGGGAAATTAAACAGAAGGAGAGGTCAGTGGCCAGCTGGCTCACCCCCCCCCCCCACTACGTGAAGAGCCCTCTGAACTGAGCAGAAAGCAGCCCCATGTGGGCGGATCTGCCGAGATGTTCTTGGTCGACCAGTCTGAGTCATGGCGACATGAATAATGAGCGTAGCCAGGGGAATGTGTCCAAGTGGCTCGTATATATGTTAATAAAATAGAAAACAGGGCATAAAAGAGAGGACAGACATGTAGCTGAATATTGGGAGTGTGTGTTTTCCATGTTTCACGTACAGACGCTTCCGGGTTACAATATTTCGACTTTACGTCGGTGAAATTTTTTTCACTTTCGGTGCATTATTCAACAAATTACGTGAGCTATTCAGCATGTTACTATTAAATAGGTTTTGCGTTAATGGTTTTGCACAACTGTAGGCTAATATAAGTGCTCTAAGCATGTTTAAGGCAGGCTAGGCTATGATGTTAGGTTAGGTGTACTGCATTAAAATGCATTTTCGCCTTACGATAATTTCGACTTACGATAGGCTTATCGGAACAAAACCGCGTCGTAACCTGGGGTCAAGCTGTGAAAGGCAGAGTTTACATCCTGTGCCAGTGCCATTCTAGTCAGTCCTAAGACAGAAGCGAATACACACCTTGCATGTTCGGTCGTATTTTTAACCATGTTGTTGCACTATCCATTTCACGTGGGTCTTTTAAATGAGTTAGCTAGTGTCAGCGGCGGTGACAGTGTTACACTGACTAGCACTTCGCTCCACTCTGCTTCCCCCTGCTGACGTAACGCCTGGCTGTTCTCCCCTGGGACAAGCTCGTGGCCTCTATCGTCTTCATCAGCTTCGGTGTGGTGGCGGCTTTCTGCTGTGCCATCGTGGATGGAGTGTTCGCTGCGAGGCACATTGTAAGTATGCTGCTTGGTCTGGAAGACCAGGTAAGCAGAGGTGCATAGCAGACTCTCACTAAACGCTACTGCTCTTGGGGTGACCTTGTTTACTATACTACTACTAATATTATTACTGGAAGTATTAAAATTACTAATAATATTTTTACTAGTAGTACATCAAAATAGTAAAAATATTATTACTAATAATATTATTACTATATTCTAATTACTGTGCCCTGCAATGGGGTGGCGCCCCACCCATAGGCTCTGGACCCCCTCAACCCTGAATAGGATAAGCGGTTACAGGGAATGGATGGATAGCTGGATGGATGGATTATAATTATTAATAATATTAATCTTGCATGCTTTCCAATTGGTGTTTTTAGGGTTCAAACTTTTCTGCTTTTCTGGTGATTGTGTCATCTAGCTGTAAATGTAAATATATAGTAAATGTACATGTTTAGTTTACATTCACTTAGTAATGTAACTCGGGTAAAGCCTTTTTAGCAGCTGATAATGATTATCTCAGCCTCTGAAGGATTAAAGCCTTGCTGGTGACAAATAAGATATGGATTTTGGGAGTTGCGTTGTGCTGCATTGTGTTGTG
>JAODJW010000038.1:6190785-6206728 GCA_026777045.1 Hyperopisus bebe
AATGTGAGGCATAAATTGTAAAGCGCTTTGAGTACTCGTAAGAGTAGAAAAGCGCTATATAAATGCAGTCCATTTACAGAGTAGATATAAGACAAGGGTGAGCCATCAAGACAGATTTCAGTTTTGTCTCAGTGAAGCGCTTGATTTCACAAAGGCAGTTAATTAACGAGGCAGGAGGCATAGATGTGATAGTATCGACACTTACTTATAATTGTGTGTCGTTGGCATAGCAACGGAAATTAAGACCATGACCACAAATCACACTACCTAATTGAAGCATACAAATAAAAAGAATCTGAAAGGTGAGAGAGGAGGATTTTGTGATTGACAGTATCAAATGCAGAGCTGAGAAGTAAGACAATGCTGGCCACTCCAGAATCTGCAGCCATGAGGAGATCATTAACAACCCTAAGGACTGCGGTTTCAGTACCGTGAAGGGCTCTGAAGCCTGATTGAAATGGCTCATACAGATTAAAGGCATCCAAGTGATCTTTGAGTCGAGCCACAACATTCTGTTCCAATATCTTCACCATAAATGGAAGATTACAAATGGTTCTATAAGAATTTAACTGAGTTGGGTCTGTCCCAGGTTTTTTGAGAACATGAGTGATAGCAGCAGTTTTCAATGTAGAAGGCACAATGCTCGTAGCAAAGTTACAGTTCACAAAATACCAGAGCAATCCTTAGCCTTCCTTTGTGCTGGGAGTAATTAAGGCAGAACTTAATCAGTTACTGATCAGAAATACCAATATCGGAACTGGACATAGAAATATACTGAATACCTGATGAACAGATGATATATAGAATATGACCCTTAGCATTGGTTGGAAAACTTACATGCTGTAGAAAACGGAAACATTCCAATGTAGAACGTAGATCACGAGCAAGCGAACAACCAGAATGTACATGAATATTGAAATCATTGGTTATTCAGGCAAACTAGCATTTCTAAACTGCCCACAGTGCATATTTGTGTTAGAGCTGTGCTAGACTAGCATCCCACCTGGGACATCCTCCTGTCTTGTGCCCTGTGCAGCCTGGGATATGCTACAACCACTGCTACCAGCCTTTATTACGTAAGTAGTCAGGCGATGGATGAATGAAGAGGGGAATTCTTTTTATTAACCTGGTTACATTTACACAAGTCCTGCATGCATTCACTTATTTTAACTAACTAAACATAACTAAATGAAACCCAAAAACATTAGGAGAATGGTTGCTATGCAATTCCCTTAACCTTCAAGAAAAAACATATTTAAAAGGAAAAGCAGGATTATTTTATAGTGAACCAGGAGTAACGCGGGAACGGAAAGAAATGGCCCACTCATCGTCCATGCAATTATCTGCAGTAAAACTAAGGATAAGGAATACAAGATTTTATTTAATTTAAATAAAAACCATGTACAGTAATTTTTTAAAAACTTTTAAGTTAATTAGACTCAGGGATAAAACAAAAATAGCTACTCCATTGAGAATGAGTGCTAGTAACAATGGCACTGTAAGTCCTACACTCTGCTGTCAAGGTTGATGTCCGGACAACCCTGTCCTATGTGTCGTGTCCCCTTTTGGCCAACAGATGTCGCTGGTCATCCTGCTTCCCCTCTCTCTTGTCTTGTAGCCCTTTAGTCCCTAGTGTGTCTACTAGTTCCCAGGACTGCTGTGTAGCTTAATGGATGGAGTGGATGGCTCATGAGTTGGAGGCTGTTAATTTGGTTTTATTTTCTTCCTTTGAGTTTGTATTGTTTTTCTCTGTCTTTGCTTTATGTTTTTGGTCTATCTGGCCTGTGCCTGGTTTAATGATATTTCACTTGCACTTGTGTTCTTAGTCACTCCTAGTATCATTACTTCTTTGTGTTTGTTAATGTTTCCAGTGCTCTTTACTTAACTTTAAGTTATTCCACCTGTTTCCTGTTGCCCTTAGTTGTAGTAGTTCACACTTGCCCCTTGTTAGCCATTGTTATCTGAGTGTATTTAAGTGCCTGCCTTTATCCTGTTCCTCACTCAGTCATTGTAGATTTTACTGTGTGTTTGTCTCCCAGTCTCGCTCCAATTCCCTGATTAGTGTTCATTTTCTTTGTGATTAATTTAGTTCGTTTCTTGTATTACCTATTTTGGTTACGATCCCTAATGGTCCCTTTATTTTCTGGTTTCCCTTTTTGAATTTAGCAAAGCCTTTTCTTTATGGTGAGCCGCTCCATGGATTGTCCCTCTTTCTTTCACCATGCCCTGCTGTAACACTCTATATAATGTAAATCCATTTAGAATTTCAATTAATTTTTGACTCTATAACTGCAATAGTGACTTTAATTCTGCATTATTTAAGAGTGTCACTATTGTGGTGGTAAAATACATATTCCTGATTGCTGTGGAGCCTTCAAAGTTTAACGGGTCATTTATCATTGGCATATAAGACTGCTAAGAGAAGCTTGCTTTCTATTACGTCTTTCAGCCATTTTTCACGGAAGCGTGTTTTTCCAGGTCTGAAACATAGAAGGAGGGGACAATGATCACGTGTTTTTCCTTAAGAGGATCATTCACACAATATGTGAATTATGATTGTAAACAACATTTAATCTTCACCTGTGTCTAAGACAGTTGGATTCCACATAATAGTACACCTCCACAGGGAGATTCTGTAAAAGAAACAAAGCCATATAAGAATATCTGTTTTCTATTTACATTGCTTTAAAGTCATTGCCTTCTTTTAATATCAGGCATCTCTTACAAATGTAAGGTTGCTTCACCTTTAGTTACAGAACCACCAGTTTAAAAACAATATTATTTCTACTTTATATTTATATAAAATGTATATTAAATGGGGTTGAATATTTTATAGCTGCATTACAGTGTGCAGTATGAAGTACCAATGATGTTCATTTAGTTGGAAACTAGGGGAAAAAAGTGAAAAAAAACTATTCACCCAAAATAGGCTCATACTTGTCAAAACAAATATCCACAGAACAGAGCATATTAATGGAAGAAGACCACCTGCTGTTTCACTTTGGAGATCTCGATGACAAAGTAGACACACGCAGTAGCTTTGGGGACTGGAGTACACCGAGTAGGGATGCTCCAGCAGATTCGATAGTGATACTCTTTGTGAAATTCAATATCTTTCAGCTCCTGAAACTCTATACTGAACAACCAACTGGCATGCAGTTCCCATGTCTGAAAAAAACACCATAAAATAAACTGGAGATTAACATCAACTGGATTTATGATTCTACTTCCAAAATCTAGTTCCAGTGAAAGCAAGGTAGAGTGATGATTAAGAAATGAAACTTAATAGCTACATTGTACTGGTCCCAGCTCTAGTCACAGTGCAATTGAAGTATAACATCAATTTTTATGACCAGGGAAATATTGATGATGTGTAATCCATGTGAACTAAAATCACATATTATAATATCATTCAATATTAGCATAATCCGTGCCTGGTACTAAGTAGCAGTAATATACACTCAGTGGTCACTCTATTAAGTAGGTAGGACTCCATGTTGTCACCAGAACCAATTAAAATTCAAGGGTTTAGACCACCATTGCAGTGAGCTGTCATTTTTGCGCTTGTGCCCTTCCTGTTCTCATTACTGAGCCTGACCAATCTCCTCCTAACTCATGAACAATCTGTTTCCTGCAACTGAACTGCCACCAACTGGATCCGTTTATCTCACCATTCTCTGTAAACTCCAGACACTGCAGTAGGCAAAAAATCTCGGGCAGGTGGCTATTTCTGAGATAAAGAACCACCACATTCAGCTATAACAATCATCTGAACATCGTCAAATCATCAACGTGACGTACACTGATGTACTCTTTTATCTGCTCTTTACCAATCTCGATTGTGAAGTCCTCACAAGTGCTCCAGTTGATATTCTTAATTTCATAAATGGACCCTGGGTGAAAAGCAGATTGTCAGTATGTTTACGGACGCCAGCAGACCAGATCATACATGCTTACGCAGCCAGCCTACGTACCTTGTTCTGCTTGTTCCGACTCGGTTAATAAACTCGCGTTATCAATAATGCATCTCTCGTTTTCAGAAGCGTCGACATGTTTTAAGGAATTGTTTTCCATTTCGTCTAAATTTAAGCTGTGGTTTTAACGGGAAATACGTGCTTAACCCAGATCTTTTTTAGTAGTTATTCAAAGAAAATATAAATGCGGTAGAACGTCTCCAATGTAAGAATGCGATATGAACAGATTTTAAAAGCGTTTCAAATTTATTTGAAAAAAAAAATTATGGTGTCCCTGGTTTGCTAACTGATCTTGTTTGGTGATTTGTGTACAGCGGTTTCCTAGGCGACCATTCTGCATGGTAGGCTGGGGAGGTTAGTGCCGGTAAATGCACGCGACCCAGGACGCCATCCCGCTGTGATCAGCACGCTGCTACCCTGGGTATACCTGAATTTGTATTTAGGAGCAAGAATACACCTGCCCAGCATGTTACACATCCGGAATTGTATATTTTGTAGTCGGAAAATAAACATTGAATCTGTTATATTACTAAGAAGCTGCTTAAAATTGATCTTTTTATTAATCTGATATCAGGAATTCAGTTGTAACTAGTTATCATTAACATTGAACTATAACTGCTTATATATCAGAAACTGGATTTTCAACCATTTAAAATTTTATTTCTCGATATCAACAATATAGCACTATAACTAGTTAAAACATGCCAGTTTCTGCCATATATATGCTGTTTTTATTTAACTAAAGTCGAAATTGTGATGCCCATTATACACATTGTAACTAAGCATCTCTACCCCAGGTAAATTCAAACTGAGTATATATTTGTCTTAAAACAATAAAAAATTCCCAGTTTTAACATTTGATATGTTATCTTCTATTTTCAATTAAAATATATGGTTTTATTAACATTTTCACACAGCAGGCATTATGAAGGTGCAGTTAATGTAACCCGATGTTTCTTATCGTTTGATTAATAACTTGACAAAAAAAATGTAATTTGTCAGAATGCTTCATTGACGGTTTTATAACAAAGTTCTGGCTACCAAAAACAGGAAGTTACAAAAACGTATTAAGAAGAACCTACTTATGGGATTTTTTTAGAACTTAATTCTCCCCATTGTCTAAAGATTTGGTTCCTGCTGTGTTTCAGATCGTCGCTATTTATCACTAATCATGTTGCAGGAGGTCACTAGGAAGTGAAAATACCGAAAAACCGAAGTATTCTGGAGCTCAGCTGAAGTCAGCGGGCATTGTAGATAATGCAGAACATCACAGACACCCATAGCTTTGCAGAACATCACAACTAATCATTTCAATTGTTTAAATATAATCCTACAGTTGAGCTATAGAGTTATTGTAGGAGCAGAATCATGATGATGAAGAAGATTTTGTAACTAAAATAAGTGGTATATACTAAGAATCAAATGCATTTTTATTTTTTGATTGCGCCTTCATCTCAACCCTAATTCTAGTTCTAGAATCAGACTTCATTAGTCACAGAAGCATTTTTAACTACAGAGACGGAATATGGCAAAACTCTGCCAGAACCCTACTTCGTTTTATAGAATGTATATTAGTGAAAGGTAATTAAATATTTATACATCGTTAAAAGTGATTACTGATATCTTGTTGATTAGCTAGAAGAACACAGCTTTGGTTCCTTGATCCAATGTTTCCCAACCCGGACCGTAAGGGAATCCCAGATAGTCCACATTTTTCTTCCCACCAAGCTCCCAGCCAATCAAGAACATCAAATGCCTGATCCAGGTTTTCTGGGAGCTGGGAGGAAGCAAAAACGTGGAGTGTCTGGGGGTGCCTGAGGACTGGGTTGGGAAACATTGCCCTAGTCTATCCCAATCTGCAAGCACCACAGTCGTTTATATGTATTTGTTAAATTTCACCACCAGCTCACTTAATTAATTAACCTAATTGATAAATTTAATGAGATTTTGATTAAGCAAACCGAATGTGCTAGTGGTCAAGTTCAGCAAATATATGGTCTGACACGACATGACTCCCCCGCCCCTCCCCATGGTTTACTCACTGCTGGCCTCAGCAAGAGGACGTGGCTGGTGAGGTATTAGCACCACGGATGGGGGGGTGGGGACAGCCTCCCTGGCCAGATTACAGCCTAAGGGGACGCAGCGGGTGGGGAATTAGGACCCCGGTTAGGGGGTGGGACAGCCTCCCTGTTTTGAGTTTGGGAAGGTCAACAAGCATATACACATGTGATGGGAAGGCGGGACTTAGGATGTGTAGATAGGTCTCCGCACTACTAGTTACTGGCCAGCTAGTGCATAAAGTATTCCTAGTATGTGTTAGACACTGACTGGATAACTGTACAATGCGTCATTGTATATGATGACGCGAATAACAATGCTATACTGTTACAGTTATTTTCTCATTCACCGAGCAGAGGCTGACTGCAGGAAACAATTGGTGACCAAATACTTATTTAATTATTGAATAAAAGTAATGAATGTTCATTTAAATTTAACTTTTCACATTTGAACCAAAGGTGCAGATGCATTGATTTGCTGTTGGTAACAAACTCCACACAAACAGAAGAACTAAAATAACACTAATGGTTACAAAATATCAAAATGATTTGTCCTTATTGACTAGGATTTTCTAAATTATGGATGGATGACTCACTCTTTTTTTTTATTGATCTATGAGTTATATAGTTTCTTCAGCAATGAAAAATACTTAAACATTTGAAATTCCCTTATTCTAATTATTGTTTTGCTGATAAGAGGTAAAATTAACATAATAATAGAATTTTAAACTATTTACGCTGATACTTCTCTGGTTAAAGTGTGTGAATGAACACTATTCACAGCTGGAAATAAAAATTCTCTGACCTCCTCAGTGGAAAGTGTATCATCACTAACTCCACTGAGGCAATTTTCTCATTATTCATGAAATGCTTGGGTAATGGCAAGGTGATCATTACTGTCAAATTAAACAGGAAATGGTCCGAGTGCACGAGCACAGCCCAAAGGGGGTGGGATCTTTGGCAGTGACAGAGGAAAATGGAGGGGTTATTTGGGAAGAGAAGATAATGAGTTTTTTGTGCCTCAGTGACTCAGCAAAAGCTGTAACGGAAAACCAGCTGCCCGGCTGGCCGTATATGTCACCTGGCCCACCTGCGCCGACATCAGAGCGTGATCCGCTGGGCTTACAGGGCTGTGTGCGTGTGATCTTCTACAGACACTCTTGGGGAAACAGCCATGCCAGGAGAAGTACTGCTCGCTGCCTTCCTCCTCCAGCTTCCTCCGCTCGCTTTGAGCTACCCCACGGGGGCTCCGGCCTCTGCCTGTGCGGACATGACTCCTCACCATGGCGGGGCACAAGCTCAGGCCGCCCCGGCCCCCTACACCATATACATCAGCAACCACACCTTCCGCGTCGACGAGCCGGTCACAGGTAGGAAACGCCACCCTTACCAGGCGCCCCAAAATTCAGCAAATTTCATCCAAATACCGTTTGGATTGCAGGTGTGACTGGGTCTTTTAGGTTCCGTGGGACACGTCTAGAGTAATATACCAAATATCTGTAAAATTGCTGCTGTTTTTTTGGGTTGCAAAATTTCAGGTTTACTGGTATTGTGCACTAGACAGAGAAATGGCAAAGAGAAAAAAGGCAACAAGTTATGTTAGGAATTTCCAGTGGAATACCAATTCAAAGGTATTCAACACGTATTGAATACTCAATGAGGCACCAGTTCAAAGATATTCAACAACTTTTGAATACCCAAGAGACCTATGCAATAAATATAATGAGTGAAAAGTGAGTACTGCTTTGTAGGAGTCTTTCCTTGACTTTTTTGCTTAAGCTTGTGCAGGCGTTCCTCAGGGACAGAGAATGTGAGGGTCTCCAAAGAAGGACACACCTTCCCCCGCTGGGTTCTGTTTCTGAATCTTTTGTCAGAGAGGACATGTGTAAATACGCTAGGGCTGTATTTAGCCTGTTGGTTACAGAACATCCTTAATCTGAAGTTTCTGAATGAAGAATCGGTCTCCTCAAATGATCGCAGTTCATTGCTTACCTCATTCAACAAACAATTAATCACAAAGAATGTTGCAATATCATCCAAAAAAGGGTTTTGTAGTCTGTATATCCAATATGGAAATGTATTTATTATAAACAGAAGTCTCAAAATGAAGGCAGCAATACATTCTGCCCCAATCAGTGCTGTGTGGATCATGTAAAGCAGCTCCAACATAAAAGCCTTTCACTTCACTGTATCCACTATATCCACCATGGAATAAAACTCAGTAATGGAATAAAACTCACTCAATTTATGATAATGCTCTCAAAACAAAGGGTGAATGTTTAGGAGCAAAAAGAAAATCTAAATGAAAATCCTGTAACATATCAAGCCAATTTCGATTATTAGGAGCTGTGGAAAGGTTTT
This sequence comes from Hyperopisus bebe, assembly GCA_026777045.1. Taxonomy (NCBI): domain Eukaryota; kingdom Metazoa; phylum Chordata; class Actinopteri; order Osteoglossiformes; family Mormyridae; genus Hyperopisus; species Hyperopisus bebe. The sequence goes on from JAODJW010000038.1 coordinate 6,199,178, forward strand.
GGGCTGTCAGCGACGGTGTGTCTGGCACCGTCAAACACGGTTGGTTTGGTCCCCGTTTGTGCTGTTTTGACCTATCAAGCAAACTGATACCGAACCAGTGTCAAAACTGAGCTCTCTGATTCGGATGTTAGTCGGTCGTCGCCTCTAATCGTGCCGATGTGTTCCAGCGCAAATATTGATGATCGACGGGAGGGGAGGGGAGCTGATTGTTTGCCGGCTTTTGCTAGGTTACTACCGTCAGCTTTGGGGGGGGGTACCCAGCTTAAAATGTGTTTGCCAAATGGCTCTAGAAGCAGAAACTGGACAACCCTTGAAAGTACACTTAAAATCTGGAAAGATCGTCACTTTAAGGTATTAGACTTGAGTAAAATAAAGCAAATATTGCATATGACGATATTTTCATCCTTTAAGCCATCTGGCATTTTTAAAAACAAAATTAAAGAAATAACAATGTCCCTCCCGCTTAAGCTTCTCTTTGAGGCACAAACTAAATGTTTTAATTTAGCTGTGAATTCTGGGAATGTGCAATGCCACGACTGAAGCTCTCGTGTACTTTACAACCAGGTTAGAATGTTTCAGGCCTCTAATAAAATCTTTGCTCAGACTGTTGTTCCATTTGGGAGTCACGATACTGCATGCGTTAACGCCATCCAAGAAATATTGATGCACTATGACTTTAAAAGTAATGCCAACATGTTATCTTTGATAGCCCTAATTATATTAAATAGTGTTAAATAATATTATACTTCACAAATGTATTGTACACATAATTTGATGGATTAAAATCCCATCCACGGTGTGCACTGTGCCCTGCACTTCCTACAATAGGTTTGCCACCATTGGATGGGAGGTCTGGAAAATAAATGGATGGATGGATGGATGCACAACATAAAACTTTTAAAAGCTATCAGTATACAAAGAATTACATATAAATGGGAAATGACGGCTTTCCTGATGTGGGCGTGGCTCCGGCCGCTTTCTCAGAAAATGCTTTTCCCTTGATTCCATTTCAGTGACCATCAAGGGACCCAACTACACAGGGCTGCTGCTACGGGCTCAGAGCGGCAGCCGTGCCGAAGCCTTGGGGACCTGGCAGCCGCCACCAGCTAATACTAAATATCTACACGCAAGTATAGCTTTGCCAAATAATCGGTCTAGGCCGAACAGGCTCCGATACTCTAATACCGCCAGTTTATTCCTAATTTAATCACGGCACCAATTTCACGTGTTTTGCAGTGTTCCGGTAATGCGCACGGAGCCATCACCCACTCCAACATCGAAGTCAAAGACAACAACACCGTGTACACCTGGATACCTCCCAGAGGAGTGGACCACGTCCACTTCGTGTAAGAAGACAGACAGTCACGATCGATCCAAAAATGTTCATATCCTTGCAAAAACTTGGGTTCGGTAAATTTGGCGGATGTGCTCTAAGGGCACAACGGGGTGATTTTATTTCAGCCAGAACTAACTGCCTCTGTGTCTATGTTTTTCAGAGCCACGGTGGCTCAGGAAAAGACAGTTTTCTGGGTGAACATAAAGTCAGAGTCACTGACCAGAGGTGAGTTGAAGTAAAAAATAAATAAATACAAAAATACAGACAGTCAGGAGCAACACTGTGCCTGGATCGCAGGTTTCATTCCTGTGTGTGTCTGTGTCTGTGTGTCTGTGTCTGTGTCTGTGTGTGTGTGTGTGTGTATGTGTGTGTGTGTGTGTGTGTGTGCGGGCCTCACAGTGGAGTAGCACCACACCCCGATTGTACCCTAATTCACGCCAAGTGATATCTAAAATAATCTGCTGGCTCACTGCATCTCTGTATGTGATTATGAAATGGTGGATGTGTAAACCGATATCCAGATCTAGCAAAATAAGAAACAGGAAAGGCTTCATTTATTTGTTTGTTATTTTATTTTTGTGCTTGTATTCCATGAAAGTGTAGCACAAATTATTATTTTAATTTGAAAGAGACTGATGCTAAATGTTTCTTATGTGAATATATCATTGTGTAAAAATATATTAGGTGTTCAAAGCAATTAACAGAGTGGTGAAGTAATACTATGAAAACAGTAGTGACTGAAGTTGTTCAAGGTTAAATGTTTCTTTTATGTGTAACAGAAGACACAGGCCTGCCTGACGGAGGCCCCCCGCTGCAGCACCAGGGAATCCTACTGATCCTTCTGCCCATACTCCTGTTAACGCTGCTGAGATCCAGCTAGCTGCCCAAACTCAGCAATACCAAGGCTGGGCCTCAGCACTCTGAGCGAAAAGGAACTTTCTTTCTGCAATTCTGTGGACACACTGTAGGACAACAAAGCAGCCATTGTTACGTAGAAGCATTATGCTTTGTTGAAATTATTCATCTTTCAGCATTGTTTTGTGGATGTTTCTCAGCTTGTACTGTATATAAATACATTTGTTAGCTTAGCAGTTTATAACATTTGAAATGGTTAATCGCCTTATGTAATTGCTGAAATATAAATCTATATCTGGAATTTAAGAAATGTAAAATATAGGAAGATTGCAAATGTTTCTTTTATTATGTTCAGATTAGGCTATTAGTCTATAGCATCGCTTAGGCTTGGAAGCTTTGCTGTTAAAGGGTCTCACATCTTTTGTGTACAGATGAAAAGAGAGATTCTGTCAGAAAAAAATTGAGAAGATAAGAAAATAGCACATTTTACAATATTTCAAAAGTGATTTTTTTCCAAAGTAGAGAAAAAATATGGGTTTGAATGGCAATAAAATTTTAATGACAAGTTATTTCAAAGTTACTTGTCTCCTAATTTACCCGCCTAATTGTCCCCCCTCCACTTCTTCTATACCCAAACAGCAAAAAGGGGCTGTTCTCAGGTGACGGTCTGTCCAGAACCTCCTTCCTTTGCAGGTAGAATGCAGCAGCTCTTTCATCCTCTACTATCTATCTGCAGAAACACACAAACACAACTAGCATCCCTTATTGTTCTTTCCTGCTTCTTCAAGGCATGAATTTTAGTACCAAGTACCAAGGGATAAGTACCAATGTCACCAAGCCAGTTACCTGAGCTGTATTCAAGCCTCAAGAATTTCCTTCCAAAAAAGCAGAAGCAGGATCAGCTACATCACACAAGGGATCCTCCTGAAAATCATCAATAAGATCAAGTACAAGTCTGCAGTACTTCTTACCTGTAGTGCGTTTCAGAGTATTAAATCAGTACATGGTTCAACTGCTTCATTTAGGCAATTCTCTCTTGCAATTCTATCGAACACCCTGCACATTCTAATAATACTTTTTCAAACGGCCCTGAAAATGTGTCGCTTTGAAGTAGGTTGGAATTGTGGTTCTCTGTTGCTGGTGAAGGCTCCGCTATTATCCTGTTGAGAGCGTCTCTCTTAGGCCCTTAACATAGGATAAGGCTTCTCTATAGCAAAAGCATCCAGGCCCTGATATAATATAAACATCGGAGGTTATGTCGAGTAGAGGTAAACAACATTTTCTTTAGATGGACATTTCTTGTATTTTGAAAAAAAAAATAGCAGAAGTAGGATACTAGACAACACATTTTTAATTTCTTTCGTTGTATGCTTACATTATATGTACATTGTGTGTATTTCAAGTAGTCATCCATATTTACAATCATTATGAAGAGTAACAATTCAGTTCGATGTAACCTAAATGAATACCATTGTGAAAAGCTTATTTCTTTATATTTGTCTTTAAAATTACATTGATCTCAAGTGTAGGAAAAACAAGTTTTTAACACGAGTTCACATAAATCACATCATTTAATTTATTCCCCTTGTTGTAACAGCTGTGAGCAATATCCAGATATTGTTCCTTCTGGAGCCAAGGGGGGGGTGTGTGACTCAGCAGGCTAAGCCTCAGTGCTTGTAATCAGAAGGTTGTGGGTTTGAGTGCAGTCACATGTCTGTGAGCTCTTGAGCAAGGCCCTGAACCCTCAGCCCTAGGGGTGCTGTAGATGGCTAATCTGGCAGCAGGAAAGTATAGATGAAAGGAGAATTTCCCCCCCAGGGATTAACAGGATTAACCAGGACTACTACTATCCTAGGATACTGAGCTGTGAACGTTAATGACTTACATGTAGTTAATTTTGAAAATACCAGCCTTGTATCTCAAACTGTTATATATATTTGGGAGTGTTCAGGTGTGGGAGCATTCACGCCTCATCAGTAACACCAGAACACCATCACACATGTCATTCTGTCGCCTTGACATTTGCATCAGGAAGCAACATGAGACGTCTTGTAATTGTTTCTGTGTATGAACTGTTACAAATGTCAGTCTGCTGAGTTAAGCTTCCCAGAACATCAGTCTTTCATCTGACCAAAAGAAAGTGAGTTAAACTAGCAAGCTAGTTTAAGTCCAGTCAAATGAATTTCCTCATCTCTGGTGTTCTTGCCCAATTATGAATTTTTATAATATTATTTTATTGCATGACCCAACCACCATTTTCATGGAGAAAAACCTGTAATACCTGTAAACCTGGTATAATAAGACCCAAATAAATGCCTCGCTGCAGTCGTCTCATGCCTAGAGAGAGACAGTAACCCATCAAAGGACACACACGCTCAGCAGCTCCTAAGCATGTCTGTGAACTGTGAGGGGGAACTAAAGACATGACAACACGGAAAAAACAGGCAAGCTCCACACACAGACGACCAGGGCAGAGACCCAAAGCCAGCCTCCAGGCATGTGAGGTCAGCAGAACAGCCCTGAGAGCCAGCAGTCACTGCAACAACAACTACCGCTGTCTGGTATGTCACCAACAGCCAACTGATCACACTAGTGCATTACAATGATATGAAGTGGATTATGTATCAGTGCATTACACACGATTTTAAATCAGACTCGTGTTTATGCTCATAGATCCACAAAACACCCCTAACCACCAACCTGGCTACTTGCAGGTAGTTTTCTAGGTTGCCTTTATACAGTGTTAACCATTTATTAGTATTTTTTATATTGTATCATCCAGTCTCTATTCAACTTCCCGTAGTATAATATTACCACATTGCTGAAATATTTTCTTCATCTACTTGCAGCAAAGCCCTTGTTCTTGCACCTCTGGATTTAGGGGATGGTCTGCATGGTTGGTCTCATGGTCGTATGGAGGGGTTGTGGGCAGTGGTGGCTTAATGGTTAGGGAAACACATTTGTAATTGAAAGGTTGCTGGTTTGAATCCCTGACCAACAAGGGACCACTGAGGTACCCTGAGCAAAGTACTGCTCCCTGCGTGTGAATTAGTTGCCCCCCTGTTGTCACAATGTTACATATGGGTTAAATTAAAAACACACATTGTGCTGTGTGTCAACAATGACAACTGATCTTCTAATTCTCAGCAGAGAGTTGTTTTCTGTGTTTGGTCTTAATTTTCAGTGCTTCATCATTTCATTAGATCTAACGTTTTCCAAACACAATACTGCCAGCTATGAAGTACTGCCTGACCACTGCTCTTCTCCCTATATATTATATCGTCATTAGCATACGGGAAAAATCACGAAATGGATTTAGACCCAGCCAGAAACGAGCAGTATACAAAACGATGATCAGTATACACTTTAAAAACATATCTGCTGTAATTTCTGCCCCTTTCCCATGGCCATAGTTCATGGGGTCACAGAGTCTCACCTAGACGTCATTTATTTGAAACCCACATCAAGTACGGCTCGAGGGACTGGGTCACCAACCCTAATTATCAGTTCACATGTAGCATATTTGTAATGTGATTATTTAATTCATATATGTTAATTTAGTCAATTTACTTTTCTTCGTACAATATATATTTAATTTGTTAGAACTAAATGGGTTGTCCATTTAAAAAAATATATTTAAAAATAAAGAAATGTACTAGGCTACATGATAATAGACCACCGCAAGTTCCGCCCATTTCTCTCATCCTAATTTGCGCGTGGCGTTCGTCCAATATTTGAGGAATCAGACTGAACCATTTGTAAAAATGAGGGGGGGCTTCCAGAGACATTGAGTGGAGGTTACTTGCAATATTATCCTAATGAATGCGCTAAAACAACAAGATATGACAGGCGAGGTTAAAGTGATTAAATGAAAACGTAGGAATTATATTCGTCACTGGTGGATTTTTCCCTCCTGGGAATGGTACGCTCCTCCCTGTAGGAATATCACCCTTCTGTCGACTGCCCTTGGCTTCCTGTTTAGGCTGCTATCGCGAAGCTGACCATGGCGGCCACTGAAATAGCTCGACAAGCGGTGAGTCCCTCACGGGATGCTCTCTTAATGTCAGCCTTTGCTAAGAAAATGACATAGTCTGCATTAACACAAGACCTATGACAACGTGCAGCTTTTCCGTGTATGTACCCGTCAAATACGCTATTTTCCCACGGCTGTATGCTTCAGTGGCTCTTTCATTGTAAAAATATTTTACGATCTTGTTAGATAAGCAGTGGGTACATTTTTCCAAACGACAGATCCATGTGAAAATTTCCAGAAGCTGGCGTTATTTTAATCATATGCTCTGATCTCCAGCTATGCTTGCTGTATATTTTATGTCCTATTAGTGAGGATAAGTCAATATAATAATAGCTTCACGGAGTACGTTACGATTTCGATGCAGTGGCTTTTCTGAATGGCCTGTGTCTTCGCATGCACTAATCAGACAATAATAATGCATTTCGCATTAATCGCAGAACTGAAGCGTTTCGGTTCCTCGGATCCGCGGCTGCGCTTCATTCCCCAGCTGCGATTCCGCTTCGGGCGGTTACATTGTTTCCCATCTCGGCTCCGTTATCCTGCTGGGCGTTGTCTGTCTACCCACCGACTGATGAACTTCATTGAAAAAAATAGGATCCTGCATATTTCCCCTCCACCCAAAAAAGGGGAAAAAAGCGGCTGCGCTGCACAGGCACTTTGAAGCCGCTGAAGCTGCCCGCGAGTTGGATGCAGGGACCGATTATGCGAAACGCCATAAGCAGCATACGCATGGATCTCCGATGGAGGCGTAGTATTTACAGTAAAATATCTGCTAAGGTTGCTTTCTATAAACTAGACTTGCACTTTTGCAGTGCAGCTGAAAATGCAACTGGAGGAAAGGGGAATGAAACATTTGCCATCCCCGTGATTCTGTGGGGCAGATGACCGTGTGATCCCATCGTAGCGTTTGCTCATCTGGTCCCACACACACTGGCAGCTGAAAGATTCCAGTAAGCAACATATTCCCTGGTATATTACAGACGGCTTCTCTCCTACGCCTCTGACCTCTTATCAGCTTTATTTTAGAATCGATTATTGACGTTTAATTAAAATTGAAGTCTTTCAGAAAAGGTGGGTATTCCCTTTAAAAACATACTCTTGTACTTTTTTAATAGAACTAAATTTCAACAAGGCCCATAGTAATTGGGTGGTCAGCATGTTTGTCTAACCTCGTTGTGGGATTTAGGATTCTTTTCCAGTGCATTGCAAATTAATGATTTTGAAATATTTTTCCCCACTTAGTGGGGAGTGGACAGGACTGATACGGCCCTCTGCCAGGGTGTCACACTTCCCCTGTATTTGCATGTCTGCTGTGTGGGATACAGAC
>JAODJW010000038.1:6206828-6227526 GCA_026777045.1 Hyperopisus bebe
AGCATGTTTGTCTAACCTCGTTGTGGGATTTAGGATTCTTTTCCAGTGCATTGCAAATTAATGATTTTGAAATATTTGAATTTTTCCCCACTTAGTGGGTGGCGTGGGGGACAGGACTGATACGGCCCTCTGCCAGGGTGTCACACTTCCCCTGTATTTGCATGTCTGCTGTGTGGGATACAGACCCCATCTGCAAGCATAACGGGCGCAGTTTAGGTTGGGGAAGCATGTCTTTATGTGACGGCTGGCGTTCCGAGAGGCGTTCATGTCGGTGGCTCAGCAGAGCGGAAGGTGCTCTTCACTGCGTAACACCTTACTTTCATTCCCTCGGTCTTAAGCTGTCAGGAACACGTAAGCTTCGGAACAGGTCTTCAAGGTGCTTGGTGATTTCTGTGTGTGCAGTTGGGTGGTGATGTCAGCACTGGAGTATCAGTGCAGCTGGTGTACTGTCAACAGTGTGGACCACGTGGTTCTGCAGTGTGGTGGTCAGAAGTTGGTTTGCAGTGTGTCATATTTTTTCATTTATAAGTGTCATTATCTGTGTATAGAAATTATAAATTAATAAATTTGATGTATGATATGGATTTCTCAGCAGGCTGTCTGTCAAGTAATCCAAAGCTGAGGAACACTTTAGAAATATGCTGTTGATGTTTAGATTTTTAGCAAATCTCGCTGCTGATTTGTACGCACAGCTGACTGCGAGCTTCGTGATTTCGTCCAGGAAGCTATTGGCAGCATGATGCTCTGATTGTCCGTGAGATTAAGTGGACCACATCTCTAGGATCTGAAAATGCAGGACCGTCAATCCCTCCCCTCTGGCAATGAGCAAAGTGCTCTGTTTATTGAAAGTTCCTACCCGACTGAAACATGCGGTTCACAGCAGACAGTGACCCCCGGGGCTTTTCGTTTTAACAGGGTGAAGGTGTGCGATCCGTTCCACTCTCTGGCCATGTGGGCTTTGATAGCATGCCAGACCAGCTGGTCAACAAGTCAGTCAGCCAGGGATTCTGCTTCAACATCCTCTGCGTTGGTGAGTGACTCGTGCAGCTTCTGTAAAGTGCACTCTCCCATCTCACTCCGTTTCACACTCATTTACTCTGTTTTAATTACTATTTCTGCCCTAATTTTACTTCCACTAGAACTGACAGCTACTGTAGGTCCTAAAAAAATCAGCTACTGTAATAATAGTCTTAGTCTATTAGTTCTAGTCTAGTAATGTGTCTTAAATATGATGTGTAAAAATGATCCAGGTTCATATTACACATCTATAGCACAGACTATAGTACAGAATCACATAACTGTTGATCAAATTTAGAACTGATGTATCTTAAACTGCATATAAGGGTTACATATCTAAATATTATTGGTGGTAACACTGGTGGTTTTTAATCCTAAGCAGATGAACATGTTTGTTTTTGTTTAACTTGTTTTGCCAAAATCATGATTATTTACAGGTAATAATATGTATTTTCATAAGGACATTCTAGAGTTCTTCACTTAATCATGTATCAATTTAAGGGCAAACGAATCTCCCCGTAGCTTGACGTTAAGGGAGAGCCGGCAGGACGGTGAAGCCCGCAAGTTCGTCACCTTGAGGCGAAGGTTCAGCACCTAGAGCGGCTGCTATTGGTCACTGGGCCCATGGGCTCTTCCAATGAACAGCTGCTGTGCTGGTGCTGCTCGAGCCCAGAGGGAAGAGGGGAGGGCTGCTTTGGGGACAGCAAACCTCTACAAAAGGCTGGCTACTGGGAGGGGGATTTAAAAGCTGGTAACGCCAGTGCCGCACTGGAAAGCTTGGAACCAGAGGCCCAACGTTCCTGAAAATGGAATGAGGTTGATCAGGTTGGTGCCCTGGATTGCAGGGACTGACCTGCCTCGGGTCAAAGGGAAACGTTTATACTCCCCTTAATAGATTTTCGCCAGATCAAAATATTTATCGAATACCAAAAGCTAAAGCAAGTGTGTGTGTGTGTTTACCATGTTGGGGAGAGCAAATGTCCCCACAATGTGGTAAAACCTGTTATTTCCTTGTGGAGACAATTTTTAGGTCCCCACTGTATAATACAGGGGGCAGTGAGAGGCTCAGTGGGCTAAGTCTCTGCACCCATGATCAGAAGGTCGCGAGTTAAAGCCTCAGCAGAACAGTCACATGTCCTGGGGCCCTTGAGCGAGGCCCTTGGCCCCCAGCTCCAGGGGCTGCGTGTTGCCTGACCCTGCACTGTGACCCCCCCACGCCATGGGGTGAAGAATTTCAGTTTACCTGTACTTATTCTTGTGCACATGGCAGATAAAGGATTTATATTATATTGACTTCAATATAAGAATCTGTCACTGCTATCAAAAAACTAAAGATGCCAAAAGTCTTGTATTTTGTCTGTTTACTTATGGTTAAGGTTAGGGCTGGGTAGGGGATATCGAAACATCTCCTTTGGTGTGATTTTTCAGGCTGCCAGTTTTGTTATCAAAAGACTCATCGCAGGTTGCATACATGCACACACTATAATACACTGTGGACCATTTAGAGATGCCAGTTTGACCACTGGCGTGTCTTTGGACTGTGGGAGGAATTCCTGTAGAAGACCATGCCCAACGTGAGGGGTGGAGGAGTGTGTCCAGCGCGGGTGGCGTGCCCGACCTGGGGGGAACATACACTCCCCAGTGGCAAAGAGCTTGTAGGATTCAGGCCCCGCCCACTGCCACCCTAACATTATCCAAGACGAATACAGCATGGCGTCCAGCACCAAGCGCATTAAACTCCGTGGGCTATGACTGCCCTCACTGTCCTGTTTTTGCGGGAACCAGATCTGTTCCAGCTCCAGGACACCTTTCCAGAAAAGAACTGGGACTCTGCCAAGTCCTGCTTTTGGTTCCTGCCCAGTTCGAGGGGACTGTGGGACTCATCTGACTGCCCTCACTGAGCTTTTGCAGTATAAATTTGAAGTTATCGGGCTTGGGAAGGGTGAGCGCAGTCCTCCCAGAACCACATGATGCTCACTTGTTACTTTAACATGTTTACTGTTAAATGCGATATGGAGATGTCGAACAGGGTCCTAGTAACCATGGAAATAAGCTGTGTTCCTCGTGCCGCTTGACATCACTCTCCTGGCTGCCATCAGCCAGCCTCATCATCCCGAGCCTCAGTCTCTCTCTCAGAATTCTTGCTTTTCTTCAGCTGAGCAAAGCGTGGTCCTTTGGATTTACTCAGGTTCTCACGAAGCAAATTTTAGCTCAAAGGTTTTATTGTACGTTAATGAAATCTTGCTGATGTGGATTTAATGTGATTCACTTTGGGTGAAAATGCCCTTTGGTTAGTTCTTGGGCCAAAACCAGTCTGGGTACACATATGGAATAGAATGCACTCGTCGTCAATACACACAACATATAACCCCCCCCTTAGTGGAATGCCAGGACTGTCCCCACTATACTAAAGAGGGTAACTCATAAATGGCAGCCCAAGTGATCAGCTGGTTCTCAGTGGTAATTATTTTAATATAAATCACTGAGGAGCCCCTGTAATGTTATGGATTGTGTTGTCCCCTCCCCCCCCCCCAGGTGAGACGGGCCTGGGAAAGTCCACCTTGATGGACACTCTGTTTAACACCAAGTTTGAGGGAGAGCCGAACACACACAACCAGCCGGGTGTGCAGCTGAAGTCCAACACCTATGAGCTGCAGGAGAGCAACGTGCGACTCAAGCTGACCGTGGTCAATACCGTGGGCTTCGGGGACCAGATCAACAAGGAGGACAGGTGAGCTTGGATTACAGGCAGGACGCGGGATGGACTACATGAGCGTAATCTAACTAATCCAGGCTTATCTAATCTAGCTATCTGGTAGCTTACAGATTCTTTTCTGCAGACTCTTGCCATCATGGTTGTCTTGTCCACTAAATGATCAAAGTTTGTCATAAGCACTATACAATCTTGTTTAACAAAGCTAAGCTCCTCTCACCAGTCGGAGATCAGGTATTCAGGTCGGCTCTCCTTGACAGTTTAGGCCACAGCTACTGATGCTTATCTGGAATGATGGTCCCTATTTTAAAGGTGCATTTATGGTGTTATTGACCTGATGAAGCAGCTAAACTAGGAGCATAGGTTCGCACTTACTTATGGTCCCTGCAAACAGCTATTATGCCATTGAAACATTATTTGTTGACTGCTTTTGGTTTTTAAAACGGCTGGTTAATTTTAGGGGAATGTGTTCCAGCTGGTTGTGTGCCAATGAATTCATGTGTGATGAATGTAGCTTTTAGCTTGGTGTTTTGGCTATAAAATACCATAGTTTTGAAATCTGAAGTACATGCTGAACAGCAGCATAACATGAGTCTTCAGGTTTAGTGAGGTTTGTGTGTGTGTGTGTGTGTGTGTGTGTGTGTGTGTGTGTGTGTGTGTGCGCGCACTCACACAAGCTATGCATTGGCTCAGTCTGGATACATCATCACCCATTCTGACTTCACTCGCCTTCCTGATTTTAATTGTGCCTGTTTCCTGTTTTTGACAATTGGCAAAGATTAACGACGTGGTTTGGCTCTGCAGCCGTTGTGTGGACAGCTAACGTATGTTACAGGTTTGCAGAAGGTTTAAAAGTGAACTGATCTGGTTGTGGTTTCCTTGGCCGCTGTCGGCCTCCCAGGGTTCTCATGTAGGACCATAGCGAGATGCTGTCTCTTCTGCGGAGGCTGAGCTGGACCTGGCAGCCTTCTGATCACGGGCACAGAACCTTGGCCCACTGAGCCACATGCTGCCCCAAACATACCGAGTGGTAAAATAGGATGGAAATTGCTTCTGTAGCTTCCTGGGGTTAAACGATCCCTTGGCCTTGGATGTTGCTCAAATTGCTCTGCTTCTGCATGTGTTTAACAGACTCTATTTGCTTTTCACCTTTGTCATTAGGCCTCAATCCGCATCACTATTGCCTTCACACCTGCAAGATGGGGCTTTGAATCCTGCTTCGCTGTGTGATGTTTCTTCTCTGTTTTATTTCATGCAGGATTCCGACTGAGATACAAAGACATGTAGACTAATCGGTCTGTCGGCTTCCCGTGGGGTGTGATTGGGAGCTTGTGTCTGTGCCCTGTAGCGGCCTGGCATCCCGTCCAGCGTGGACCCTACCCACGTGTTCTGATCTCAGACCCTCCTCACGATAAGTGGCTGAAAGCTGGATGGATGGGTTTTGGAGCCGGGTGGCATGTCGTTCAAGTGCCACCTTTCAGAGTTGGGGAAATGGCTTTTGTGCTGTTGTGGAAACACCTACTTGTGTGGTCTTTGACTCCCTACTTTGAAGCTATTTGTCTCTCCTTGGCTGCACTTTGCACTGACTGCGGGGCAGCTCTGTTAAAGAAAATCTCCACATTTTGTGGTAGTCGACTTTCAAATTTTAATGCTAACTAGCTCTCAGGTCTGTATTCAAATCGCCACTGTGAGCATTTAATTAAGTCATCAGATACAGCCTGGTTGATGAAAAAACAACTGATTTCTTATAACATGAGGGTTAAATTAGCTTTCAGGAAGCATTTTGCTAACTTGTGGATTTTCCCTCCGTTTGTGAGCCTTGCATTGTGGTCCAGCCTGTGATTTAAGCACCTCCTCCCCCATTTCCCATCTTTCTCTGGCAGTTACAAATCCATCGTGGAGTTCATCGATACTCAGTTTGAGGCCTACCTGCAGGAAGAGCTGAAGATCCGTCGCACGCTGCATAGCTACCACGACTCGCGCATCCATGCCTGCCTGTACTTTATCGCCCCCACTGGCCACTCGCTTAAGTCCCTGGACCTGGTCACCATGAAGAAGCTGGACAGCAAGGTGAGGGTTAGGCGGCAGTGCAGAGCAAAGACGCCGGTCTGCTTCAGCGGGAAGTAACATGTGGTGATGGGGAAGTCGCAGCTAATACCTTGGTGCAGGTGACTGGTATCCCAGGGAACGCTGCCCTCTGAAATTTCATAGCAAAACCGAAAACCTGTTTGACAGTTTTGCTATGCACCTTCACAGTTCAACCGTGAATTTTTACAGTGAATTGGCACACTTATCTACTGTGAAATCTACACTCAAACTGTCAACTTCACTGTCAGAATTATTAAACACCAGGAGAGGTGACGTGAACTTCAGTGTCAAGCAAGAGATTACAGCTCAACCATGAAACATTGGTTGAGCTGTAAACTTCGTAGTAGAACTATGAATAATTGAATAATTAAGGTTTAAATGGAAGCTTCAGTTTTGCCATGAACTCTCGCAGTGCTGTTTTCCCTGGATATAGCAGAGAAGCTGTTACTGGTTTGTGTGTTTGAAATTTATTTGGTTTTCATTTGCATTTCTGAACCTATTCCTGGCTGTTTGTGATAGTGGCGGTATTGTTTTAGCTGTACTGTAGAACAATCTGCAAGGGGAGAGCAACTTGTTACAACAGATCAATAAGCACCCAGGGCTCCTGCAAGGACGGTGTCCTCATGGTCCTCTGGCCTTTGGAGCTGTCGTCTCGCTGGGCCTTGGTGCTGCCAGGCCGGCTGTGTCCAAAGCAGGCCGCCTGTGTCCAAAGCAGGCCGCAATGTCATTGATGTTCCTGCTGACTTTACTCTTTGTTTCCTTTGACTGATAACTGCAAGGATCTTTAGCGCAGTTTGGGGGTGTGGAGGGGGTGACTCTTTACACATAGAAGTCAGCTGTTTTGGTGTCGGTTGCATACTGGTATTTGTGAAATACTAGTGCATTGTAAGCACATCGGGGGGGGGGGGGGTTTCCACAAAGCAGAATTTCCCAGTTAGCTGGATAACCAAAGCCAAACATGGAAACTGTCCAATAGGAGGAGAGGTAAGCGGCATTCCTATTGGACAGTCCTTACTTCTGGCTTAAGTTATCTAGCTAATGAAAAAATCCTGCTTTGTGGAACACCCTCTGGCAGTGCGGTTGGTGATCCTAAAGCTTCAGCCCGAAGCTGACAATGGCTTGGCATGTTACAGCTTCGAATGTGCCATATTTAAGCAGCAGTAATGTCTGCCGTTTGCAGCATGCTACACCCTTAGGCATACAGATTTATTCAGCTTGCACGCCACGTACAGCATAGACTCATAATCTGAAGAATCTCTTGGAGATGGGGAAACAGAGACAAAAAGGAATAAAGCAGAAATTTTTATACTGTTTCAAATTCCAAAGAGCAAAGTTTGTACTTTTTCTTTACAACCGTGTCAGCTCTGAAAGAACAATTACATACAAATATTTGTATTAAATGTACACTTAAAATAAGTTAAATTTAGCCATTTAAATTTATACTGTGAATTTGTTCTACAATTTCCAATTTGCTAGCATATATATAATCATTTGCCCTTCTTTCACTCAGTGAAGACCATGCTCCTGATTTTCTTTAGCACTTGGGAAGGTGGTTCTCAGCTCTGCATCCTGTGAAATTCTGTCCCCTTTAGCGGCTTCTGTCACTCGGGCTTTTAGCCGCTTGCTGTCTGTTCTGGGAGGAAGAGAACGGCAGAAACAGCGGAAGTCTTTTTGGACGACGTTCGCTTTTACTCCCATCAGGACTGAGTGATTCATGTTTGTTACCATGGTTACCCATCCTGTGTGTCTCCCGTGGACTTGTAGGTTGTCTGTGGCCAAGCACACGCTGTTGGCTACGCTGCATGTTTAGTTTCTCTCTGAATACTTCACCCTCATCTTTATTTCACAAGCTTACTGCAATAATCTGGACAATGTCTAATTTTCATTAATGATGATCTTCATGAGCTGGAATTCATTAATATATTTAAACATTCTGTATAACGGAGCTGTGTGTGTGTGGTGTATAAATCAGATTTTCCAGCTGTTCGGATCTAGTTTTGATTTAAATCCTATTTCCTGTGCTGCCATAGGTGAACATCATTCCCATCATCGCCAAGTCGGACGCCATCTCCAAAAGCGAACTCGCCAAATTTAAGATCAAGATCACAAGTGAGCTGGTCAGCAACGGAGTTCAGATCTATCAGTTCCCCACTGACGACGAGACTGTGGCAGAAATCAACTCCACCATGAATGTAAGGTATTAAGGGCAGCATGGCCGCGCGTTATACTGCTTGCCTCACATTGCGTTTGCTGATATTCAGTGTTGGGCACGGCTAGTTATGTGACCGGACTCTATGGGGAATTATCGCTTTATTTTTCTTAAAAGCCACTTTTTGGAAAGCAGCAATAATTGAAGGATTGGCGATGATCCTCAGGAAGCGGAAGAATGTAAAAACATTAAACATGCAAGAGCGACTTGGCCCGGCTGCTGAGATCAAAGCTTTCTTTGGCTAATCCGTTAAGTTCCTTTAGAGCTCCAGTTATTGTGAAAATCTGCGCCCTTAGATTCAGAGGTAACCTATTTTTTCTTCCTTGAGACCATCTGTGTCTAACATTCCGTCAGAATCAGGAAATGGACCCACAAAGGAAGTAAAGTCAAAAGCTTGGTCCAAGTGAGTTTTAAAGCAGGAAGCGTCACTTTGGCGGTAGCAGGGAAGGGGAGTGGGTCACTGCTGAAGGCACGTTTGTGCTAAAATACGAGCACAAAACGGCCTTTCTGAAGTAAGGCAAATGTGTTGAGGGCCTAGCTAATTAATCTAATTAGCTTCGCACTTCTGGCACCAGGTCATTAATGCGGTAAATGTAGTCGTCTCTCCAAAGTGCCCTGTCTGGCCAACGCGTTAATTATTAAAATGCAGGCTTGCAGCTCCACCGCAGTGACAGAGCCCATTTGGTCTTACCACTGCATGGTTCTTTGTTCTCCTTCAGGACCGCAGAATCTCTAGAACGCTTCTTTTTACAGTATCCTGTTCTGTACTGCATTACTTAATTTTGTTGCGGTTGCTCAAATAACTGCTATTTCCAGTCTCTTAAGCAGACGTGGTTTCATGTAGTGAATGTCTTTCCTGTGCTGTTGTCTTAAGTCTCACACATCATGCCTTTGCATTACCTCTTCCTACACTGGAAATGCATTGTCCACTTGTTGTATGGCGATAAAAGATTCTTCTCTAGTTTGTGCTCCGTCTGCTCAGTGCTGCTGCAGTCCCAGATAGGCTAAGGACCTTATTGGCCACAGGATGTGAAGTGTAGCAGAAAGCTAAGCTAGATACCAGCTTACTGAGAATATGGTTTGTCTCTGGTATGTTTGGGGACCTGCATGTGTTGGTGCTTCTGAATTCTGCACAAAGCCAATGCGTGCTGCTCTTCTGCTAAGGTGCCTCAGAGCTTGTGAATTCTGAGATATTTAAATATAGCGTTTAATGTAACCGAAAGACCCCGGGTGACGAAGCGGACAGCTACAGCCACCGTGGATGCGTGTCTGGGGCTCTGGTTCACTGCCAGCAGGTTTACCACTGCGCTGCCTTCACAGGGACACTTGCCGTTCGCCGTGGTCGGAAGCACTGAGGAAGTGAAGATCGGGAACAAGATGGTGAAGGCGCGTCAGTACCCCTGGGGGACCGTGCAGGGTGAGCAGCGACACGTCCCACACAGGAAGCCCTGCTCATCTGGTCATGTGACCCTGATCCACTTTTATCCTTTGATTCTTCCTTTGAGGCGGATAGTGCTTGAATGCATGCAGGCCTGGAGGCTGGAAGCGTAGCAGGGGCACCCATAATGATCTTAGGAGGCGAAAACTTCAGCTTCGCCTTAAAGACTTAGCTTCATGCTGTCTGGTTTGCTTCATTCGGACTCTGATAATGGAAATCGCTTATGAGCATTTTGGGAGATTCATAACCGTTTGATATTTGCCTTTTTAATCTTCTTGTATCCGCCCTACAATGGGGAGAATTTGAAGGATTTTTATAAAGTTCTACCTGAAGCTGATTTTTATGAGGTGGCAATAATAATAATGATGTTTACGGTAATTTTCATGCATACCACTTTTGGATCACAGGAGTATGTGAATTGTCACAGCATGTAGCTCTTCATTCTTCGCACAAAGCATAAGCGTTAAATGAAAAATCGAGCGCTTACACGGTTACCAGGATTATGGTGCCCGGAGCCTGTCCTGAGAAACACAGGGTATGAGGGGGGGGGCACCGTGGGTGGGATGCCAGTTTTTTTTTTAATTTAATTTTATGTTTTTTTTTTCATTTGAAATAAGCACCGTCCAGACTGGGCATTTAAACCTCCCCGGATAGGCTACAGATATGGGATATGTACAGATATGCTAAAACTAAACATGAGTGTCACTCACACAACTATTTTTGGAGGACTGGTGCAATATAGGTCAAGCAATGAATTAAACAGTCAGTAGACAACGATGTCCTCATTTTAAAATGATGTATCCCAAAATGGGTGCTAAAGGAGCACGTAATATTGATAATCTGGTCTCTTAAACTTCAATGAGGGAGTCTGTGAATGGAAGACGCTTGACCTGTGGAGCCACATAAACACGTAGAATGTATTTATCGTATGTTCCTGGGCGTCGCTGTGGCTCACGGTGGGGGGGGGGGGTGTCGCCCCGGCAACAGCACTGAGCCCTAACACAATGGTGGTGCCCCAGGCTGCCTCTGACATTGTCACCGCATCGCCCAGTGTGCTCTCGCATGACAGTGCAGCTTTTGTGGGGGTGTGCAGGGGGGGCAGCAGCTGGCCGTTGGTAATGTGGAACGTCGGGGGGGGGGGGGGGCTATTACCGTTGACAAAAACTACACTTTCATAAACTGAAATAAATTAAGATGTGAAAAAATTGGAAAGACCTATTAAATAAACACTATGAACTATAAATATTGCTTCTGAAAGTAATTGAAATTAAATGAAATCAAATACTTTCCATTACCAATTTTCATACTATTTAGTTAAAATAATGACTTGCTTATGTTTAATTAACATTAATGATACCTGGAACATGTTTTGGCCATTTTGAGGATGTGAGTACATAGTGTCCACTGTGTCTTCATGCAGGAATCTCTGAAGATCAAACATAAAATAGCTTTACGACTTTCAGTCAATTCCTAGAAAAAAAAATTACTAAACAAACTGAAGCTAAAATGTAACATAGAAATACCTTTAATAAAACCCACACAGAAAACTAGTTAAAACTAAACTGGAATTCAAATGAAAATTAAAAATAAACAAAAAAATCAGTCTATAATGGCACCATTTTTGGCTAGTTGCGAGTGCGATCTGTATATTTTTACACAGATGACCGATTTTGTCCCGTTAAAACGGCATTGTGATTTTCGTATGGCCCGTGGTTCTCTTCACAGTGGAGAACGAGAGCCACTGTGACTTCGTGAAGCTGCGTGAGATGCTGATCCGCGTGAACATGGAGGACCTGCGCGAGCAGACGCACACCCGCCACTACGAGCTGTACCGCCGCTGCAAGCTGGAGGAGATGGGCTTCAAGGACACTGACCCCGACAGCAAGCCCTTCAGGTGATCCTCCCACTATTCTGTGTTTAGCGTTCATATCATGTTCATAATTGGGCATAAACGGGCCTATAATTCATACATGGGGACCAGCCTTATTAGCCAGATTTTTTCAGATTTTTTTTTCAGAGTCTGAGGTCCGGAACAACTTTCAATAACAAAACAGCATTTCATGAACTGTAATGAATTAACAACCATCAATATATAACAATAACCGTAACTTGTTGTGAGCCCCTCGTTAAACCTGATGTGTGAGCAAAGTTTGCTGGTTCTACCTTATATTTTTGTGCTTCAAACCATTTAAACCCTTTTTATATTAATCATATTGATTTCTAAGGCGTTTTACAGGCCGGGTCCCGATCAGCTTGGTGTTTGGTCCACATCTGGTCTGCAGTCAGGACTTTGTGAAGCCCTGATATATGAAGTAACTTTCTTTCCACTTTGGCTTATCGCACAGCCTGCAGGAGACGTATGAGGCCAAGAGGAACGAGTTCATGGGTGAGCTGCAGAAGAAGGAGGAGGAGATGAGGCAGATGTTCGTGCAGAGGGTGAAGGAAAAGGAGGCCGAGCTCAAGGAGGCGGAAAAGGAGGTCCGTGGGTCTGCATGCAAGCGTAGTGCAAGGAAACTTCAGTCGTGTCTTTCTCTTGACCCGGGTAATCAGCAAGACGCTTCTTACCATAATCGCGCTCATTCCCCTGCTGATCCGATTTTGTAGCTGCACGAGAAGTTTGACCGGCTGAAGAAGCTCCACCAGGATGAGAAGAAGAAGCTGGAGGATAAGAAGAAATCCTTGGAGGAGGAGCTGAACACCTTCAAGCAGAGGAAGACTGCCACAGAGCTGCTGCAGTCCCAGGCCCAGCAGGCAGGGGGCTCCACCACACTCAAGCGGGACAAGGAGAGGAAAAAGTGAGTATCACTGCCGATGTCACCCCGTCCAGCTCTTAGGCATCTCAGGTATACTGGTGCAGCCCCCTCTCCTGTCCCCTGTGGCCACATACCCTTACAGAAGGATTACCACTGACTGTACGGAGAAAGGGAGTTTACTATTTCCATGATGTGCAATTTAGAAGCCGCGAAAGGGTCCATGTTCTATACAGACCTACCCATGCATTTTAGCATAACTTGTGGTGTAAAATGGGCAGCTGATGGTTGCATGGATTCTGACTAGGAGGTAAATGTGAACCCTTATGAACATGTGAACTTGTGCCGCAGCACCATAGCACGCTTGCAGTTGCCAGTAAATCATTGTTTCCTTATGGTTATACACTCTTTGTTTGGTTTGTTCAAAAATGTTAAGCCATATTTGAGCATGGGACCCATGTTTGTCCAGAGCAAGAAGATTTAGGGGTTTAATAGCCTACAGAATGTTCAGCAAGGAATTCTTAGGATTTTATGTAATTTTATATAATTTTGCAATTATACATGACTTGAAGTAGATATTTTCAGTGGTGAATGTGTATTAGTTTATTTTTCCATAACATGATGTATGTTTGGATTTTTTTTAAATCTTTTTTTCTTGTTTTTTTTTTCTGCTCAACTTCAAACTTAAAGCCAAAGGTAATTGGACGATTTAGTCTTAAATGCAACCAGTCTTTTCACTAATGCAATATATTGGGAGTCCACAGAGATCTACAATGTCACAATCTCATTTTTGGGTCTAGAAGAATCAATGTGTGCGTGCGTGTTCTTTTTTTTTTTTTTATTTTAACATCTTTACCTCTAACCTGCCCGTGGTTGTTTTTTTTTAATTTCATTTGATAATTTCTCTAACATGGAGTTGATTTCCCCTAAAGTTTCTTCCTTTCCTTTCTGCTGTTCTAAAGCTTTGTGCTGAGCAGTACACTGCTCTCTCTGGTGTCCATTTTCATTTTATCTGGTTCTATCTACTAAAGGCCTACAGGTCGCTGGGTACGACAGTAAACTTTGGCTTTAAATCCACTATAAATTGACAAACAACATTCAGACTGAGTTTCCCAGATCCAGCCAATGGGCTCCAGATCACTGTTTTCCCAGCAACCAATCAGAAGCATGATATGTTTCCTGTGCTGTGGCACTGCAGAAGCATGCATCTGTGCCGTCAGCAGTGTGTCACAGGTTTGGCATGTGTCGTTTTGCGTTTCACCCTCCCACATCCCCCTTGTGCATGCTGCACGCCGCCTTTGGCCATGATACGGTCGTTCCCTCTGAACTCAAAGCAGCCAACCTAACAGGCGCTGGTCAGGTCCGCTCTCTGCAGAGGGCGCGTTTAGTCTGCTCATTTAAATGGGTTAAAAGGGAAATGCTGAATAGTCTACCACTGAATATAGCTAGCCCATCTCTGCACGAAAGCAAGGTCAGTAAGTAGGTAAACTCGAGCTTCACCTCAATAGCTATAGTAAAATACACAAACTGCTCGCTAAAGTACCAAATAAATAGAAGTGGAATAACTTGACGTTTTGCAAGTGTAAAGAAGAGCTGCATAAAATAATTGCATTAATGCATTACATTAAATTTGGAATCTTTTTATAAAGTAACTTGGGAAATGAGAACTTATTTTTAGAAAGTAGTGCAGGCCGTGCGTACAGAGACCTCGTCACAGTGCCTCGTTTAGTTTTAATATTGGAAAACGAATCGCAGATGGCAGCTCCCTGGAAGCAGCTTCGGTTCCGGCTGCTGGGTATCCGGTTCTCGTAGCTTCCAGCCAGCGCCACGCAGGAAGAGCCTCGGTCCCGATCGGCCGTCAGCCTGTGAGCTGCCTGCTTTGGCGGCCGTGGACGAAGCTTACAGCGGTTCTTTGTACTGGCTCTCCCTTCTTATGGAGCCTTCGGCAGGGACACGGATCCGTCTGTCACGCTGAGCTAAGATTACGTAGCTGTACCAGTGGAGGCCTCTACCCATCTAGTGACTCGGGTGGGGGCAGACATAAGGAGAGGGGTGGAAGGTGCCCCCAGTTCTGTCACAGAATGTGTCGTCTGAGGGATAGAATAGTCTGTAGCCAAACAGAGGGTTTTACTCACAGTCCATAAATAATGCTGATTACAATCAATCAAACGAGCGCCGTCTGCTCTGAGCGGGTCGTTCACCCTGAACGCAGCCGTGGCTGATTCCTCAGCTCTGGTTCATCTTTCGCTTCCGTTTTCTCGATAGCCACGCTGGTCTTCCCTGCAAGCTTCACACTCTCAGCATTTAAGAAAACAATTTCAAAGTACTTGCACTGAAAAAAGCAGTTTCACAGTAGTTTCTGATTTGTCACACTTACTGCCACTGCTTCATTCTAAACTGTTCCTGTTCAGCAATACTAAAATTACTAATTACCCAGTTTTGTTTCAATCACACCTAAACTTGATGCAAACCAAAAGTATCACCAATTTCCTCCTCTAATGGTCCTTCTCTCTCATTTTCCAGTTGAGGCTCCCTGTAGAAAGCGCTTCCCTGGCCAGCTGTGAATTTCTCAGCAATTCCTTCCTAGCCGTGCTTCCCTGTGTTCTCTGCCCGGCCCCGTCCCAGTCCCTGCCCGGCCCTGCCTTACCCCATCTTGGCCCCATCCCTCTCCCTTATTGACCCCGCCCCTCTCCATTCTTGGGCCCATCCCAGTCCCTGCCTTACCCCATCTTGGTCCCGCCCATTTCCCTTATTGGCCCCACCCCTCTCCATTCTTGGCCCGCCCACTCCCTGCCCGGCCCAGCCTTGTTCCGTTTCTGCCCTGCCCACACTGCCTTTCCCCCTCCCTTTTACAAAAAAACATTCCATACTGATGGAAGAAGCCAGTCATAAATGTGAAAGGGACTGCTGATATATGTATTTTTATAAGACTCTTAAGGTCCTTGAACATGTACTTTTTATCTGCTTATTCTATTGCATTGTGTCCCAGTTCTGCATGCTGCAGTGTGGTGCAAATTTTTACGTGCAGCTACTGCTGATTCAGGTGTTTTTTTATTATTATTTTTATTTTTTATTGTTATTTGTGGGAGTGCTGTCAAAGTGAGACGAGAGCAGAAGACGGCAGCTTAAACACACTGGAGTGTCACCTGCTTAGTCGGGGACATGGAAATCTGCCACGCTCATTGTCACCCCAGATAGTTTTACAAGGAGCCTTTCATTGTCCAGGGAATATTAAGAATTTTCTCACAAGTTTATTTGTACGTTTTTACCTTTTATAACCCCGAGTTTAACACCCAAGCATGTGCAGATATGCTTGTGTTTGCTCTGAATCTGCCAATGCTGTGTGTGAATGTTACTTCTCAGGATTTACCTGCAGTCATACCTCATTGTCTTCTGTTGGTCATGCTATATATATATATAAAATGTTGTGTTATTGTCACCCCTCCCCGCCAATTTATGCTGAAGCACAATTTTAGCAAACTACAATGAAGGGAGCAACTCTGTATCTGGACAAAATCTATTTCTTCAAAGCAAATAAAAAGCAATAAACTCACCTTCCCTGCTGCCAGACTCCTTGTGTTACTGCATTACTTACCTGGTAATCAGAAGTCTGTGCGTCCCTGTCACTCTTCACTTGGCCTCATCATTTTTTTTTTTTTTCCCTTTCGCCTTCTTCCTGAATCCGTGGGAAAACACACAGCTTCTGTTTTCATGCTGCTTGCAGCACTGTTTCACTGCCTCCTCTGCGTTTTGCTGCCAGTGAAACGGGAACGTGGTGCCTATTTACCCCCCCCCCCCCCCAATTTGGTGGATGACTAAGCTATGATCCATGCTTAATTTTTATTTTTTTAACTTCTGCTTAGTGCAAGTAAATACCATAGATATTGTGTAATCTTTATCCTCAAATGTTATCTAAAATTCTTCACTGTATAACTATTTTTACAAACAATGATTTATCTCATTGGTTGGAAACTCTAACCAATCAGAATCACAGGAAATTCCTATGGTTATAGTGATCATCACTTTGCAGAATGGACTGAATCCATGCTAAACACCGTGACACAATGTATCAGTCAGACAGACCTCACAGACCCCCGCCTGTTGGTCACCAAGTGAATTCTATCATGCTAAAGACTGTGACGGTGTATCAGTCAGACAAACCCCAGCCTGTTAGTTCCTGCTGTTTTGCTGCAGTTTCCTCCCTTGTTTAGTGGCCAGTAAATCTGCAGCATCAGCTCTGATACATTGTTTCTTGTGTGTGTCTCTAACAAAATCTTTGTGTATTGTAACGTACTCGATGTCGCTTTTTGTGGTGCTTGTGTATATTTGGCCTGTTGCCGGATGGCCTCTTCTGACTGCAGTGCTTTTTAACACACTGGAATATTAAACCGTTTCAACGCTTAGAACCCCCCTGCTGTTAAGACTCATTTATCACCATATAAGTGATTTAAAGGAATAAAGATTTTCTCCCTTTCTTTTCTGAAAGTGATTATGGAAGCGTGTCTGTCTTTGGCGATGAGGAAGGGTGTGGTTAAGTGCAGGCGTGTAGAATCCTGGGAGCCCCAAAAAGCCCCCCCTCCGGCTCGATCCGCTCGGGCTTGGCCCCCCCTCCGGCTCGATCCGCTCGGGCTTGGCCCCCCCTCCGGCTCGATCCACCCTTGTAATCTTCACCTGTCTCTCTGTTTTCCCCCTCTAGCTTCTTTTAATACAATGTGTCTTGGCTGCCTGACTGAAGAGGGGATTTGCTGCACTCCCTGGAAGTAGCCATCTGTCTCGCTCATACTGCCCTGTCTCTCTCCTGATCTCCCCCCCCCCCCCACCCCTGCCCCTGCCCCTTCCACTGACATGTTGTCCATCCTGCTAACTGTGGCATCTGGTGAGGGTCATTGAAGAATGTAGGCTGGCATCTGATGCCTGGCCTCCTGTATGTCGCTGAAGGTCTGTGGAACACTGGTGTGTGTGTGTGTGTGTGTGTGTGTGTGTGTGTGTGTGTGTGTGTGTTGGGGTTTTTTTTTTTTTTTTTTTTTTTTNNNTTGGGGTTTTTTTTTTTTTTTTTTTTTTACTTGATCCTTACTGCATTTGGCTGCAGTTGTTGTTAATTTGCCCCCTTAGCAAGGTAATTCAGAGAGAGTTAAGTAATGAAGCTTCCATCATGTTTGGGACGTAGGTTCCAAATTATAAAGATGAATGGACATATTGCTCAAAACAGCTGAGGTTAATGTAAAATATTGGGTGCTCCAGGCAGCTATGTTATTGAAAACAACTAGTATAATTTTGTATGTCTTTATTTCCTCTTATAATTGCTTTTTCATTTCCTAATGTGCTTAAGTGTTTTTGCAGAAATCAGCCGACTGACCTGTTATGTGGTTGTTTAAAGCCAAATATTAATGCATGTCAGATACCACAATTTTTATTTCTATTTTTAAATAATTATACACGTGCTAATTGCTGTGGTGAATTTTTATTTATTTCTTTGGTAGTCTGAAGCTCAGAGCCTATGGTATTGAAGAAGGTGAATATGACGGCTTTGGGATGTTGCCAGAACCTTAAAGCCTTATTTCAATTTTGCACTGCAGCACTGATTCAGAAAGATACAGAAGCCACAGATAACCATGCAATAAATGAATTTAAGCAAAAAGTATCTAAGGATTAAATGAATGCATTTTTCTGAGTTTAACACCATTTATCTATTACAGGTCACATGGTCTATAATGCATTTTGTCTACATCCAATCTGCATGCTACTGCAAAAATCTGTTTCGGATAACTTAAAACAAATAGATTCTGTACGTAATTTATGTTTGAGTTTTATTTGTACAAAACTGGTTTGAGCTCTTTTTTTCACACTTGTATTTATAAATTGCTTTTCCAAATGCTACAGTGAACTGTGCCGTACCAGTATTGAATCATTGTGTCCTCATGGTCATTTTTAATACATTTAAGTGAAGGAAATGTATTGATTTGTGATTTTTAATTTTTTGAAAAAACATGCCTTGTCAAGTTCCAGTAAGCTTAGTAACTACCCACCCGATATCTGGAAAACAATTCTTTATGTAAACTTCATAGTGTTATATTTTGTCGTGTGCTTCATGACTCTGACCCATTTTACAGCTACGATATTTTATTGTAGTATCATTACACTGGTGTAAATTTTAAATAAAAAATATATATTTTAAAAAACCATGCCTATGACTTGCTGCAACTTGTTTATGGAAACCTTTTGTTGATGGCCCTGGGCACTGCTACAGATTTTGGGCCCCCCAACTCGGACCAATCCAGTTATGTTTCAATTTTTTAGGGTCTCTGAATCGTCCTAACCTCCCCCTTCACTGCACACCTGCGAGTGATGAGGTAAGAGAAGAGAAAGGACCCTGGAAGTCAAATCCAACAAATCATAAGTTATATCGCGGCTTCGTACATTTTGTCCACAGACTTATGATGTTAAAAATCATGGCTTAGTACCACGTGAAGATTATTGTACCTCGAGTATAATATGAATTAAATGAATTAAGGTTAATAGCAACTACACAAATGTTCGGATTAATTTAAGTTGAAATAATGAATGATAAGACATTTTAATAAAGTTTACAATCAAAGGAGTTAATGGGATAGGAGGCAGGCGGTTAAAATATCAAACTGCAAGAACGGTGTCGTGAGTATCATAAGTATTTCACGTACTAATGGAAAAAAATGAGATTATGCTTCAACAAGGATATTTGTTTCAGGATGTCCGTGAACAGCAGAGGGCGCACATTACGATCTGAATAATATTGCTGAATTATTTGTTCGAGAACAAGTGACCATTATTAGATTCATTTGAATTTCTTAAATTAAAAAAAATGTTCTTGGCCATTTTAACTTCTTATTTATTTAACCTAAGAACTTGGCGTTTCCCATGATGCACCGCGAACGCAAAGCGGAAAAAGCGTGGCTGGCAGCATGGCTGACGACTGCAGCAGCGACGCGCTGAACAGCAATCAGACGAGCCTCCGTGTGGACGATTTCCAGTTTCATTCCGAAAGTGACAAGCAGTGGGCCGCCCGGAGACAGTTCATCGTTAAGCATGTCGCGGAGTACGAGGCGAAAAACAAGATCGACCACTTACTGTCCCTGTCCATGGTGTGGGCCAACCACGTCTTTATGGGATGCAGGTAACTCGCCCCCAACTCATGTCGCTGCGGCTCTGTTAAATGCCTTTACTTAACACCGACTCGGTATCTGCGATGATCATAACCAACGATAGTGCAAATAGATTTAAATCAGGTGGCTGGTCATCTGCAAATACTTGTAACTGTATGATTGACAACATCGAAATCGATTGACAATAATGCATTCCTATATATCCTTATATTACTGTACTGCAGTGCAGGTTGAGATCGTGACTCGTTACAGCGAAGACTACATGAATTATAGATAAATCAAATCCCCACCTTGACGATGAAAAGGTTTTGCACTAAATGCCCCCCTGGTTGAGAGAGGCATCAGCATTCGTAGCAGCGCGCCTTTGGAGCTGTGTAGGAGAGCCTACTGCCGCTGACCTTTTTACCGGTAGATTTCTCAGCTTGTCGCAGAAAATACAGGAGCTGTTGTGCTTTCCGGTTGTTGTAATGTTCTCCTCTCATTTGAGTTATGTTGACAGGGTCTGTAGGAATGTAAACGATTCAAAATCCCTGTCTGTAGATCCTTTGGTTTCTTGGGAGTAAGGTGGGGGCATTTGTGGTAACAACGGGGTTGAATGTGAAGCTGATATCCACAGACGGGAATCCCAGCACATGTTTATTGACAATCCAGGGTTGCTTGGTGTAGTGAAGACCCATGTTAGCATGTCCTCTGACCTGATGGCCCTGTAGCAAACCTTTGGGTTGATTAGATGATTAGATTAGGCATGACGTATTCAGTGGTTCCATTATAACAAATCAATTCGATTTCAACCTTATTTATATAGCACATTTTCACAACATTCCATTGTCTCAAAGCACTTTATATTCTCCCTGCCCAAAGCCCCCAGTGAGCAAGCCAGAGGTGACAGTTCCAAGGAAAACCTAGTAGGAAGAAACATTGGGAGGAACCAGACTTGCAGGGGGAGCCCGTCCTCCAGGGGGCAGCAGAGGAAGCCCTAACCCTAACCAGACAAAAAGGGAAAGTATATTGATAGTAATTAAGTATCAAAAGTAGGGATGCGTGATTAGAACTGGGCGTTGACAGAAATACTCCGATCAAAAAATGCACTTTCGGTGCCATATTCCAATATCCGAACAGTAAATCTAACGTCACACAAAGACATCATAGAGGCCGAAGGGCAGACATATGTGTCTGTTCTTTTTGTTTGTCCTGTAGTATAAAAAATGATTAAGAAATCAAACGTGTGGCTTCACAGGGTTCCAGACTGAGACCATTTCGTTGCATTTCGTGACCATTTTTGGAGACAGTTGGAGTGAATTATATAAGTAGGTGTAACATACCCCCCCCCCCCCCATATAGTAG
>JAODJW010000038.1:6227732-6242036 GCA_026777045.1 Hyperopisus bebe
CCCCCCCCCCCCCCCATATAGTAGCTGGCCACACTGTTGTATGTCATGTGAAACACCCAGAGAGAGTGAGTGTGTATGTGCGTGCATGTGTGTGTAGGCGCGATTGTCGGAACTCGGCCCGATTCAGTCCCTCAGAGGCACTGTAGAGGAGGCGCTTACAGTGATTACTTGTTGATTACTTGTTGAAAGCGGAAAAATCGTTAGAGCATCATTCTGCTGTCATTCTGGTCCAATGCCCAACCCTGTGCACGGTGGCATGAACTGTCCGTCCAACTTGCTAAATGTCCTCTCTGCCTCTGCAGGTATGGCTCAGAGTTGATGCAGAAGGTGCTGGAAATGGCTGAAGGCGTAAATGTTGGTGAGAGACCCAACTTCCAGCTGGTTGCAGGTGATTCGAAAAAGAGATCAGGCTCCTGTCATAACGGTAAGTTTAGCTGCAGTTTGGCTGTAGTTTGGCTGTAGTGTGGGTCATTTTTGTCACTTAAAAGCAGTTTATAATTTATCTAGGTTACACATCCAAATGAACGTGTTTGTCCTAAAGATTATATTCAAGACTAATGGATTAACTTTTCCAATACTGTGCAAAAGTTTTAGGCAGTCAAAAAAAACAGTTATCTTCGTTTTCATGTAATTTTATGTGATTTTTTTTAATTGTTTATCAGATTTGTCTTAGCTTGCAATTTCAAACCCCTTCCAAAAGTCACCCCAGGATTTGTAGTTAACCTCACATATACCTCTGTATTTGTTGACTCATTCACTACCTCCTGAAATTATTTAACTAACTTAATCAAGCAGGGTTCTTCAAGATATCTGTAAGATTGTTGTTTTTTTATTGTGTTACTTCTCATATTCATATATCCTGATGATGAATTGTTTTTTCTCCAGCAAATGTATACTTACTACCCAGAAAAAGCTCTAGCACAGTACTATATATTCTTAAAAGGTCTCTTGTTGTCTTATTAATCAGGTTAAATTCACATTGTTCTATTAAAAGACCACTGGAAGTGTAGGATGATAGAGACGATTTGATAATGATTTATCATGTCAATATTCAGATTGTGTTCTTTGATCACAATAGGAGAGGAGATTTCTAAGAAGATCCCACGTTTCGGCCTCCGCCCCCGATTCGAACCCATGCGTTTTGTCGCCAGTAGTGGCGTGGATGAGAAGGAAAATGAAAACAAAGCCACAGTAGGGACGAGCGTCGTCCCACCTGCAGACTCGGCCGCCTCAGCCTCTTCTTCTCCGCAGAACACTGCAGCGTTTGTGTTTGACCCCTGGGCTAGGAGCACTGAGGGCGACATGAGGATTGACGGTGCTGGGGAGCAGCAGCCTGAGGTTCAGCAGCACTGTTCGGTTGGGACTGATGCACCTGCCATAAAGCTGTCTAAGCCAGCTAGTGTCAATAAAGGCCAGAGAAAGTCCCAGCGCAGGGGATTGGGCTTTGCAGACCAAGAAGCAGTACACGCAGGTCACAGTGTCCTCTCTGTACCCCCAAGTTCTAGTGGACCCAAGTCCATCTCCCCAGATACCTTGAATAAAGGCCAAGAATTCATCACCAGGTTATCTTCTGCCATAGCTGTCACTTTGGGGAACCCAGAATTCAGGTCCATGTCATATTACAACTCGGTGCTGAATCGCAGCCTCGAGGCTGTTAACAGCAACCTGCAATACACTTATGTCAGTTTGCGGGACCTGTCACCTGGAGAGCTGCCCAAGGGCCTTAAGATCCCCAGTGATGGATATGCCTGTGAGCTGCAGTGCCAGAGTGTTTGTATCGCCACTGGCTACGCGGGGACGAAGAAGGCGGCTAGGAAGCGAGCCTCAGAGATGGCCGTCAAACTTCTTCAGATGCCAGTGGAAGTGCGGGTCATGCGACGCCGACACGGGTATGAAATGGTGGCCTGTTCCAGGGGCGACTCTGCCCGACAACTGGTGACACCTCTGAGAGACCCTGATGATAAGTCAGCACCCAGTGGCGGAGACAAGGTGGAGCGGGGGCGCTGGTCTAATTTTGTGGTTGTCGAGAAAGCCCAGGAAGCCATTAGTATCCTTGGTAACTCCGCGGATCTCAACGGCGTGACAGTCGACTACAAGTTTGACGAGCTTCCTGTGGACGGTCTTTGGAGGTGCTGCGTCTGTTTGGATGGGGAGCCAGTCGCACAGGCAAAGGGGCGGAGCAAAAAGACTGCCAAGCACGCGGCGGCCGAGGAGGCCTTAGGGAAGCTGCGGCAGAACAAGGCAACCGCAGAGGAGCAGTGGAACCGGGAGCAACAGCAGCAGCAGGATCAACGGAAGCTGTACGGAAGCACCAACCCATACCTGAAGGAGCTGGTTATACTGGAGAATGCTTCCAATGCTGTGGGCGTCATCAACAACACGGCTCAATTCAACAAGGTGCCCGTCGACTATGAGTTGACGCAGCTGCCTGATCAACAGTGGAAGTGTGAAGTGTTTCTGGGTGGCCAGTTTGTGGCCAAAGCCGTGGGCCCCAGGAAGAGCGTGAAGCAGATGGCAGCGGAGACGGCCCTTGGCACTCTGAGGCAGACGCACGCCGTAGTCAAGAGAAGGGCGCTACAAAAGGACAACGAGGACACCATCTCGCGTGAGCAGATAGCCGGCCGCTCGGACCCTGCTGCAGTACTGCCGGCCATCAAAAACGACAACATTGGGAACCAGCTCCTGCGCAAAATGGGCTGGACCGGTGGCGGACTGGGCCGTGAGGGCGAGGGAATCACTGAGCCGATCAATGTCAAGGAGCAGATCAAGAGGGAGGGGCTGGGGCTGGAGTCGCAGAAGCCCGCTCATGAGCTCAACAAGAGGGACCTGGAGGCCATCATCCAGAGATACTCCACCTCGGAACGGAGCGACGACCTGCGCTTCACTGCCGAGCTTGACAATGCGGAGCGCAAGAAGATCCATCAGCTGTGTCACAAATATGGCCTACGAAGCAAATCGTATGGCCAAGGCACCCAGCGCTACCTCATTGTTAGCCGCAAGATACAGGCTAAACAGCTCATTGGGCAGCTTCTAAAGGAAGGCCAGGCTGGCCAGTATGAGCTGGTGAAGCCGCAGGCATGATGCCAAAACGAAACTACGCAAGACGAGAACGAAACTGCTGTGACGGACTGAGATTTAGAAACCTGTTACAGCAAGTTCTCTTGTGTCTTTTTATTGGCGAAATGGAAGGTTGCACTTTATCATACACAGGGGATACCTGAACCTGGCCAATCCAAGCGGACACTTGGTAACTTTGCCCTGCTGATCAGGAGACCTTGCAGAAGTGGTTCTTCTTTGTGTGTCTTTGTATGTACTTTCTAAAATGCAGCTATTCTTATTTGCCTGTTTGGTTGTGAGTTTGAATCTGAAAAGCAATTTGCCGATTTATTATTTGTTTATGTTGAGATCCAAAAGAGCCACTTTTATACCCATAAGCCAGAGGAAGTCTGGAAATTCATTAACTTGGACTGTTGCCAATTTTATATCGGGATCATTGACCTTTTCACCACTGTTATGTCTTGTCCTACAAACCCTCAGAGATTACAAAAACATAACAAGACGGAACTGAGCAGCGTCTGAAATATGTAGTGCTTATACACAGCCAACACTAGCTTAATAATCTTAGTAGTTCTTATAGTGAACTATACTGAAAAGTCAGAATTAGAAAATAGTATTGGATGTGTCCAACCACGTCTTGTGCAAACTGTGCATTCCGTGGCTTTCTCTGTCCCAGCACTGCTCCCTTGGATCTAAGGTTACACTGTCAGGGACCAAATCGCAGCCAAACGAGACATTTTTCTGCTCAAACACAGAAATTAATCAAGTGAGGGTTTGAGCGCAACAAAACCTTACGATTCTCCATCTCTTGTGAATTAGTTGAGGATTAGACCATAATATCGCACTAAAGTGTCCATGTTAAAACAAGGGTCGCGGCTGAAACCAAACTGAACTTTAATGTGAGTGTATTTTTCTGGATAAGAGCTGTATCGTACCTGTGTCACTGTTACGTGACTGTTTTCACAGAGTGACCACCGCACGACTGTGTCTTCATGCTTTTGTTTTATTTGGATTTCAGAAGATTCCCTTTGTACTCTTGCATCAGTTTGATGGTTGGACAGATATTGAGCTGAAATCACTGCTTGTGCCATGATTTTCACATAACAGGAGAAGGTACATTAGTGTGGGAATGAAGGACCTCATTAGAACACAGTAGCAGCTGCTTTTCAAAATGTCATTGTCACCACATTTACACTCACCAATCACATTAATGCCATCCTTTCTAAAATGCAGGCAAATCTACTTTTAAAACTGCATACAGTATGAAAAGAAGCTGCAGGTCAGTCAGTTTTAGGCGTAATAAAAATCTAAGAAGCCTCATTTGGTTTACACATAAAAGCTGTTTTTGTTAATGTGTTCCAACTGTAAATAAATATTTTCATGTTCTGTACATCTCTGTGTAATGTGTGTGGTCTTTGCAAGAAATTGCTGCTGTTCTTGGTAGCTTTTATTTGCACATACAATCATTTGGAAAAAGTAAGTACACCCCTAAAAAATTCTTAGTTGACATACTTCATGCATAGACTAACCTGGAGTAATTTTTGAGTCTGTTAACTGTGTCACGATGGGGGTGTCTTGCATGTAAGGTCCCCCACAGAATTTCAGTCGCATTAATTTGGCTTTGCCGTTCCATTACTCTGTTTCCAGCCACTCCTTTGTAGACTCGCTTGTATGTTTGAATCATTAGCATTTTAAAGGCCCATTTATGGATCAGATTCAGGTTTTTGATGGATAACAGTGGTTAGCACTGTTGCCTCACACCTCTGGGACCTGGGTTCGAGTCTCCCCCATGGGTCCACGTGAGTGGAGTTTGCATGTTGTCCCTGTGTCACCATGGGGTTTCTACCAGGTGTCCATGTGTCCTGCAATGAGGAAGGGGGGGCATCTTTTGTCTTTGATTTCATGAGATTTCCTGATGCATCTTGTGCTGAATTTGGTGGGACAGCCAGACCTGATCAAACTGTCACTGGTCTGAAACTTACGCCATTTGTAGATTATTCTATAAACAATGCAGTAGATGATATCGAAAACCTTGGGAATAGCTTTAAATCCCTTCCCAGACTTATAAGCATCAACAAATTTCCTTGTGAGAGCCCCATGAAGCTCTTTTGACCTTGGCCTGGTGGTACCATACACTTAAATAGCTCTTTATGGTAATGGTTTGATATTTTAATATTGAAGATATTCAGATAGATTATATAATTAGCACAGAAGCTTAATGCAACAACAGAAGATAATTTCATGTTTTTCCCAACGTGCCAAAACACATTACACACAACCAAGTGTTTTTTAAACATTTTATTTACAAGAACTGATAAAATGTACAGTTTTTACATGGGTTACCAATGCAAAGTCTTACTATCACTGAGAAGTTTCAGATGAAATAAAGATTACCTCAAAATGACAACAGGCCATCATCAGTCTGCATTAAATCGAATTAACTGTTTTGGCCTGCCGTATGAACGTCACACACAAGGATTGTTTTCTTCTCCTAATCCCTTCAAATTTATGTATAACTGGCACTTCAGTAACTGAAAACGTGTGAAATCAGCTAGGCAATCCACATACCTTGGAGAACAGAAAGAACGCATAAACCCCCATGACCGCATCCTGTCCCACAGCTCTGCTTAAGCACACGCTGAATGCTTTGCATGGCCGATCTCTGTTCTGATATATTCACATTAATTTTCAGACAACAGAGAGGAGGAGGAGGAAATGTGGGAAGGTCTCATTCTAAGAGCTGAGGCATGTAACCTACAGCTATTTTTCCAAATCCAGTCTTCGGGACCACCAAACAGTCTGTGTCTTTGTTCCTACCGGGAGCTGGGAGGAAACGAAAATGCAGACTTTCAGGCAGCAAAAAAAGTGGACCGTCTGGAGGTCCCCGAGGACCAGGGTGAGACACGCTGGCCTACAACAACCTTAAGACCGTCATTCACACCTCAACTCCACTCCATATTTCTTAAAGAGCACAGTTAGACACAACTGCATGGATTGAAACCTGAAAGCACTCACATGGCTAATGGTAAAGTTTTCATGGAACATGAAATAGTTTTGAGATATTAGTACTGAGTGAAAATGTCAAGTTTAAATGGTGCTGAAAAAAGACAAACACTTCCAACATAAGCGGGCACTGCCATGAATTACAGCTCATTTCAGACATCTCGAAAATGCTGCAATCCCCACATTCAAAAAAAAATTAAAAAACACATATAGTGGGGTAAAAAAAAAAATAAATCAGAGCAATCTAACTAAAGGTGTTCACGTGCACACACAAACTCCAGACACATAAAAGTGAGAAATGTCCTCACACAAACACCTCAGCCGATGAAAAACGGTCGTGTGACTGATTTTAACGCATCCAAGGTACGAGGTGTTCATACAGTGAAAAATTAAATTTAAATGAAAGCAGGTAAAAGATCATCTCCATCCCAGAGCAGTAACAGAAAGACAATGTCAGTAACCCAAGTACAACAAGGTACATTTACTTCAATGAAGGTGCCATTTGTCCAGGAAGGTGGTTTTGTGTGACAGGGGAAAAGTTAACAGTACAACAGCACTCTACCATACAGAACAGATGGATATATGAAGGAAACTGATGAGGACTCAAAGATGTGGGGGCATGATGTGTGTTTATATTCTGGTACGTTCTGTAAAAGATTAATTGCTTTCCTTCTCACTGCTCTCTTGACTTGCAGCTGGATAGTGTCCATACTGTGGGGGGGTGGGGGGGTGGCTTTAGGTCAACAGTCACGCCAGCTCTGTTCCACGATAGCAGACACCCGCTTCTCATATTCGCGCTTGTTCTCCTGGTAGAGCTGCGCTGCCTGGCTGTTTGCGGGGCTGTTCGGGTTCGGTTCGTCCAGCAGAGACTGAGGGACGGCAAGCGGAGGAGCGAATTACACGTTTGAATCGTCTCGAGTGACTGGCCACCACAACACAACATTTGCTTTCTGTTCTTGTAACTTAAGGAAGTCATGCATGAGAACTACCGCATACTCTGAAGAGGCTTGTTAGGATAAACACACGGATTGTTCCTAGGAAGGCTGCATTGTTCTGACAGGAATTCGGATGTTTGAAATCATTTGGATTCTGGTTATTTTTTGAACGGTAAAACTTGGACCAGCCAACAAGTTATTTCAAACAATATTCCGATATATGGCTGTACCTGTATAGAGGTTAAGATTGAGGACACATCGTAGGTGGGACTCCAGCGGTTCTGAAGAATGTCCAGACATATACTACCATCCGCATAGACTGGAAGATAAAAGAACAGCAATTGGGTTCCCTCCAACAAACAGTGCATCCCCTCTGGCATATTTTCTGCACTGCAGACTTAAAACTATGATAATGAGTTAAAAAGTTTTATACTAAGCTAACAATAAGCAAATGCATGAATAATACAACCAACTCCGCTTCCGGAACAAGGAAATGATGCAAAACTCACCATTTGGATGAAACATTTTGGAAACAAAGCGAACAGTAGGTGGCTTATTCGGGTACTCTTCTGTGAATTCTATCGTGAGCTTGAAAGTTCCTAAAAAATATCAGAAATTTGCATTTGTAAGACTTAAACCTTACATAAAAGAAAAGTCATGGAAAAAATAGAGTGATAAAATGCCAATCGACAAAACCGCAGTGATTAAGACTTAGTTCTTTTTTTATTTATACAGACAAAAATACATTTCAAGTTTAAACCAATATACACAATGCAAACATTTTTACACTGGATTATTATTCTTGTCTGCTATTTCACTGTAAATATTTTAAAGGGCCAATATACATTAAGCTCATTTTATTCAATATAATTCATGGATAGAATTTGGTTTAAATATCCAACTAGATAATGGTCCCTTGGTTTTCAGGGGAAAAACAGCTCAATTTTCCATTTGCATTGGAAATGTAATTAAAGACGACTTAATATGCCTTTTAAACTTCCTGCATCTCAGTATCACCACTTCTGACAGTCTTCCAACAACTTCACAATAGAAAAGGTAGCTAGATGTAACATGACATTTATACTCTTCCTCTTTAATACTTACAAAGCCATTTTTCCTTCGGGCTGCAAAAGCCAGTAGGCTAGATCATTGGCCTACTATAACTTAAATAAGATACCTACCACAGGCAAGAGGGAACTAAATTGTAGAAAGATACCTAATCGCTTAAAAACAACACGTACAGCAAGGGTCTCTGGTCAACTGGAGAGCTGCTATCCAGTAGGTTTTCTATCCTACTTGGCTTCTGATAAGCCACACTAGTTCTCAGGTAAACACCAGGAACAGGTGTGGTTCATCAGAAGCCAGGTAGGATAGAAAACTTACTGGATAGTAGCTCTCCAGGACCGGAGTTGGAGACCCCTGCCTTACAGCAACTAACCAACAGCAACTACAATTCAATAAGGAACACAACTTTAATAGCCATATTTCGCATAAACTACTTATATTAACATCCCACACTATACTGAGACCAATGTTTCATTTAGGAAAGTGTGATTTACAAATACATTTTGCATCTATATCATTCATAATAGTATTTTTAAACTGACTGGCCAATATTAATGACAGATTTGCAAAGGTTTCCATGGTAACATACCGTAGCAGGTATACTGCATTCTCTAAGGAGCGTCTGCAGGAAAGGACGCAGAGGCCGGGCAGCAGCTGACAGGGCAGCACAGCACACGCCTGCCTGAACCCCGCAAACGTGCCTGTGCAGTCGCACGGCGAACAGCAGATGGGAGCCGGCGACACCCGTCTCACTCCCGTACCGATCCGGCTACGACTGACCTGGCGTGACACTGCTAAGCTCGGAGAGACAGACGCAGGTAGGCGCCGTCAGGGGGGCGGGTGACTCACAAATTGAGGATAATCCAGTACCGCCCCCCCCCCCCCATACCGCCGAGCCCTCACCCTCCTCTCGTAAAGCTTCCGGCCAGCCGAGAGCGTCGTGACGGCGGCGCCCTCCTACCTACCGAACCCGGCCGATCGGCTTCCCTGCCGCACATCCACAGAATCGCTGGGCACCACCGACACCTTTCCCTCAAATTCCAATTTCAGGATAAATGGCATCTTAAAGGCGGCTCTTCTACGCCACTGTTAACAGCCCATAAAAACCAGAGTATACAGGTCGGCTTCCAAACCACCTGCCAGTACTCCAACTATTCATACAACGAATAAGGATTAATTCAGAAACACACAAGTAGGCAGCATAATAAAAACGACTCCATAACCCTCCACCCCCATGATGGTTACACTCTGTCCAGGTGCAAAAGGCCAGAGACACAAGGCACCGCTTGAGGCCAACACGACAAAACTGCGGAGCCGGAAGCCCGAGGGGGCCTGGCCGCCGGTGACATTCCATCTCCCATGATTTGAGAAAGACTAGCTATACCTACACCAAGCGGCGGCCGACTCGCTTATGTGGCTCTTCATACGGCACAGAGACGTTTGAAATGCCGACTTACCGTCTTCGAAAGGTGTCCCCTCTGGCCTGTAACAGGGAAGAAAACATGCCTTTTCATTAGTCCATCCGTAAGCCCGAATATAGCGCTTCGATGACAGCTTGTTAGGGTAGCTAGTTATGGCCTGAGGCCGGATTCCGCCGGATACAATGCTGACATACCGGTGAAACTGATCATTTATAAAACTAAAAGCGTAAACACACAATTCTAAAAGCCATCAGACACGTCGATGGATCGATATTAACGACATTCATGGTCTCCTGATCTCTGACTTCAGCTCAAGCCACAGCCAAGACAACCGGTTAACGATGATCGGTCCGTTTTTAATGCCAGAATAAAGGGCAAAGACGGTAAGCAGTTGTGAGCTGCAAAGTTTACTCTTGGGACAAAAGGGGACATCCGCTGCTAGCTTTAAGGCTACACGTTAGCCGCCGAGAGGCTAAAAATGTACCTATCCAAAATGGCAGGATTGTTCTCACTCACCCAAAAATGACTGCGTTCCACACCATAATATTATTCTCTGAAGGAGCGCCGCTAACTCCAGCTGGGGGGTCCTCCTGAAGTCTGAGAAAAAGAACACAAACATAGAGCCTTTTTCAGAATTTCAGTAATAAAAAACCCTGGCTATGCCCAGAAAGGGTTACGCAGGATTTGCTACGTAACCCCAACGCAATCGATCGAGACTAACGCTGTGAAACTTGCGTAGCATTTTGCCACAGTGTATATACATTTTTAAAAGTCGCCATGTTTAGTTCTAGCCACACAAAACACACAGATTCGTCCTTATCCTTCGTTCGGCGGAGGTTACCGTTTAAAATCTCTCATTAGACGCCGTCGAGCCGGGGTTGACATCTCGTTAAGCCGCTTCGGAAAACAACTCAAACATACAATTCTTTACTTCCTGACGGCAGCAGCGGAGCGGCGTATATCCGTCGCCGACCCACGGAGCCGAAGCAGACGAACGTCGCTAGCTGCCTCTCTGGACGCAGCTGCGCCGAACCGGATTCGCCAGCGAGTCAGGAGCGTACCACCTGCACCGCCGCCGGGGGTGGGGGAATCTCCATGGGCCAATCCATAGGCGGCCGCTGTTTGGCTCCTCTCGCATTACCTGAAGGGTAGTTGGAAGTCACGCTTTGCTTATCCTGCATTGCTGTAAAGAATGTAACGTTTTTAATGTTTTGTTGGAACCGGCAGTGTTTAAGAAATGGTGGATGTCTTGCTTTGCATATGATATGCAGTTAAAAACAAGTTAGGATTGCTTCCAATAAACTGAAGTAAAAAAAATATATTAATAAAACTAATGCCGAGAATGTAGTTTTGCCAAGTTATTGGCTAGCATTAAAATTAAGAATTTGGAGATTATATGTTTTATATGTGTGCGTGATATATAAATGACTGATAAATATTAACAGCACACCGCTCTATGCTTAAGCAGGCAAACAAGCGCGTTTCGAAACTCCACAGTACAAGGGTCCAGCCTGCCGCAATATGATGGAAGGTATTACGTGGTTCAAGTATATCTAGAGATTATTAAAATGCAGAATCTAGCTTTACTGTGTTAATGCAGTTTAAACAGTTTATAACACCTATCATTATCAATTATATCTATGCATAAATATTAAAAATTTATTAAAACTAAATATTATTTATGTAATATTTCCTAGGAATATGATTTAATTTTAATTATAATGAAAGATGACCGTATTAATTAATTTGTTTGTTTGACCCCCTATTAAGCATATATACGTTACTGTTTCCATATGGAAAAATGTCTTGATTCTGAGTCCACTTTCTAACACTAAACTCTGAATCTCTAAATCTGACAAAATCAGAATTTGTTATATAAAAAGCTTAGGGACAAACAGCAAACGAACTAAACTGGTTTTGCAGGGAAACTCTTATTCCTATTAATCTTCCATAAAAAACCAAGCAAAAGAGGACTGCTGTAAGTTTGGAAGCACAGAGCAAGGCAGGGGACTTTCTGGACAGGAAGCCAGTCCATCACAGGGCACGGGGCAGGGGGACACCCTGGACAGGAAGCCAGTCCATCACGGGGCAGGGGGACACCCTGGACAGGAAGCCAGTCCATCATGGGGCAAGGGGACACCCTGGACAGGAAGCCAGTCCATCACGGGGCAGGGGGACACCCTGGACAGGAAGCCAGTCCATCACAGGGCACGAGGCAGGGGGGCACCCTGGACAAGAAGCCAGTCCATCACAGGGCACGAGGCAGGGGGACACCCTGGACAGGAAGCCAGTCCATCGCAGAACACATATACTAAGGTTAATTTATCAGTGCCAGAGTTGGACTGGACTTTGGGGGTCCCCATGGTAAGGTTTGCCAGCCCACATGCCAATCGGCTCGCCATGCCAGATGGCCAGTGCAGCCCTTAGAGGTGCCAATTCACTTAGCTACTTCAGTTACCAAGACTCATTGTCATCGTATCAACTAACTACTTGAGTTACCCAGAGAGAAGCTCATTTGGGGAAGAACAAAAAAGCCCCCACACGCACAGCAGGGGCTGCAAGGTGACCCCAAAGCCCCAGAAGGTAAGAGATTAGCGCACGAGAGGAGCCGGATGTTTGCATTTGTGGAGCCAAACACTCGCATCCTGCGTATCTTATATGGTAACGCATGCATCTGATGCATACATTCCATGTTATTTTGTCCACTTATAGAGTACCAACAAGCAGCTCATGCAAAGGTGCACAGAACAGGTGCAATGCTGGTCTTGCCAATTAATTTCGACTCAGGCGACTAGGCACCCCCGCCCCCCCGAAACTCCACCCATGTTCTAGATAACCACTAGAACATGCGTTTACCTGTGTTGGATTAGGCTGCCCCCTCTGCTGGAGGCTTTTATTCACTTGTTATCTGAACAAAGCATGATGAACTCCCGTAATGGGCTATACCATGAATTATTTCACATATCGAACATTTATTTGCAATGTAAACCTAATTACTAAAGTTAATTACATTACATTAATTATTTTACTGAAAATTATTTTTAATAACTTTAATTTTATGTATTTAACAAATGAGGCAAAATCATGGAATTCATCTATAAATTACCAAGTAACCCTTAATACCTATAAATCCGGAAGTTTTGCTGTTAGTATTAAACTCTAATCATCACTCGTTTCATTTGCATTGGTTGCTAGGTAACCGCATAGCTGTTTGACTTGTTTTACAGCATACGGGGTAAAACAAACTAGTATGTGTAGACAATCTGTCATTAATTTAACATTGTTGGGGGTTTAAAGGTGCCGTCTGTGTCAATCCATTCATACAGACCCAAAGGAGCGCAGATGAAGCAAAACTGAAAAACTTAGCAATACTAATAATAATAACATAACATGACGTGAATTTCAATCATTTTAATAATACACAAAAAGTCAGTTTCTGTTGATCTGTGGAAAGTATTTCTTTAATAGTTTCCTAGTGTGTGTTGGTGTGTTCAAAATGTAGATAACTTGTGCACAATCCAGCAATAACAGAAGGCAGCCTACACAGACTTCCGTTTGTACGTGCCTTGTAGCGTGCTAGCATTTTCTGAGGCTAGGGCACGTCAGAGAAGAGGTCTCAGAAGAGTCAAAAGAGATGGCTGAGACTGGGCTCATGTGTTTGCCCATGATCTGTAAAAACATTTCGGCTATAAAGTCATTACAAGTCTTTTTCTAAATTGTAAATGCAAGGGAAAGCAAGGAATTTTCAGGTATTAATGGAATCGTTCTGAAATCTATATAACCTTATTATACAATTACGTTCTATGGCATTTGCTTTATTCATTTTTTTTTTATTT
The DNA here is from genome assembly GCA_026777045.1 of Hyperopisus bebe. Classification (NCBI taxonomy): domain Eukaryota; kingdom Metazoa; phylum Chordata; class Actinopteri; order Osteoglossiformes; family Mormyridae; genus Hyperopisus; species Hyperopisus bebe. The sequence continues at coordinate 6,241,050 of JAODJW010000038.1, forward strand.
TGATATTTTATAGGGCTTTTACTGTGTTTTCTTCTGAATGTGTCCGAAGGGAATGAGGAGGGGGTGATTATTGTTCTTTGGGACTAAAACAATTCCCTTGTTTCCCTTGCTCTATAACCACAAAACTCACATTTTTGTCACATATTAGACATCTATTCAGACTTTGCACGCTTTTAATAAGTCAAAATGGTTCTAGTTTCAGAAGAGCTTTCCTGACTAAATTCAGCGCATTGCCGTTTGCAATATGAGAAGACCTCATTTTTCATTGGCCATTGCTAGGAGATAAGTTGGTTGCTAGGAGATAAGAGCCCTTGCCCGAGACACAGGCTGCGTTCCAGTTCACAGACTGGTGCTCTACATATTGTAATAGTACTTAGTATGTACTCCCGCAAAGTACTAATTATCAAACGTGGGAAGATTTACACTTTCAGCTACAATTCTGGAATGCGTTTAATTTATTCATTGTTGTTCATTTATTTTCATTTGGTTTATTTAGATTTCTTATCCACACTAATAAACTAATAGGGTTATGTTTTTTATTCTTTCTATATTGACATTTCCACTGACTTTCACTTTATTTACAGAATTTACTTGCAACTTTTTAAATGAAAGAGTCAAAAGATCAATTAATGAATACAATAATACAAGGCAAACCATCTATTCATTTATTTTCGATACGCTCTTGTCCTATGTAGAGTTCCCTATCCACGGAAGCTACGGTCCCATGGTTGGGAATCACCCAGGAGGCGGCGCCAATTGCTAGGGCGGTATACCGGTGTTACAGTATATCCCGATATTTAGAAATCCCAAAGGTGTTATCTTTAATAACATAAAAAATTCACACGCGTTCTTACACCTACAGGCAATTTTGTGTGCTCTAATTCACCTGACCATGTTTCTGTACTGTGGGGGGAAATCGGTTAGAAACAGCGAAGAGTACAGGACAATTTGATTAAATTGGAACAACCAAGAGCCCCACACCCCCCC
>JAODJW010000038.1:6262459-6275442 GCA_026777045.1 Hyperopisus bebe
ATAATAATAACAACAACAACAACAATAATAATAATAATAATAATAATAATAATAATAATAATAATAATAATAATAATATGTTTCCTTAGCCTGACATGCTGCACAGTGACTGTAATCCTGTGTGGTTCATGATGTTCATTTAATTTGTTTTACTCAAAACCAGTGGAACCCGTCCCAGCTGCCTAGACAGTGAAGGACCTCTTCAGTATTCTTCTTCACTGCATATTTCTTTTGTGGATAAAAGGAAGTGTATTTGATTAAAATTGTAAATGGGGAGAATGTAAAAATAAAGACTAGTAAGGAATTGTGTGACTGGGTGTGGGACCGTGATAATGAGGGAGTCACGTAGAGGAAAGCAAATAAAAACTGAAATGATTACAGCAAGTGCGGGCGGTATAAGGAGCATGGTGATGCTGGACTTTTGTAGTGTTCGTTTGCAATATTGTTTCATTTACAAGGACATTTCTTTCTCAGAGAATGGTCCATTTCTGAAAGAGAGTTACGTTATGTTACATTGTTGATCTGTGCTTTTCAGTGCACAAATATCTGTATTAGGTATTCCCAGGTGTGTTCACTCCCAGTGGCTACTGGAGAGGGTGGGGTTGCACCCGTGCACGAATAGAGACTCCATTTCAGGCGATCTCTTCAGCTGTTCTGATTCTTAAGCACTATTCTCCCATAGCACTATAGCCACAGAGACACACTCAAGATTCAAGGGTCAAGATTTATTGTCATATGTGTCTAGTACAGGATGTGCTAGAGGACAGAGAAATTCTTACTTGCGTGCCTCTTCACAGCCTGACACTTCAGTGATAATAAGTACAAGTACCAAGTAGCCACACTGAAGATGCACATAAATACCAAGTAAATAGACAATAAATTAAAAAAGTAAACGATCAAATGAAAACATATAAATAAAGAAGTATGTAAATAAGCAATTAACCAAAATAAATATATAAACAACTAAACAAACAAACAAATAAAATGCATTAAGTCTCCGATATTTACAAGGCAAGCCAGCACACCAAACAACATGATTCATCTATTCCACAGGTGAAAATTATACAATTATTCTGATGTTTGTAAGTAAATATGGTATAATATGTGAGAGAGGAGATTATTTTGCACCTGACCAATTGGAGAAAGAGAAGTGGTAAAGAAAAATTGTATTCAAAACCATTCGTCACTAGAGTGACAGAATACATTGATTTAGAGTCTTCAAGCTGCTCAAGCCAAAGGGAATGTGGAGTAACCAAACATTTATGTTTACAAAGAATTACTTTCCTTTGGTTGGGCCGATCCAAAAACCAACCTTTGGTCAGAGTGATATGGGAGAGGCAATATATGCAAAACAATGTGAAGGTTTGTTTCCATAGGTGAAATCTCTCCATGAAAACTCTGGACTGGATTTTTTATCGTAGTCCTGGCATATTTTGATAGACCTTGTCTCGTCAGACCCTGTAGGCATACTTATTTTTGTGAATCACATGTGAATATGATTCATTTGCAGCTCATCAGCTAATCAGAAGCACTACTTTATGGAATTAGACAACAAGATGTCATCAGGAAAGCCAAACTCAGCAGACCCACCCACGACAGACATGGAAGATAAGGTGATTTTTATTCTAGAGGTGTCGCAAGGAGAACGGTGGCTAGGGCTTGCCTGATATGGGTTAAATGGGTTAAAGTCACATTTCATTGTTGTGCGCTGTGTGCTGTGGTGTGACAACAGTGACAATTAATCACTTCACTTCAAAGAGCTGGGTGCAGGGTGACCACATGGTTGGAGCATGTGCACGTGAATGAATGATTAACCTGGCCATTGTTAGTCTCTACAATCAAACACAGGTGGACTTATGTCAAAAAGGCAGATGGGATTTTGACATTGATGTGTTTGTGACTGTTTCAGGCCTGTGCCTGTGAATGCCAGAGGTCCAGTGCCTGTGAATGCCAGAGGTCCAGTGCCTGTCAATGCCAGAGGTCCAGTGCCTGTGAATGCCAGAGGTCCAGTGCCTGTGAATGCCAGGGATCCTGTGCCTGTGAATGCCAGAGGTCCTATGTCTATGAATGCTAGCGGCCCTGCACCCGTGAATGCCAGAGGTCCAGTGTCAATATTTATTGATTTTTTTCCTTTAAATATTTATAACACTGCACCCTGTTTGCTCTCATATAAATACAAATGATACAACCTCATCTTGGGTGAGTAAGGCACCCCATTCAGAGATGTAGGACAAAAATGAAAACAGGAGGATCAATAGCAGGGAGTGTTTAAAGACAAGGAACCTGAAAGCAAAAGTGGTAATTATGAAATGCCATGCTGGCAGAGAGATCTCGCTGTCTGGAATCCGGGCAGAACTCCAGGATCACTGGACAGAGTAGTTCTCAGGCTCTTGTAAAAAACAGGATCACCTGAACGCACATTGTTCACAATTACGTTACTGTATTTCAGAACTCATGACTTTATTTGATGCCAATAAGCTTATTAGCTGCAACTTGCAAATGAAGCAGTTACCTCCTCAGAGAGCCCATAGAATAGTGGTAGATTGAACAATGGGTGAATTTCAAACAGATAAAATTAAATTATATACAAGTGACACAACATGCAGCTTGAGAACTGAGAACAAAATAATGAGAAAACTTCAGTTAAGTAGGTTAATAACAACCAATCAGTCTAGGGTCATGTATACGATTGCTGGGAAGGCTAAGCTACCTGAATTTTGAATGTGGTAGTATGATAAAAAGGTCTCAGAGGTCTGTTGGGGCATGTTTGGGAGGAGCTGCAGTGACAAAGTCTGCTGAAGTCCATGATACTGCATGAATAACAGAGATGACGCTATAGAAGTAACCACATCAAGTGTACAACCGTGGATGAAGGTGTGAACCTCTGGACTAATGTTCATGCATCTGCGCAAAAAGTAAGGAAAGAAGAAGTAGCTCTGAATCAGTTTATTGTAAATGTCAATTTGAGGTGTGAGCAACAGGTTCATCAAGTACAGCCAAGAGAGGGATGTGTAGGATTAACTGCCTAAAAACATATTTTTCTGTTTACAATGCTAAATAATAGGAGTCATATAATTAGATGTGTCATCCTGTTTTCAAGAAGTAGATGAGTAAATGTGGGATGTACTCCAAAAGAATACTTGTTTTCCATGACAAAGACTTCTGGTAGCTCTGCTTCATAGGCAGCCAGGTAAATATGGATAAATCCAAAACCATGGTGGGTAATCACACAGATCTTGATGGGAGAGGAATACCTTCATATACAGTGTCAATCCCAAGTGATCTGAATGGTTTATGAATGGTTTGACGAGCATAAAAATGATGTCAGCAATATGCAATGGCTGTCACGGTCATGCATGAGCACTCGACCCAGTATCTGGAATTTGCGGGGCCTGAGACAGCATTTTCCACCACCATAAACTACAAATGATGGAATTTCTCATGGAAGAGCGGTGTTAGATTCCCTTGTTGTTGGAGTTGCAGTGTAGCTCTGGCAGTGAGCATTGGCCCAACACTGTATCTTAGCAAATATCTGTAGATGTTGGTTTTATTTTTGTTTTGTTTACAGATAAACCAGAGCAGAAGATGAGGAATCTAAATTAAACTTTAACCAACCAGACTAAGACTCGTCTTCATCTGTTCCACCACTGTCTTCATTAAAAAGAAAAAGGCTGATTTTACACAAATACACTTGAATGCCTTTTTGGCCCTTTGTTCCATCATTTTAACTACCAAATGTCACTCCTGCACCCCCAGAAAGGATTAAGCTCTCAGGAAACAGAAAACCTTGGGAGAGACGTCACTCTCTTGTCAACCGCAGCTTTGGATGACCTGCGTGGTTTAAGACTAATAGAGAGAATAAGCAAGCACCATTGACTATAAGGAATTACTCAATAATTTCAACAAAGCATTAGAAATGCAGGTGGTATTGCAGCATTGCAAGAAGAAAGCAATAGCTAAGTTATTACTAACCAATTTGAAAGCCAAGAGATTGGTGTAAAAGCCTCTAAATTGCCAGGTGAAAATTTAAGAAGAGGTAAGCTCAAATGACACCACTTCTACCGGAATGATCAGAATTATGGGAGTGAGCATTATCCATGTTGTCATTCATATTATGGAGATACTTCACATTAGCGCCAACTGGAAATGCTCCTGGTATTTTAACTATGCATGAACACTGTAAACAACAGTCAAAAATAGAAATGCCTGCTTGGTCTGGGTTAGAACTGGGCCAAACATTCCCAATCAGTAGGAATGTGCCTTGTATCCAGTTACTTTATTGTCATGCCACATACACAAAATTAAACTACATTTCTGCAGAGCCTCAAACTTCTAGAACAAAAGACAGTTGAACAATAAACACTGAGCAATAAATATTGGATAAAAAACAATACATAACAGTACACAATGATGACTCGGAGAAATAGTACAAGTAAAAAGTAAGTGCATATGAGCACTGCAAAATAATATTATAGGGTAAATATGCAGCTTGACAATTGTTCTATCAGCGGTTACAGGGGAGGTGGGAGTTGATAAGTCTGATAACTCGGGGGAAACACTGCTGTAGAGCCTGGTGGTGGAGGAACCTTTTTCAAGATGTAAAAGGGGGTGATCCAGCTATTGCCATGTGATGGAGGGGGCTCTGTTGCTGCAGCATTTGTTGTAAATATCCTTGAGGGTGGGTAGAGAGGTCCATGTGACCTCCACTGTTCTCCTCTCTATTCACTGGAGGGATTTGCAGTTTGAGGCTTTGCAGTTCCTGTACCAGACGGTGATGCAGCTGGTGGGTCAGCGGGTGCTCCAGACAAGCTTCAGTGAAAACAGTGAGAAAAAAAAATGAGAAAAAACATGAACCTTGATGGTGGTAACAGTAAATACTGTCAGCCTGGTGGTACAGATAGTTTGCGAAGCTGGTGGCCCCTTAGAAGACCCTACCCTGGGTGATAGCCCATCTTAGCCCTTGTCAGGGTCCGTTCCGGTTCTGGGTGCTTGGGATTCCTCCTGCCGTGCCAAATGGCTTCTCTAAAGTCTCCAAAATGCGCCCCACAATGGCCTGGCGCCCCGATCATTAGGGACCCCTACCTTATACCCAATGTTGTCTTGGATAGACCTGGTCCACTGCAATCCAGCTCAGCAGTGAAAGATGGATTGGTAACTATATTTATCAATTATCCACTTAATACTTTTTCATAACTTTGCAGTAATGTCAGACAGTGATGAAGTATTGGAGCACATCAATATTTGATTAGCGAAATTCAATCACAAAGGAGTCTTCTATGTTCTGCAATATTACCAAATTTTAAGTGTCAAAGTTCACTGTCCGAGTTTCAAAATCCACAAGGGGGGCATGACAGAACTTCACATGCACAGATAGATGCACATGCTTTTTAGCATACCCGTATAGCTCATTACTGGTCACTGGGGCACAAATGAATAAACAGATAATGCATGATGCCATTTACGTTAATGACAGCAAATGCATTTTTATATCTCCGTAATTACTGATCACTGGCGCAGAAATAAATTATGAGATATATAATGTATCAGAATCAGAATCTTTATTCAGCAAGTACAGATAAGTACTAGGATTTTCTTTTGGTGCAAATGGTGTCATGACTTAAGCAAATTGAACATACAGCTGATTATTGAACATAGCAAAAAAATTAACATATAAAAATACAAAGTCAGTAAACAGAATAAAGCAATAGAATAAAACAAAACGTATGAGCGCTTTTACATGTTCGGATGGTTCACGAGCGATGAAAATCGGCGTAACCCACGTGCCATTCCGATTCGCACCGCGCGCACCGCAGAGAGCAAGCTGCTCCACGCGAAGATCACCTGGCGCGACTTCCTGCGCGCGCACGTCAGATCCTACGCGGCGGGGCGGCTGAGACCCGACAGCACACCTGGCGCTCGGCGGCGTCGGGCACCGAGAGACGTGGCGCACGAAAAGCGGCAACCGTCGCTATAAACCTCTGCTAATAAAGAGATGCGGCTGCTCCGATCGAAAAATTAACACTAGTACGCGCGTTCGGCGATCTTTATTCTATTTAGTACTTCTTCTTTTGGGTGTTTTATTACTTCCGGAAAGTAACTCTCAGGTAAGACGACTTACTTTGTTTTGTTAGAGCTCGAGGCTGGACTTTTCACGCATTTTTACGAACTTGAACACATTTTTTTTATTAAACTTGTGTTATATACTCCAGTCCATTCACCTTTTTTATCGTTTCGACCACGTTTCGATTTAATATCTGCCTTGATGACACGTACCTTACATTTTCAATTTTTGTTAAGAGTCTGTATTTATATATTGGTGTCAGATTCCAAGTAAATTAACTACTTTTACAGTAAAAGTGAAATTCTCTGAGGTTGTTTGCTGACTGTTTAGTTCATGTTTGAAGCTGTGAGTTAATCCATAGCCGCATTTATAAAGGAAGATGGCCTCGCGCTGTGTGCAGGCAGCTGTTCTAACCTTGACGTTTTGGTGGCCGTTTAATATTTAATGGTTCAGAATTTAAGGGAATTAATAATTACACGATTCTCCAGAGACATTAAGTTAACCTTTTACGGCCCGGGAGGGGGAGATTTTCCCCCTGTCGTGTGGCTGGGTTCCTCAGGTAGTCCATGGGGGAGGGAGGGGGTGCGTCATATTTCCGCCCCCATTCCCTGCTGCTGAAGCATATAGATACATAGATGGTGGTCTGCACGCACTTGTTTATTTCACTAATCGTCTCCTTTTAACGAAAATGTCATATTGTGTTTATATTCCGTCATTTTAAACACACGCGTAGAAATGCCATGAACCTTGACCGTATCTAGTTGCCCTGTCAGTTCATGAAAGCATAATGACAGATGACTACTTAAAAGTTATATAAAGCGTGTCAAACTCTTGTCGAGCTCTGTGTTACGCAGTTTATTCTGTGGACTTGCTACTTTTTGCGGGAAATATTGGATGCGCCGAGGTGAGGAGAGTGGCGAACTGTCAAGCGACCCCAATCTGATATTTCGGCGCCGACCCGGGAGGGGGTGGTCCTCCTTGGGATATTTTGCAGATTGCTATCATATATACCATATTATACAGGAGGTTGGAACGAAAATCCGGCCCACCGGGATAATGGGCTAATTTCCGACGGGCAGTCGGCGCCTGGGTGAGAGCGTCCGGCCGCCAGCTCCCTACCAGGCGACGCCGTCCCGCACACGCGGGCTTCGCCGTGGAACAGTGGCGGGATTATAGGGCCCCACGCTCTGTTTGTTTTAATCCGGGAGCGTTGTCGTAATGGAGATGGCTGTGCCTTGTGCAAGGCCCTCCCGGTCTGGCGGCTGTCCAGGGAGGCCGCGAAGGCTCACAACAGTCCGGGTGGGATGGGAGCGCACGCGGACAGGGGGAGGCGCGGTGGCACGAGCGAACCATGCAGGAAGGCAAGGTCAGGAGGCAGGGCTCTGACTGCGTGCTTTGTGCTGCCTTTGCTAAGCGGGCGCGGCACCCTGGCACGGAATCATACTATCATCATATCACAAGGAAAGTTCTGATGTAAAAATAGGAAAGCAAACAGTACTAACATATTTAGAAAAATGCCCCATGGCTTCAGCCTGGGCACAAATAACATTTAATGTAAATGCGTCCTTCAGTTATTTACAGTAAAACCTACAGAATGCATTTCGCTGTTACTGCGAAGGTCATGGTTGAGTACTTAACCTCAGAAACCTCAGACCAGCAGTGCAGTGAAACAAAACAGGTAACATGCTTTTATGTGGTAAAAGGCTTAGTGTATGTATTATCAAGAATAACCGTCAAGGGCATAGGATAGACTTTGATAGTTCTGGTGGGGGACATTGCTTAATCATTCAAATCAAAGGTCTAGGTAATATCGGAGGATGAATATAGCCAAATTAATTATTTGTGAGTACATGTGCTCCCAGTTCCTACACACCTGATTACAGTATTCTTTATTTTGCCGACTGTTTTCCTTCAAAGTGTACCGGTCAATGAAAATAGGTATAGAGAACAGCCCTGACTTATAAAGAAAAGCACTCTTCTGCAGCTTTATGTATGACACACAGTCAAACTATTATATGACAGCTGTGTAAAGCACTGTAGATGCTTCGCATAGTTTAGAATATAATAAACTGTCTCTGTCCTTTGTTGTGTGTGTGAAAAGTTTACTGTATATGCCGTTCAGTGACTATATCTCAGCTCTGCTCAGTACCTGCTTTTGTTAACACAAGTGCCACAGGCAGGTAGCCTGTTTGGAGAAGTGATCCATTCACTCCAGTCAAACAGGCCCTTAGGATAGACAGAGGATCCCACATGGTTGTAATCTGAAAGCCTATCTAATCCTTACAATGGGCCAGCAGAGTGTAATGTTAGACACCAGTCTGTCTCCATCAGAAATTTCCCTTAGCTATATAATATATATAGGAATTCTGGCCTTTTTTGTCTAATCTTTTTGTGGTATGGATTGCACATAACAGTAAGTGATGTTTTAAAATGACCCCTACTTAACATAAAATGACTCCCATAATCTATGGGATTTATGTCTGAGATATTTAGGGAGTTTTTAAGAAATTTTAAGATGTCCTGTAACTGAAGCGAGTTAACATGTTTTTGAAGAGATTCAGGCATAAGCCTGATAACTATGTTCAACCTTTAGAATTAATGAAGTTGTGGAAGAATTTGTAATTTTTTTTCCCCTTATGGCTGAACTGTCAGTTCCTGTGCCTGAAATTGAAGCCAGTATCTAAACAGTTAATGAAACCACGAGCTGCATCCTGCATGTGTCTTGTGGGATTAACAGAGCAGGATCCCCTTTCTCCTCTCTCTTTCTGTTTTCTCCTCTCCCTTTCCATCTCCACCCATTTTCATTTTGTTTGTTCTCTTTTTTTTTTTTTACCCCATCTAATCTCTCTTCCCTGTTTCACACCCTCCCTCGCATTAGCGGCGCTCCAGGTTTATCTGAGGGTAATTTAAAAAGCAGGCGGGTGGCTTTCTGCCCATTTAGGTATGTGTTCTCCCCCCCCCCCCAACAACTTACAGAAGTGTGGATGTAACTGTCATCTAAAAATAGAAAAATGGCAGAAAAAAAATCTTCTTGTTTTGAATTAGATGTCAAGAATTCCAGGGTTTTGTCATGTGCAAGGTGCACAGTCAGACCTTGACCTGCAGTGAAATGCAAGATGGTCAGCTCTGTCATAATAAATATACACTTAGTCCCTTAGTAATAAAGTAGGAATACTTAGTCCCTCAGTGATAAAGTGGGAATGCTTAGTCCCTTAGTAATAAAGTGGGAAAGTCCCAGGGTTGGTAAGTACCAGACTGCACTAGTAGGTAGTCAGTGCCAGTAACATGGTCCTGTCAGCATGCTGAGCACCTTGCCTTCCACAGCCAGTGTCACTAGGCAGCCATGCAAATGAGGCTTTCCCACAGTGCACCTGGCTGTTAGGGTGTCCACTGCGCGCGCGTGCACGCACACACAGGCACACACACACACACACACACACACACACACACACACACACACACAAGCGCACGCGCCTCCCTCCCTCACACAGACACGGGGCTGGAGGTGCAGCACTCTCGCTTCCGTCAGAGCAGCAGCTCAGCCGGGGAAGTCTTACCCGCATGGTGAAGTCGTTACATTGCCGCTTGCATTCAAGGTTAGCGGGATGACATCGGTGATGGACGGAGCGGGAGCGCGGTACTGGGGCTGAGCACGAGGGCTCTGTGTAATCGTTTCCAACGTGGCGGGTGGCCAGCGCGGCGCTGGGAGTATGCCAGGACAGGGGGATGTTAGCAGCCAGTGCCTTCGGGTGCTGCCCTTGGCAAAGTTTGGCTTGCAGGTAAGGTGCAGGGATGGTGCACGTTTGAGTCTGCATGTGTGTGTGGAAACGTGCTCAGGGAGCCTTTTGGGATGTTGTGTGATAAGCTTTAAACAGTTCATTTATCTTTTACATTTCATTGTACAATGTATTGATTTGAATGAAATAATATGCATCATTCACTCAGCTGTACAACTGCAGGGAACAGCCATTCTAAGTGGTAGCTGCTTGATGTCATTTCGTGGACTTTACGGTACATATTTATTGGTTACTGATGCGCATATCAATAGTCTCTTTCTGAAGTAGTATTAATACTCCAACGTATGCTTGTATTATTAACAGGGGCAGTTTGAGGCATAGTTTTTATTTTTTTTATTTAAAAAAAAAAAAAAAAACTCACTGGAAACGAAGTAACCTGCTGCTGAATTGGGGTGGGGGTGTAATTAACCACCCAGATTAGTGTGTTGTGGGTCATTTTTGGTCTCATTCCTTCTGTACATTGCTTTTGATTTCGGCAAATGTTTTGAATCCTGGCTTTTCTGCGCGGTGTAGTTGTGCTGCTTGTTTTGGGATAGTGTTTGACTGAGGAGGAAACAAGCAAAGAGGAAACAGCCACAATCAGACCCGAAGGAAATGTGTAATTTCCTGTAACCGGACTGTGAGTTGGGGGTAAAATCTCATTCGAGCCGCACTTTTGAAATGCGTCTGTCTGTTTTAGGAGTCTGGCATGAATCATCCTGGAGTATGAAGCTTCTGGATCTCCTATCGCCTCAATGGATCAACGCTGCGGCTCGCTGGAGTAGAAATCTAGGGCAGCGGAGGTGGTGAGGAGATCTGAAGGATACAAAGACGCACTGATTTCTTTGAGCTGAGGGAGTTGGACTAGATCCTCGCTGCCATCCGCCATGACAGAGCCCAGGACCTCGACGCCAAGCTCCACGTGGGCACAGGTCTGCAAAGACTGTGGCCAGACCCATGCCGCACAGGAGAACCACCTGTACGAGTACCGGGATGAGGTAGATGACGAACTGGTGTGCCACATCTGCCTGCAGCCACTACTGCGGCCTATGGACACCCCGTGTGGCCACACATACTGCTACCAGTGCCTGGGCAGCTTCCTGCGCGAGCAGGACTTCTGTCCTGTGGACCGGCAGCGCCTACAGCTAGCCCAGTGCCGGCCCTCCAGCCTGCTGGTGCGCAACCTGCTGGACAAGCTGGGCGTGCTGTGTCCGTTCCAGCCGTGTGGGCAGCAGATGCAGCGCTGTGAGCTGCAGCCACATCTACTCAACAGGTAAGGGGGGGGGTGGCTGGGGAATGGGGGGTGTGATTGGGCAGTCCGGCGGGGGGAGTGGTGCCTGATGTCATGCACATGTCAAGGATGGAATGGGTGTTGGACACCAAAGGTCAGGTCATCAGGCGGGTGTTTGACTGACTGTTTCTCAGCTCAGTCCTCAGGGACCCACAGGTAGTCTTTGTTCCCTCCCAACTCCTGAGCAGATAAGAAGCTGTGTTCAGTATCGGCAGTCCCCAGGTTACAAACACAATCCATTTCCCAAGTCTGTCTTTAACTTAAATTTGCATGCAAGTCAGAATAGATGCATGCAGTTCTTATGTAGTATATCTATTACATTTCTCTGTATATAAAACTTATCAAACACTTCTAAATACACTAAAACATAATATAGTGCATGATAACAATACAGTAATAAAAGTAGCTTCATACGGTACCGTACTATACCTTGAGCGGACAAACCTCAGAAGCTGCGCAATGTTCTCCTGAGCATCACACGGTAGTGCATGCATTGATTATTACGAACCATGGTATTTAACCTGAATTTTTAATAAGATAGGCTTTATGGCAGTCCGTTGGTGAGTACGAGTTGTCCGTAAGTTGGATGTTCTTATCCCAAGGACTGCCTGTAGGTCACGTTCAGTGCTTTTCCCCAGTGAGGGATGCACTTTGTTTTTCAAAGGATACCAATATTATGTATTTAAACTTACTTTCACTGTGCGTGCGTGTGGGTTTGTATTTACCATTTGGTCCCCACAATATGGTAAAATCTTTCTCAAGTTCCTACATTATTTTTTTATGAAAGTGAGGTTTGTAGTCTGTGACTGCAATCAAAAAACAAAAAAAATGCCTAAAATAGGGTTTTTCACCATATAAATGGTCACCACAAAGATATGAATACGCGTGTGTGTGTGTGTGTGTGTGTGTGTGTACACCTGTAGGTATCAGTAAAAACCATTTTGCTACAGCTTTATCACTGTTCTGACACAGGTCAAAATAAATCTGCTGCTTCAGATTAATTTAATGTGCTGTATTAAAGTAGTGAGGTGCCAGAGGATGCATGGGCGTGTGGGAAAATGCAGCTGTTAAATGTGTTTTAATTGTTACTCTCTTAGACTTCCTTCCTTTCAATGGCGCTTTAGGCATTGTAGATGGATTGCATTTTCCGGGAAGAGGGAACGTAGGAGTAACTGTAAAATAGCAGGCTCTTTATTTTGTCTTGTAAATTTATAAACTTCTATGTATTTGTCCAAAGTGCTGACCTTTTATCTGATTTAGTTTAGCTTAGTTTAGTCAAGCAATAAAAATTTAATTTGATATCACTTTATTCATATCCAGGATCACTTATGTTTCTTTTGAATTGTATACTGATGAGTCCTTTAACAGTGTTATGTCACATGATATAAATATACTAACCATTAGGCCTGTATTGATCATTACTGAAAAAATAGCTCCTCAAGCATCATTCAGTTCTGTTTTTGTTTACATTATCCAGTGTTGCTGAGTGGACTCTTAAAATTTTGATTATCTTAATCTAGGTGACCCGAAGTCAGGTGGGGTGATGCGTTTCCTGTGGTAGACTGGAGACCAAATTCAGGGTGTAACCCTGTCCTGTGTTACCTGGCAAATGCTCCATGCTTCACTTCGAATCTAGCCAGGAAAAGTGAAAAAGTAAAATATTGGTGGATGGATTTAGTTAGTGGAAAATTGTATTGCCAATTATTAACTTTTTATTAGTGCTGTCAAACGATTAAAATTTTAATCAGATTAATCACAGGGTTGCTGTGGATTAATTTTGATTAATTATGATTAAATATCATTCATTTTTAATCTATATTAATCGCATTTCATTTTGCATGAGCAAACAGACTCA
>JAODJW010000038.1:6283923-6307716 GCA_026777045.1 Hyperopisus bebe
TGACTCCCACTCCTCTCACTTTGCTCCTTCAGGCGGAGCAGGAATGTAGCGCGCTGGTAAACAGAGCTGACAGAATGGGTTCACATTAGTCTCTGGAATGCTTGGGACTGCCTTTTGTTCTCCGCTGACCAATTAGAATTGTGGAAGTGTGACTATGATCCTCTCAGCCCATTGGTTGCCAAAGGAACACGTTATTATTATTATTTTTTTTTTAACATAGGCTGGTGTCTCATGCCAAAAGGTATGTTGAGATAAACATCAGCTGCTTATTGAAAGGCCTCCTCCCCTTCCTATTGCAAAGTAGACTTTAATTACACATACTGTCAGACATGAGGTTTGCTGGCACCTTGAATTTGTATCGAATGTTTTGATAGCTTGAAATGTTCTGCTGTATATTACATCGCAATATAATCATTATTATATGCCGCATGCGCAATAATAACCAGGGCTTTGGATGACAGGTGCAAACATTTGTCCGGACGCCCGCTTTTCAATGCTATACGCATGTTTACTTACACCCACAATTTGGTATGCAGATTAGTAGTATGCCTAAAATATTAATGAGAGATGAGTATTGTGATGCCCAAAAGTTAATCTGTATAAATTCAGTTTATCTTTATGTTTATTTAATTTGGTTAGCGCTGCATGACACATGCTGCTGTTTTGGTAAATCATAGAAGTGATAAGCACTGAATTGGCGGTGAAGAACGGGACAGATCAGCAGCCACATCATCTTTTAAAAGAGGAGATATTGTGATTAAACGAGGTAAGACAGTGGTGTGGCAGCAGTTTAAAGTTCAGTATGTTTGTTAAACATAGTTATGCTAAATTTATACAAATTACTGACTTTTAAGCGTTACAAAACACCTCTCATTAATGTTTTAGGCACACTACTAATCTGCTTACCAAATTGTGGGTGTTAGTAAACGTTCATATAGTCAACAGCCAGGCGTCCGGACAAATGCTTACGCCCATCATCTGAGGCCCTGGTGATTATTGAGCATAATCGTGACGTGATGTCGTGCAGCCCTGGTCTCATCGTATCCATCCTGTAAAAAGGCGCCTCCGTCTCCTAGGTGAATGACGTCAGCGTGGCAAGCATTTCACACGCCCGTGCGGTCGCGGTGCTGCGGCGCTCCTGCCCTGTGGTGCGCTTCACCGTCATGCAGGAGAAGGGCTTCTCCACCCGCAACCCGCGCCCCGAGCACCACCCCGCCTCTGCCCCTACCGCCTCTGCGCCGGCCGGCCCGGGCCCTGCCCCCTTCGGCACGGTGATCCAGGTGACCCTGATGAAGAGGGACCGCTCGGAGCCGCTGGGCATCAAGCTCATCCGCAAGTCCGAGGAGCCGGGCGTCTTCATCCTGGACCTGCTGCCGGGTGGCTTGGCAGCAAAGGATGGCAAGCTGCGCAACAGCGACAAGGTGCTGGCCATCAACGGGCAGGACCTGCGACACGGCACGCCTGAGAGCGCGGCACAGATCATCCAGGTTGGCCCACGGCTCCTCCCTCGCGTCCGCCTCTGATAGCCGTTAGCACTTAGCCGAAGCCTAGCAGGTGCCATAGTGCTGTGCTGATGGGCGCCTGTGTTTTTAAATGTCAGGTGTGTTTACTGCAAGAAAGTTAGATTCAAAAGATTCAAGGGGGTCTCTCTTGTCGGCCCTTCTGTACACTGGTGTGTTTTCTCCCTGAGTGCCATGGTGTGACTTTGTTACATGCATTTATTAAGATGGTTACTAACATGGTTGCTAACACTTAAAAATAAGGCACCTAAAGTAAAAGCATAAATAAATCCACATAATGTACAGCTTTGATCATGAAATATTACAAAATTCTAAGCCAGAGCCAGACTCGACCCCATTTAAGTAAAACGATTGTAGCGTTAATCTGAAAATGTGAGTTATACGGTTAATTCAGGCAGTGAAGTAATGCTTGGGTTAAGTGTCTCAGCTGTTACGCTGTTGCTCAATAGCAAGAGTGCCTGTTTATCCATGTTAATTGAACTAATTATTTATCCTGGACAGGACACAAGCCCAGACCATTGATGTTGCAGGGAAGCCATTGATTTTCATTGTTCCACTTGGTTTCGGCTCCATGCTTTTATTGTAACTCAAACGGAAATCAATTCATGGCCAACGCAAGATTTCTTATGCGTAACATATGTGACCTTCACATAGCTTTTCATGTGGTTTTATTTAAGCTATAGAAATTAAATTAAATTGAGGATGTTATTAGGAATAAGTCGTCAGTGATCATCGGTGGTTGAATTGCAGCATTTTGAATGTCTGAATGGTGTATAAAGAGGAAGTCAGAAAACCGCTTGTTGTCTGCTGAAACTAGGCAGGCTGTGGCTGCGTGTGTGTGACATGAGAATGTGGCTGTCCCCATGCCCAGGCCAGTGAGATGCGGGTGAACTTCGTGGTGCTGAGACACGCTGAGCCCCAGGGGGAGACCGTCGTCAGCGGGGAGGGGCTGCTCAGGGGCACACGCCGCAACTCAGACCTGCACTACTTCAGGCGGCGCTCCACTTATGTCAAGGTGAGTCCCTGCGGTAGCCTGCCCCTGCGTTAGGGTGAGTTGCAGCTTACCAGTGACCATGCAGGAGCTTGCCCCTGGGTTACGGTCAATTGAGGCTCGCCGGAGACTGTGCGGGAGCCTGTCCCTGCGTTAAGGTGTGTCACAGCTCGCCGGTAATCGTGTGGTAGCCTGTTGTGGTTCTGCTTATGTTTTCTGTTGGGGACGTGGGGTAGGATTTGCCACACAGTGTCCCGGCACCCCTCTGCCCCGGCCTGCAGGCGTGGGGGGTGGGGCACCAGCCCGGCGGGTGGCAGTGAGAGACGTGTCACTTGGACGCTTCTGATCAAAAGAGCACGTGGTGCCTCTTTGTTTGCGGGCTGGAGGATCAAAGCGGAGGTTGGTTAGCTGTCACTAAGGAGGCTCGCAGTGTCTCTCTCTAGCTGGGAGGAGAGGATCCCTGCTGGGCAGGAAAGGGAGCTTCTGAAGCCCCTGCAGGCTCCGCAGAGGGGAAGACCTGTGGATTTCAACACATGCTCTGAGCTAATGTGCTGTGTCCTGTGCTTTTTCTCTGCCCTGCGTTTCTCGGTCTTTGAAGTACCTCACTGTCAGCTAACATTTCTCTTTCCCTTTGTGTGTCTGTGTGGCCCTTGCCCAGGACCCTCCTGATGGCTTTTCCAGCCAGGAGAAGACTGTGAGCATTAAGAAGGAGCCTCGCCATTCCCTGGGTATCACCATCGCTGGGGGGAGGGACAGCCGGAGCCATGTGCCCATTTACATAACCAGCGTCCAGCCGGTGGGCTGCCTGCACCGCGACGGGACCATCAAAGCCGGTAATGTCCCCAGGCGCTGCAGTCACCCTCTGCCAGTGTGACTGTAGGCGTGCTGTCAGCCTTCTGTTGGCATCCGGTGCCTAGGAGAACGTGGTGCTGAGGTTCCTTGCCCTCCCTGATGCCCCAGGTGACGTGCTGCTAAGCATCAACGGCGTGGATCTCACCCAGCTGACCTACACAGAGGCCGTGCGGGTGCTGAAAGCGCAGGCCTCGCAGCCCAACGTGGTGCTGCGCGTGGTGGAGACCGTCTCCGGCACCCTGACGGAGGAGGACGGCGACGGCGTGAACTGGGAAGAGCTAGAGCCTTTGGAGAATCCACGGGAGGACGACCTGAACTGGGCCCCGCTGTGGACGCGCTGGCTGGGCCTGCCGAGGTGAGGCAGACGCTGTCAGAGGTCACTAGCAGCGCAGTGGATGGGCCGCCTGTCACAGTGCGTGCTGTACACGGCTCCTCTTGGCAGTGATCAAAGAGACATTAGTATAAATTTGGAGTCTCAAATTCACCTGAACGGCTCGTGTCTGGTCTAGACCTCTGAAGAAGACTAACACCATTAACACAGAGGTCTAGACCAAAGACGAGCTGTTCAGTTGAATTTGTGACTCCAAATTTATGCTAATGTGTGCCTCATATCGAGTGTCTCTAACAGGACGTCCACACTGCTACGTTTTCATTTTAAAACACAGACGTAAGTCTCAATTTTCGCCTTTGGTCCACACTACCCTGGAGTTCTCAGCCCCCAGAATCACTGTCTTTTCAGAGACACTACTGTAGAGTCGAAGTGTGGATGAGTATAAACTGTCGCGTTTGAAAACGCAGACTCTACAAGTGGCCAAACTGCTTCCTAATCATCACGTGACCCATCCCTGATTTGATCCCACTAGTTACACCCTCTCATTGCCTGATGGGGGACCGGGTTACCCTACACGGAAGTAAACAGTATTCCCACATGGCAGATATGGAGCTGTTACTTTAAATGGCCCTTTCCTTGTTGCTGACCTGTATGCAGCTAAATAGTGTCTGCTGCATATTTGCGCAAAAATCTAATTTACCAATCACAGTGTGTAGGCTAATAGCCACATCATACGTTTCCGCTTGTATGTGTGTCTGGAAATTCCATTGTAAACAATATGAAAACATTTGTGTAGGAGATGTTTGAAACGTGTATTTTAATTGTATCTTTCTGGCCTCATGATTCTAAATGAAGTAGTAGTTATTAAAAAGTAATGGATGGATGGATTGAAAGGATTTTGTTTTTGTAAAAAAATTAAAAAAAAAAAAAAAAAACAAAAGTTTGTTTACCCCGCTTCCTATCTCCAGCCCCTTGCACTGGTGCAGAGACATTGTCCTGCAGAAGACCAACAGCGAGAGCTGGGGCTTCAGCATAGTGGGAGGCTATGAGGAGAATCATGGCCAGCAGCCCTTCTTCATCAAGACCATCGTGCCCGGGACACCAGCACATTTCGACGGGCGTCTCAAGTGAGTTGGCAGCACGTCGGAGACATGATGTTGGCTTCACCCCAAAATAAACGTGAAGCTATTAGGTGAATTGTCCCAAACGGGCTTGATTGGGCCGAATGACCTCCTCTCATTTGTAAACGTCTTATGTTCTTATTTCCCGCTCGTACTGTACGATTCTCTGCTTGGATTTGGTGAATCAGGGACGTGACGGGTGACACCAATTCTTTACTACATCAGCGGAATCGAGGAATAAAGTAATGGACAAGCGTGAAGGATTTTATATATATATTTTTTTTTTAGAAAACAAGCTGCCTTGACAAATGTGCATTATATGAATAATCAAATGTCAAACACCCATTAGAGGTTATTTAAAATTAAAGGTGTATTACAAAGGGTTAACATGCACTGAAGAGAGAAGGTATTACTCTTCTGTCTGCAGAGCTGAGTGGTGTAAAAATGCATGAGAGTGACAATGCCATGAGACTCGAGGTTGGGAAGCTGTCGCCCACAAGCTGGTGTTTTCCTGCAGGTGCGGTGATGAGATTGTGGCTGTGAACGGCGCGACGACAGTGGGCATGAACAACTCCTCGCTCATTCCTTTGCTGAAGCTGCAGAGGAACAAGGTCACGCTGACCGTGGTGTCGTGGCCTGGCAGCCTGGTGTAGCTGCACTTGGTGTCAGCATCCCATAGTCAGTCTCCCCATTCCATCTGTTATGCACTCGCAGCAGAGGTATTGGCCTGCTCCACTGGCCAGTTAATAGTCTGCAATAGTGCCACATTTATCCACTGTGTGTTGGTGGCAGAAATGAAGCTAAGTGGGATTGTCATGCACTGGCAGTTCAGTTGACTTCCCATTGGTTCCTGTTGTGTTAACACAGCCAATGACTGACATTGCGCAATAACCACGACCATTTAGGGTTCAAAGTTCATTTTCATCACTAATACTGTATTGTACAATTCAGTAGATGATATAAGGTGAATATGACCTGTACTGTATATGATATACTTGGAACAGTACCTGTGGATGGTGCTGTAGAATTGGGTTTATTTAAATTATTGTAGTGCAAAACCCTGAGCACCAAGGGTCTCTTTGTGGGTCAATGTCCTTTCACCCTGGAGAAACGAGCTGACCTTAGGGTAGTTGTTTTGCCGCATCCCTCTACCTTGAGTAGGTAGCTGTCGGTTCTTCTCTTCACACACGAGATGATGATGCTCGTTCTAAAACAGCTATGGTATAACGGTGAAAGAGAACAGTATGACCACTAACCCAACAGCCAATTCTTTAATACGATGTGCCTGCAGAAAATGGAGGCAAGTTTGACAATCCAGTGACGGTGCGCATGACGGTGTTTAATGCTTCTATGCCACATCTTCCAAATGACAAGAAAGCGGGATTTATCAATCCACAATTCTCCTGTCTGTCTTGTAAGTCAATTGAGCATTTCCAGTTGTAAAATGCTTCAAATCCTTTGTTAAAACATTAACACCCTTGCCCCCCGCCACCCACTAATTTGTTTCTGTAATTTGTTTTTGTGTCTCAAAGTACTTGATAATATGTTGTTGGGGTTCACAAATTAGTGCAAGGCCTAGATGATCTAGATAAGTCCCACAACTACGACCTCAGAAACCCCCATTTTAGTGGATTTCTTCTCAACAACCAGTTAGAATAAACAATGAAGTATAACCAGAAGTTATGAGGAACCTGGGCTTGTATTTTTGTCTTGAAGTCCTGGAGCTGCTGGCCTCTCATCTCTGCTGGGGTGAAAACATACCAAAGTTAAATAGCCTGCTTCAGCTTGCCTGTATTGGTTGATTGTAATTTAGATCAGCTTAGGCACACAGCTTTATCCTCCTATGCATACAATTATATAACTGTGCCTGGTGAACTACCCAGTCGATCCATTGTCTTTGAAGTGGCGCTCTGCTGGTAGTGAATAGAGTGCGATAGTTTGTTCTGATTTGTTTCTTATTCATTTGGGTGCCTTGTTTCTTACAGAGGAAAAGCAATTCTTACCTGCCTTAAGGACCAAAAAAAAAAGACAAACATGAGTCTCGGCGTCTAGCCCCCTGCTTTTTGTAGGCCTTCCTGTGAGACTGGGGAGGAGTTCCGCTAAGGCCCGCGGTGCTCTAGGCGGCGGGCGGGCCCTGGGACCTCTGGCTAAACTGGCTCGCCTTCCACATTCCCGGTAGGAAGGGCAGAGAGCCCCCGACACTCAGTGACTCTCTGGGGGGGGCAGGGGTATGATTTTTATCATCCAGATGGAGCACATGAAAGATCCATTCAGTTGTAACGGGTCCCAAATAGACGTTCCCTAAATTGGGTGCGGACGACGGCACTCCCAGAGACAAAATGCTCCAGGACTCTGCTGCAGTCTTTCTGTAGATAAAATGTATGTCTGGTTATTTATACACGTACGTAGAACATTCTGAGCCTAGACAAAGCTTTGCTGTTGGAACCAGCTTTTGCAGTGACCACAGTGTGATTTAAACTGATTTCATTTAATAAATAATAAAATAAAACTTGTCTTTTTTTATTTTCATACATATATATTTTTAAATTCTTAAGTCATGACATTCACATTTTTCTCGTGTCCCATTAAAAAGGAGAAGATATAAAAAAAAAAGACATTTGGTATCATGCCATTTTGCAGAGGAAAAACTATAACACTTTCACATCGAATAACGCTGAAGGGCATGTTTTGGGCCGAGTGCAGTCCTCTGATTTTACACTTGCGTCTCCTTCCAGGGAAGTCTGTCCGAAGATTGCCTTCGGTTAACATTCACGAAGCGAACATGAGAAGTTCTGAAAGTGTCCAGGCGAGTGCGTCCAGCGGTGCCTTACTTGCTGGTGATAATTACGCCTCCATGGCTAATCCCAACACTAACATTTACCTAAATGAGCACCAGATACATATATTAACAGCACAAATAACAAAAAAAAACTTTTCCCTCTCCTATATAAAAGTAACGTTAAAAGCCTAGAGGTTTTTAAAAACATCTTAAATAGGAAATGTGTGATACTGACAAATGACATAGCTTACTGCAGAATCACAGTTGGCGCTCAGAAAACAAAGAATGGGATGTCTGGAAGAAGTGCCCCTCACAGAGCTTTCCGGAAGCTTAATGGGCCTCCTGCTGGCGGGAATGTTCAGAGTGCCTGGGGAGAAGAGGGTGGAGCCACTACTCCTTGCCCTCCGGCTCCTCCCTGTGGCCGACAGCCTCCTCCGGTGCCTCCTTCTCCTCCTTGCTGCGCTTGCTCTTTTTGTGTTTGTGCCTGCGATGTCCGTCCCCCTCCTCGCCGTCGTGCTGCTTGCTGCAAGGGGACAGCACACCGTTACTGATGTTTTTATCCAGAGCCTCGTTACATTTATTAGCCGTTTCAGGGGACAGCTGCTTTAACGGAGCAGTTTGGATTTAGGAACTTGAATCGGCGTCCTTTTTGGATGCAAGGCCACCTGCTGTCCCATCATGCTCTTTTAGGTCTCACTGCCTGAACGTGGGCCTCTGATAGCTGAGGACTCATCCGCCTTATTGCCAGTATCTACCTGATAGTAGTAAATCTTTAACTTGAGCCCTGCCAAAATGCCCTCATTGGTCCTTCCCGACAGAAAGGGCTACAGACTCACCGCTTGGACGACTTGTGTTTGCCGCTCTCCTCCTTGTCACGATGGCGCCGGTCCCTGTGCCTCTCGTCTCGCTCGCGGCTTCTCTCGCGACTGCGCTCGCGGCCGTGGTGAAACTCCCGCTCGTATTCCCTCTCGTGGCTGTAGTAGTGGTAACGCTCATCCTCGCTGGAGTCAACACCAAATACCATTTCTTAAAGCTTTCAAAATTATACCCAGAATTCATTTTGCCACCTTCTTAATTTAACAAGTTCACAAAAATTTTAAAGAAGCTGGTGTGAATGTGACTGCCACACCAAACAAGTACAAAACCTGGCCACAAGTCACAATCAAGTTTTATCACTGTTACTGCTGCTGTAAACTACTCTAGAGCTGAGATTTCAGCAGTTCTACTCTGGATTAAATATCTATGATGTAACACACGGGGTGGTGCAGTGGTATAGTTGTTAGCACTGTTGCCTCACACCTCTGGGACCAGGGTTCGTGTTTCTGCCTGGGTGGAGTTTGCATGTTCTCCCCATGTCATTGTGGGGTTTCCTCTGGGTTCTCTGGTTTCACCCCACAGTCCAAAAACACACTGAGGTTTGTTGGAGTCGCCAAATCGCCCACAGATGTGAACGGTGTATGAATGTGTCCTGTGATGGGTTGGTGCCTAATCCCAGGTTGTTCCCTGCCTTGCGCAAGAAGCTTTTGGGATAGGATCTGCACCCCCATTCCCCTGAATAGGACAAGCAGTTATAGAAAATAGATGGATTGTCAAGACATTTCACCTATGGTGAGAAGTGCCTCACCTTTGTCCCGCAGGTTAATTAGGCAGTTTGCACCTAATTTGCACCTGTGGCACTAGGGTACGTCATTTACCTTGCTAATAATTACTTCTCTATACATAATTAAAAGCTGACGTTGAGTACAATCCCAGTGTTCCTTGAAGGCCTGAAGCTGAGCACCTTTGGCCTACAGCAGTGTTTCTCAACCTGCTTCCTTCCAGATCCCAAGCAAAAATGTGGCAGGGAGCAAAAATGTGGACCGTCTAGAAACACTGGCCTACAGTAAGTGGCGGCTCTCACTTGCTGTACTCGCTGGTGGTGGGAGTCCGGTCCCTCTCGCGCTCCCGCTCTCTCTCCGGGTCCCGTCGAGAACCCTGGTACTCCCAGGGCGATGTGCCCCCGCCGCCCTTCTCCATAGGCGTGACCCATGGAGAGTGTGAGGCAGAGACAGGAGGGTAGCTGATGAAGGTGGAATCTGCAAGTGAAACCACCGGCAGTCAGATCCACAGGCCAGCTCCATCAGTGCTGCTCAGCCTGGTCCTCGGGGACGATCCACGGTGTTGGAAGCAAAGACAGGAGTATCTGGGGATCCCCAAGGACCAGGCTGAGAAACACTGGGCTAAATTCAAATTCACCTGAAGCTATAACCCAAAGCAAATTAGAAGTGGAAGGAAGGGTTACACTTTATGTGCTCCTCAGGATTTGAACCCATAATCTTTGTGGTGGTAGTACAATGCGCTACTTGTTGAGTTACTGGACCTAACCATTTCATTGGCCATTGAATCATACATGTGCATTTAGGTTTAATCAGAAATAAAGGAACATGGAATCCCTAATTGCTAAGTAGGGCTGTGTACGGGTCCTGTGGCCCAGGGTCAGAGGAGGTGACCTAGGTACAGGTACATGGCGTTAGACTCACCTCCGGAGTTGTACCCGAAGGGGGGAGGAGCTCTGGGGTTGTACCCAGTGGTGGGGCACCTCCTGTGGAGCAACACAGGAGTCAGTGTCCATCATGGTCACTTACCAGTCCTGGCAGGCATCAGATGTCACCACTCACCCATCCATCGGGGGCATCATTAGAGTAGGGGGCGGAGCCAAAGGAGGCGGGAATAAGCCTGTAACACAAGACGCGACGATGTACTGCGTGTTCCTACATAATGACCAGTGAGCAGCTCAATGGCCGGTGGCTGTTACCACGGAGGCCTACCTGGTATGGCGGGGGGAGGGATTCCTGTGAAGACAGGCCAGCGATGGTTATCAGTGCCACCAAATGAAGCCAAAACACTGAACAAAGGGCAATGACATGCCTGCACTTTCAAACTGAATCAGAAAGATTAACCTGAATGCAACGAAGAAATTGATCTTGTTTTCTCAGTGTCCTTTGGATTTCCCCAAAGGTAACCCCTATTTAATTCCCAATCTTAATTGACTAATGCCAGCCAGAAAGGGTGATAGACACACACACACACACACACACACACACACAGTTCATATATTCCAATCATTGTGGGTACTCTCCACTTCTATGGGCATAACAACCTTAACCCCTACCCAGCCCTAACCCTAACCATAAGTAACCAAACAAAATACAAGACTTTTGGTTATTTCAGTTTTTTGATTGTACTCAGATTTTTTATATATATAAAATTGAGGTTTATATTGTGAGGACTGAAGAAATGTCCCCATAAGCTAAAAAGTAATAGGTTTTACCATATTGTGAGGTAGGGATAATTGGTCCTCACAATGTGGTAAATACAAACCCCCCCCCCACACATACACACACACACACATCTTTTTAATATGTGTATTGTGCAACCTGTCCAGAGAATTAGCTGTTCTGCCTACAGACTCGTGGGCATCCAGCCAGCAGTATTTGTCACCAAGGATGACGACAATGAACACAAGCATCACATCAGCTCCATAGAAAACGAGCCAGTTCACCACTTCCCTCTGGACAGGTAGCTAAGAGGGGACCTGGATCCACCATAGGACTGGCCCAGAACTCGCTAGTCAAGCTGAAGTTTCATACTGTAAAGCATGGACTGAAACTTAAATGCAGTCTTTTTGTGAATGAGAGCTTACCAGGCGGATGCAGCGGCGGGGGCATGCCAGACACCGGTGGGGGCGGGTGCAGGAAGTGAGGAGGGGGCGCTCCTATAGGGGGGGGAGGGAGGCCCGCCGGGGGGACAAAGGGCGGGGTCTTACCGGCATGGTCACCCAGCACCTGCAGGCGGAATGGCAACCGGCTGACTGTCCTGTGTCATTCATACATGCACTGGTGTGTCTGAAATATTTCTGATCCCCTTATATCCTTGGAATAATATGTTTTGTTTAAAAAGCAGTCTGCTGGTGCGCTTCAATCTTTCAGGGGCAACAAGGTCACTGGGAGTCTGACCTGGATGGGATTGTGTTCGTGAATCTCTCTCCTTCGGCCCTCGACCCGCCGGATGGCTCCTGTCTGTCCACCAATCACATCGATTGTGCCGCCCAACTTCCTGTGGAGAGGTGTTAGCGTGCGAGCGTCTCAGTGCTCATGTTCTCCGGGTCCAAGAGGCTGGGTCTCCCCAGCCGAGCACGGCCTATGGGCGGAGTGCAGTATGTCCATGATTCCAGTTGCATCTAAGCTACAGTTTGTACCTGTTTGGAGGGGGTCCAGCTTTAAGTCTGTTGGCTGCAGGAAGGATGTTAGCTGGCGGGAGGAAGTCCATCTTGAATTCCGATTTGATGGCAGCTGATTCAATTTCTTTCTCCAAAACGGCGGATCTTCCCTGCTGCACCTTCCAGACATAGAGGAAATTTGAGAATCTCTAAGGGCTTCTTCTGCATATCAACAGCCTACATCATCTAACCTGCCTAAAATTCTTATCATCTGTCATGGATATAACAGGCAGGATGATATTCTAGCAGTGACCTTTTGTTAGTAACCGCTCTTGAAGTGTCCCTAAGTTTAATAACCGGATTTCTCGGGCAAGAGCTGCAGTATTTTTAGTTTCGTGCAATCCTGTAATGGCGCCCGCAGCTGAAATCCCACCGGCCGTCTGCAGCATGAGGACAGTGCCGCCTTCTAGCCGCCGCTACCTACTGTGATTTTATTCTCAGAGTTCAGGGGGGCCCCGGGATCCAGGCCCAGCTGAAGCCGGCGCTGTTTCTCGCAGTACGCCTTCCACGTCTCCTCGTTGAAGCCGTAGTTGAAGTAATCTGAGAGGTCGGCACCTAGGTGGTGAACGGCAACGCGGGAAACATGAGCAGGAGACGGCAATCTGCCTTTCTGATCCCTGCATATAAGCTGTGCTGCCAAAATACCAGCTGTTATCTTGAAGGGCATTGCTGACAAATGGAACCACAGTGAACTTAATAAACTTAAGTGGGGATGCTTTAAATGGAATACCGATCACATCCAGTACCGACTCCAACTCTCTGAAACTTAATATATTTTTTGAATAATTTACAACTTTTTTTAATGTTAATTCCATTCTTAGTAGCTTTTTGAATCTGCTTACAGTGTACCTGAGCTTAGATTAAGAGGTGATCTCTTTGGATTAATAAATTGTTTTAAAGTTTATATTTCATGTTCTGTCATATTTTCTCATGGAAGATATAAAGCAGAAGTATGTGAGATTGGCTGTAACAGCTGCCAACATCATTTGCGGTTCGGCACGCACAATGAAACAAATGAATAAATTTACTGACAAGCAGGGGTGTAGCTAGAAATTCTGCCCACCCCCAGTCCCATTTTATATAACTTATTGTATTCAAGGGCTCCTTCCCCAAGTGGAGGAGTTTAAGTATGTCGGGGTCTTGTTCACGAGTGAGAGAAGGATGGAGCGGGAGATTGACGCAGTGATGCGAGCACTGCATTTGTCTGTTATGGTGAAGAAGGAGCTGAGCCAAAAGGCAAAGCTCTCGATTTACCAGTCAATCTACGTTCCTACTCTCACCTATGGTCATGAGCTGTGGGTAGTGACCGAAAGAACGAGATTGTGAATACAAGCGGCTGAAATGGGTTTCCTCCGCAGGGTGGCTGAGCTCTCCCTTAGAGATAGGGTGAGGAGCTCGGCCGTTCGGGAGGGACTCAGAGTAGAGCCGCTGCTCCTCCGCATTGAGAGGAGCCAGATGAGGTGGCTCGGGCATCTGCTTAGGATGCCTCCTGGACGCCTTCCTGGTGAGGTGTTCTGGGCATGTCCCACTGGGAGGAGGCCCCAGGGAAGACCCAGGACATACTGGAGAGACTATGTCTCTTGGCTGGCCTGGGAACACTTCGGGATTCCCCTGTAGGAGCTTGACGAAGTGGCCGGGGAGAGGGAAGTCGGGGTTTCCCTGCTTAGACTGCTGCCCCTGCGACCCGACCCGGAAAAGCGGTAGATGATGGATGGATGGATGGATGGATGCATGCTGGAAGGGTCCCTGTCAGGTGCTGCCCTCCCCCCCCCGAATCTACCAGGGTATCCAGTCTTTTTGTGAATTAGAGCTTACCCCCCTGTTGACATGGGCAGAACCGACACACAAGTAGAAGTTCAACACGGAAAATGCTAATGCTAATTGTGGCTGTGAGGTGGTTGTGGCTTGTGCTGGTTAGTCAAACACAATGGCGACGCGAGCGTTCAGAGACCCTCCCATGCCATTTAATCAGGAGTTTGGGAACATTTCAGTTTCCCATTAGATTGCACCAGCACTGGAGATATAGTGCTTGATAAGACCAAGGCTGTCTGCTGGCTCTGTAATACCGAATGTAGATACATTGTTGGAAAGTCACCCAACGTGCTAAGTGATCTGAGATGACGCCTAGGCTACCTGTTAGCAGCTATAACGTTGCTTTTCAGTTGGCCAGTAGCACCCGCAGCTCCTCACCTGGCTTCCTCCACGGTTTGTCCTCAAAGATGTCAATGTCCACCTCCACCACAGGCAGCCCGTTGATGCTGCCCACTGCCTCCATGTCGATGCCTTTGGACTGCAGCTTTGCTGCATTATTAGGCAGGGAATCCAAGTGTCAGTCAATCAACAGGAGAAATGATCAAGAACAGTAAGAATATATTCCAATCACTACAGCTCCTCAATGTTGGACACTTAACAATCAAAGAGCAAATTCTCAAAACTAAATCCACTTGTTGTTGTCAGTCACCTGTCAGGCTTCCTCATCATACATTACAGTCCTGGGAACTCACTCAGTCCTCAAGTAATCCAAGGAAGAACTTTTAACAGATATCCAAACTTCAGAAACCCCAGAGGCCATACTAACAAACTTATTCCATCCATGTATCTTGTGGACCGAGTGAGTTTTGGAAATTTGCTCTTTGATTTTCACACTCCCGAGAACCACTTTACTGTACAAAGACCTTGGAATACAGTGGTACCTTAGTTCTTGAACTCATTAGAACTCGAATATCTTAAAAGTCGAACCAGCCAGTTTGAAAAAAAAATGACCTAGAACTCGATCTGAATCTCAGAAGTTGAACCGTGAACACCTACCTAAGAGAACTTGTACGTGCAGGGAGATGAGTCATATGGCACGTCTCTCAGAGGAAACATAGGGTAAAGCTTCAGTCTCAGCCTCGCATTCGCTGTGATAGCATCGTTTGTGGATGATAGTGCTTATTTTTATTGAAAATATCAGGTAATACTTTAATTTTGGTAGCCATTGCTCACCAAAAAGTTACACAATAGTTGTACAAATGTTACAACCTAAAAGTTTGCAATTTATGAACAAATTAAATACAGAGTAATAATAAAAATAAACAATGGACCGCATGGCATAGTCTAGTGTTGGCGCAGTGTTGGGGCATGGCTTGGGGTTGTCACAATCTGCCGAGCTGGGACCGGGGAAGCAGGGACAGGACTCAAGCGATCGGGAAACACAGGGTTTAATTGAGAACAGGCAGAACAACACAATAATGTTACAATGACAGGACTGGGGAAACAAAACTGAAACGCGGACTAAATACATAGGACTAATGACAACAACCAGAAACAGCTGATCACACAGGGATTCCACATGAGGTTAACGAGGGGGCGTGGCACACGGAAGGAGAGGACGATAGTGGCAGGACAGGAGTAGTGTTGGGGTACATTCTTTATTGTTTTGGAAGCTATTAAGAAAAATGCTTGTCTTGTTTTATCCTGTTCATTTTGTGTTTAAATACTAAAAAACATATTTAGGTGTAATTTTTTGGGGCCAGGAACCAATTAATTGGTTTCCATTATTATGCGGAAAATTCGATCAGAACTCGAACTTTCTAGGATTCGAACCAGAGTTCTGAATGAATTAAGTTTGAGTTCTGAGGTACCACTGTACATTACCTTGTTTTTTTAAGGATAAATATATTTTAAGGTTAAATACAATAAAATTAAAGAGAGCATCAGTGTAATACCAAAATTGTTTAGGGTTACTCGATGAATGTATACACACAGAGTAACCATAGTACTTGTGAGTGAGCATAAGCAAGTACTTGTGCGTGAGCAAGTACCCAGCAGGTACTTGCCTGGAGCTGTGACTCCATAGCTGCGTCCAGACTTGAGACTCAAGTTCATAGGTGGTGCCCTAAAATGGAGAAATGAATGATTAAAATCTTATCTATTGAGCAAATGTTTTATGAGCAAAATTATTCATGACATACGCAGAAAATCATTACAGCAGAGCGTCCCCTACAGGTCACACACAGAATTGACAGCACACACATGTAGGAGGGCGCGCCAGTTTTAATGTTGCCAATGGTGACTTTGACATCATCGTCGTCATCGCTGTCACTCTCGTCATTGTCATCATCCTCACCCTCACCGCTCTTAGCTGCCTGTGGACCCAAAGGACATTTACATGCCATTAAATCAAACTTAGATCATTCTGGGCACCACACAATGCATTAATGCAGGGAGATGGGTAAAAATTGACTAATATGGCAAACCTCAGGAAAAACAATCCCATTTTATGATAGCAAAATACAGACTCTGCCCAGGCATATATTAATACGATCATCTTATGCATTTTCCTTAATGGCCTACAAGATCCAGAGTCACGCCGAACCTCAAACCCATTCCAGGAAGCAGAAGACGGGATAGAATGGATGCCAGGTTATCAAAGCTAAATATTGAGCTTTGCATAAACTGAATGATATTTCCAGAAGATCCGTCAGATAATCTAATCATGAAGGACTTAGCAGGTAAGGCTGAGCATGGCCATGGCGTGGGAAAGCCCCAAGTCACATGTCACATGTGCTACTGGTCAGGTCATCAGGGAGACCCGCCCTGCCTGCCGCACCCCTACCTTCTCGGCAGCCTGCTTCTCATTGGTGTTGCTAAGGTAACTCTCCTGATTGGCGTCCGGAAACCTGTGAGATGGGGTCATACAATGTTATCAGCCACTGTTTGTTTTTTATTTTTTTAAGTACCCCTGAGGTCAATGTATCAGATTTTGTCCTAAACTTGTCACCACTCGGCATGTGCCACATTTCACTTAATATACGGTTAGATCCAGTTTATTGTTTTGTTCAGTAGGCGTGACACTGCACGTGTAACTTTGCCCTGATCATCTTCCCACTACTGGCCATAAACAGTTAACAGTGAATTTGGGCTTGTGTTAGAAAACGTCACAAACATGAGGTCACTGCAACCTGAAGTTAACTTACACTTGATTCTCTTTTGAACCTGTATAGTATTTCATTTTCTACTAGAAATTGCAAACAAATTGCAGGCATAAATTACAAAACCCGCTAATACAACCCCCCCTAATAAACTGTTACGTTGTTTACTGAGTCACGTCTTCAGTGCAAGTACAAGATTACATTTCTGTAATAGGTACCGCTGACTGCACATTTTCAGTTAGAATATAAATAGTCGGGAAAATAATATTTAACTATGTTAAATATTAACTATTACGACGATGTTATTTAAATAATAAATACTGAATATTAATTATTTTACAGCTGGCGGCACCTATACAGTTATTCTCAATGAAAACCTGTTAATGATGGCCATTGTCCACAACTTAAGAAACGTTTAGTGATATAATACGAAAGATCATTCATACGTAAGGAATAACAACATGCGTTCTTACCCGGCCACATTCTCCCCACTCTGTTTTTTGGTCTCATCTGTAAACCGGCACAAAAAAAATCAAGTTGTGATTTCATCATTAACCATTGCTACTACGTTACTACGCCACCGCCGCTTATCAGACAACTTCCTGCGCGGTGAATAATATCACCTTATCCGCCGCGACTACCCGAAGCGAGCAAATCTGCATTTAAGGATCTCCGGCTTGAGATCGCGTCGTTAAACTAAGGAGACAATGGGATAGCATGATTACTGAGCGCGGGACGGTGTATTCCTGGAAAAAGTGATCTGGGATTCATTGAAGCATCCCTCTGTCACCGGAGTGACGGCTCTGCAGAGACTCTATCGGAGACGCTTAAAATAGTTCGATTGCAATTTAATGCATTAAGTATCTCCATGCATTTCTCTCATCAAATCAGCTTTATGGCGAAAACACTTTAAAAAAGCCTATTAACAGATTAATTGCAAAGGCCTTTGGTCGGTGTAGCCGCTAGAGCAGCGGCCGATAGTGTAGATGTTGCGGCTTTATGGCCGTATTTACCCCCATAAAGCCAATGCTCCTCGTCTTCCTCGGGTTCGGCCCCATTGTTGGGTACCAAAGTCGGATCTGAAGTGCTGAACTCAGTCGCCATGGTTTCTTCCCTATTTAGATGTAATTCCTTACTGCTGTGGTCAATGGGCGCTTTGTTTGGGCTTCCAGCGGTGGGGAATTGTGTATCAGGAAAATAAGCATAATGCACGGCAACCGAAACATCGATACACTGCAACAAACGAATAATGAATAGATTTCGAAATAAGATAAAAGAATACTTAGTTACTGTTTATGATCTGCATAAATGCCCCGCCATTTATAATCGCTTTCGAAGAGGAAAACACCTTCCCTTCCCCGGGTCCTAAAGCCTTACAAATTTAATTGTGATTTTCTTCCACCATAGTGCAGTATTTCATTGACATGTTAAGTAGACGGAAACCTAATGAAGCATGTTTTAAAGAGCTGGTACTATGCTACATTAATTGGCAAGTTGTTTTACATATTTATATACCATTCGCCTATTTTAAAAAAGACTTGTTTGCTCATTTTACTTTCAGCTTTTAAAATCAATTTCACGTACATGTGTGTATTGCAGTGTATTGTCCGAGTTATTTTAAATCAGTCGCTTTGTTCATATGTTGAATTTATTGTTCAGTACAATGAGTCCTTTTTTTCTAATTCTATTTATGGTATTCATTACATGTTCCATTCAAAGAATAATGAGTATACTTGATAAAAAAAAAAGTATATCCCACATATAATTTTAAAACGTGTGTTTTGTGGATATGCAGGCAAAACAATTACAAGTGACCACGATCGACCCGTGTTCATAAGTTGAATTTTAAAATGACAAAGTTCCAAATCGTTCGCTCAATTCTTTACGCTCCCCAAGTCTTTAATAAGTATTTTTACTAACGGTAGCAAAATCAGAAGCCACAGGAATTTTCAATGTAAATGAAACACATTGCAAAGTATATTGTGTGTTGCTCCACTAGTTGTACTGACATAGGAATCCGGCAATCTATTTGACATGAAATGAGGTTTATTCGCCGTTTGCACTGGAATGCCGCTTCTCACATATCCCATCATGCAGCCCTGTGAGACCCAGACACACATACAGGCGAGAGGGGGTCCGAGTGCAGGGTCAGCCCACTTATCCCGCACCCCTGGGGCAGTGGTGGTGGGGGGTGCAATAGGCCCGGTATCCTGACCTGCCGGGCCACACAGCGCCCATCTGATGCAGCCATGAACACTTGCGGCATCCATCCATCCATCCATCCATCCATCACCGGGGTCCGAGATGGATCTTCCTTTGCATAATGCTCACTTTCAGGACACAATTGTATTTGAATTTCACGAGAACAATGAAATAATGCCACAAACACATATTGCATAAGGGTTTGGAGTAAACAGTTTATTCCAGTTCTCCTTAATTTCGTAAGGATTTGGAAAACGGGCACAAGTCCTCTATTACAGAAAATACACTACAGAGATTGTGAATCACAGTCATAACCGCTGCTCGCCTACATTAACTGAGCACAGCTACTCTTCCACACTGACCTTTGGAGACACCCGTGAAGTAGGACATCTCTGAGCAGCCCTAAGGTCATGGGTAACCTCTGTGCCCCACGAGGTCCAGGTAACAAAATAAATCACTACACCTGCAGGTACATCTGTGAGGGGGAGGAACAGCTGAACTACACCTTCGAATTAGGAGGTTAAAAAAAACACAGTCTTTTTCAGCTGTACATATGACTTTCACCTGTGAAGGAGATTAAAGGGGAATTCCACCCAAAAAGTGTTTTTTTTTTTTTTTTTTCCTTCCTCCCAGGTCATTTTTCTGGCCATTTTGACCTGACAGGGTCTTAGCGTTTCCTTCCAGTCACCAGCTCCCTTGTGTTAAAGGACACACTGTAATTTAAATGGAACTTTAGCTGTGATGCAAGCGGCAGGGAAATAAACAACACGGGCTAGTTGTTAAACACCAATGGATTAAGTGCCACTTTCTGCTGAAAAGATCATGAATATCTTTACAGTTTGGGGAATTTCCCCTTTAACACTGGCTGAGGGTGAGACCAGGCCGATTAATATCAAGCAGTCATGCTGTATAGTGAGTGAAATGTATCTCAAAGTAGCAATATTGATAAAACCAAGTTTGACATTTTTTCCTTGGTTGGCAAACCATTTAATTTACATCAGTACTGTCAGCACAGGTCACAGTAGCTAGGAGGGGACCGATTTCGGTAAAATGGCATTTAGAAACTCTGCCCTTCCACGCACTACTGCGACGGTCTCTGGATGGATTCTGGCATTATCTACGTACAATATGGCTTACTAGGTAAACAGCTTCATTTATGCAGAAAGGTTACTTAGAAATCTTTCATAGATCTACTGTACATCGATATCTTGGCAACATATCAAGACCTATATTACATTTTGTAAACAATGGCATAACACTGTACATTTTTTTTTTTTAACCTAAAGCAGTATTTATATAGGCTAGTGTGAACGTTACTGTATTACAAGGTCATTTTAAAAATGCAGGAGAAAATGTTGCCGCAGATATACTATGTAAAAATCATGCGTCAGTGGTATAATATTTTAGCTGAAAGTGGGAAGAAAAACGGAAAAATGCAGGAACTTCACTACTGATCGCTACCCTCCTAAACTTTAAGGTTAAACCGAACCTCATCACTGCGTTCTTTCATAAGGCAAATACGTAAGAATCTTGTGCAGGGTTCTTTCAGAGAACAATCACCTAACTCTGATAATGACAACAGGCGCTATGGTAAAGGAGGAGGTATAGTGTCTGTTGTCAGCCGCAGGAACGCTAGCTGGCTTCTACGCAGTGTTCCGAGAACGCCGCTGCTTCTTTCAGACTCTGCGCTGTAGCACGCTCTCTCCTCCCTACGCACACCACGGGCGTCAGGACCGTTAAGGTTCACTTCAGAGAGTTACCATACCTGCTCTTTTTCTAAATTAAAAAAGGGTTGTCCAGGAACAACAAAAGAGCCTCATTACGCAAGGTATATGTGCAAAATCTGCCCTAAAGCAAGGTGACGGTGTTGCAATTCTACAGTTGGGTGGGGGGATTCTGGTGAGTTGTCACGACACAGCAGCGCAGACCGTCGGTCCAACACGTCTACAAGGCACTAAGTGTAGGAATGCAGAGTCATACACTGGCATTTCCCATCCGCATCTTCAGTCTGGTCTGAATATAGGGTATTTGGGCAGAAATTCTATAAGAATTACCTGTGAAGGAGAGACAAAAGAAGTTGTTGAGCTCCTCTGATCCATTCCTATGCAGTCTCGGTATCCTAGTGGCAGTGGACAGGGTACTTTGAAATGAAATCACAGAACCACAGAAAGGACTCCCTCCTGTAGTCTTCCTACTTAATTAAGACTCTCCAGCAGTCATTGCTTCTCTGTTTTGTTCCCACATTAAACTAATGCTGCGTTCCATTTGAACTCCTAACTTGGGAATTCCGAGTCCCTAGTTGGAAATTAAAACTGGAACACCCCCCTAACGTAGGAATTGGAAAGACGGAGGAAACTCTGCAACCCCAACTTCAGAATTCAAGATGGCTGCACCCTTCATCAACAGACGTGAATGCTGAATTTATTTGCTGATTATTAGCACTTATGTCCTATTTGCGTCTCATTAAATCGGTCATACACACAGTACTGTCCTGCCTCTATCTGTGAACATGTTGCTACAGTGTTTGTATGTGCAAAAACAGCACATAATGTGTTAACTGGTATTGTTAACAATGGCTAACAATGAAACTGTCTAGAACTGGGCCTGTTTCATAAAGCAAGATTTCTTGCTTAGCTGGATAACTTGCCGGGTTTAAAGTAGTCTGTAACCGAACGAAGATAAAGGCCATTTAAACTGCGGTACCTTAAATCTGACAGGTTTTCCGGCTGAGCAAGAAATCCTGCTTTTTGAAACAGGTCCCTAGTATTGCTAAATGGCTTTCTGACTTGTTGTACCGGAACGCGATTAACTCGGGTGTGACATCAGTCTCAGCTCCAACTTTCGGCATCCGAAATAAATGGAACGCAGCATAAACACATCCGCCACTTTAAATTTAAGTCAAAATACAATAGTAATACGGTGTGACTGGGTATCATATAGGTAAATTAAATTTAGCTACTTCACTGATCCTTTCAACCACAGCAATTTACAATGGGTGTTTTATTGGAGTAATTCATATTAATTACTTTAAGGGTACTACAGTGGGGAATTTCCTGAGACTTGAACCAGTAACTCCAACCCCATTGTATGCCTTTGACCACTACAATACCTGCTGCCAACACTCAAAAGCACTCATTCTGAGGCAATAGAACAGGCAAGATGGGGCAGATCTTTGGAACAAGCCAATCAGATCCACTGCAAAACTGCTAATCACCAATGGCCCACCAGTGTGAAAGCCGGCCACAAACGTGACATGGCATGAATGCAATCTTGGGCAGAGACTTCTAACACTAAATCATCTGATTGAATTAGGGTGCTGATCTCTGGGAGTCACTTTACTTATGCAACAACCCAGTTTAAGCACATGCGTGTGGTATGAACGGCAATAAATCTGAGCTTACAGATTAAAGGGTTATTCGATTTCGATTTGAATTTCCAAAAAGACCAAAAAAAACACCATTTTTGAATTTGATTAAATCCATGAATTACACATGCCTTCCAGAGCACAGAAATGTTTTTTTTTTTTTTTAATTCCCTTTGAGATAGTGTCTTTTCTATAACACAGGTAGCAATGAAATGATCATTTGCAGTATTTTCTTAGGATCTGCAATTTTAATATTATTATTACAGATAGAGAGCTCAGCTGTAGCTCAGAAACTGTACTTTTCCCGGTATTGAAAATTCAACTTTTGCATAAGTATAAGCTGCTTTTCGCAATGTCAGAGTTCTCTTTGTGAACAGTACTTTCTGATGTAAAAAGTGAGAAGAGCAGAGCATCCAGGCATATGCATATGGCCTACTCACTACGTAGTCCCCCTCATGAGATAAGCACCACAAAAGTGTACAGGTTTTTAAAAAAAATGCTATTTTTGAGTTTCAAAAAACACTTACGGGGGAGCAGTAATTTTTTCCCCACTTAAATTGTAAGAGAATACTCTTTGCCTGCTTTTTAATGAGAATTTTAAAATGTTACTTAAAGTGATGTAGGAGTTACGAGGCCCTGAACTTACAAAAGAAAAACAAAATCACTGAAACTTCACTCAGACTAATCTCACGCTCTTTTCATCTGCTAATTTCATACAAATGGCCTGAGGTGCAGCTAAAGTGTATCCTAAAGTGTGAAGCATTTGGGAGGCTTTTCAGAGACAACCTCCTTCATTTTCTAAGATGAAGTCCAGGCATCTTGCATCCCACTCCTCAGGTCTGCATGCTATGGTACTGCCCATCTTTACTCCCACTGACATACACAGGTACTGCTCTGATCACATCCACGGAGTAACATTCTTCTGTCCAGCAGATTCCTAAAGGCACAACCAGTCCCCCAAACCCAGATCTTCCACAGATTTGTTCCCACACCACATTTTAATCATATGAGTTTTAAGGCCCATTCTCACTTTTCAGTAACTGGGAATTTCTGTCACATTCCCATCACAGGTACTGGGTCCCACTGTAGTTCCTGGGAGGTCATTCTCAGTTCTCCGTCCCTAATCTGGGGTAGGTAGTTCTCATTCAACCAGGGATTACTAGGGTGGGGCTTATAGCAAAAAGCTTTGCTGACTGATTGACCACAAGCACTGGTGCCAACTTGGAAATAACACAAGAGTCCAGGGAAAGGAGAAATAGTGGAGCAGAACAGCAGCAGATGGGATTATTTTTACATTAAATGAATTAATAAATACCTTTTCTGTATGCGTCTCCATATTTTGGCACCTGAAAATTCGATCACCACAATTCAGCCTACATATGCTCTGACTTTCCTGCTGCATCTACCATGGGGCACCGATTTTGCCTGATAACCAATATTTTTTTTCTTTAATATTGCCAAT
>JAODJW010000038.1:6309902-6320481 GCA_026777045.1 Hyperopisus bebe
GGGTTAAATTCTTACATTTTTCATTAATAAGGTCCTTTGCAAGTTTGAAAACAACATGTAAACAAAACAAAACATTAGATTCAAATCTTGTTTAAATACATAAAAATATATATATATTGCCTCGCTCCGCACCACACAAACCTGCACTGCCCTTCTGTCCACTGAAACAAAAGAAAAAAAAAATCCAAAAACTGCAACCTGTATTCCTTCTTCAAGTCTCAGTTCCAGGAGATCAAAGGGGATTTTACTCTTATCAAACAGACAGGTATACGCAGATGCTGCTAAGATCAGATGAGAATCTCTAAATCCCATGCTTGTAACCTGCTGGCTGAGCTTTTGTCATCACGGGGCAAAGGGAGACAAAACCGTGAGATAAGGACAGAAGCCCCTGGCTGTTCCCTCCACACAGCCTGAATAGATGCCCTTTACTTACTAGGTATGTACGCCGTAAAATGGGGGGTCGTAAGCTTTTATGACAGGATGCAATGGCCTTTCTGCACACAGCAAAAGCCGG
The DNA here is from genome assembly GCA_026777045.1 of Hyperopisus bebe. Taxonomy (NCBI): domain Eukaryota; kingdom Metazoa; phylum Chordata; class Actinopteri; order Osteoglossiformes; family Mormyridae; genus Hyperopisus; species Hyperopisus bebe. The sequence continues at coordinate 6,310,417 of JAODJW010000038.1, forward strand.
CAGTATAAAGCTGGGTAGGTCTGATCTGAGCCTCTCAATCATTATAGGCCCGTCTCCATTGACCACGTCACCCAGGGTCACAATTCTAGCAGCACATTTTATTGCCCGGCACTTCCCTCGGACAGCTAACCCCTGCCAACAGCCTTTTTGTGCTGCATCCCTTCCCTTCGCTGTCCTTTTTTTCCCTTTTAACACTGGAAGGTCTTTCAGTCATTATTTCATCACCTCAGTGCTATATCCTCCCGTGGCTGGTTGTTTTTTCTCGACTGGTGCGGGCTTACTTATTGACAGACCTCCATTTTAATGCTTTCTTAAACATTCAACACTACAGGATGCTTTGAAAGGTTTCCGCCACAGAAGAGGAAACTGCTTCATAAAAAAAAAAACATCTGTTGAGACCTAAATAGGAAACTGAGAAATTCTGCCATGGTGAAAACTAAAGGACTCAATGGCAATGAGTTGCATTTACATGTAAGGGATGCAGGATAGTAAAGGCTTTGATTTTCATAAAAAGACACATAACATGAGGCACTGGATTACCTTTCCTGTGAGAACAGAAGGGAATTCTGCATCAAATTTGTTGCTTAGGCCAAACCTGCAGATTAAAGAAAAAATGCCAAAAAAAAATCAGCCTGATGGAAGAAGTATAAGGGACAATAAAAATCAGCTGTATCTCACACAAACATACAAATGCTACTGCTGATTAATGCATTTCCTTCCTTAAGAATGAGTTGCACCGTATCTCTGGTCTATGTGCAAGAGATGTTCTACATTTTTCTTTTCATCATATTCACCACTGAATGGTTCTAGATTTCCGTATATGTATATTGTTTTGTATATTTAGTGTCTCTCCTGTGCTGTCTTATGCTGTCTTACCTCTGTGTAAAAAGTGGAATTTTGTTGTAATCTCTATATGTTGTCTAAGTGCTCTTGTCCTTTTATGTCTGCACATTGAGCCTGGAGATACTCAGTTTAGTTCAGCTGTGCATCTGCTGTTGTACTGTTGTATGGTGTGAATGACAATAAAGTTCACTTACTTTGAACAAGCAGGAATGCTCATTCATTGGAACTTATTTCATATATGTTGCTAAAATGCAACTAAAAAAATTAGAAATGTAAAAATGCAAGAGAAAATGGCTACAACTGCCTAAGTTAAAGCTTTCTAAGCAATCCATCAATCCATTATAATACCCCTTTAAGCAACCAAGGAGTAACAGAAAGCCACTCGTTAATATAACATCATATGCATTAAATATCTCGATTTTAATTACATAATATGGCTGAGTAACATTGTCATTTAACACATTACCAAATATTACATGCAATGCATGAAATATCTTAATCAGCAATAAGTCCACGCAATGCAATGCTGACTTGACTGTATACAGCATAACACTTAGGAAAGGCTGAAATAAGTTCACATCATGAAAATGGACAGAAAGATAGTTTATTTACAATTATCAAAAAAATCGAATGCAGATATCCAATTAAAATATTGTAATCACTCAGGAGGTAATGCAGACAAATTCCAGGGGGTTTGAACCTAAACACTGTTACTCTGATATTTTATCAAGAAGATGAACTATCAATTCATGTATGTGACGCCTGAACCAAAGATTCAGCGCACGTCAGCTGTAAGTTCACGGGCTAAAGTTTCCCAAGGAAGACGGGAGACAGATCTCAGCGCAAAGGCAGGGCGCCTGACGTGGACGCGGACCTGACAGACAGGAAATGGGGACTGGACGTATAAATCTGTAAATATATTCGTCAAAAAGGTAGAGGTGCCTTGTTTGCGGTACCAAACCTCCTCCAAAAGCTTACTGGGAGGAACACGGCCACTTTGCTCTCGATGAAAGTGCTACCGTTAATTATACGGAGACTGAGACTACTCGCCAACCTCGAACATTTTATGAGAATAAGAGTTTAAAACAATCACAAAACCTATGCATGGTGTATTTTAAATGTTATACCGGAAAAGACGTATTTTCCCGCACTTAACCCGCATTTAGGCTAGCAATGTAGCACTTCGGCTAAATTGTATTTGCGGTTCCTTTGTTCCGTTTGCATTTGAGTTGTCGACACCAAATTTGCAAAGCACTGGTACGGTTACCCACTGCACGGGGGGCCGCTGTCAGCTACAAGTTCCCCCAAAGGTTTGGCTTATCCAGATACTAACTTGGAATCCCCTTAGCCATAACGGCAGGCTAACTGGCACACTTCTGAGCGTAACTTTGGAAGTTATCTTTCCTACCCAAGCAGACTGAGCTCAGTGACAACAAAGCGGGCATTTGTTTTCCACCACGGCTCCCGTGTCTGCCGAATGCCCTGCCCGCCTTCGAGCTAACGGAGAGTTGCAGAGTGTCTGGCTGACGGCCCGGCCTACACCCACAACACGGCCAAAACAATCGGCACCAGCAGCTAAGTGATTAATATCGGCGACGTGCGGCTTGTTGTGCTCCACGGGGTGGCTTACACAGTGATGTGGCCGGCCCCCCGCATAACCACCGGTTCAGGGCAGTATCTGGGCAGGTGCTCGTCGCTCACTACCCGCTCGTCGTCTTCGTCCAGTTCATAGATGGTGTCGAAATCCGCCATGTTTGGCAGTAGGACGGTCATGACGTAGCACGCGCTGCATAGACGCAAGGCGCGCGGCGACATCCGCCGGCGCTGACGGGCGGCGCGCGCCGCGCAGCTTCACCTGCAAACCGTACCTGACGTGCAGGTAACATGACGTTATGTGCACAATTTCTGTGCACTGGGCCGGTATAAAATTATTTTTCCTTAACCTCTTTTGTGAAGAGCGTAAGTTTGTATTGTCAGCATTGCGATTTTTGTAAATAAAACACAGAAGGGAAATCAGTGTTGCATTAAAAAGGTAGGTTATTTATACGCGTATTACAAAGTAAGCGCGAGCTTTTTATTTTAGCCATTTTATTATTTCATACAAAAGTAAATTAATCAACACATTTTGGAGACAAGTTAAACAACAGATACAAAGCCAGTGTAATAATCCGACAATGTTCAATACTAAAATTATGTAAGGCTTGAGGTTTAAAGGAAAGTCAAGAGCTTCATTAAGAGCTGCCCTTAGGACTGTCAATGGGAAGGCACGATTGATTAAAAAGACTTATGTTTACATGTTCACAGAATATCTAGTGGTGTTTGGTTGTGTGTGAGATTGAAGAATAGAATATGTTAAAAATTATTTAAAATATAAATGTGAACGGAGATGGCAGTTGTCAGCAAACTTTGATCAAGCAAATCGACATTTTCTAAGTAATCATAATAGCAAGATAACCGTAGCTTTGCAGTCTTGGTAATACACTGCTCTCTTAACAGTACTGTAAAATGCTAAAAGTAGTGTTTAAAGACATTACACACGGTATTTGAACAGTCTTACAGATGTTAATTCCTTTTTTTGAAAGTAATCACAAATATTTTTTCAAATAATGACATCTATTTATTTCGTATTTTTTCTGTGAAACCTGAATAGCTAATATGTGCAAACTATTATGCCAACATTTCATCCACACAGTTCTTCAGAAATTTTACAAAAACATGACAAATACAACTGAGTGTAGAGCCATGACTATGAGGTAGCGCGTGTTAGGGAACTGCACAACTGAATGTATATACTAATCTATACAGTTATGGGTAACTTAGCAGCACTTAGGAAAAGATCCCTGTATATTAAAAGCAAAGCTTGTTTTTAAATATGGTACAACATACAGGTTTCTTTGTGCAATTAAAATCAATATGATTATGCACTAACAGGTGCAATACAAATGATTGCAGTTTAAATACTAACCACCGATTTACCATTAATGTCATTTGAAACAGTTGTTTTCAAATTATGTGAAACATAGTTAACTGATGGTTCATTGCTGCACTACTTATTTTCTTATTAAAGAAACAGTGACTGAATGTAACGAGTTCATTTCATATTTAGTGCAAAAGACATTGTTTTAATTCCAAAGAATAACACATGCTAATCATCACCTGATGGTTTGCATGTATTTAACTTTTTTCTTTGTTGACTGTAGATCTAAATAGACCATTTTCCTGAACTTGTGTGTTTAGTTGTGTGTGTGTGTATGGTGAACCATTTGTGCAATACAGCTTTCCAAACAATTCCAAATATCATGACCTGGGTCTACTGTGGGTATGGCTTCCATACTGGCAAGACCGGCTCCCAATACATGCAGAGGTACCTGGCCAGTAAAGTCAATTCTAATTCTGAGTCTGATGCGATTGACAGTAAACATTAACACTGTATCCTCTATATGGGAAATACCTGAATGAATTCATTTTAATTTAAACAGCATAACACGAAAAATATACCAAACCCAAACATGAGCAGACATTAACATATATAAAACACACCAAAAATATCATTAAATTCATTCGATATTGTGAAGAGCGTCCAGCATTAGATTTTTGGTAATCGGACAGCGTATATCAGGCCAATCAGCACTGTATTCCTCTAAGCAAGTCTTGAATGGTATGACTCCGTCTTTGCAGTGTTGGATCACGGGCTGAAGTTTGCTGTCCAGTGTCTTCTCAATGTGTCAGAGTGCTCAGTTAAATTAGCAGTTCCAAGTTAGAATTTATTTGGCTTCTACTGAGTAACGGTGACTTGCTGTAAATTCCCAATAGACTGTACATTGTTCATTCCTGAAGGTGGATAGAGGGAGATGTGGATTTCGGAAGGGCTCAGTGATGGGCGCACTGGAAGCGGGCTGACAGAGCCAGGGTCACTGCGCAGTGAGCTACCATTGCTGTCACACTGGCTCACATTCCGTTTGATTAATTTCCTCTCTTTTGCTCTGCGATTTTGAAACCAGATCTTTACCTGTAGAAAGATACAAAGTTATATAACTAAGTATATATTTCTATATAGATCTTCACACACACACACACACACACATATACACATTTAAAGCACATGTTCAAACAGCAGCAATTGTCATATTGAAAAAAATATTTTTTCTTTCCTGTCTGTCACCTATTGTGATTCTTAGAAGATACATGGATGAAAAAAATGCAATAAGTTTATTAATGATTGCTGTGCCAGGTTTATGAATGTTTTAAGACTGGGGAACATCCTGGATGCAATGCCCATCCATTTTTGCAGAGTATGCGCACACATAGACGAACACACAGACTTGCATAGCATTATTTATATTTCTTATATATGTTGTAGCGGTGTACCTGTCGCTCAGAAAGTCCGAGATTAACCGCCAGTTCTGATTTTCGTCTGATTGTGATGTATCGATTATAATGGAACTCCTTCTCTAATTCCAGTCGCTGGTGGTCAGTATAAACGACTCTGTACTTCTCCTTCGTCCTTGTTTTACCTATTAGGAAAAAACAAAACTTCTTTTAAGTAAATTAGATACAGAAAAGCTTTAGATAAAAAGCTTTACATTATTAAATGCACAACCCACAACAAATGTATTTATGTTAATGCAATATAGACATGTATCTGCAAAGGAGATTTTAAACTGTTTATTTAATGTTATCGAATTAAAACAAGCCAAGACAACATAATAGTCAATACCTAAGAGATCAATTCTTCTCCCCATTCAACAAATAATGTTTTGCTTCTTTTTCATGGATTCCTTTACTTTATATACAGTAAATGACGGTTTTCCTGAATGGTTGTATTTTCTCTGCAAATGATACAGTTATATCTACAGAGAAGCTGCCACAACTGTGTTAGGCAAAGACAAAATACATAAAGCACACATAATTTTTATTCGGTGATTATTTTCTGTACACAAATGTTCTTACCTACAACTTGAGATGGATTGGCCATTCGGAATACTGGGAGAATCCCAGTTTAATTTTTATTTAAATTAAATTCTAGTTTAATCTACCTATCCTTGCAAGTCTGAAAAAACGATTCAAAACACATTACAAATTCATTCTTTATTCTTCTATACCACTTGTCCTATTTAAAGAAATATTTGCTAAATATCTACTACTGTTATGATTCATTATTTTCTCAGTCACATAAATAGTACATTATGTTGTAATTAAGAAAGTTCTACCATTTTACCAGCTGACCTCATTGCGGTCAGCGTTCTCTCACAGTACAGTTTTACTAGAAAGTTCCCCAAGGTCCTCTGACTAAATGTAATTCCATGGGTATGTTTTAAATCTCTTTAAACGTTTATATTTATTAGTAGCTTAGTAAAGTAGGAAGGAATAATGTATATACATTTATGAATTTATAATATATACATTTAACGGCAACTTAAAATCAAGCCGTAATATTATAATAATTTCTTTGAAAGATAAAACGGCACGTGGTCCTGATCACTATATTCACGGATTTTCGGGGAATTCTGTGTTTTATGCGCTCAGCCGACGGAATAAAGGCGTTTATTTTTTTCTATTCAAGATTTAACGGAATTCTTCATCCCGATTCAAACATTCCTCTGACTGTTTAAGTCCAGTTACTCGAGATATTTAACTTAGTGAAACACATAAAGTGAAATAGCTTGTAATTTTTCCAAATTAAGTGCATTTCTGCGCAAAGGGTCAAAAAGGTGAAAACTTCGAAATACTTTGAACAAGTAAACGTACTTCAGAAAGGACACATTGACCATTTAAGCTAATTAAGTGCATAGACTGCATTGTCGCAGATATATATGGATTTATTTTTATTGGATTTGTGTGCATTTATTTCTATTTAATTTAATTATTTTATATTTATTGGGTTTATTATATACTACGCAGAAACGTATTTAGTAATAAGTAAATATAAATCCTGTTTTACAGAAAGACGAATGACACGCGTACAGCCTACATTTTTTTCCAATTATCTGAAACGGAAATGAAAAGTTTTTGCCTGTTGAGTGAAAGTGAGTTCTACGGCTATTTCATGTAACAATTAATAATGATAGTTAATGGCAATAATTTCACATTTGGACTCAGATGCATTTGATACTTAGAGGGCAGAATACTCGCCTGTCGACGTGGACTGCACCGTCTTGCGCATCCATTGGTATGAATTGCGCCGCTCCGTATCCGGGGAGTGCTCCGTGTCTGCAGTGTTTTCCTGCCCTGGATGTAACGCTGCGGATCCGGGAGGGTGCATAGAGGGATAGTCTTGAGAGCAAAAGGAAACCTGTCCTGGCGATAAGCTGTTCATAGGCGCCGGTATACTGTTTGGGGGCCCGAGTCCGTACGTCCCCCAGTCTTCCCTCGGTGCTCCGTAAGAGGGGGTCCAGGTCCCCGAGGACTGAGAGTGGCAATCCATGTTGGGTACATGATGATATCCCGTATAATCGGAGTACTGTGGCGTGGACACAAAGTTCTGTGGAGGCATATTGATGCTGGATCGTCTTACGGTTCCTTGGTGGTACATGGTTCCTTCTGTTTCCAAAAGGTATCCCACGTGCATGACTCACAAATATGTAATTTATGGCGACATAATGTTTGCGGAAAAGAAGATATGGGTGAAATGTCTCCTGAGTCGATAATTGAGACGGGAAAAACTCTGTATTGTCCACTGGAAGTTCCCAAATCGGCGGTTATGAGACCTACTTCCTGACGCGCCTCAGTTGCACATGATTAAGCTAGTTGACAAGGTGCCGGTGGCAACGGTATACCAAGTCTTACCTGACGTCAGACGAGTTCTTAGATCTAAGACATTTGCATTCAAATAGACTTCTAAGGCTGCCAAAAAACTTGCGGCTGCCCCTACCCCTCTTTGCGCATTACCCAGTGCGCATTCAGTGCACAGTGTTTCACAAAAATGCGCATCAAACGTCGTGCATGTAAAACTTCTGGCTCAGTTAAATGACCATGACTAATAACTCGGTTAGGTAATACCATTCATGTACGAAACCGGATCCTGCAATAATAAAAGAACGTGAAATATGCCAGTTACTATGTAGCATATATGTCGTTGCACATTTAAAAGAGTACAACCTTGGCCGCTGCATAGGCGCTCGCCGTATTTTAAACTTAATTGCTTTAGGCTGATGTTAAAATGTTTCTACGTTTTTCCAATGTTTAAGTGCAACAAAATACATGCATACAAACGTTGACCTATGTATAAAACCGACAAACTGTCATCTTAATATTTGCATGTATTACGCAAGTTTCAAATTATATAAAAAGGAAAGTTCGTGTGTTTTCTCTTCCATATTTGTCTTTATGGTCGGTAAAAAGTCCCTAGTATGGGAACGTGGCATTTCCACACTCCCAGGCGACGAGTCATCCAATAAACGCGAGTGTATGTTAGTTATTTTCGGGTCAAAGAGGTGCAAACTGTGAAGCGACTTCTCTTGTCGCGAACTTTTCACATTCACATTAATTCACACTTCGACACTTTGGAGTCACACTTCACAGCTAATTCCGGTTGAAGGAAACCCTTGAAAGCCCATATGCACCCCAATCTTCTGTCGGTACAACCCGAGAAATGAGTAAAACAAAATTAAGATATTTTTAGTAGCTTGAGAGACATGCGTTTATACCGATCTTCATAAACTTAGCGGACAGTATGCTTGTATTTAAACGTCCATTGCATTTTAAAATATACTTTCAAATGGTATCCAGCAACACATTTCTAAACAAAATGTAATAAAATATATGTAGTTATCCTGCAAATAGTTGTTGAGCAAGATTATTGTTTTGGTTTGATATGATTTTCATTGCATTAGTACTTATAGCCTATTTTCTCACTTCATCAAATGCACTTTTTAATCTCTTGCTTGTCTGGAACAATGAAACCTGTATATCTTTGCGGGCGTTTTCTCGACGCCAGAAGGAGGCCTAACGAAAACACCAATTTTCTAGTTTATGTCAGCTAAGATGATTTTATGGTGAGAAATACACATGTAACATATTTGGATTAAAATAATAAAAACCTAATACACGTGGTATGTATGTTTTATTGTCTTAGACGATTATATATATTTTTCACTGTCTTTATTTTGACTAACACATCGCATACCATAATCGATGTTTTATCATCAAATTACTACAAAAGATGCCGTTTTCTATCTATTAAAGAGATTTAGTACAAGTGTTTTATGTGTCGAACCATAAACCGATCAGTGTCATTCTGTCTGGCGTCCAATAACTTTAACAGTAGCTTTTCTCCTGCCTTTCCTGACATCTGTCGTAAAATTTGACGATTTTAAATTAAACTATCAAAAGAAGAATCGTAGCAGCAGAATGCCGTAATTATCGTAATTATTGGGGGGAGTGTGCGCCTCTGCGGGTTTGGCCCCCGTACTGGTGACAAGAAAATCGCCGGATCACATGTCAGGGTCGGCAAAACGCTCGTTAGCACGGCCTTTTAGCCCCCAACTGCTCCAGGGACTAGCTGATCCTGTTTTGTAAGTTGTACGCTCCTAAATAACTAAGTGTTAATTATCTACTATCTTCTGAGGTACTGATTTAACCACTTGTCGTGGTGTTTTTAATTGGCGCCGTGTTGCCCTCTACCGGTCAGATTATGATGCGTTCAACGCAGTCTCTTTCGAAACTGTTGCTCTGCTTCCCCTTAGCGGTTACTTTGCAAAATTGAAAATTCATTCACGTTTGTTGCAACTAAAATCACAAATGGCATAGTTTTAAAACACAGAAATTACATCTCTCCAAATAAACATATGTATTTTATTATCCATCCAGTTTGCATCGTGTATACCTCAGCCTCGTCCCCTGTCATTGTGTATACCACAGCCTCATTCCTGTCATGTTGTATACCACAGCCTCGTCCCCCGTCATCGTGTATACCGCAGCCTCGTCCCCCGTCATCGTGTATACCGCAGCCTCGTCCCTCATCATCGTGTATACCGCAGCCTCGTCCCTGTCACTGTGTATACCGCAGCCTTGTCCCCCGTCATCATGTATACCGCAGCCTTGTCTCTGTCATCGTGTATACCACAGTCTGTCCTGACCACTCATCTCCACTACAAATAGGAAAAAGAGGCTACAATTTGCACGAGCTCACCAAAATTGTTCGGTCGAAGACTGGAAAAATGTTGCCTGGTCTGATGAGTCTCGATTTCTGTTGAGACATTCAAATGGTAGAGTCAGAATTTG
>JAODJW010000038.1:6321649-6337639 GCA_026777045.1 Hyperopisus bebe
GGCAGTTCTGAAGGCGAAAGGGGGTCAAACACCGTATTAGTATGGTGTTCCTAATAATCCTTTAGGTGAGTGTATAAACATGCATTTAGATGAACTGATATCTAATAATTCCCCTTAGTGTATGTGCGGGTGTGTATGTGTGTGTGTGATTGTGCGGGCGTGTATGTGTGTGTGTGTGATTGTATGTGCAAGTATGTGGGTGTGTATGTGTGTGATTGTGTTTGCGGGTGTGCGGGTGTGTGTGTGATTGTATGTGCAAGTGTGTGGGTGTGTATGTGTGTGATTGTGTTTGCGGGTGTGTGAGTGGATGTGTGTGTGTGTGATTGTGTGTGCGGGTGTGTGTATGTGCGGGTGTGTATGTGTGTGTGTGATTGTATGTGCGAGTGTGTATGTGTGTGTGTGATTGTATGTGCGGGTGTGTGTGTGTGGGAATGCATGTGTGTGATTGTGCGGGTGTGTGTCTATATGAGTGTGTGTATGTGCGGGTGTGTGTTTGTGGGTGTGTATGTGTGTGATAGTATGTGCGGGTGTCTATATGAGTGTGTGTATGTGCGGGTGTGTATGTGTGTGTGTACGTGTGTGTGGGTGTGTAGGTATGTGCGGGTGTGTGTATGTGTGGGTGTGTGTGTACGTGTGTGTGTGTGTGTAGGTATGTGCGGGTGTGTGTATGTTTGTGTGTGTATGTGTGGGTGTGTATGTACGTTTGTGAGGGTGTGTATATGAGTGTGTGTATGTGCGGGTGTGTGTGTGTGTGTGTGTGTGCAGGTGTGTATGTGTGCCCCACCGTGCCTTCACACCCTATGCCATCCGTCCGCCCACCCTGTGTCCTGTGCTTCCTGCGATGGTCTTCAGGCTCATTGCTTCCCTCTGCTTATGGAGAGTGGATGGATCCATCCATCCATCCATCCATCCATCCATCCATTTTCCATAGCTGCTTGTACTGGGGGTTCACAGTCTATCCCGGAAGCTATAGGTGCAGGCAAGGAAAGTTTTTGTGGAGCACAGACAGCCATGTATAAATCCTGACAAAACCATGGAAAATATACATCATGTCATCAAACATTAGTATGGACTTACAGGTGTTTTGTCCTCGTCAGCGATGCTGGTGCTCTGGCTCCCCCTGGTGGATACAGAACCATGTCAAACGCTGGATAGAGAATTTGCACAGCGGTTAGGATTTCTGACCAGTGCAGTAGCTGAACCCAGACTGAACAGTGGGTCGTCGTTAAAATAAGACTGTAGTCTTATATTTTTAGAGCCTTTTTTAATGTGACTCTGCCAGCACATGGGGCTGTAGAAGGCATTTGGCTTCTTCAGCGGATGTAACATCTTCACATGCTGTTTTCCAGAATTAAAACAGGATACGAGGACTGCTTCAAAACATCTATTTTTTCAACTGGATAACAGGAAGGGGAGTGTGCAGGAACCAGCTTTTTTCTATTCTGCCTTAACAATGTTTGCAGTTTTCTCAGAAGTATTAAAAAAAAAAAAAAAAAATCTGAAGAATTTTAAAAGCAATATGTGCAATACTTTATGATATTAGTTTTTTTTTGTAATATCAAGCTATAAAACCCATGAATTACTTGTAAATAAAAGCAGTAGAATGTCATTTTATAACTAAACATCAGATAGTGATGCTAAAATGACTCATAAAGGCCTATGTGGATGACCAGAAGGGGAGAAATATTATTAGTTACTCATTAACATATGATTTCCTATCGTATTCCCCTAACTACCATAATGAGGAACTTAATGACCATACTTCCACTATGCAGCATCTTCATGGTAGGCGTATGACTTCATTTTCCAGTTACTTGCCTCTGCTTCCTCTTCCCTGAGAAGTCTCATGTTCAGCCATGCAGTGAAAACATTTGCAGGCGTCTAGCGAACTGTGGACAAATTCTCCGTTAAAGTATGAGGGCAGCAGCTGTGTCAGACAGTACATACCTCACAGTTCAGTTAGTGCCACCCCCCGCTTAAAAGCCCTAAGGTTTATGCTCATATCAACTGTTTATTTTTAACAGCACTTTCAGAAAAGTTCTTATGTATTTCAGAGGTCAAATCTAATGTGAAATCTGGTGTTCAACTAAATATAAAATGGGAACTAAAAAAAAAATCTAAGTTCTATACATTTTGACTATATGGTGTTGACATTTCCATTAACATTTTCATTGCTAAACAACTGATATCAAACATATGGTGCAAAATGCGATCTTTTTTCTGGTCTTTCACAATGGTCCATATTGTCCAGATTTAAAACCATATTGTCGACCGCTCCGGTGCGGAGAGACTGCCTTCCATTTACAGTCGCTTTTCACATATGTGTTGAGTTAGAAAGAAACCATTAATGTAGCTCAGTAAAGGTCCAAATTAGTTTACAGAAATATTCAAAGAAATGACATAAATATTTAGACTTTACATGCTTTCAACTACGTCCAGAATAATCAGCTTTAAGGACAAACTGAACGCTTTTAATTATGAATATCAGCTCCACCAGCTATCTCAGCACAGTCTGTACATAAATTGCAAACATGAACTAAATATAGAATATGTGCATTATGTCGTCATATTTTCTGTTTTCCTTTCCGGCTGTTTTTCCCCCCCACAGAAATTGCAACAAAAAAGATTTCAGCAGAAAAAAAGACAGTTTGACAGTTTCACAGATGTATACTACACTTTGGATATGATATGATATGATGCCGGTTATCCATCCATCACCCATGTATACGCCCATGTGTGTATTTATATATACCCCTTATCCAGTGCCGGGTCTGACTGATTAGTCAGGCAGGAAACAGATTTTGATTCTGAAGACCCAGGGTAGGGATATTACTCCACGGCTGGAAATGCAGTCCTACTCTGTGCCTGCTATACTGTCACAATAAATACTAGTTTGCGCCTTTACTTGTCACCCTGTACCCTCAAGGGTCTGGCCTAGCTGTAGGTAAATGTACCTTGGGTCTAATTTAAGGTACAGAAATGGACTCCGAGGAACATCCCTAAGGTACAAGCAACATTAATGTACCCCAATGGTGCCAAAAGGTGCCTCAGAGTCTATTTCTGTACCTATAGCTACAGGGTACAACTGGCAGACCCTTGAGGGTACAGGGTGACAAGCGAAGGTACAGAGTGGTGTTTTTTTTTTTTTTTCTGACAGTGTATGGCCAAGACAGTGAGACGCTAATTGACCTAATCGTGTGTCTTTGCCTTGTGGGAATTCGGAGGCGAAGGTGAGACTTAAACATGGATGCGTGACAAAACGAAGGCTGTGTGGGAGTGCAGGAGAATTGTCCCTAATGCGAGAGGCTCCCGTGAAATGCGTGACACTTAGTGGGTCTGGAACGTGCGTTCGGTCTGCTGACTGTAGGGCTGGTCTGCTGACTGTCATTAATTATTACACAGCATTGATAATGTTTCAGTAACGCATTCAGGTAAATATGTTTCTTCTGACACAATCTAACACAGAAATAGTGAATAGTGTCAAAACGTGATATTGCTATAATGCGGAAGAATATTTGCTTCCTAACTGGAACAGTGTCTCTCTGTTGACAATGTGGTTCCGTATCCAGCAGGGGGAGCTGTAAAGCTCACTTGTGCTGAGGCTGGGTTCTCCACTTCAATGTCTTTCATTTGCTCCAGTAGGTCTGCCTATTGGGCATCTGTTCTCGCATGTGGTAATGAGTCTTCAGGCTGCTACCACAAACTGTGCTCTAATTTGAGGTTTGGGCAGGTCCTGAAGTTCTTCCAAGGATGTGTAATCGGGGTGGTTTTGTACAAACAGCTGAATGTGCTGCATCAATGGGCCTCTCGTTTAATGCTGACTTCAGGCAGTATTCATTTCAGCATGCAGTTCAGCTTATTTCCTTCACACCCACATTTTCTTAAAATATCTGAAACAAAGCGGCGATTTTTGCGTAATGTTCTCTTTGATGTGTCATATCATGATTTCTGTAATTTCACCCCCCTCCCCCTTCCTGAATGCGGGGTGGGGGACTTCAGGTTTTTGGTGGCTTGTCCAAGTATAATGGGGCTGTGGTGTGAAAGTCTTGCAGTGCCCCGGCTCATAAAGCTAATGAAATGGATGGGGGTCGTGTGTGGAAGGTCATCAGTTCCCATCCCATGGTCAGAGGTGTGATTTCACCATAGCGCCCTGAAGCAAGGTCTTTAACCCCAACTGCTCCAGGGTTCGGCTTTCCCAGCTGTGCACCATTTTGGGAAAAAATGCATGCCCAATGCACCTATTGTCTTCATAAACTCTAAATTAAGCTTGGGCAGGCAAAAACAGGTCCACCATGGTAGAAATGGATCTACCATGCACTGCTCATTAATGCATTGTTAGTGTCAATTAAAATCTTTTCTAAATGTGAAGAAAATAGCTAATATTGCAGAGTTTATGGTAGAAGTTCTTTTTGAGGGGAGGTTGTTCTGGGAACGTGACAGATCCTTCCAAGCCAATGACTGTAGCAGATGTTTAGAGCTTCACTCCGATTGGCCGGAGCCTCCCCTGCTGGGTGCTCTGCTCACACATGCTCTGCGTCGGCATCTTTTTTTAGCTACCTTTGTTTGTTTGTCGGTCTATGCTACTTCCTACTTTCCCGGTTAAAAAAAACTGGGATGAGACAGAGTGAAGCCGTAGCTTCCGGCCCCATTGTTTGCCCCCTAGGTGAGAGTCGGGGGGGCCCGGACCCCACCTCCTTTGGCTTTACCTTTGTCGGGCTCCCCCAGGAAGCGCATTGTCCTGGCGACCGCGGGAAACGCACGTTTCTAAGCAGGCTCTGCGTGGGCGGACAGCTACAGCAGCGCACCTAATGAGCGGACGGGGGGCATGAAAGGATTCCTGGCCACGTTGTTTTTCTTCTGTGGGACAAAAATGTATTTTGGCCAAGTTTTAAAGACCCCTTAATGTGTGTCCTCCACAGAGTCAATGAAGTGAGCGTCTTGTGGCGAGCAGCTTTGTTTTGCTAGGAAGGTGATGTGGATGTTGGAATTTGGCAGTTTTACTTTAATGCGGTTGTTAAAGGAAATAAATAAAGGCGATAACTGGATAAACAAAGCATTTAATTTGATATGATATATTAGGATATATTGTTCAATGGGGAAAATTTTGTTTAAAGAATTGCTTTAATGGGGCAGCATGGTTAACACTGTTGCCTCTTACTTCTGGGACCTGGATTCGAATCACTGCCATGGCTCCACGTGTGTGGAGTTTGCGTGTTCTCCCTGTGTTGTTGTGGGGTTTGCGTGTTCTCCCTGTGTTGTTGTGGGGTTTGCATGTTCTCCCTGTGTTGTTGTGGAGTTTGCGTGTACTCCCCGTTTTGTTGTGGAGTTTGCGTGTTCTCCCTGTGTTGTTGTGGGGTTTGCGTGTTCTCCCCTGTTGTTGTGGAGTTTGCGTGTTCTCCCCGTGTTGTTGTGGAGTTTGCGTGTTCTCCCCGTGTTGTTGTGGAGTTTGCGTGTTCTCCCTGTGTTGTTGTGGAGTTTGCGTGTTCTCCCCGTGTTGTTGTGGAGTTTGCATGTTCTGCCCCCGTTGTTGTGGAGTTTGCGTGTTGTCCCCGTGTTGTTCTAGGGTTTCCTTCAGGTGCTCTCCCCCCCACACTCCCCACAGTCCAAAAATATGCTGAGGTTATTTGGAGATGCCAAATTGCCTGTAGGTGTGCATGTGTGAGTGTGCCCTGCAATGGGTTGGCACCCCATCCTGGGATGTTTCCTGCCTTGTGTCTGTAGCATCTCAGATAAGCTCCATACTCCCACGACCCTGAATAGGACACGTGGTTACTGAAAATGGATGGATAGCAAAGCTTTCAAAAAAGAAGAAAAAATACCCTCACTAAATCCAATATATTATGCTTTATCATTGACACTAATGAAATGACATGAATACTAATTCCAAGATAGACCACTGGGCTGTTTATTACATGTTTGTTCATTCCAGTCATTTTAAGAGTGAGATCAAGTTAGATATTTTCTGAACATGATACCAAAATGCCTTCCTTTGGAAACTGAAACTGACGTGCAATTTGGATCTCAGCTCTACACAGCGAGTATTTGCCGTGTTCACAACCTTCTACACTCTCAGTTCTGACACTCTCAAGGTGTTGATTGTACTTTGCATTTTCACTTGATAACACAGCAAGAGATATAAGCTGAAAAGTAGGAAATATGCTTTGAAGAGGACTGAAAACAGTGTATGCAAAATATGGCAAATAGTGTATGGAGAGTATATTTCTGGCCAAAGAATATGAAAAACAATGCAGTTCAGTTGGAAATTATTTATGAGGACTGAACAATACATGGGGACTAGGAAATGTAATACATGGGGTAAAAAGTATATGTGTATAATTAATTGTTTTATCTATCTATCTATCTATCTATCTATCTATCTATCTATCTATCTATCTATCTATCTATCTATCTATCTATCTATCTAATGTTTATTTTATTTATTTCATTTATGTATTTATTTATTCATTCGTTTGTTTAATTCCTGCTAATATTTATTGCCTTCTAATACTTGTTTTTTATATCGACCTTTTTGACATTAACAATTAACTTAATATGTGATACATAAGAAGGGCGAAAGATACCTGCACATTTAATACTTTGATACTTAAATATGAAGCTAATTAATTCCCATGGATACATATTAATATTCTTCTTTTTGACAATAATGTTAATGGTTGAAGTAATGTTAGTAGCAGTAGTATAATGGTATTATTTATGTAATTTTAAATATAACTCTGGATGGAATACCCTTCTGTTCTAATGTTCAAAGCTCTCAATACTGTGTATTTCACACATTCCCCAAATTAGCCTAGCATGCCTCCCTAGTCACTTCAAATGTAACTGATTAAGGGAAATGCTGAAACTGAATTATTTGAAGCCAAACATTGTTGAATGGGATGTATGCTTAGGGGTTATCAGATGGGCAAAAGGAATTTTTAAACTTTTGAAGTGCAAATGGAATCAGAAAATTTTACATATTGTTTGTTTTTTTTTTTATTCCATCCATAAAGCGCAGGAAGTGGAACTTAGTAAAGCCAATCAGGAATGGAACAATGGTATTTCATGTTTGTTTTCCGAAGTATCATTTGTATTTTCTAAATTCTGTTTACTCATACTAAACATGTAATTAACCAGTATTCCATCATACTTAATACATGCTGTTCTGCCTTTAATGGTTCAATACCCACTCTTCAGTCTGATATGTGGAAGCTCAACCTTCTGGACTAAGAATTTAATCTGATGCCCACTTTACCATGAACACAGTAGGGCCAAGCAGAATTGGCCTGATGCCTATTTGTCTCTGCTTTGATTACTTCTAGCTACACATGGCGCCAGCGTTACCGGACAACGTTTCACAATAGGAAGTCCACTGATTACAAAAAGAATGATTTAGACCTCCTTCCTGTCCTGTTTGTAGAAGGCCTTGGCATTTGCACAAGGAATGCACATAAAGTAAGGATCAACCAGGCTTGTGTCTGTTTAGACCCTTAACCCCACCTAACGAGCATGCTCAGTTCTCACGCCCACACGACAGCCGGCGAGGGTCACGTTGGCCATGCAGGTGGAGGTCGGCACATGTCAATACCCACCATGGTCAAGATGGAGTGTCTGTTGCCTAGGTCAGGATCCCTAGGTCAGGTTCCTCAGGTCAGGTTCCTCAGGTCAGGTTCCTCGGGTCAGGTCACCGGCCTTTTCCGTGCCGAACCGTGCTAGTGGACACTCAGGTCTGGCCCTTTTGCTGTGTGAATCTGCCTTCCGAGGCTGTAGATCCCAGAAGGACCTTAAGTTATGTTATTTATACACTATTTTATACTTAGAATATCTTTAGAAGTTGTAATTATATTAATGCATTAATTGACTGATCAATGAATTCATTAAATGTATAAAATTAAAATCTGTATTCAAATATTTCTGTGAGCTAGCAAAAAAAAAAACCAATTAAAAATCACAGGAATCCACCATAACATATAAATATAAAATCTTTATTGCATTTATTTTCTTACACATATTGCTAGAATGTCTGAATGCAAATACCCAATTAAGGAGACAATATAATCAGTGCATACATTTCTCATATTTCAAACCAGAACCACAGCCAGCAATATTAAGTTACACAGATTCATCCATCTTTATACTGTCTATTTAACTGAACATCTTACATATAGAATATTTTATGACTGAATGTTTACCCTGAAAATACTGCATAGACACATTCAGCCTAGAGCTTAGAGTGTGAAGCATACCACACCGACTCTGCCCATAGGGTAACTGGGAGTTTCTGATATTCAGATACACATCCCAGTCAGTGGCAGTGCAGCATAAAACAGGATCATGTCTCTCGCCATCCCTTCCTATATTGCAGTGTTTGCCAATCCAGTCCTCGCTCCCACCAAAACGTGGACCGTCTGGCATGGTGCTTGGCGGGAGCCAAAATATAGACCGAACGTGGATTCCAGAGGACTGGATTATGAAACACTGCTTTACTGGGTCAATTTTATGACAAATACGAACTAGCTAAGCAAGGACATGTCTGTTATTGAATCAGCAATTTCATCTGCCAGCTGGTCATTCCTTGTATCAGACAATGTTCATGTATAAATAGCACTGTTCCAATACATTGGTCATACTAAATCGACATATACAAGAGTATACCGAAAACAGGTGGGTTTTGAGTTGTATAAGAAATCGTGTTAGTCCTTTTAATAGAACAGCTGGAGGATATAACGTCTTTTGGTTAATGTGACAAATTTCAATCAAAATGGAATTCTAAATGTATAAATGATTAGATACATTTCAAATATATTACCTCATTAAATGCTGATTGTTTATTCCGTATGTTTTCCAGATAGCATGTTAAAAGCACAGTCACAGTGTAATGAGCCAAACCAGTGTGTCACCCATAGAAACAAACTCTCAGCAAAATCTTCTCTGCTATTTACTGTTTGACATAAAAAATACAAAGAGTTAAAATTCTTCTAGCTGGGCAAAAACTCTGAGAAGTAGGTGCTATTGTTTCAAACTATGGAAGAGAGAGAGCACTTCCATTCTTTGAATAAATGGAGATCATATTGCTGTGAATTTTGTCAAGGTGCTACTCAAGTTAATGTCTAAAAATGGCTTAGCTATCTGCCCGAAGAGACCCTTAATATAATTTGTTTCATGAACAGAATTTTAACCGTTTCCAGTTTACATTTATATAAAATTATATATACAACAAAGGATAAGAGAACCCCGATATGGTCATTGTAACATCAATGACACATTTCTAATTTATGACATGGTACCAGACATAATTAACCGCAGTACAGCATCCTTTGGTACAACTTTGAAAGCTATTAAATGCCAGTGTTTTTGTTTATCAGTAGACAAATTAAGCTGAACACAGAGGAGCACATACCTGAGAATGCAGGAGGATTGCATAGGGGAGAGATTCAGCAGTAACTCGCAATGCATAGCAATGGAGGCAGAAATGCGGTGTGTTTTTTG
Organism: Hyperopisus bebe; assembly: GCA_026777045.1. Taxonomy (NCBI): domain Eukaryota; kingdom Metazoa; phylum Chordata; class Actinopteri; order Osteoglossiformes; family Mormyridae; genus Hyperopisus; species Hyperopisus bebe. Next base: position 6,331,136 of record JAODJW010000038.1, read on the forward strand.
AACATCGCCGTGCCAACAGGCGTTATTTTCATCCACGGTGCTTGTAAAAGATACATGGTTGTTGACTGGTGTACAAAGGAGCAGAATTAACTTGAATTGACTTGAGTTACCTTGTTTTTCATTTGGTTTCTTGAGCTGACCTCTGTTTCTTTACCATAACTGAACCACAGAATTTGTTGGCTAAAGCTCAGACAGAAATCAAAGACACCATTTAGCAGATACAGTTCGGCCACCACCCCAGGCGATGAAAAGCGGGAATCGGAAGCCCATGGAAGTGAGTCAGAGTCGTCCCGGCAGCTAAAAAGGTGGCACGGAGTAGCGCATGACGTCATTGTAGTCCGGGGGGGGACTGTGACACTCCAGGCTGGGGTCAAAGGATGGATCCTCAAGACCGAATTCTAGGGTGGAAACCCGCAACTTGTCCTGCTCCCAGTCCGACAGCATGGACTCCTTAGCCACGCTGAGAGGCTTCATTCTGAAGAGGAAGGAGAAAATAGACTGAAATCTTCACACATGACCTCAGCTGCTAAGAAATGTTTACTGCATAGATTGAATTTCATATTTAGGAGGTAAAACAAACTCTCCAGACTGGAAAAATAAAAGGGCATCTGGCATTTTACCTTCGTAATGTCAAAATCAATGTAATCATTTTTTTAAATGGCGATATTAAAATCAAGGAGTAAAGGTGCCAGGCAACTCACTGTCAACAGAACTGGTGAAGGACTGTTCTGTGTCTACTGGAACCTGATCATCTGTCCTGACGCCGCGGCTGTAATCTGTCAGCTGTGTTCTCTATCCATCCATTTTCAGTAAATGCTTATCTATTTCGCACTACAGCTAGCTAGTTCTGGTGAACACAGAGCGGCACACGCCATGGCTGAACATTTTCAGGCGCTAATATGACTAGCATGTGCTACACTGCACTTGTAAATTTGCAAAGGCTATTATTTTGCTGGCATATTGCTACAGGAACACTTCAGTTTTATATACGAAATGGAACATGGATGGATGGACATAACTGACTATGATCTTATTATATTGCTGAGTGCACTTCTGCAATGCCAGCCCACTAGGGGGTGTGTGCAAGCCAGGTGGAATTTTCCAGAACAATGGTATCGCTGGGTAGGGGGACTCCACGTGAAAGTTTAATAAAGCCTCCTCATGTCAAAGGCGACCGTGATGGAACGGCCTGTCGGCGGCCGCGTTTGGGAAGATTCCGGCTCACACTCTAGGATTCTGTCCATCCCACAGATGTGTGAGTGACAGCCTGCCTGCTCCGCTGCCCTCCGCCCAGCGTGTGGCGCCATGAGGAAGGCTGAGCTCACAGTGAGGACTGGGCGTTAATATGGGGAGTGTGGGGAGGTGGGGGGTGGTGCAACTTGGAGACAATGGTTGCTGGGAGTGGAGACGCAGAATGCACACCATACAACCTACTGGAATGTTTACTTGGATCTTAATGACCGCCATTAATCAATAAACAGAGCTATACATTCATTACAGAGTAAATGCCTCGTTCCTTTTATTTTAAGGTTCCTGTCCGATTTTCTTTTGATTGCCTGCAAAAATACTTCTTTTTGTTAGAAACTTCATTTCATTATTTCTACATGTAACATGTTAAACCACTTGATGGGTGGTGATTTATAATAGAGAGGTGGCCTAGACGTCAATCAATGTGTCCTGGTAGAATCACAACGGCTGGCGTCCAGCAAACCGCCCAGAACGCTGCGCTTGCCAGATTTTCCGAGTTGGACTACCAGAGCTCTAAACTTTGATCTCAACTAAATTGTCCCCATTTTTGAAGTTTAAACTGCAGTTGTGTCACACTACATTTAACCTAAAATAAGATGTAATCTCTTGCTAGTGTGAATAATGACCTGGGGGGGGGCTAACATTTTTAGATTAACCATTTTTTGGTCTATAGTTTAATCATGACCAATCTCCACAGCTTCAGTAATCTAAACATAAGACAGGACTTACTCCAGGGCAAGAGGCAACCAAGATTAACCTAAACGATTTATGAAAGAAACTGCCATAATATCAACTCTAAATGGCTGTTCTCTCAGAACTTGAAATTTAAACAAAGCCCAGGATTTAATCACTATGGCATTTTTGTCCATATTGGGAAAGACTCTCTCCTACGTGCTTGAGGTTGTAGGTGATGTGTAACGCTCAACCATACAAAGAGGTGGAGTACCCTGCTCTCAGAGACACAAGACGAAGAGCCAAATTACAACAGGCACTTAGAAGCTGCAGCGGATATTGGCTCATTGCGTATTTCGACAAGAGAGACCATGGGTGAATCTCAATACCAAGAACGCAAACAAGGTACTTGTGGTCTCGGCATGATGGGACTTGCTAACGCAGTGAATCATGGGATCATTTGGCAAGGATGCAATCAATGTATCCTTGATATTTGGGGTGGAGCAAAACCAGCATCTGGGCTTTTTACCGGCCTCTGTACTTGTGTTGTTAGTATTGGAACTGGTCTTCAGAAATGGAAGATGATGTAAAGCAGGTACATGACAACACAAGATTCAGCCACATGTAGGTGGGTCTATGAGAAAGTGAGGTACTTACCCAAGAGCTTTAATGCTCAAAGGTCCAGCCAGCGACTCCAGTCGCTTCAATGTCTTCATGTCATCAGAAGACAGGCCCACACCACTGTCAGACTGGCCCACCTGCAGAGCACATACCCAGCACCGTTAGCAACTGCTGGGCTGAAAGAAATACGCATCCAGTGTCAAATGATGCTTGGGTTAAACGGTCAGTGAGATGGCTGGGATTGACTCACCTCCCGGGTCTCATTTGTGTCGTCTTCTCCAGCAACCACGTCAAAGGTCTTGACGTTCCTATTATTAAAGAAACCCCATTGTTATGAGATCATGTGATGAGGAGGTGGAAAGATACATTACACTCCGGATTACCTTTTAAAACCATCATCATCATCATCATCACAACTCTACACCTGTGAACTACTGTGAAATCAAAACAACCTAGCCTAAGTAATTCGGGGTATTAATTTCCTGGTTTAAGAAGATACTACCTTTGCTGAATTAAAGGTCAATGTAACAACAGTTAATAATGCAGCAAACAAAATACAAGACCGTGAGCAAAAATATATAAAAGTGAAAAAATACAATCCAAGTGCTTACTGGACTTCTCTGATTGTACAGTATTTTACCTAATGGTGCTTTTCCACTGGCATACAGGAAACGGCTCATACCTGAGCCGTACTGCAAAGAGAGTAACTAGAGAGACTAGTTACAGTGCGGTTCCAGCTCACTTTGGTTTTCCACTGCAGAAAAGCGTTGCCAGGTTTGGAGAGGGACAATGGCGTAAAACTGAAGAGACGCTTATTTACTGTTGATGTACACAGCGTACATCATGATGCATTATGTGTTAATTTTTGCTAGCATGTCTGTGAGGATCATCGTGTTATGTTCGTATCAAATGCTAGCAAAATTAGCATTCGCTTGCGTAAATTTGCATTATGAATCGATTCCATTCAGGTGTTCTATAGTACTTTTTTAAGCAGGAGATTTTCTGGTTCTGAGTTATCAGAAGTACATCAATACATTGCAATCTGTGATGCTACTACAAATGGATAAAAAAAAAATTCTTTAGATAATCCATGCGTAGAACACTGGTATCCCCGTGCATTTTGACCAATCAGATGGTGGTGACGCAACAAGCGCTGTTCGCTCAAGCTTTTTGCCCTGCTAGTAAACAGGGTCATATTAGCATGGGTGCAGTTCTGGTATGGACACTCGTCAGTTTGCAGTACGGGTCGGGTCTGGCTTGGTTCTTGGTGGCTGTGAAAAAGCACCATACCCAGTTCTGTTCCACACTGAAGCTGGCAGCTTATACTTGACTGAGTCTGAGGGGAGATTGACTGTCTGGGATTTGGTAGTGACTGTCTTCCAAGATGCGGACCCACCATGTATTCCCAGAGTCCCTGCGAGATGTAGACATGTCATCCTCAATGGTGGAAGTGCTGGAAACGTCACCCTCTTTGATGGCCAGGGCTGTGTTAATGGGAATATAGTGCTTCCCTTCCTGGAATGGCAACATGAAACAAGGGAAAGATCTGAGTAACAAAGCGACTTTTCAAGTAAGCCATGCTTAGCAGCCTATTAACGACAAAAATAATCATAATACTAAGTAGAGCAAGAAGTAGAAACATTACAATTACAGATAAAATATTTGTGTATAAAAAATTCAGCACCAAAAACCATTAGGCACCTCTGAAATTCAACATTTTTAAAGACGAGGTTCTTTTTCTTTTATTGCCAAATTGGAAAAAACGGCCATGGCTGAATATCACGTTTCTTTTACGCTAATGATTTCCCCTCATTTAGAATTTCACTGAACCTGAAACCCCATTTTCTACTTTCATTCATCTTTAAATTCCCTAATGTATTTAAAATGTGCAGCTCATTTGGGAAGCAGTATTGTACGTCTGTCAGAGACTCGACTTCCATCTTGCCCACGGTACGGGAAACGCTGTGAGTGGCTGCCTGTTTAGGTTAGTTTGTGAGTTCCCCCGGGGGCAATTCCTCTGTCCTTGAGGCCTTTTAAATGACAATCCTGCCCTTCCTTCATATTTATGTGTGCCACTGTTCTTAAACTGAATAGGAAAGTGATTTTGAGCAGTTTTCAAACCCAGTGTAATGCCAGTTCTCTACTGCAAGGCAATGTGGGAATGAATGAAAGAGTGACGGCCTTCTGCAGACTTTGTGCCCCCACCTGCTGTACGTTGGCCTGGAGCAGGTCTCCGAGTCTCTCCACCAGGTCCGTGAAGGTGGGCCTGTGGTTGGGTTCTCCCTGCCAGCAGTCCAGCATGGCCTGGTATCTGGGGAAGGTACAGGGTATCACATCGCACGTCATCGCAGTTTATCAGAGAGATATGCTAGCGGGTGACATTCATACATCGTATATGTTGGCTTTGCTTGACCAGCTTGCGTTTTTCAGACACTAATCGGCATCCTTACGGCAGAGATATACACCCAAATCAATCGATCTCTCCTTAACCTGAAGGTGTTCAATCTGTCCCCAATGCACACTCAACCAGCGATGACCAACAACCATGCAGAATGCCTCTGTTAAAGACTGTGGTGTCCTACAGGTGAGTTCTCTATTACCAGTCAATTCAGGATGCAACACTAAAATGGTGGTCTTATGAAGAGGGATGAACTCACCTATCAGACCACAAATCCCTTAAGCTGTTTGTATAGTATCTTTCTCCTGACCATTTGCCCTTCCCCTATCTATCTTTCTTCACCAACATCACCATTTGCTGGTACCTGGATTGGCTGCTTCAGCTTTCACAGAAGATCACAGCAAATGCAGATAATTCATTATTTACCCGACCGTTCCCTACCTGCCCTTTACCCTCTCCATCTGTGTTTGTTTTTGGCATGTAGACCTCAGTGTTGACAGTTTTCCTTCACAGCACGGAGATTAATCGAAGGAAGCGGCTCTGCTGTAATTTGTCAGCTCCTTAATAGTGTTATTCAGGTGGTACAGAGAAGAATTTAGCGGGGTGAAATCAGAGGCTTGGGGGCGGCAATTGGGATGATGATGATTTTTGGTTGCCGACATTATATAGACCAGTGGCCTGTACTACAAAGTGGGGTTACTGGCTTATCGGGGTTACTTGTCGAATTTAAGGTACCACAGTGTAAATGGACTTTGTATACGTTCACTTACATTTTGCCCAGACTACCTTAAATCTGACAAGTTACCCCGATAAGCCAGTAACCCCACTTCATAGTACAGGCCACTGGAGACATCCATGGTTATATTACAAGACTGGTTCATGGACTTTTTTGGGGTTCAGGGGGAAGTGAGTGAATGGGTCATATCATTGTAGCCAATGGTAGCCTAACATTTGTCTTGCTCATTGGAATGTTTCTGAATGACCCCACTAAGATCATGAGAATCTTTGGAGGCCCTTAATCATTGTATATGTATTTGGTTTCATTCCACCTTTAGCTGTCATCAAGCTCCTGATGAGCTGAATGTCTGCTGGTGGTGGATGCCATTTGAATTAGGGATGGTTTAGGGTCCCACATACGGTCTGAGGTCCCCTTCCTCTCCAAGACTGTATAACTACAGGACAGGATCTGTGTGAGATCACTTCAACATCCGGAAATTGACGTGCAACCGTGGCAGATTTATTGGGGAGCTCCTGCTGAATTTCCTCTGGGTTTCCACCCTCAGGCTTCTGACTTCAAAGGTCAAGGTTAGGGTCAAAGGTTAGTGAGCAGAAGAGGGGTCAAGGAGTAAGTAAACGATCCACATCAGAGGTCATCTGGAGCAGCGGTGGAAATACCAAAATGACACCTGGTGAGGTGGTTGTCCACTACAAGGTTTCAAGGTTCCATGTTTTTGCTGCCACATGAGTTCTAAGGAACACGGTGAAATTCTTGTGCCACAGTTGCAGGGGAGGGGACAGGTGTGTGTGTGTGTGTGTGTGTGTGGGGGGGGGGGGGGGGGGGGGGG
>JAODJW010000038.1:6337739-6348761 GCA_026777045.1 Hyperopisus bebe
AGGACAACAGCAGTGAGGTAAAGGGGCAGGTAGCAGTGTAGTGAGAGATAAGACAGTTCAAGAAAAAAGACAGTGCAGTAAGACAGTGCAGTAAGACAGTGCAGGACAAAAGATAGTGTGATAAGACAGTGCAGTGAAAAGACAAAACAGTGCAGGACAAAAGACAGTGACGTGTGGGAATTTTAGTCACTACAGAAGGAAGGAAGGAGGGAATGAAGGAAGGAGGGAAGGAAGGAAGGAAGGATTACATTTATCATTAAATTGGACTGTGATTCCTGCTTTTTCCCAGTGCTTGCATTGTTATTTAGATATCAATTCATTTATCTTCTGCTGCTGACCTGCTCTGCTTGCCTTTCAGTAAGCAACTTCTTCTCACATAGATAAATACTTCACTGAAATGACTACCATATCAGTAAGACTACTTTAACCTATTCCTGATCGCGGGAAAAGGGGACGTGTGCTTCAGAAGTGAACAGGCTATTGAATAAAAAGAACTGCAGCCAAAGGTATGTGAAAGCGTCACATCCAGCGGGTGGTAGATGTAGCTCAGATAAGGCCAAAGGATCAAAGGGATTGTCTTTCTCCTGCTTGTATTGCTCGTTGAATATCCTTTTAGTCCAGGCTCTTAATACCAGCTTTAAAAAGTCCCGGCAGAGGTTCAGTTTCAGCACGCCACTTACAGCATCTTGCTTGAAAACCCCGACTCACTGAGGGGATATTCCAGCCAAGAGCTTTTGTTTGTTGCTGGTTGGGGATACCTCTGGTCTTCCAAACTCCCTGGTGGGTCAGTGTCTTCAACTTCTGGCTCAGTTTATGCTGGTCTCAGATCATCTTGGCCGCACAATCATCACTACATGTCCCTCATCTGTACAGCCCCCCCCCCCGCCCTCGAAACCTTACACTGCACTTCCTGTCATTGCGTTAATGTGAGACGCTTCCCTTCCCGCTGTTGTGCTCTGACCAAGGGCCCACGCTTATGTTCCGGGAGACGGGTGACGAAGCACGCCTCTCCAGCTTAGATCCAGGTTTAAAGTTTTTAAAGACTGTTTAATAGGCACCGATTAAAAGAATCTTCCCTCGGGCCTCTTAAAAATGATTTATAGATGATAAAATATGTCAGGTTGTGCTGCACCTTTACTAAACAGGAGTCAGGGGGAGTTTTCAGGACATATAAGTGTAAATGCAGGGGGTCTGGGAGAGTTTTCAGGACATATAAGTGTAAATGCAGGGGGTCTGGGAGAGTTTTCAGGACAAATTAGTGTAAATATTGGGGGTCTGGGAGAGTTTTCAGGATTGATAAGGGTAGGTATGCGTGGTACATTGCCCGACAGTGTAGATCACCTGGTGGGTGATGATTGGTGGAGAGGGGAGATGTCCTTACATTTCGGAGGAGGCATACTCTGGAGCTCGCATCCTTGTCCCGTCCTTCAGTCGGCAGCAGAACTCCTCGTCAATCTGCAGGCCTGGGTACGGTGAGGCACCTAAGAAGATGGCAGGAAGGTCTCACAAGGTAGAACGTGCCTCTGATACCAGTTGGTGCTCTTTTACCATGAAACGCAAGCGGCTTAATGAGCGCAAGCCAAAGGCACATGTTATGGGGAGTTACGATTACCCCGCTTTGTTAAAATAATCAAATAGAATGAGGTCCACACCTAGTACTCTTTTTTAAAAAATCACTTTGGAAAGACTCAGTATTATTGCGATAAAAAATTTCTTGTCATCATCATGCTTTGAAAAATTCCATTTGTTTGTAGTTATTACATGATTAATAATAATACGGCTTTTACATATTCACATATTTTATATCATCTTTCAACCTATTATCCAGTACAAGGCAGAAAGGATGTTAGGTATATTTTTTAATTCGTGAAATGCAATGTCTGCCACAGTTTTAAGGTGAGAGTCATCATTTATTATTGTTATTAATTGCCGAACAATTTACCTTTGCTTTTTCAAACAGTGTATTTTAGTCGTGGCACCTAAAATAACAAGATAAGGAAATCCAAGAGCCTGAATTCAAGTCTGAGCTGCCGGGTTTTGCGTGGTGCGTAATATATGTATGCACACACACTGGGAACAGAACAAACTTTTGACCTGTGCAAAAGATCAGGTTTCAGGGCTGTGTGTTTATAATTTTGCGATAACTTCTGGTGCTCTACTCCTTTTCTCGGAGACACCGCTTAATGCCACCCAGATGTGTGAGGTGTCATGGTGCACTGGCATCCAAGGCAGCTTTCCCAGTGCTCCCACTGGGATGTCGGCACTGCCAGCATGTGGTAGCGGACAGTCAGTCTGAGACCTAATGCACACCAGGGTGTTTTAGCTGTATGCCTTCAGCGCCATTGCTGCCGTGGGGCACTTTGCCCCCAACTTGTTTTTAAGTCTTAAAAGTGACTTTGTTTACTGATATATACAGTACAGTACAAAAGACTTAGACAGCCAAATTGATGTTGAAATGATCTTCATGTTAACGTAAAGTTATGATATCCTGTCTGTAAAAGTCTGTCAGCTTAGCCGTTTCGAAACATCTCCTAAAGTCACCCCAGAATATGCAGTAATCATCCCATATGCCCAAGGATTTTTCGACTCGACCACTGATATACCTCATATGACTAATCAATACCTCTTTGACTTTTTAAACAAATTAATTCATTGAATGAGCTGGTGGTGAAATGTAACGAACACATGGAACGGCTGAGGTGCACAGAAGGAGAGTTTTGGGAGCTTAAGCGATGTTTTTCTAGCCATTCAACTAGATATCAGTAACTTTTTGGAGAACACAAGAAATCCCTCTTAGGTTCTATTGTGTTACTCTTAGTTTGCATATGTTTTAATGTTAAATTGTGATTTTTGTTCTTTCACTTATTACGCATATAGGAGGGATTTAGTTTAAGGATCTTGATCAAGGCCTCAATAAGGCCTTCAATGTGAAAAAGCTACCATTCATTAGCATACTGCCTGTCGCATAGCTAATGAACATATATTTCATAGACATTAATATTTCTTGGCCATAACAGAGCGACTCTGGGACATTCTGTAGGATTACATATGCAGTCGCCAAGAATTTGCATTCCCAGCTGGGAAGAAATGCATAACTGAAACAAAACATATTCATTCCCTTTTAATAACCCTTATCCTACTTTTCTGTTCAAAGAAACAATTAAGGCAGAGTTATGACTCCCTGCATACGGACTGAATCCAAACAGACAACAACGGCCTGAAGGGAGAGGTCATCTTGTGTATTGTGAAGAACTGATGTCTTTGGCATACAAAGCTGTGCGATAAGATTCCCAACTCTTAGAGATTCAAATATTTATTAAAAAGCTACAAGCCTCAACTGCTGACATGTGCAACGTGACACCTGGCCAATTTGAGGAGAAAGTAAACAAAGAGGAAAGTGGGACGTGTTTGTTTCTTAGAAGCAGTAAAGTAATACTTAATTAATGTTACTTAATTAATGTTACTTAATTAATGTTGTACTTACAGTGTAGATAAATGGTTAATTGTGCTATAAAGCTGATGTACTAGTGTTCAATTTATTTGAAGAAAACAGTTATGATAAATTGGTAATAACATTAAAAAGTAAAATCAAATAAAATTTAAAAAGGCTTATCGAGAAGGTGGTATGTAGGGCAGCATTAAGACCGTGACCTACCCAGAGAGAAGATCTCCCACATGAGGACTCCAAAGGACCACACGTCACTCTGCGTGGTGTAGATCTTGTCAAAAATGGCCTCCGGGGCCATCCATTTCAATGGCAGTCTGGCCTGAAGACAAAACAGACAAAATCTGTTTAGTTAAATGTACAGTTCCACACTACTTGCTTATTATTACAGTGTTAGGCCATAAATTATTGCCAGTGTCATATGCAGGGCGGTTTGTTCCAAGTATATTTATTTTAAAAGTGCGTACATTTTCCCTGTCTTTTTTGGATTGTGAAATAAGTGTTGGCAGGCTATTATTGTGCTGTCAGTCAGGTGGAGTATTTGTGCAACATAATCCCACGTAGAGAAGTTTCTGTTCCGTGACCCACGCTAAGCAGCTACAGCTAGCAGAAGCTGACAAAATGATAACTGCTAAGTTGAGTTTCATTTCTCATCTGTAATGGAAGGGTTTTAGCTTACATCTCCCTTGCGCACATAATCGGGGTCTTTGTAAACGTCCCTTGCAAGTCCAAAGTCACAAATCTTCACAACGTTGTTTTCAGACAGCAGGATGTTTCTGGCAGCCAAATCGCGGTGAATGCACTGGAATGAAGAATTATACTTTTTAAGAGGAACTTATGGTGAATCTTTGTAGAAACCATTCATTTTAACAACCCTGCATCCACAGTAATGACCAAGCAAATTATTTGTTTATAGAAACAAGTTGATTTACACCCCCTTAGGCCTGTTTTGTGGAAACACCTACTGAGAGTTACTCAACATTTACTCAACATACTACACGCATCGTTGGTGCATCTGTGGTCCTGAAAACCCCTTTAAATGAAATAATCTGTCTTCTGATCCACATGCACCAGATTTTCCCAAAACCAAACCCCCCTGCCTACCATCGGACATCTGGGTCCGAGGCGGGAATCTGGTACGGCAGGAACAGGTTGCTGTGCCTATTTGTGTTAAATCCCTTCCTGGTGCTCCCTACAATGGGGTACTACTGAAATGCCTTCTCTGTGCCATTGTCCAAATTTGGCCATTGATCAAACTGCAGCCTTACTTGGGCAGATTCTGGCCATGAACGTGGGTACACTATATCTGGACGACTGCTACAGTCCAGTGGCTTTGGATAAAATCTAGATTCATAATTTAGCCCTTCCAATTAAATTCAGTGTCGACGTTGGCATTTTACAATAGATTGCTCATTAAATACGTACCTTGTCAGCCATTTTTTACTGGTTATAAAATAAAGTCTGGGGAATTCTGATTTGCAAGGGACTTTCAAATAAGGATGAGATAGTAAACATACTTTTCGTGAAGCTAGGAACTCCATGCCTTTCGCAACTTGAAAGCTGTAGGAAATGAGGTCCTCCATTGTCAGAACCTTTTTGTAGAGATCCTCTGTTTCTGTATATAAAAGAAAGGTGCGTTAATAACAAACAGAGATTCAATAGTAGTCTGACCTCCATAAGAATCCACTGCTGCCTGGCACTGCTCCTGACATTTGCTTAAAAAGCAGGAAGGTGACCTTTTCATCCATATTTGAAACAAAACAAAATCTTGCTTCATTACCCTGCAGATGTAAATCTATTGCCAGGTGTTACCCAAAACAACATCCTCTTAGGATAGCGATAACCAGGCCCTAGTTTAAAGGGAGTTAGTGTAAGACCGGCATTTTGTCAATGATGCTCAGCAGGCGGTCTTTGTGATTCAAGCGCCATGTTTTCCCTCTCTTCTCCCATCTGAGTAAACAGTTTATCGAAGGCCCGGAATAACAAACAACAGAGCGGCAGATGCATCGGAAACAGGGAAACGACCAGCACAGCTCAGGGAAGAAAACTAGCCAATGAAGTGCCTGCTCGTAAATCCAATAGCTAGAGTTATACTGTATTTACAAATGGAAGGGAAGATTCTCTTAGATACCAAAAGGAAAACAATCGAGGGAACTTTGAGTTGTGGCCAGGGATGGAATGGGTGAGGAGAGGTGGCTGGTGGTGGCCACAGAGACGGGGAAATGAAGACGGTTACCTTCCTCTTCTTCCTCCGAATCGCAGTAGCTCTTGTCTTCAACGAAACCCGAGCTGGCGGAGCTCCCGGTACTAGCCACGCTTTCCAGCCTGCGTTTGATCAACTCGCTCAGCTCACTGAGCTCACAGCTGGACCCCGAAGCCACCGTCTTACTGGACGGGTTCTGTGAGTCCGACGGAACCCCAGACAGAGGTCAGTCATACAGGGCAGGGAAACTTCTAACTTTAACTAGCAGCAAAAAAATCTGAAACCCTGCCCAAACGACTTGAAAAAAGTGGGCAAATATATAACACATACAAATGCCCTAATATGTCATTTTCCCATGTACCTTGTAGACAATGAAGTCGGCTCTCTTGCTCCGTAGATAATTGGACAAGTTCCCATATTTGCAGTACTCCACAATTATCATCAAAGGACCTGCACCAGCACAAGATAAAGAGACAAACATGCGACATTGCTTGCTTGTAATTTGTTAATTATTGCCTTTGATTTCCTCCTTTTACTACAAAGGTAACAGGGCTCCAGCACTAATTATTTTAGTTTCTCGATCAATTTAATCAGCCAGTAACTTCTATCAAAAATATTCCACCAAAGTTGAAAATTAGCCAGACTGTGTCATAATGCAACGAAATGGAGTGAAATCTTAACACAAACTTCTTTGTGTGTCGTGTGATGTATTGAATATTCAGTAGAATTTACAATATGGCATTATAATCGCATAAATTTGAGTGTGAAGCCCCCTTGGTACCTCCAGACTTGGTGCACGCTCCCAGCAGATTGACCACGTTGAGGTGATTGCCAATGTGGATCAGTATCTTCAGCTCAGACATCAGGGCTTTGCACTCATTGGACGTGGCTCCTCCTGTTGAGAATCCGCAGAATGAGACTCCATAAATCACCCCAATTCAGACCAAAAATGCAAAATCCTGTGAAACAAATTTCTTTTTTAATCTTGAGTTGCGTGACTTAAATTTATTGCAAGATCATTCACATTTACGATAAATCAAGTCACATGAGTCAAATTCAGGTTTCCTTTTGTCAAATTTTCACATTATTAGACATACATGAATCTGTTTTTTTTTTTGAATGTGAAAAAATTTAGAGCATTTCAGAACCGTCCTTTAGAAGGTTCTTTAGAGAAGTCCTTTAGAAAAAGCAGATTATGTTATATTGTTGGGAAATACTTTTTTACTACTTAGAGTAACCAGAAATGTAAAATGTACGTGGTGCGTATTTTTCCCAATAAAAAAAATGTTAAATATCACTCAAATTTTACACAAAAAAGTATATTCATATTTTCATTTGAAATGATAGAAATTAAGTGTATTGTAATGTACACCTAATGGTAACGAACTGTTTTATGTACTTATGCTTCTATTAAAAAGCAATCTATGTCTCTATATAATTCAAAGCTATCACTAGATACTAAACTATTAGCTAGCTGTTATATGCTGTCAAGTCGATGTTATCTCCTGGTGATTACAGAGATGGTATTTCTCCAGAATGTCCTGTCCCTTTGGTCTCATTTTTCGGAATTGCTGATAGGATGCTCTTTGATGATTGAGTCCATCTTCTTCCCGGTCATCCTCTTCCTCTTTCAACGTAAAACTATCCACCTGTTATGATTTTTGACAGTGCATTGGGACTTCTCATAATATGCCCGCTGTCTTTATTTTTAGATATATGTAAGTACTTTTGACATGTTTTCTATGTCCTTCATTGCATTATTGCTGAGTTCCAGGCTACTAAATATATCTAGATGCACTTTTGTGAATGACTTTTCCCCCGGTTCGGAAACATCTATGATTCATTAACATCTATGTTTTTGCCATCAACAAATAGACACTTTGGATACTGTTCCAGTGGTTATAACCTTTAGATTTCCTGTATTAGCCCATCAAAGGGTGTGGAAGTTTCTACCACAAATCTTGAAACCAATCCAGCTTCTCTCATTACATCTTCCGCAAGTTGAATTTGCATGGCGGTAGTACGTAGCCTTGCTTAACTCTTCTTCCGATCTGAAAGCAGTCAGTTTCTCCATATTTCACCGAGGCAGTGGCTTCTTGGTCAGATGTTTCATGTAACCATGAAATGCTCTGGCACATTCATTTCCAGGTGCCCCCTAGTTTTCTCTGGTATCTACTGCACAATGGCAATGATGTTTCTTGTTTCTCGACATTTTCTGAATATACTCATACACCTTGTGTTTGTAGTCCTTGTGGGATTCTAAACTTTACCGAAGGGTCATTACCATAATCTTACTAATATGGGGCATTATGAGGGAAATTCGGTGCTAGTTTGTGCATCCTGCTAGCTCTCATTCTGATGGTAAGGAACTTAAACCAATCACAATCTCTGGCCATTTTCCAAATTTGTTGCCATACTATGGTCAGCACTTTTAATGCTTCTTCTTCAGTTGCTGTATATTTCTATTAGAATGTATTGTACCCCTGTACTTTTCCTTTTTGGCAGTAACCTCAGGTCTACTCTGATCTCCACTTCCATTACTGCAGCTTCTTCCACGTATCGAACCCCAATATATTTACAGCATTTGAGGCTGGAACTTATTCTTAATCTCACAGATCAGCTGAAAAACAGCCCTTGTTTTTCCATGTTTATTTCCATCTCCTTCAATGAATGCAGATGTTGTTATGATATTGGTCATTGTCTTTCCTGGTGGCTCTCTGGAATTCACAGTCCTCTTCTTTGCCGTTTCCACAGCACCTACTGCCATCCACTTGGATATTTTTGCCTGTTTAATTTCACTTCAGCCAAATGTTGTCTCAGTTTCCTCTTGGATGACTTCTCTGAATTCTGTCTGCAGTTCCTCTGGTTCTCTATCAAGTAGGTTCAGCATCTCGAATTGGTTACAGATGTTGCCCTTGGAGGCTAAGGGTATATTCTGCAGGTCGTTCCTTGGAGGCCGGAATTTCTTGTTGTTCCGTGATCTTTTTCACATCTTTCCATAAGCACTCTGTGATTACTCTAGGCCACGGCCTTGTCATCTATGTCGAGATCTTCCATTGTTTGGGGTTGAGGATATACTGTATTTGATTTCTGTGAACTTCATTTGATGATGTTGGGGTGAAAAGATGATGTTCTGCTTGCTTGAAGTACTTACTAAAAATAAGGAGGTCAGTGGATTTGCAGAAGCTGACTATTCACACACCCCCTCCACCCCCCAGTTTTGTTTCTGGAAACTTCTATTCCCTACTTGCTTTCCAACTGACATTCCAGCCTCCAGTCATGTCAACCTTGTCAAAACATTTTTCAATTTTATCTTCATCTGATTCAGTTTTTGGGGCATAAATCTGTATAACTGTTGTATTAACGGAGTGATGATAAAACTGAATTGATGAGGAATTAATTTCTGGTGGATGACCAGGTACGGGGGGGCGCTCTTCTCAAGTTTACTGATGCCAGAAAAATATTGTGATTTGAAAAATTTCATTAAAATCCAATTTTGGGAAAAAAATCCCCTTTTATGGAAAAAATGACCTTTGGTTGCATGCAAAGTTCCTGCCTGAGGATATATTACATCATGGTATAGTTGACTTATTTGCATGAACAACAGTCCCACCCATTAGAAGGGTGTGATTAAGGAAAAGGAAAGAGAGTCCTGCCATATCTCTGACTGAGCACCAAAACAGAACAGTTGCTTTGATTATTCCTCTGCAATATGTATGAGCACAGATGCAAGGCTGAGTGATGGTAATCACTGTAATTAGCTTTGAAAACCACCAAGGCTCCACAGGATTTATTTCCCTTTAAATTAATATTGTCTGTGAATTTCAGAACGGAAATAATCAACACTACCTAAAAATCTTCAGCCTTGTGACCCACAAAACAAACACAATCATTTTCACATTTATCTGGTGTGTACCTTACGTATCAAAACCTCCTGTCACTAAATCGTGGTTATAATCCATATCTGCTTCTTTCTTTTTCTGTCTTTTTACAAAGCTAATGTTAGTATATTTTAATGACTTGACTAACGAAAACACTTAATGGCATCTGGTAGCGAAAAAAGCAGCATCATAGCTGTTTTTGGTGAAGGATTCCTACCTTTCAACATTTTAACGGCCACTGTCTTGCACGTCGACAGCTTATCGATCCCAAAGGCAGCAGCTTCCACCACCTTGCCGAAAGCGCCGTGGCCCAAAGTTTTACCTGTGAGACAAAGCGTGGGTGAGAGAGCCTTCAAGGCAGCTCTTTTGGCTCGGGAATCATAACTCAAGCCGCGGGATTCGCTGTCAGGAGAGATACGGGCCTGTAATTAAAACAGCCTGCTGAGCGTTTGACCACTGAAGCAGGCCTCCGAAAGGATTTTATGGAGCAGCTAAGCTTGGACGACAGAGGCTGACCCCTGATGAAAAATACTAGGATGTTTATTTCGGAAAGAGCAGGTAGTTAATACTTATAGCTCATGCCATCTTTTGGAGACAGTTTAATTTGACTTAATTAGATTTCCTCTGCTGCAGTCTAGTTCCCTTTCTTTGCGCTAATATGCTTCAAACAACCCCTTAATAAGGGTATTCAGGCTCTTTGTGTAGTGTAGAGGGCGATGGGACAGTTCTGCAACTTTAGGAGAAATGTAGGTGAGGTGGACATTTTGGATCCAGAAAGTAAAAATCCAGACCAAGATTTAGTTTCAACCAACCAGTTGAGTATGAAGAGTCACAGTCACGGAGTACTAAACTGGTTGGCTGAAACTAAATCTTGGTCTGGATTTTTACTTTCTGGATCCAAAATGGCCACCTTTGGGAGCAATGTAGCATGACAGAGCCTAGACGGTACTGTGTGAAAAAACTATGACCTGGAGACATTATGACCTGGCACCTCCACTAGAGAGGCCTTACCCAGCCTGAGACGGTCTCGGGGAAACTCCCACTTGCTGCTATCATAGGGCAGACGATCGCACTGCTCGTCCAGGGGAACCTCATCTGGATCCATTATGATGGATAAGTAGCCGGTCTGAATATCCACCGAGCTGGGCTGATGGACAGAGGAGATTCATTCATGTTTGAATATGCTTCCTCAGAACCATTAGATTAAACATCCAGGAAAAAACAGCAACTTATGACATGTGGTATGCTCTCGCTTTAGGAAATGTTCACATCTAATAGGAACATTCTGGTCAAAATGACGCTTTCACTGTTTTCACTTGAGCTGGTCCTTAATCAGTTTCGCTCATGTGTAAACATTTTGTGGAGTCAGTTCATGCGAAATCTGCCACAATTCATAATAATAAAGCCAAACATCTATCCGTCCATCTTTCAACCACGTGTCCAACCGAGGGACGGGGGCAGTGGGGTTGGTATCAGGGGGGTTGGTGGTGGGG
>JAODJW010000038.1:6358378-6377115 GCA_026777045.1 Hyperopisus bebe
CACCGCCCGCCCCCCACCCGAGCCTTCAGACAATCCATGCACCAGTATCTCTGTGCATTTTGACCAATCAGAAGTGGTGACTCAATTAGCTCTGTTCGCTCATGCTTTCATGCTAGTAAGCAGGGCTACGTCAGCACGGGTGCGGTTTCAATATGACTAAGTTCTTGGTGGCAGTGGAAAAGCATCATTAGAAACATCAGATGTCCATAAATTAATCAATAAACAACAAACCCATTTTCTATTCAGCCTTTGTCATGGGCAATAAGAGGTCTAACCAGTAACCAAGTAACCTGGTAGCATGTCCAAGCAAACTGAGGTGAGTAAACCTCATTTTGTCTGGGAGTAGAGATCACTCCCTTCCCTGGTTCACAGACCTTCTAGTTGACAGTTTTTCAGCTGCTTAGATAACGTAGCTAACTCCGTATTCCAGAAATCCTTCTGTGATAGGAAGACGAGATAAGAAACTGGGAAAAGCCTCTGTTTGTCCAGGATGTGATTGTGGTATCATGCACAGTCAGGAGAAGTGCTTCACATACACACTGATTACACTGGTGAGTAGAGATGGGGCGGTAACAAATTAGACACTATGGGCCGGTTTCCCGAACAAGGATTAAGACTAGTCTTGGACTAAATTGCCATTTCAATGGAGATTCACCATTGTAACTCAAAGCTAGTCTAGGCTTAGGCTTAATCTTTGACTGGGAAACTGGCCATATATGCCTAGTATTTAAATACTTTATGGACCTTCGGAACATTGCTATGTCAGATTTTCCTAATTTTCAAATAACATGCATTAATCCACGACCTGTTAAGGAGGAAAGTTTCAAACAAGCCAATGCATGAAGCATGAAAAAGGGGCTGAGTTGCTTTGAAAATCCTGACTGCATCCCGCTTGGTTCAGCGTGTGGAGAAACAACGATTCAGCAAGTCCATCGAGGCAATAAATGATCTAACTTGTTATTTCCTACTCTTTCTCTTTTCCTTCTTCATTCCTTTGATGGATCATTATCCATCTCATGTTTACTCATGCTAATCGTGACCCTCTTTTGATCTAACCTTTGAAGCACACAGTTATCTGGGTTTGCGGTGGTTTGACCTGTCGGCAGTGAGTTCAGTGCCCAGCTGAGGACCTGAGAGAGTGTCGGGGCGACTCACCATGTGATGCTGGGACTGTGTTCACAGGGCTGCCACACCCAGGTGATGTGAGGAACTGGAAAGCCCTGGGCAGTGCAGGTCAGCTGCTGCTCCTTACCAAACATGCGCTGCTGCAGGTCCACTGGCTTTAAGTTTTCTTCCAAGATCCGTGGTTTTACTGGAGGGGCAGACACAACATCAGCTGATGGTCTTAGACTTTCTCCTTATCTTTCTTATTCTGCCTACATAATTCATCTAAAGCCACTTGCTGGTTTGTATAGTACAGCACTGCACACGGTCCGTGGCTGTGCCCACATGAGCCAAAGCGGTATAGTACAGCACTGCACACGGTCCGTGGCTGTGCCCACATGAGCCACAGTGGTATAGTACAGCACTGCACACGGTCCGTGGCTGTGCCCACATGAGCCACAGCGGTATAGTACAGCACTGCACACCATCCATAGCTGTGCCCACATGAGCCACAGTGGTATAGTACAGCACTGCACACCATCCATAGCTGTGCCCACATGAGCCACAGCGGTATAGTACAGCACTGCACACCATCCATAGCTGTGCCCACATGAGCCACAGCGTTTTTAATATCCCATTGTCTTTAATTTGTTTTCCACAAGAAATGTATTTATGTAACATCTTTGTTTTTGGTTGCGATGTTTTAAATGGATATTCATGTAATTAAAAACAAAAGGTGAAAAAATCCAGTGATGTCTGATTTTTTTAAATAAGATCACACTGCTAGAAAATCATTGTTATGGAAAGTGGTAGAACCAATGGTGACCATTCTCCTTTGGGTCCAAATCTTGCATCAGCATTCAAGTTGCATGAATGTAATATGGTTGCAATACGCATATCACTGTGATACTCCTTCTCTTTTTTTTGGTTATTACCACTGTTCTGAAGCCATTCTGTGAATAACACACAGTAGGACTGGACGTCCCTGCTCGCTTCTGCATGCTGCCTTTCTTGACCATGCCAAGAACAACTATGCTGACCTCAGGACCCCAACGCGAGAGACAAAAGACTGAATTTAAGATGAGAAGCAGAATCTGAGATTTCGTGAAGGACACATGGCATAGCATTCCCTCTTTGCTTGCTGCATCAGCTTAACGTCAATCTGTCATTAAGCATGTCAGCTGACTCCTCGGACTGCGGCACTGACCTCTGACCTCGAAGGTATAGCTAAGGTTTTGATATACGCCTCTTTCTTTGTTTCCCACAAGAATGGTGTAGACTCCTGCATCCTTCTGCTTGGCATCTCTAATGATGAGATTGTACTCTGAATGCTCGTAGCAAGTTGAGTTTTCTCTTATCTGCACACCATCCTTATACCTTGAGGGAGAAAAGGATTGTGGTTATAAGGGCAGGTCATCGTAATGTACTACGCAATGGGCATTCTGAGCACTACACTGATGTTCCTCCAGTTAAGATGGGGTTCCGTTCCAATAAATCCATCGTAAGTTGAAAATATCGCAAGTCGAATATGAGCAATATGATATGACTAAGGACAGAAAAAAATACCATAAGATACGTTGTTAAACACTATATGAGATGTTTATGGTCATAATCGCTATGGAAGCATGACTGTGTGGATGCAGCCATCGCCTGGCATCAGTATCGTACGATATATGGCCAGGCAGGGAAGAAATGAAAATTTCATGACTGTATGTGCGTCGCTTTTATACCATCAGAGTCAAAATATCCTAAGTCGAACCATCGTAAAGCAAGGAACATCTGTATACATGCAACATAAGGAGCATAACTTCTTACCACGTCACAATGTTTGGTCGCGGCACTGCAGACACTTTGGGTCCAAACTTGACATGTTTTTTGCCTTCAAGGACTGAGACAACCTTGTCCTCTTTATGGAACAAGTTGATGAATGGATGATCTGTGATGAAAAAGCAAATGACTCATACAAAACAGTACTCTGGATGGAATGGCCATTTTCAGATTGGAAAGGAATATCTTGCAAAGATAAATGGTACAATGATACATTAGCTTATATATTAACATATAAATATATATTCGAGAGTGTAGGTATCCGGCCGTGCTCTCACCATAGACCATCACTTTAGCGGTTGCGGCCTTTTGGCTCACGACCTCCGCCGTGCAGCGATACGGGCCTTTGTCCTCAGCCGTCACATTGTGCAAGATCAGGGTGCTGCTCATGGTAAAAGTCGATGCTGGGGAGTCTGTGTGCTTATGGATTTCGTGCGATCGATTGAACTGAAAACACAGATCCACAATTAGTTCTGTTTACACTTTGGTATGCTAGGTTTGCATCTAGGTCTGCTAGAATATGGTGAAAATTGCATTTCAGGTTCGTTGTTCAAGTGACAATGACATTAAAGATTTATCTTATCTAAAAGTGGATGACAGGAACCAACGGTTTTAGAGTTAGTGGGTGATGAACATGAGGTTTTTGTAAAGGTCTTTAGGGTGTTTAAAATGTAAGACAGTAATGTTAGACATACAGCCTTTCCTGGGTAGTCCCATGTGAAGATGATTCTCCCATTGAAGGACGTCTCCCCCGAGCATTTGAGGGACAGAGTGTCGCCAACCACCAGCCTAACACGATTTGTGCTGATCTTGACATTATCCAGTTTGGAAGCTGGACAAATGAAAAAAAAAAAAACAGCATACAGGAGAACTAAAGATTTTTTTCTGCACAGCCAAAAGCACTAATTCGGTTTGAAGGAGACCCAGTAATTAGCTCTTTCTGTTCTATGGTCTTAGGTATAATAGCTTTGGGTAACACTTCATTTAAAGTACTCATGTATAATGCATTATAGATACCTTCATAATGCATTATAATGCATTCATTAAGTATTATAAACAGAACTATAACTATATATAAAAAAGGTATAACATTATAGCCATGTTTATTATGCATTATGAAGCTAATTGATGTGTTCATAATACTTAATATCTATGATGCATTATACATGAGTGCTTTAAGTAAAGTGTTACCTAACTTTGTATTCAAAATACTTTCTACAAGAACCATCTGGACCAGTGTTTGCCAGCCTGGTCCTTGGCGACACACAGAGATTCTGGCAAGGAGCTGGGTGGGAGCAGAAACATGGATAGTCTGTAGGTCCCCACAGTCCAGGTTGGGAAACACTGATCTAGTCAGATATACCTGGCCAAATATATTTCTCATTCATTTCATGCATGTTATCAGCTCCCTAAAACTTCACAACGAATCCATGTGAGGAGCGAGGTGAGCGAGCAGCTTACACATTCTCTGAATGAGGTAGCTGGCCTCGTGGAGAACCCGATGTTGCCCAGTGGTGGTTTTGCATACAAGCAGATCGTGGTGGGAGCCGCGGGGGTAATGGATCTTGAATCCAACTCGCGGATCCCACAACTCGTGTTTTACCACAGACGACATGTGTGGTTTCCGAATGTATCTCTAAATGAGTAAAGTACAAAGGCATGTCAAAGGTCTTGGCTTTGGAACCCGTTCTGTTCTAGGTTACATTTCACTTAATGTAACCTACACAAACTGGGTCACTGACAGCCACAAGCTTGAATAACATCTACCTGTCGAGATGCTTTGAGGAACAAGGTAGCTGGTATTAAACATTTTGCAGAAATTGTTCTGCATGACTAATTTGGATTCCTATAAATTGTATTTCCTATAAATTATACATTAAACCAAAGGAACTTGGATTAAAATCTGAACTGACAGTTATTGTCATGCTGCAGTGCTGCTGTTTGAGACCTTTTACCTTCTTTAATGTTTAGTATTTATTTTCACATATATTTTTAAATGTTTAATGTTCATGTTCTGTGATGGGTAAGTTAGATCTGCCTGCAGAGCAGGTTCCTTACCCCCTCCAATGTGACCACGTAGTCAGGAGAGGTGGTCCTGCAGGGGATCACCAGCTCTCGCTCCCTGTCATATATTGTCAAGACAGTGGGGGAGTTTTGGGGTTCCTCCACAAAAGGGTTGTCATCATCTGCATATACAGTGGTGCATTATGGGAAAACAGTTACACCTAAGTGGTATGTTTCCACCAAGCTATGATTCTGAGAAAAATTAAATATCAGCACTTGCGATGGTGAGTATGTCACTCAAGCGTCACAGGAAACTAAAAATGTGGCTTTTTATTGTTTTTTATTATACTCAGGCTCCCTAAAAGGAACCACAAACATGTGTCAGTTTTAAAGCAAATGACTCCAGGTGTCATATAATTGTATAATTTGTCAAGTATTGACTTTTTCAGAGTTGACAGAATGTCTCCCAGAGGGGAAATACAAATCTGCCCATTGAATTTAAATCAGCTCTCAATGCAGACAACCCCCTCCCCGTCCCACCCCCGGCCTCAAGCAGCATTAAACAGGGAAGGCAATCTGAGCCAGGGCAATCACAAGGGCTGAGCTTGCAAAAACACTGTGGCTACTGGTCCAGAGAGCAGCCATGTCACACTGTGGGAATGTATTAGGAAAATAAACATCTCGCCCCTTTGCTTGATGCTGCCATCTCGAGAAATACGAACACTTCATGGGGGAGCCGTGAGACCCCCCCCCCCCATGCAAAAATAAACAATGAACAATCAGACATTAAACAGTAAGAGGTTTTAGAAGTAGCCGGCATAGACTAAACATGTGACTAGCAGGACATCAGAAGCATTGAGTAGACGTCTGTTGCTACAATGGATACAGATTATGCTTTATAACCTATGCATCCCCTGAGACTGAACTAAAACATAGTTTAACAATGCAAAGAGGGATATTTTGTTGGAAATTAATTTATACTTGCTCAGAAATATGCAAGCTTATATATTTTTTAAGATGTTGGGGAGTAGGAATGGCTGTTCTTGGGATATTGTTCACAAATTGGCAAAATTTGTAACAAGACCAACAAAAGCAAAACACATAAAAATGCTGTTGCATCCTACATACTGGCCTTATCCTCCCTGCCCACCTACGCAAAATGATTTCAGAATCTCAGAAGAAAGGAGGAGATGAAGTGAAAAACTTAGAGTTATGTAGCGTTATATAGAATTATTCAGTGTTATATAGTGCTATATTACATTACACACTGTTATATAATGCTATATAGCATTATTTAGTGTTATATAGCATCATTTAGTGTTATATAGTATTATTTTGTTATATAGTGTTATATAGCATAATTTTATGTCATATAGTGTTTTATAGCATTATTTAGTGTTATATATTGTTATATACTATTATTTTGTGTTATATAGCATCATTAAGTGTTGCATATTGTTATATAGTATTATTTTGTGTTATATAGTGTTATTTTGTGTTAGATAGTGTTATGTAGTGTTATACTTCCCTTAAAAACAGCAAGACAGAAACTTTGCTGTTGGTTCTTAAATAATTTTTAGGAATCTTATGGATGTCTTAACTAGATATAACTGATCTCGGCAAGGTCTCGTAAAAACCTTATTTACGTAAGTTTGTGATTAACAAAAGGTGACAACAGATAACTTTACTTAATCACAAAACAGAAACAGTAGATTAACCAGTGAACTTACACTGGCTTATCTGTGGACAGGAAAGACCTTCTCGTCCCACATAAGTCATCAATAAAAGTCATTCTAGGTCTCACCTTTGACAAAGATGTAGGTGGAGACATGGCTCTCGCCATGGTGGACTGAGCCGCAGGAGTACAGGCCCGTGTCATTGTGCATGCTGTTACGCACGATTAGCTGGCTGCAATGACTGTACCCCGACTTCTTGCATCCTGTCTTGTTCACCAGAACTCCGTCGGACCCCATGTGCCGTCCGGGAAGCTTCCACTGAAGTGTGGATAAGCCCCTGTCAAAGGAACATGGAGACAAGGCTCTCTGTCAGCCCCAAACCATTACTTGCCACATCAGCCCCCACCTCAACAGCACTACCAGCCTCCTACAAGGCTGCCCATAGTAATCAGAAGATTGCAGGCATCAGTGCTGGGTAAAGAGCGGAATCAACGAGGGTGCATCTGAAACGAGTGAGATGGCGAGATCCCAGGAACCGTGTGGCAGCCGTGGACCACAGGAGAGACACATCATTAATGTGAGGGTGCTTGGTGCTGGTTCATCAGCCCTGCACATCCTTAAAAGATCTTCTTGTTTTTGCTTTTCACACAATCTGGAATTGCTGGTTAATTTAATTATAGGTCCTCCCTTCATCAAACATCTCAAACCAAAAAGAGCTGGCCAATGCAAACCTCCTAAACATCAGCTACCTATGACTTGCCATGGAAATGGCTACAGGCTTCTAGTGACATAACACACCCGGAAGAGCTTCACTGACAACTCTGTAGGCAACCGGGAGACAACAGATGTGGCTATTTGGTATGACAGTAACCACACAAAGCAATTTCACACATGGAAAGTTGTATCAGTCTCACTTTGCCATTGCAGACAGCAGTCTCCGATAAACGCAGTTATGTGACAAACACTCACACATCACAGGTTAACATTGCATTTTGTCCAAAATATCTTCGGACTCCTGCTTGCGTGCTCTGCACATATATTTCTCTTTTTCGAGGTTTTTTTCCTCGTTAGTTCCATGTTGTCCTCTCTGCGGGCCTCTTAATTGTTGTTTCAACATGGCTCTCGTCAACTCTCATCTGACAGATTTAAGTTTCACATGGGAATGTGGTTCTGAGATGATGTGCTCAAATAGCAATCATTTCAAAGCCACTACCAAGTGACCAATTAATGGAGTCTCGGGGGACCTCCACATGTTTCGCATACCGAGGGCCTGTGTCTCGGGGCAGGACAAGTCAGCTGCCTTGGAGTGGAAGGACCCCAGCCTCTGGTTTCGCACGGCCTTCTAAGGAAGCAGCCAAGTCCGAACGGTCCACAAGGGTTCGCATTCCAGACAAGGCTGAGGACTGATGCAAGTTCTCGTCTCACGTGCATTATCCCACAGATGCGGTGCAGGGCTGTCCCTTTGATAAGAGTGCCTGACAGCCTTTTCAGTCACGAGTGTTCCATATCGGCTGCCTGCTTTCTCTTCCTTCGGGGTCAACCCATCCCCAGTCAGAGATCAGAGTAATCACAGCCAATGGCCACAAGCAGTCTCTGTGTCTCCATTCTTAACAAAAGCATTTTCATTTGCAGAATTACAACTGTGTATAAATTTTTGCTCCCTTACATATCGCAGGTATGGGTGCCTTTCCTGTTGGAAAATGGACGAATATTAAATAGCACTTTTCTGTGGATGTATGAGAGTAACTGAGCAAAACCGAGTTGAAAATGTGTGTTTTTCGGTTTGAAGGACTGCTAGCCTGACATGCTCTAGTGACGGGCCACCGATAAAGGCCAGAGAAACCAAGATCTGCTTACCGGCAGGTGAGAGTGAATGAGCTCCCAGCATGAATGATGCCCTCAGGATACACCTGCAGAGTCGGCTTCTTCACTGCCTCTGTCTGCCCTGCAGAAATATGTGACGTGGTTACAGAAAACCTCTTTGCATAAATTGGGTTTTAGCATCTCCAAGCTGTTCATTGGCGGAAGCACAGAATGGTAGGCTGTCAGGTGAAAGCAAATACCTCTGGGCTTAAATTCTGAAGGTCACTGACCAGCAATGCTCAGAAATTAATATACAAAATGTGCAATACTATTCATTGTCTGGAATATCATATAATACTGGAATGCAAGGTATACCCATATTCCTTTAAGGAGAATGAAAGTGTGTGATGTGTCGATGTAAACAACTTACTAGTGTTTCACCATTCTGTTTAATAGTGACTAGCCAATAGTGAGAATTTAGAATATTTAAATTTTTTGAGAATCAGGTAAAAGCCCCCAATCATGTTTTTGCTGGGTTTGTGGCCCAGAATGCTACACATGACGAATACAAACACATAATGGCAGATATTTCTGCACGAGCTCATGTCGTTGCTGCCACTGACGCTGTTCACACCGTGCCACATCGCCGCCCTGCAGGCCGAGCGCACACTCCTCATGCATCCTGTACCTCCCCAATCCCAATTCTTTGTCAAAGTGATTCTTTGAGAGACGGGAAGAGCTGAGTTACAGTCAAAACTAAGTTTAATTCTGGCTGACTCAGTTAAATGAATTTTGAACAAAAAAATTGAAGATAAATTCCCAAACATTGTGCTCATAATAGTTGTCTTTGCCACAGACAAACGAAGCCCTGAGTTTGGTTACAGAGGCTCTAACGGAGCTAAGCCCCCGGAACACCCAGGGCACTGTTATACGGAGGCTCTCTGCGTTTAGCTTCCACAGGTGTCCCTTAACCTTCACCTCTACAGGCTGACTTCTGCCGCATAAACGCAAAAACAGACACTCCTCATCCAAGCCGGCAGAAGCATAAAACAGAGACTGCAGACACTGAACCCAGATCTAAGGACTGCCGACTCCCGGAATTTCGCTTTTCTTTCGCGCCCATCATAAGGCTCAGCGGAATGGATCAAAGACAAAAGGTCACCCAGCGCCTTCACAAGCTGCTTTTAATCTTTATTAAATCTATTAAACTGCCATTAAATCTGGCCCAGTCGCAGCCTATCGGGCTCCTTCATAAGCTGTGGGCTCTGCTATTAAACAGAAAGCTTGAGAAGGTCCGACTTGGTGCTGCCCCTCAGGAAGATCCCGCCTGGCCTTCTGTTAGGAGGCTGTCGACACGAGAGGCGGGTGCCTCAGTGATATGTAAGGTATGCCACCAACTCATGAGCCAGTAATGAAAGTTCACTTTCTAATCCACCTAAAACTGATAATCCTCCCACTGTCCATGAGACATCGCGACCCAAAGGTATCGCATACCTCCCGGAGCCGTGGGGCTCGTCTTTTTGTGATTAGAAGCCCAGTTTTTCTGGCATAAATTAGTGGCCATGGTTAAAAAAAAAAACAAGTTTTGTCTAGAAGAACAAAAGGACTCTTTATGGAAACTATCATAGTAAAGCCGAATACGGACAGCTTAGTTGTTTTGTTTGAAATTTGATGCTTCGGCACAGATTTCTGGGAAAACAGGCAAAATGCAAAAGCAGCTAAAGAAAAAGCTGTGTGGCTATTTTACTTAAAAAATAAAAGTCTTTCTTTAAAAAAAATCTGTGTGCATAAACCACCCTGTGGCTGGGAAGACACTAGACAGGGAAGCAGTTCTCTTTTACTGTCAATATCTGTCCCTAAATTCCAGCTAGATTCTTAGCCAATCAACAGACATCCATGTTTACAATTTAATTTAAATTAGTTGCCTATTACACATAAAGTGTCCATATGAAAGAAAGACAGCAGCTGTGAGATCACAAAGAGCTTTGCAAGCCTGTCAAAAGCCAAGACGCACCAAGCAGGTTGACGCGGACGTCACTGAGCAATAAAACCTTGGTCAGCACAAAGCGTTACAAGCTGCAGCACTGACTCGCTTAATACAACCTCCACCCCTCTGCCCTGTTAAAGACAGACAGTACCATTCTTCCAGCCTCTCACTGTAACACGATATTGCACCGTGAGTCATCGTGAGTCACACATTAGCACTTGTGGTCATTATTTTATGTGAGCGAGACCATCGTCCTGTTTACCCCCCCCCCCCCACCCCCTGAGCCATCAGAAGAGTAAACAATGAAACAAAAGAGAGACAACAAGCCTTTGGAATTAGTCACTGATGACTCCTTGATTATTCAAGTAAGGTACATTCCATTCCCAAAGTTCAGGCATCAGCTGGACATAGAGCACCAACTACGTTCACAAAGAGCACCAACGATGTTCGCTGGACATAGAGCACCAACGACATTCACATAGAGCACCAACGATGTTCAGATAGAGCACCAACGATGTTTGCTGGACATAGAGCACCAACGACGTTCAGATAGAGCACCAACGACGTTCAGATAGAGCACCAATGATGTTTGCTGGACAAAGAGTACCAACGACGTTCACATAGAGCACCAACGATGTTCAGATAGAGCACCAACGATGTTTGCTGAACATAGAGCACCAACGACGTTCACACAGAGCACCAATGATGTTCTCTGGACACAGAGCACCAACAAGGTTCACTGGACACAGAGGACCAATGACGTTCGCTGCCCCCAACATTTTCATAACAGGTGGCTATTTCATTGGTGGACACCGGGTTTTCGTTTGAAACTCCGTTTGAACTTTAGCTCATCAGCATACTCACAGGGGTGGAGTATTGTAATGTAATATGCTCAGACTAAATTATATCCACCGCACAATACAATTCCACCAAAAGTTACATAAGAATCTTAATAGCAAGACCAATAACTTTATATCAAAAGCCTGGAAAAATTGTTCACAGATTGAACTCTTTTGGGGCAAGATAATAGGGCTACTCCACTGCCTCTAGTGTTGTCACAAAACCAAACTTTTTCGATACGATACCAAGAAAAGTATTGAAATACCATTTTCAATGCTTAAGAAAGTATATAATGTAAATCAATTAAAATAAAATTTTCAATTGCAGTAAAAACTTTACAACTTAAACTCATGTCATCTTTGCATTGCATTTTCTGTCAAAGTATAATATAAATACAGTAGTAGTCATAGTAAAATTCTATCACGTATAAAATGGTTTCAGTACTCATTTTCACGGTATTGATGCTATAGCCTGTACTCGATTCTATAGCCTGTACTCGATTCTATAGCCTGTACTCGATTCTATAGCCTGTGCTCTGAGCACTGAGGCTCGCATGCTGCCAATGCACACGCCTAGGCCCGAGGGCAGTTGCACACAGGGGAGCTTCGGTCGAATACTACGCCCCGTGTCCTTCTCCGAGCCACTTTTCCTTGACCTCGAAGGAGAACGTC
Organism: Hyperopisus bebe; assembly: GCA_026777045.1. Classification (NCBI taxonomy): domain Eukaryota; kingdom Metazoa; phylum Chordata; class Actinopteri; order Osteoglossiformes; family Mormyridae; genus Hyperopisus; species Hyperopisus bebe. Next base: position 6,370,291 of record JAODJW010000038.1, read on the forward strand.
ATGAGGTGAAGGAATGGCCTGAAGGAAAAGTCATAAGGACCCAGGAAAGACAACAGCGGTGCCACGAGAATCCGACTGCGTTTAGACTCGGCTGCACAATCATGCAACGTTTACTTTCGGTACATTCCATACATTCTATTGACAGCACTACTGGCCACTATTGGAATGATATGAAGTGTCCAATTAGACCAGTGGTCGGCAAAATACAATTAAATCCGGACTGTGTGATCGATCCCCCTCCCCCCAGCTTCTGGCACGGTGAATTTTATCGATGAGGGACACCCCCTTATCCCGGCCCCCGGCACAGTAAATTTTTTATCGGATGTAGAGGACCTTGGCTTTTTGTTGCTGACGTAATGTGGCCCTCAGGGAAAAACAGTTGGGGCCTCCTGATTTAGACTAACTGCATGTCTTTGTAGTGCAGAAGGGAATCCCCTCCCACCTTAATCAGTCACTCGCTGCATTTAAGGGAAACGTGAAAATCTTGCAAAGTGTGTTTTTATGAAACAGGGTCCACCTGGGTTCAGTCAGCTAGGCTGTAGCCTTTAGAAGCGCGGAGACGAAATGGAATGAGAAAGGTCAAAATGTAGAGTGAGACCAGGCGAGGTACGAGCAGCGCCGGCCTTGGCAGGGGACTTGTCAACTAATCCCACCACCTACCAATCCAGAAAAAAAAGCCTTACAAACAGCCAAACTGAGAGGGTGAACTCAGTGCTGACGTACAGCTTCAGTATTCATTTCTGCTTAAAACTGTCTGGAAAAGTCTGATGAAATGGAGCCCACAGGGGAATGGAGATACAACTCTGACAGTCAGCTGGAACGCCGTCATTTTATACTATTACCCAGCATGCAGTGCTCTCTGCTGAAAGATTCTCGGCACAGAAAACGAATAAAACATCACCGGTGACAAAGACGGTGAGAGCTCTGCGGTGTCAGTGACAGGTTCCCTTATGGGGTAAATGCAGGAGAGTCTTGTTATCACCACGCACCAGATTTCGTTCCTCCACGCCTGGCCTATTAGCATGTGACTGATTACTGCCCCCTGCCGTCTTTTCCCCCCTCCCCCTCAGCCCCTCTTGCCCTTTCCACATCTGCACAAACACCACTCCTATCCTCAGAATCACCACTGCTGTCCCCCCCCCCCACCCACCTCGCCATGCCCCCCAAAGGTGTAGATGTGCACGCCTCTCCGCCCAGTGTGCTGCAGGATGTGCAAGCGGATGTCACCTGTCCTCTGCTTGTGATGATCTCAAACACTGTGCTTGCATGTTTGAGGTACACAGAACAGATGGCCAATTTCCTTAAGTGCTCAGAACTTGGGCCAAAGAAAAGATTTAACCGAGCCTACAAAAACACGCTGTCCGGTCTGAGCCATTATGGAACGCTTTGGATACATTTCTGCAGGCATAGTTGCTTTTATAATCATGTCATCCAGATTCTCAGCAGAAATATTTGTCAGAGTAGAATTCCTTGTATTTCAATTCAACTCAATATTTAATCGAAGTCACTCAGGTTACAGAGCTCACTCCGATTTACATTAGCAAGTTCTCTTATAGGACTTATCCAGGTCCACAGCTGAATAGCTAACAAACACCTTCCGTTTTCCCAGATTCCCAGAATAAAATCAGCTGTTGCTGTTTGCAAAATAATATATAAAAGAACGATATTCTGCTGACATTAAAAAAATACATTTGCCAATAAATATTAATAAATATTATAATAGCCAATTATAATACCTAGGTGCAGCAAAGTACTAGTGATTTTGCAGTTCTTGCATATAATTCTTTCCAAAATGCAAATGGCTTTCAATACCCCTTGTGTATTTATGGATCCATAAAAGAATAATTTAGTAAATATAATCCTGAGTAAAAGCAAGTTAACATAAAATAAATGTAAGAAATGCGTAAGTAAATGGAACCTGCTTAATGATCAATATGCATTAGTACTTTTCAGTTGGGTATTATCCAAAACGGTAATGGGATCGGTATTTTTATTTTCCTTCAACTAATAGGCCTATAAAACCAAGTGGATTTATATTTAAAATGGATGATTACAATTTTTTTCGCTGTATCTCTGAATCTCTCTGATAGACGTTAGTCTTAAAGGTCTGAACCCGGATTGTTTCACGTCCAAAGGCTGCCGCATAAAAAAACACCGGATGAGCTCTATACAATTGTCTTATTTTACTTCCACCATTGTCTTAAGACGTGGAGTTTGGAGACAAGGCTGATTAGGATTATTAGGGACGCAGGGCAGGAATTTCTCCTCAGGTAGCGTCTCCCGCTTCCGTGACCTTCGCTGGCCAGAACAATTCCAGGGAGCCTCCTGTCCTGCCGTCCGCTTCCTTATTGTTTCTTTCCCACGCATAAGCGCCACACGCTCCAGAGAAGGAAATCTACTTGGAAAGGCCACAGACAAAGCACGAAAGCTAAAATAGAAACGGACAGTGTTGTGCTTCCTTTGTTAAGAATGTATATCAGCTACTGTTTATTTGGACAGAGGAATATCCGCCTCTGTGCTGCATATCAACTATAGGTGCGATCTTAAGGGGGCGCGTAACGGTGCGCTTGAGCATATACCATATTTTTCCTGATTTTCAGTTTTAAGTCCGTCTTTAAAATACGCAAAGCAACACGATCGCTGATTTTCCATGAAGAATGTACTTCATCATCGTTTCTTTGCCATACAGTAAAGGGGAACTAAAGATGAATTATACGAAAGTTACGGAACTTTACTTTAAATTTACCATTATTTATGTCTTGACTGACGGTTTAACGGTTCAGTCGCAGTACTACGAGTCAGGACCGACACCAGCCGTCAATGCTGCGATTACATAAGATGTTAAACAGTGCGGAATGCGCATTTTATCACTCCGCTTGAATGGACGCAAACTCTCTCTTGCGGACACAACAGTAACTACACGGGGTGGAAGCGATGCCAGCAGTACCCCCACCTGTAGGGACAGCTCGTACATGCCGGCCACCAAAGGCACGCAAGTGTGGATGCGAACTGTTTTTATGAAATCGATGACGCATTTTACACAGCATTAAAGAATGTTATCAAACTTTAAGTCAGTTTAGAGCAAAATAGCGTATATGACTTCGTATGCAACACAATTAATCATTAAAGCACGCAACTTGACAGGGTAATGCACCGAATTGTTTCTGCTTAGAAACTGTAATATAGCACATTTTGTTTTTTAAAAATCGGAATTAGCTGCATGTAGCCTATTTGGACATCTGCAGTTCGTGTCATCCCATAATATGCTGCGAAAAATATTAATACCACTCTATTAATGTAATAATCGACTCACCTTCTGAGCAGAAAACAAGGACAAACAGCACTGCGCCGAAAGCGCTCTCCATCACGGTGCTCCAAGTGCGCGGCTACTCACACACTCCTCTTATGATTAAGTCTTACTTAGAGTTGTACCCGGACCCTGCCGATGTTACGCTGAGGAGATGCACAAGATATCCAAAATACCGTTGCTGTAAAACCCAGTTTATTGCCAGGTCTGTTATAAAAATGTCCCGAATGAAGTTCAAAGTCTTGTCTGACCAAGTTCTTTGGTGTCAGCGACTCCACGTCTGATACATTTTTAAATACGACAGATAAGATAATGTCCCCTAAAGCAGGTGCGAAGTTGTGTGTGATTCCTCTAAGCGCATGGACTCCTAACAAGCCGCTTTCAGAAGTATCGTTCCCGGTAGATCTTGAAAAGGATGGGAGAGTATAAACCTGGTAAAAATATAAAGGGTTACCACTATTTTACTGTAATTAAGTATTAATTTGTCTGACAGTGCCTTTCATTTATCTCTTTTGCAGGTTTGAGGTCTTTCTTTGGCCAAGCGTTCCTTTATAGTGAAACAGAGGAAGGAGGCAACGTCACTACTGATGGAAAGCGGGCGTGTGACTGGCGCCCCCGCCCTGCTGCAAAGGAGCTCCCAAAACGCCGAATGCACCCCCCCCCCCCGCCCCCCAATGACGCCGAATGCCCCAAGAAAGAGGAGACAGATATCAAGAAATCCAGAAGCGAAAGATTATTCTACGGTATTTGTGTCAGGAAAATATAAAGTTAAATAAAGCTTCTTTTTTGGGGTAAAATATTCTACTAAATCAGAATTTGTTAACTGTATTTGTTTTTGGTTGATCTTTATTTTTGAAAGTTTCGATATGAATAACAATATACATTGATTATAATAATATACACTAACAGGATAACAAATAAGCGTTAGATATTACATTAACAGCGCATTCAGAAAGCATATACACTTCACTTTCTTCAAATTTTGCAGTGCTGCAGCTTTATACTAAACTCATTTAAACTGATTTTTTCCCTCATAAATCTACACTCACAACTGTATAATAATAAAGCAAAACAGTAATTAAATTTTTTTTGCAAATTTCTTAAAAATAAAAAGTAATATCACATTGTTGTAAGTATTGGGGAAGACCGGGTATGGTTGTAACATGGGGAGAGTTGTAACACCACCAATTCCATCAGGAATAGGATGAGAGTCATGTAATTATTTCCCTGTTTACCCACCTCCTCCCTAAACCCACATGGTGGATATCAAGGCTGGAACCAGGTACATGCCGATTCTATTAATAAAAAACAGATTTTGAGGTAAGAAAGTCATTTTTTGACCAAGACTATATTTTGCTTAGTATTTATACTATTGCAGATAAAATCATATGACTTAAATAAGATTAAATTGTAGTTTCTCAGGTAAACTGTGATGTATTTTCCCCTGCTAATTTCAAAGCATTATCCTACTACAGCTAACACACCTTTAATAAGTGTTACAACCATCCCCTTACATACAACTAAGGACAACTAAGGATTTTAATCATTTTAATAATTTTACAGAATGTCTAGATAGTGGAAAAGAAAGACTTAAAGGGGTGTGTCTGCCTGTGTTTTAAAAAAAGGATCTGATGAGGTCACAAGGAAGGACACGTCAGTCAGGTCAGTTACGAAGGCACATGGGATCTGCCATGTAACACTGAGCAGATACTGTAAATCACTGCAGAAGCTGAGAGACCAGGGGTCCAGTGATCTTCCAAGTGTAGGTTACCACAACTACAACAAAGTTTTCTTTGAGGTGCAGGAGAAGGTGCTGGCAGAATATTTGACTCAGGCGGCAGACCTGTATTATGGACTGACAGTATCTGGGCCCACCAAGCCTGTACTCCAGGGTTATCAAGATTAATTTGTCAGCATTGTGACTCTGATTTGAGTTATGGTCAGTCTTCAAAAACACCTTTAGCATATAGCACAGTGTGGCCAGTGTTTTTGCTTCTTTTGCCTGACTGTTACAACTTACCCCAGCACCTGTTACATCTCACCCTGGTAGTGGGGCAGATTGTAACAAAGGAGCACCATGTATTTGTCATGAACTCACAAGGTCTGTAATATTCTTGCAGAGGTTTGACTTGGTGCAGTTTGTAGAAAACAAACGTGGGTACTTTATATAAAAATGTAAAAACTCTAACTCAAACATTTTTACAACCATACCCGATCTCCCCTACTTAAGTTTACTCAGAATTTGGCTGAAGTGATTCCAGCCTTCAGTTTTCTTGGGTACGATGTGACAAGCTTTCTGTGTCTAGATTTGGGGATTTTCTGCCATATTCTTCTCGGGAGATCCTTTCCAGCTCTGTCGGGCTGGATGGTGGAGATGATTGATTGTGTTCTGGGCTCTGGCTGGGACACGTTCCTGCAGTGTTGTGCTTTGAGCTTCGGGTCATTGTCCTGTTGGAAGGTAAACCGTCAGCCCAGTCTTAGGACCAGATCATTCTGAAGCAGGTTTTCATTAAGGATATCTTTTCAATGTTCCCTTGACCCTGAATTGTCTCCCAGTCCCTGCCACTGACAAACATCCCCCCACCATGATGCTGTCACCCCCACGTGTCACCGCTGGGATGGTACCGTGCAGGTGATGAGCGGCTGATTTCCTTCAGACCTGATGCTTAGGATTGAATCCAGACATTTCAATTTTGGTTTCCTCAGACCTGAGAATCTTATTCCTCATATCCTGCTAGTCTTTTAGGAGGCTTTAAACAAACTCCAAGTGAGCTTTCATCTGTCTTTTATTGAGGCTTTAACTGAACCCAGATCAGTGGCATGCTGCAGTGATGCCTGTCCTTCTGGAGGGATCTCTTGTCTCCACACAGGATCTCTGGAGATCAGCCAGAGTCACCATCAGGTTCTTGGTCACCTCTCCTACCAAGGCCCTCCTGCTAACTGCTCGGTTTGGCTGGGCAGCTCTTAGCTCTTCCAAACTTCTTCCATTTAAGAATTATGAAGGCCACTGTGCTCTTGGGAAAATTTAATGCTGCAAAAGCATTAAATTATCATTTAATGCATTTTTGCAGCCTTCCCCAAATCTTTGCCTCAGCACAATCCGGTCTCTGAGCTCTGCATGCAATTCTTTTTGACCTCCTGGCTTGGTTTTCCCTCTGAAATACATTGTTAACTCCGGGCCATTACATTGTGTATCTCCAAATCATGTCCAATCAACTGAATTAACCACCGGTTTGCTCCAAAACAAGGTGATTTCAAAAAAATTGATCAATAGAAATGAGATGCAACTGAACTGAATTTCAACTGAGTCGTGCTAAATTAAGAATTCCTATACCCCAAAATGTTAATAACTAATAACTAACTAATAACTAACACAGAACTTGAATGCAGAAATCTTTGTAAAGACCTGGGACAAATGTTTACTGGGTGTATGTTAAATTTGTAAACAGGATATGGTGTGTAGCTGTTCATGTCTGCCACAATGTCCCGGCCCCCCCCCCCCCCCCCCCCCCCCCCCC
>JAODJW010000038.1:6377215-6398953 GCA_026777045.1 Hyperopisus bebe
TGCAAATATGCCCCCCCCCCCAATGTGACACTCTGCATGGGTGGCTGTTTGCCTTCAGCCTCTTATATTTAGTAACATCAGCTTCTCAGCCTGGTAGGACGCCCCCCATATTTAAATATCCTGTCTCTGCTGTTTACTCGTCCCCAGACTTAATCGGGACTTTGAGTACAGACCATGTCTGTGGCCCCCACTGAATCACCATGTCCACCGATACGTTACGTCCCCTCAGGGTCGTACCAAGACATTCTGTCACCTCGGGCCCCCCGGGCAATATTAACATATCATTGTATGTATTCAGGGGCCCCTGTGAAGTGCCGGGCCCCCGAATCTGCCAGGACATCGGTGCCCCTCCCACGCCTGTGCCCGCTGACTCCCTGCTGGTGGGAATGTGACAATACAGAATATAGAGCAAGGAGCCACATAATTAACATGAATTTAATCATTGATTCCTGAAGTTAGGAGACAGTTTGATATCAGGAGGGGGACACAACTTAATAATCTAAATACAAAGGTCTACTTATTGGTGGGATGTGAATGAATCCAAATTAAATACTAGGGGACACACGCCCTCCCCCTTCCCCCACTGCCCAGTTGCTATACCCCTGGTTAGGAGCATTTTAATATATTCTACATCTTCTTAAATGCATCCTGTCACTGGGTAGACACCCAACTGAGTTGGCACCTTTACCATCTTAGCCAAATAAGAAAGGAAACTTCAAATACATTATTAATCAATGTTTACTAATATTTTCAACTCTCAGAATATGGTGTTTATTTTCAGTTTCAATCCTGTGGCATATGCCTTAGCTAGCCAGTCATATTCTCGCTCCTTGACTGTGTTTCAGTGAGCACTGACTGTTTGTTGTCCTGGGCCACATTTTTGCTCCCTCCCAGCTCCCTGTCAGACAGTCCACATTTTTGTAAAAATGTGGGTCTGGGGATCCCCAAAAATCGAAGATGTACCCTCTATCACACATCCTTGTCCCTGGTTTGGTGGCTGCTGTCTCAAGCCCCTAATTATTGCTGGACTGCTGTAGCTATGATCAGCAGGAGTCTAACTGACAGTAAATTTGTGAATTGTGTGAAACTGCTAAACACTGGATACACCAACAAAAATGAGTAAAACAAGAGGAGCAATATTACTTTTGAAAATGAAAGTAAAATAAACATGATCTGTTGTGTATTTCTTGAACAGTTAATATGAAAAACAAAACATATAGCAGCTGAATTTCTGAGGCATTCCCTTTTAAGTCGTGTCTTCGTATATCGTCACATTACATCCATGAAACAACTACATCTGGTAAAGATTTGGCCTTCCCGCAAAAGTGAATTGTGCAAAAAATGTATGCTTCCTAGCAGGGGGCAATCTATGCGCTCAAGACATACAGGTCAAGATGAAGTCCTGAAAGGAGAATTGACTTCAAAGAATACGCATCAGGACAGAACAACACCAAATTGGTAAGTAAGGAAGCAGGAGACGTAAAGATTACACTGAAGGTTGCTGGTCCAAGGAGGGGGTCCATTGTTGCACCCTTTAGGGAACAGTTTTGAATTGTTCTGGCAAAATATTCAGCAGAATTAATTGGGAAAACTGACCCAGTTAAAGTTCTCCATTAAATGTTGAAACAGAAAATGTGGAATATCGATAAAGAATGTAGTAATGAAACAGCTGGAGAGGTACAAACTTTTACTGGTCATGAAAAATTATGTCCAGTGATACATAACACAAACGGATAGCTCAGCCTGTCACAGAGTCGGCTTCTATACTGCATTAGCATTTTAAGAAAGAGAGATGGATGGGTGAACAGATTTGTACATGGACAGATTCTTTTCTCTGAGTTGGATTTTTTTTAACAAATAACATTTCAACTTAATGATACATCTTAATGAGAAAATCTTTGGAAGACATTGTCTGATATACTGTTTTCACTTTTGCAGTTACAGATATTTCAGATCAAGTAATTCTATTGGCTGGAAAGAGATAATAGTGTCTAACCCTGGAACCAAATCATTAGCTGAGAACAAGATCAAACTTACAATCTAATGGTACTTGAGGGGAAACTGCTTGCAAAGTAGGATAGGTTACCCTCAGAAGCCCTATGATCAAAGCCAACATCACTAGGAGTAGCCTGCAAGTAGAGTGACCAGGGGCCCAGGGGTGGATTAGGGCCCAAATGCTGCTTCACAATATAAAATTACCACGTTTGTATTACTACTCAAAGTAAAGCTTAAAGGTTACATTGATGGAACTGCAGGAACCTTTTTTGTTTGCATTAAGATAATCACATGTAGACATTTCAGAAATATACTGTAGGTGTGTGACATATTCTGAAAATAAAAGCATTTTCTGTTGCTTGCAATTTTGTGTTAGAAAACCAGGAAACGTAACACCTGGATTGTGTGTTAGTCCAATTAAAAACAAAAAAAAACGTTATTTGTGTCATTTCAGTGTTACTCTTGGCTCAGCTACTGTCAGTTATTTTTAATTTTCTATAGACTGTGATTAGTGAGGGAAAAAAACAAAGATTACTGTGTACAATTCAGAATTATCAGAATTATCTGAATATAGTGAATCATATTTTAAAATCTAATAAGTTTTGGAATTAAAAAAAAAAATAGAAGCAGAATAAAGTAATAAACTGAATTAATCTGACAGCTGAAAAGAATGGAGGGAACATCATATGAAGAAAGCTCACAGTGTTGTTTCCAGTACATTCTAGAATCCTTTCCATAGTCTGAACTGCAACATGAAATTGTGGTTACGCATCAGAACCTGAAGGAAATGAAAGATTTTGGTCTTATCCTCAGCTAAAAGAGGCCACTTTCAACAGATGGCTTCAATGCAGATCTTGAAATTTGCGAAAAGCTCTAAGCCATATCAGGTTTATCAGCTGAATAGTTACTCTGTTACCCTGATGCAGTTAGTGGTATTTGTGCAAACTGTGGTAAATTAAATCATTCCCTATTGAAAATCTATAGGTTTAAATTAAAATGGTGTCAAACTGTTAGTCTTCTATGACTTGTGGGTATAACTGGCATATTGTCCACAGAAGCAATGCTAGACTTAAAAAAATACTTTACAAAACAGTGAGTAACAGCGTACTTTGCTCCTAATAGTAATAAAATGCAATACAATACCCAAACAAATATGGTGCATGTACAGTATGCTCAAAAACATTTGTTATAGACAAAAGTCAAAGATCCATCTAGGTACAGGACTGGGTGGAACGTTGTTCTTAAAGGTATCAAAAATATCTTCAGAAAGTTTGCGTCCTATCCACTCAGTGAATTTTACTGGATAAGCCTCACTTACACAAATCTGCAACATAAGTCAGATACCCTCTTGTGTTCAATTAAGGCATTACATGTCATGTTTTCACTAATGATTAATACACAGAATATTAAATATGCCCCCTGCAATAATTTATTATGTGTCGTGGAATTAATGAGTTAAGTATTTTTAGCCATTTCAGGGAACATAAATATGATTATCCCACAATGTGATTATAAGGTTGTAAGAAATCCGTTCTTCGTTGCGAGATCCACAAGACAATTTTTAGAGGTACAAGCAGAAGATTTATTGGCATTAACTTAAGTGACCGAATCACACACCCACATTTTCTTCCTCCGAAAACTAACTTTATATAATTATAGATAAAATATTTGTCCACCAAGCTCTCCTCCCCAAACATCCATGACCTTTCGTGTTTTACAAACGTGCTTAAGGACCACAGATATAATGAACAAAACAAACTTAGCCCTTGCACTTTGCCAGGTATGTTTTTTTTCTTTATATGTGCTGTACACTAAAAATATATTGAATAAAAAGGCACATGGGAATGTGGGTAAAAAGCCTTTATTTTGTTTGTATTTGCAGGATAAAAACGGGTCCTGCAGCCTCACTACACATTACAAAGTGAAAATGAAATGTATGAAGTATGTGAACAGATTCATTTGGCATAGAACAGGGACTTCAGCAGCACTTAGTTATTGGGGCTTCAACAAGGGACAAACTAACAATTAAACTGATACATTTAACAATTAATAAACAATTACAGGTGTTGAAAGGGGCTTTTCCCATGACCTTCCTCCTTCCCCAATCAAAAACATGCCCTCCCCTATCTTACTCCACGACACAGAAGCACTGAAGGCTTGTCTGTATTGGTTCCATGCCATGTGCAGTGCATATGTAGGGAAAAGGTAAAGGCTATTGCAACAAATGTGTCAGGTTGGTGCCTGTTCGACCCTGCCATTTAGGTCACTTCCCCATTTAGCCAGTAGGGGTTGCTGGTCATCCCATCTTCTGTCTTTGAATCCTTTACCCATGTGTGTCTGTCTTATCTCTGGGACTGCTGCATAGATCAGGGGCTGAATGTGCGTCTCTATGCTGAAGAACCCATTGATTGTGAGTTTAAACCCAGCTTAAATCCAGTCTCACCTTGTTTGACTTTTGCTGTCCTTAGTGTTTACAGTTTCAGATTATGATTTTCCTACTATTTATTTTCTGTCTTAGTTCTCTCACCCGTGGTCCACCCTCCTTGTGTTAGGTTCTGGTTTTGTACCTTTAAATACAATACTAGCCTTGTACTCCTAGTGTTATATTAGTGTTTTCTAGTGCGTCTAGGGGGCTGTTCCACGAAGTGAGCTAACCTCAAAAGCCAGGCTCATTTCGACAATCCCGGCTTAATTTTTCCAAATTCAGTTCCACAAACGAGGCTAACCGTGAAGCTCCGCTTAGTTACTATGTCAACATATGCTCTTGGACAAGCCTGCTCCGTGGCAGGTTAGCTGTGAAGCTTAGCTTAGCTTGATGAATATGATTGGACAAGCCATGTGATGTCACAGCATGACATTCTGCGGGGCTGGGATTATTCTGCTGCTGTTCTCTCCCTCTTTCACACACATCGTAGTGTGTCCTCCTAATTCTGTGATTATCCCTATTCTTTAGTATCACCCGTTGCTTGTGTTCTGTTTGATTGGTTGTCTTGTTAATGCTTCACTCCTGCGTCCTCGTTAGCCCAGTTTGGTTTGTGCATTCGTTTCCCCAGTGAGTCATTGTATGTAGTTGTGTAGGTGAATGCAGTGTGTCTGTGTATATGCTTTTTTTTAATTTTGTGAATAAACCCTTGTGTTGTCTTGGAGCAGCAAAGTTGATCGTCACACTCTTTTTCTGCCTGCACTGTGCCATGATACCATGACCATAAATGGCTCATCTCAACTTATACTGCTACCAAAGAAGAAGACGGCACCATGTAGCGAGTGGCCTTGGTCCCGAGCCTTTTGTATGTCATGGTCATTCAGGCGTCATAAGTTTTCAGTAACTGGAAGGTAAAGTGAAAACAGCAATTTGAATGAATATTCAATAGGGCCTGAAAGACTCCGTTGTGTCTTGTCCTAAATGACTAATTCACAGCTGTCCATATTTAAGGTGCACATTTGAATATAGACTTTTAAAAGGATTTAGATTTTGGGTGATCTGGGGACCACTATCATTATATTTAGAATGGAGAGCAACAAGCTCACAAAGTCATCCAACTGTAACCAATATGTTTCCCTATAAAACAGCCTGGGGAGAGTGATCTGTCTGTCCTGCAAAGGGAACAACCAGGCCGTTCCAGTGCGGCACCGAGAACAGAGTCCTATGTATTCATAATCATTCCCTGCATCGCATCCCTAAATCTATGATGTTGTGTTAAGTCTGGTGTTCCATGGAAAGTTTTACAATGCTTTATAGAACAAAGCTTTATATTCTTTAAGAGTGAAAGAATGACAAGCCAAAAAAAGACATGAAAACACCACTGGCATGAGGTCAGCAGCCTACATCTCTTCAGAAGAGAGACAGTCTTATACCTCGATACTGTTTTTTGTTTAGAGTGCCTGTGTTAATGTTAGCTATTCAGAAGCCTGGGGCCTGTACTATGAAGTGGGGTTACTGGTTTATCGGGGTAACTTGTCGAATTTAAGGTACCACAGTTTAAATGGACTGCATATTTGTTCACTTACATTTTGCCCAGACTACCTTAAATCTGACAAGTTACCCTGATAAGCCAGTAACCCCGCTTCGTAGTACAGGCCACTGGTGTCAGAGTTGGTCGCCCATCTGACCTTGTCCTAGATGTTCTGTTTTGACCAGCAGGTGGCGGGCTATCCTTTTCCCTCCTCCATCTTGTCGTCCCTTATCCCTATCGCGTTCTCCCTGTTTCTTGCTGCCGCGTAGCTCAGTGGGTTAACACTTAGTTTTTGTTAACTTTCCCTAGTCTTCCATAGTGCTGTTATGCTGCTTTGTTTACCCTAAGTCCTTGTGATTGGTTAGTTGGTTACAATTCTCACCTGTCCTACATTATGCCTTGTTAGCTGTGTATAAGTGCCTCTTCTGGTTCTGTTTTTTGATGGTTCATTATAGTTGTATGTCAGTGTTCAGAAGTGTGTGTGTGTGTGTGTGTGTGTGTGTTTTGCCTGGTCCTGCTCCTTGTGTTCTCCTAATTCTATGTTTATCCCATAATTTACTTTAGTCCTAGTAGTTTCCTATTTATTTATAATCCCCCATGATCCTTTTAGGTTTTGTAGTTTTGTAGTTTGTTTTGTAGTTATTTTGTTTGAGCTCAGTGGATTGTCGCTGTTTTCCACCTGCGCCATGCCATTCCGCAACACCAATCTAGGATATTTGCTGCACAAAACACACACAAACAAAATGTAGGTTTTAGGAAATTTCTTTGACTTGCAGTTAACACACCATGGATTAATGTCTATTCAAAGTGAAACGGCAGGGAGAATAAATCACATGCCATCGCAGATTTTGAAACTTCTCTCACTTTACATAATTTTCAAATCCCCTTAATATAGGTCCTTTATACAGACACAGGAAGAGGTACACGAGCCCCTCAGGGATGCCCTCAAGCAGCAGGATATTACACCCTGAGTCCCATGATTCACTGCAGCTGGGTCATTGATATTTCTAAAGACAGCAGATAAAAGCACATTGCAATGTAATGCACATCACACACACACAGGCACACGTACAGAAAAGACTCCAAGATTATTAAACACACACTTGTATTCATATTGTTGTGGGGACTGTCTGTTCACTTTTATGGGGGAGAACTCTAATCTCAGCAATGACGGTTAGGGCTGGGTAGGGGTTAACCACAAGTAACCAAACTAAATACGAGACTTTTGGGATTTCTAGTTATTTTTTTTCTTGTCACAGATTTTTATAAAATAAGTTTCCCCTTGTTGGGACCGAAAATCTCCCCACAAAGTAAAAATAACAAGTTATCACATTGTGGAGACATTTGGTCTCTTCAATGTAATATATGCATAACCCCCCCCCCCCACCACCACACACACACACACACACACATTAAATTTCGATTTCTGTACTACAATCTTCAAATTATTCAGAAATAATTATGCATTATCAGCTCAAACACACTTGATGTGTTTAAGTAAAAGATACTTTAGCTCTGCACATTTACATTATTTCCTAGTTCAATGCTTACTGTTAACAAAAGGAAAATATCTCTTCCTCATTGTAACTCATTGATTCCTCATTGATTTCTGTATCCGCTTGTCCTATCAGGGTCGCAGGAACCCAGAGCCTATCCCAGAGGACAGGGAATAACCTAGGATGGGGCGCCAATCCATCGCAGGGCTGTGATGTGAGTTTTCTGCTAAAACTATTAGTCTGAAAGACATTCTCAGTGAAAGATATAACTGTTAAAACCATATCACATGCATTCCTGCTTTTTCACTCAGATTCTTCCCTCGAGTGAGAGCAGGGAAGCTGCTTGAATGAAGTATTACATAACACCGAATCAGCCGTAACATATGTAGCCATTTCAGAGAGGAGGCAGTGATTGGACAGGATCTGTACCCCAGAACACACATTAAAGAAGCCTGAAAGAATAAGCGGTCCTTTAATTCAAAACAGCCAAACCATTAACCGAAATCAAATACTCGAAAATAAGTTCCAGCAGTAACAACAACACCTAATTTGCAAAAGTTCATTCTGTTCCCGTGTTTCTCTTGTTCTCTGTTTTAAGTCCTGTTGTGTCTCATATTCTTAACAGACTCTAATGAAGTGAACAAAGCCAGCTGGGCGTCATTAGGCAGCCGGGCGACCCGTTGCTGGGCTCAATGCCGACAGCTCCTTGCTGAACAGCTCCGGATCCTGCCTTGGATCTGCATCACTTGGGTTCAGATGTCGGAAAAATATTTACGATATTTCAAAGTCGCCTAACGTTTCTCAGTATTCTGAGACATATTTTGTATCTATTTGTATACATGTGTTACAGAACAGCCTGATTTTATTTAATGTGTGTACAAAACATTACGGATACAGAAATATGTATTTGTTATAATAGTACTTGGGGATGGTGATCAAATAAAGATACAGAATGTCACCAAAAAGCACAAATAAGTACATTTAAACAGATTCCTGTTTTCTCCAGCTAGCAGGAAAGCTCTTTCTGAATGATCTTCCTAACAATAAAACCTACCTGGGCAGCCAGTATCATAAAGCATACTTGGAAACATTTCTGTATTCCCTGTATAACTGTAGTATACAGATAATCAGTAGCCATCTTATAATGTGAGTATAATTACTGTTGGAGGTGCGGTCATGCACAATGGCATGCATGGAATTGTCTGCTGTTAATCGTTACTGGCGCCGTATATCAATACAGTCTGTGGAAGGCAGGGTGAAAATGGAAATGAGTGTAAAATTGCATTGACTTTCCTCTTCACCTATAACTAACCGTGAACAAATAAGACCAACACCAGTTAGTATAATCCCCCCAGTAACAATCACTGCCGGGTGTAACTCAATGAAGACTAATTTCATAAGCAGTAGTAGGTTGGACAACGCAAATGGAAACTGGAATTGCACCATAATTCTGGCCTAAATGTCAGCAAATCATTAGTTTGGTCTATTTTCACCCTATACCACAGTCTATAATGTACTATTGTTTTTAGAAAATTGTCATTACACAGTTACAATATTGGACAAAAATTTTATTTTCATGAAAAGAATTCTAACCTCATCATTGTCTCAGGCAAATAAGAAAACACAATACAGTGTATATAAATTCAGTTAATCTGAAATGGCCTAAAATGGGCCAGGAATATACAGTATGTGTATTAAAGATTATTACACTAAATATAGATAGAATAGCTACAGCGCTGCTTGTCTTTTTGTTCTTTAAGTTGTTGCTCTTCATAGAAAGCAATGCATGCGAACATGTTCTATAGCTACCGCTTTTTATAGCTACTAGTTGTTAGCAAATTCTCGTCTAAGAAACTGCTGCAGATATCTTGGCTGACCTGCCAGGTTTTCATTAGATTAAGGCCTAAACTGACACAGCCAGTCCAAAAAAAAAAAAAAAAAAAAAAAAACAAAGAAACTAAATTTTCTCTTCATCCTTTGATGAGCTTTCTGGAATACTTTGGGTCATCAGCTTGCCGCAGTACTAATATCCTGCACAAGTGATGACCATCTGATCTGCAGCGAGATGTTTTGTTTTGACTCTAAGTTCGGTGTTCTTTCAGTGATTGTGTCATATGCTCAGGTTTAAACCAGTGTTTTTTTTTTCTTTTTTTGTGGGTACAGCAGTATCTTGCTTAAACTAGAAAACACTTGCAAACTAAGAAACACAAACATATTTTTGAGTGTAAGGCCATAACTATTCAGCTTGGATTGTAATGAACATGAGCTGCAGAGAGAGACGGCTGCAGGCACTTGGATGTGAGCCTGGAGTTCTTCTGGACATTCCGTATGACTTTTCTTATTCTCTTTGGCATAACATTTTGAAAGCATTCCACACCTTGGTAGAATCACTGAAGTTGTAAATATTCTCCTTATTGCAGATTTATCTTTTCAGTGAATTGATGATAGCCAGTTAGAAGATGGATGTATGCAGGGAAATAGCACAATGTTACGTTTTAAACGCTATTTTTAATTATTTTTATTACCACAGAACCCTCTCGTTACAACTCATTCATTCAAAGATCCAGTTCGCAATTAAACGCAGACTCAGCTTTTATTTTTCCAGTTATGTGACAGCACTGGGTTCAGCCATTAGGAGAATGAAGTTAAGCTGAAAGTATTCCATGCAGGTGCGTATAGGATCGGACACGTCGTGATTCGTCATAATTAGTCACGGCTCTAAACATACAAATATGGCTGTTAATAATAAGAAGAAGAAGAAGAGGAAGAAGAAAGTAAACAGAGGAAAACAACAAAACGTGTTATGGATAGGGAAGTTTATAGCCTTGTTCTGGGACGCACGCTAGGGAAAAAAAAAACAACGCAACCTCTGCCATGTCATTAAATTCAAAAGGTGGTCCATAGTTCAACAGACGGAATAATAAAAGCAACGATGAGCCGAATTTTGGATATAGCTTAGAATGTCTGCAATAGGACGCCAAACCGGCCTGCATCTGAACATGTAATCAACTGTAAATAGAAGATATGATTTCGCAATCATATAAACTATACGGAAATTAGAAACTTTATGTAATATTAATATCACGTGACATTTTAATAAGGAATGATAATGCGGTCCAAAAAAAAGCATTTCTAGTGGACACTCCTGATTTACGGCTAACACAGTTCTATAGCGTGTATGGCTCAGTTAATACTGGTTATCCACGGTATTTTAAGTTAATAATGACTATAGCGGCTTTAAGTTGTTTCGTTTTTAAAATTTGTGATCTGGCAGTTTCAATACTCAACACAGTCACATTTAATAATGACTAATTGAAACACCGCCTTCTGACTTTCGTCTCGTACTTATTTATTTATTTTGATTCATTTTTTAAACGGAAAACCACTGCAATTAGAAAAACAAACAGCCAAGCTAAATACCATCCTTGTCGAAATAGCTTTTCGAAACTTTCCTGAAGTCCGTGCCTACTGATTTTAATGCTTGCAGTCCAAAAATGTTATTTAAGGAAAGTATAAATACTTTTATAAATACTGAGGTAGCTAGAATTATTAGCTTCGCTCCGATTGTTGATAGTGAGACGTTTTTTTTTCCAAATAATAAAATGCCGTTATTTTAATCCAGGAGCGCTAACGTTCATTACAGACACTAGAGTGTGCTAAAACCTTAAAAAACGAGTTTCCCAAACCAGGTATCCTTATTTCCCAGCGAAGCCAAAATACGGGCCCGTCAACCACTGCGTCATGTGGCCTTGAAAAAGTAATACATCTTAATTACAGCATATTTCCTCAGATGACGCCACAGAGTGCCGTTTAAGTACAAATCGAATACTATTCCTGAGTGTCATTCAATTCCAGTGTAAAAGAGTTCATTGTAATGTTTTAAAATAAGTCATTTTACAAATACAGAGTACCACACGAATTATATTGCATGTATTGTTAAAGATAGGTGTACAACGTAACACCGCATAAATAAAATCCCTCAGGCGGTGTTCCGGGAGTATGGGGAACGGGGACTGCTGTCGCAGGTCATCAGGACCCTGGATGAAGAGGGCCCTGCAGCTGAGGGCGAGGCGGCCGGGATGGAGATCAGCACCTTCAAGGCTGAGGCCATGGTTCTCAACCAGAAACGGATGCATTGCCGTCTTGTGGTGGGGGATGAGTTGCCGCCTGAAGCAGAGGAGTTGAAGTATCTCGGGGTTTTGTTCACAAGTGAGGGAAGGAGGGAGCGGGAGATCGACAGACGGATCGGTCCAGCGTCGGCAGTAATGCTGTACAGTTCTTCTGTGGTGGAGACCGAGCTGAGCCGGAAAGCAAAGCTCTCGATTTACCGATTGATCTTCGTTCCTACCCACACCTATGCTTTGGGTAGTGGCCGAAAGAATGAGATCGCAGAAAAAAGAGGCAGAAATGAGCTTCCTTCGCAGGAGTCTGGGCTCAGCCTTAGAGATGGGGTGAGGAGCTCGGACAATCGGGAGGGGCTCAAGGTAGAGCCGCTGCTCCTCCGCATCAAAAGGAGCCAGTTGAGGTGGTTTGAGGATTTGTCTAGGATGCCTCCTGGACGGCTCCCTAGGCAAGTGTTTTGGGCATGGAGGAGGCCAAGGAGGAGGCCCCAGGGCAGACCCAGGACACGTTGGTGAGATTGGGATTCCCCCAGAAGAGCTGGAGGAGGTGGCTGGAGAGAGGGAGGTCTGGGCATCCCCGTTTAGACTGCAGCCCCCCCAAAACCCGGTGATGCCAAATGGTGGATGGATGGATGAATAACATAGGGGAACGTTGGAGATACTTGTGATTAGTTACTGAATCCATCCATCCATCCAATACAAGGTTGCAGTATATTACTGAATCCGTGGCAGGAGTAATGTTATTCACCAGTGCTGTGGGAATCGACTGGGCTTCTTGTCTTGTAATGAGCCTGACTCATTACAGTGAGGAACCCCAACGGAGCTCTGAGCCCGGCAACAGTGCCGCAGGAGTCCAGCAGGGAAGGAGTGAAGCGGTGGTGAGTACCAGCGACAGCTGGGCAGGAGGCAGGAGAGCTGGGCGAGGCCAAGATAACCAGCTCCCAGAGGCTCTGAATCCCTGAAGACGCATCACAGGCCCGGTGGCTGACATGTTTGTAGAGCTGCTCTGGGTCATTCAGCTGCTCATGCTGATGGAACGGAGAGCTCTATCAAGCACGTGTGTGGGTGGCTCTCAGTAGCAATAGAAGTGGGGCTTTAGAGAACATAAACAAATCACCGTGTGTCTTTCTCACTCCAGCGTATCAGCCACACCAGAACTACATTTTTTATGTTGTTATACCACATATTGATTGTATGCTAAATGTTTCTGTTGCTGTTTTTATTGATATTTCTAAACACCACCAAGGGCCAAATCAACACGAAGCTACTTATTTACTACATATCTATACATGCACAAAAAGTGTACGACGCAGCTTTATGTGGCAATGAACACAAACCACAAAGTGCTTGCTACACTATGGACATTCAGCACCATTAGTTGCTGATGTGCCGGTGTAGAGTAACGATCCATGGTTGCGTTTTCTGGTCAGCGTGTTAAGCATCAGATCGCTGGTAATTCTGGAGCTCTGCTGGTGTCCAGGCACCGTGGCCCACCAGCTCCCACGTCTCCGCATGTCAAAGGTTATAAGTGTCAGTAGTGAGTGCGTATGGGTCGTACCAAAACGAAGGCACATCTCAAGGTTATAAGTGTCAGTAGTGAGTGCGTATGGGTCGTACCAAAACGAAGGCACAAAAGGAAATGAAGGAAAAAGAGGGTTTGGACAAAAAATACAGATGCCCAATTAGAATGAAGTGCCTGCTGGCCGTTTTACTTCATAGGTGGAGTAGAAGTTTAATATTTAATCTCTATTTAAGCTCTATTTAATCTGAGGTTGGGTTCATTTTTTGACATCAGAAGTTGTATTCCAATAGAGCCAGTGTTTACTTTGCATACGTTTGTTAAAACTGTTAAAGAAAACTAGAAACTTATTGGAGTTTATGCTAGTTATTGTTACCTTTTGTACCACGCAACAGCCAAAGTGAATTCCATGAAGCTGCTCATATTCAAAAAATTACCATTAACCATCCTGGCTTGTTAACTCCATACCCAGTATCTTGGAAAATCAACCACACTGTCATAGTAAGTATAGGCAACTGGATATATAAAATAATTCATGACCCTCCTACACCTCAATGAAACATCTACATTTTAACCTCTTTGTTGGCCCTTAATAAAACTGAATGAGATTCAAAACTGAGAGTCCGTCCTTTTGAGTGTGATTTTTAAATAATAGGGATTTCCCCCATCACCCTAAATATCATATGTGGTGGTGGGGGGGCAGCATGTTTTAAATGACACACGGTAATTCTGGCAATGTACATTTTAAATACTTAAAATGGTGGACAGACCAAACTGTTTTTTTGCATTGTACCAAGGGGGGGAAAAAATGGAATGAGAGACGACTGGGTGCATTCTCCTGCTGGACTGGATGGATTGGGAGGGGCCCATCAGTAGCTGCTGCCCTGTTCACCCTCGGTCACTCAGGACAGACGGCATTCCTTTGCGACTCTCATTTTCCAGTGTGTATTCGGCCATAGTTCTCAAAGTGCATTTCTTATGCACGAGGGATATAACACCCTATATTATCTGCTATGCTTGAACTCTCACAACAATAGGGTACCGCACCTAATCTACTGGATACATTGACACTTATGCTTTTGTATTAAGGCAGAGAAAAACAAAAAGGCTCTGTTGTATTTAAAAATGAATGGATCAGATTACTACCCAATAAGAATAATTGTACCACATCATAGCGATTTTTAGATTAAGTGACCTATGTCTGTCTGACAAACTCAAATAATGAAACGCAGAATTAACAAAACAAAAAAAAACAGGCTGAGCAAACTAACACAATAGCCAATTGAGTCACATATTTTATTATTCATCTTAAAATATTTTTGTCCAGTCCAAAAAAGGAACAGAACAAGATGAAATGAAACAGGACCGACTGTCTTCCTCCAGTGGCCAGTGGTCTGAAGAACAGAATCGTCTAAATCCCAGTGTCCTGGCTAGTTCCCAGGAAACAGCATCCGAATGATTGAGAGCTCCAGCTTCCGTAAGCTCTCCACCCGCAAAGGCGTGCCACCGCGGCCGCAGAATTATACATCAACACCCCAAGAGGACCAGCTTAGGATCCACGGAAGCAGACAGGCACCCAGGACGCATTCGCAATCGACCTCAAGCGTACAGCGCTCCAAATGAGAGAACAAAGTAAAGAAAACCATCCTGCACTGAACATGGCTGACATAATGATAGTCAGATACATTAACAGTCAGCTGTATTTAAAACCAAAGAGGAGCAGTATTCTATGTTGCTAAGTTAAGAATATTGAAATCCAGGCTTTTCTTCCCCATTTATTACAGCCTGTTTTATGCTTTTATTTTTCTATTAAAAAAGTCTATATACTGAGACAACTCACAACAAGTCACAAGTAGAAAGCCCCATTACTAGAAAATGTTGTATAGTCAGATTCTGTTTACATAGAATACAGACATTACAGGATGTTTGTATGGAAAAAAAATTATGTTTGCGTTTCACTGGAATTCTAGAAAAGTTTCAGCTGTCCCAGTTGCCTTGCTTGAGTGAGGGGAATCTTTATTGTTGGCGTTCAGACATCAAAAGCAACAATACCCTTTCAAACAGTCAAACGGTAATGGCTCAGTAACCTTCAGTTATTCCCTGAACGCTTGCTCTGACGCAGGCATTTAGTTTAGAAACATCTGGCACGCTGCCCATTCATGAACTATGAAAGTCATAAATAGAAAGGAGCTGATGGGGGGGGGGCATTATTAGCTTGGGTACTTCCCTTTCTAAAAGCAGGACCGTCAAAATATAGATACCTTCGATAGCGTGGCATCGCCTTCAGGAACAGAGGGAGTCACTGAGCACGTCTCTGACTTCAGCAGTTGTGGAAAACTCACGCAACAGAAGAGATGGACAGAGACATGGAAAGAGTGATCCAAGAGTTTTCTGCAAGTCCCACACGTCCAACACAGCGGCCCTCTGTGTCTTCGAGACAGGAATGTCGTGAAGCTGGTCTCCACCCAGATACCCAGTATTGTTTCTAACTCTAATAAGATTTGATGGCTCGGTACAAAAAAAAAAAACAAAATCTTTCAGTCAATGGACACTAGCGTCTGTTTATTAAGATTCCTGAGCCCGGAAATACAGAAGTTGATATACTGGCTCAAACACCTGACTGGAGCTATGCAAACCACACTAAAAGAATCAGACCAAGTTTCATATCACCTATTTCTTTAACCTGTTTGTGAAAAATGCAGAAATAACCAATGCCATAGGCCGCAATATTTTCTTTTAGTGGAGAAAAGTAAATTGGGAGCATCCATGTGACGATCTTTTTAGTTGCCTTCCGGCCTGCCTGAAGTGGACAGCACCGTGAAGGCAGAGAGGGCGTGAGCAGGAGGGGTGGGGGGTCGGCTGGGGGCGTGGCCATTCCCGGCGGCTGGGGCACAGCCCTGACTAATGCACCAGCTCTCACGTCAGCATTGCCATTAGGGGGGGGGGATATAAAATCTACTCACACAGCAAGAGACGACACCCACTCCAGTCCCACCCCGCCCGCAGTAGGGGAGTAACGTAAGAATACACAAGTATCACAATGTTACTCACTGAGTACCAGCAGCAGCAGGAATTACATCGTGCCATTCTTTAGTACTTAATTTTAATGTTTTGCGTTTATGAATTTCCCATAAGGCAGTTTGGCATTTTGCAGAGAGCCCAATTACTCCTCTCTACCTCCTTCATAGATCCAGCAGCTTAAAAAAAACCCACAAAATAAACCAATCGACCTTTACGAAACCAGACAGCCCTCCTCGTATGCAGAAGTCTTGTGAAGTGTAAAACACCATGTAGTTTTTAATATGTTGTAGAATCATCTCTCCATAAGATTTTATTCTTATAATTTCCCATTTTGATAATACAAATGTATAGATTCATATTCCATTCTGTCTCTTCGAATCCAGCTCCTGAGAAGAGGCCTGAGCCAGCATCACTGCACTGCCAGCAGCCAAACATATCGAGCTGGTTTGTGGTAATTCTGAATTAGCAGTCTGTGTTTTTGTGATGGATTATTTAAAACTATGAACATTGGAAAAGATTCCATGAATAGAACAGTATCATCAGGGATACTGAATTTTATCTAGTCCTCATAGAAAAAGAAAAAAATTAAACCTCTAGTTTTTCTTCCTCCACTCCTTTTTCCACACGTTAAATTCGGCTTTATAAACGTGTCGTTCAGCTGGAGTCTGATCTGCTGCCTCGTCTGGCAACGTCTTCACATCCAGCTCATGGCATCTTTAAGACACTCTGCTCTTCAGCTTGTTCACAGTAATCATAAACCAACTCAGTTGCCTTTTCCCTCTTCTGTTGTAAATGACCAAAATGCATCTGGTGTGACATTTCTGCCACTGATGGTCTGGCTGATAAACTCATGCAGGGGGTGTGCACAGTCACAGAAAGTATGATAAGACTTTTTTTTCCCATTTAACAGAATGATGACAAGAGAACTTGATATGCAACATATCCGAAAAAAAAGGGAGGGATAGGACTTCAGTTGGGTAGGTAGACTTCAGTGTGGAAGCAGGACCACAGGACAGGACGCTCAAAGCTTTTCTGGGGAGGGAATCCAGATATAGGGGCCTGACTGTTCCTCAATGATCATCTTGATTTTGCTGTAGATTTCCTCTAGCGAGTCACCCTGTACAATAGCTAAAAAGAGCAGAGAGGGAGTTGTTAAATTCACTTTATTGCTGAAGTTAATCACTTTCTCCAGCTGTTTTATATCCCAAATACATTCAACCGCAGCACAGAATATCCTCTCTTCCCCCATTCAAAATTGTGGATACATCAAAAAAAAAAAGATGCATCTTCTCACTCAAGCAATGAGAGACTCTCTCTGAATAGCAAAGGTAACCATCACCCTAAGTGAGCGGGAAATGCGAAAGCTGATTTAGTCATACTTTGATGCATCATACTGCATGTCTACCACAAATCAAGTAAATTAGGGGTGTCCAGTGAATAGGCTGCATAATAATTGCGATTCTTTTTAACAAACGTCAGAAGTATTCATGGCCAAAATTTGAATTATAACCAGAATTACTAGTGTGAATTATTATTTCCGTTTACTTATACATCTATTTTCAATAAGATTCTTTGCCATGTAAAATTAAATCTGATGTGTATTTAGACCTAATAATTATATTACATAATATATGGAATATTGCGGCTCCTACGTAGATATCAAACTCTCGGGCAGATTAAGAGCTTACCTGTGAAATACTCGCCAAATTCCTGCTCCAGTTTCATAGCCTTGTCAAAGACTTTATTGGCCTGTTCGTACGTCTGCCTCTTATTCATTTCCCTGGGGATGACAGACAGGCCATGACGTGCGCTAATTATATGATCAGGGTAAGACTTCTAACAGAGATAGATAAAACAAAAGAAGCTGTACACAATAAGTACAACTGAAAGGATTCACATTCAAGGGATCCTGAACTGAGCAGAGGAGGACTGCCATACAAGTGCCACGGAAAGCAGTTATTCATTTGCATGGCAATTATACACAGCCACTCATTATTTAGTGACTAGCTTGATTAGTGACCATGTAAATTTGTTCCACACAGCAGGATCTCAGTTAGCCGGGTTACCTTAAGCCAAAGTCATGATCGCCCAATAAGAGTTTAGGTAAGGGGCATTCCTATTGGAAGTCCTTTCAACATAAGTTAACCCAGCTAACAGATATCCTGTTTTGTGGACTACCCTCCAGGTCGCTGGAACGTAACAGAGGAGTGGTTGCATATGCATTACTCTCAGAGGCCGCTGTATTTGGACCAACTAGCTGATAGCAGGCAGGACCTACTTTGGCCTCCAGAACCCCTTAGTGGGAGTTTACTTGCTGTGTACCCAGACGCCTTCCCACACACCACCGTCGCATGGAGCCATTAGGCTTTGCACTTGCGGTTTTGCAGTTACCTTTAACGAGTCTGGCCAATCTCCTGCAAGCTCGCTCAATAACGAGCTGTTTTTCGTAACAGAACTGCCAGAGTTAATGTTTGCCTGTCACACCGTTCTCTTAACACTGCAGTGTCAATCCAAAATGGCAGCTGTTGCTGGGATGTTGGAAACTCCAAGTCTGGCACCACTGATTCTATCCGGTTAAAACCCGCTTATCATGCATCTTAGCTGCTGTAATGCTTGGCCAAACAGTAACTGAACCTGCTGGCCCAGTTTCTGGGCTTTGTCCTCAGTTGCAGCAACATGATGTTGTTGTTAGAGGAGCAGGGCGTTTATGTTAAGCAGGTGTACCTAATGCAGGGGCCGCCCAGTCTACATTCTGTCTCAAGTTTGTAGATTTTTATTCATCATTATAAAAATGTTCACATGAAGATCCAAAGATTCAAACCACACAAAATGTGAAAAATCCCAAAGTCAGGATTAAAACAATTTCCTGTATAAAGATAAAACAGATTTAAAGGTAAGAATTCCTCCATTCATAGCAGACATTCAGCCCAGAACTCACATAAGAGCCTCGATGGATTTTGGTTTGATGAAAATGGCAATAGGATAAAGTTGTGCTTGTTGCAATCGCTTAATGGCGTTCCCGGACACATCCAGGATACAGTGTTTCCCCTAAAAAAACATGGAAGCAGACAGACAAGATAAAACAATCAGATCAGACAGTGTGGAAAACATTTATTATGAACAGTATACCTGGGTTTTGTGGGAAGATGACCTGCAAACTTAGTGGATGCATGGTGGTTGGTTACAGCTTATATTTATTTGTCCAAAGGGACGTACAGATGAGGATGAGAGAGCAGGGTCAGAATGTATCCTTGGAGTAGCTGGAGCTAAGGGCCTGGATGAAGGACTCACTGATGATGTCACTCTGCTGAGCAAAGGGGCGTGTCTGACCTGCAGAGCCACGCCCCGCTCTCTGTACGCCACCCCTCAAGCAGACGCGAGGTCTTCCTCTAACGGCATTTCTGTCTGTTTTAGCGGCTCCTGCCGGGCCGTGCTTGGGGGGGACGCACCGTCACCATCTCTAACGACGTCTCGGCTCACCCTTTCAGCCACGGCGCGGACCGAGAGGACGCTGGTGCCATAGAGGTTCTCGTTGAACTGGCCCGCTTCGATGAACTTGTTGTCCTGGATGTCCTTTTCCATCTGCTCACGTGAAACTACAAAGTGATAGTCCTGGCCATCCATCTCGTTCTCCCGCCTGGGCCGGGTCGTGTCTGCAGCGTAGAGAGGAATGATTCTCACTGTGCGCATGCAAGCAAATTCCCACAAAAGGACAGGAAACTACAAAGGAACATTACCATTACTGTCAATCCTGTCATCATACAGATAAAGAGCACTTCTTATGATGAAAACTAAAGAGAATACTTGAACCTTTACCATTTCATTACACTAACAATACAAGCAAACCAAACCTCACAGACAGACCCCCGGAGCACTTACGTGGAACACAGGATCCAAACTTGTGCGGAAATTCAGAAATGAGGTCGTCGTTTATCCTGTCTTTCATAGGTCCCAGAATGATCACAGGTCTTGTGTAGTGGACTAAGGAAAACAGTCGCACATACAAGTGAACGACAGGCCGGACAGAAGCAGGCCGTCTCAGTGTGAGCAGAGGATGGGAGGTAGGCCAGACACAAAACGCGCTACTCACTCTCCTGTCGAATCACTGGTTCATACGACAAGATTGTGTCCTCCTGACCCTCTGAAAAAGGAGAAGAGAAATTTTCAGCAAAGAAACCTAACTCTAAAAGGAACTACCTGGATGTGTATATTTTACGGCGGGTGTCTGCATTGGCTGGTGTACGGAACGGTTCTTACTTGAACTACTCTCACTGTCACTGGTATTAGATGTCAAGCATTCTGAAAAAAGATAAATAAAAATTAGGAGAAACCAGAAGATTCTGATGAGAAAAAAAGCTCAGACTCATATATATGAATTTGTGCCATTTGTTGTCAAAATTCTTTGTACTATAAAATGCGCAAACACCACAAATCCCTACAGGGCAGCTGCCCTTGTCCTTTTAGGCCCAGTGTACCAGTGTCTGCATGTCTTATAGAGCACTGACTGGCATCTGAATGATTTCAGATGCCAGGATTAGGCAATCAAGCTCTTCCTCCTCCGAGGTCTTAACCAAGTCTGCCTCTATGGCGGATGCTGGGGGACTAGCACACGCCATAGAAAGATCTCTACACATGTATGAAAGGGGATTTAGCGAAAGGGCTTAGAGGAAGCAGAGAAGATGGAGAAAGACAGTGCACTGAATCAGGGTTATTCCACCCCAGTCTCGGAGTCTTTGGTCAAACCCCTTCCTCCCTTTCAGAGCTGCCACCAGTCTGCTGGGAAACTCTGCTAGACTCGGCCCTCAGGAATTACGGGTAGATAACCCTGCCCTACAGCCTGAACCATCAACCAGTACCCGGAAACCTTGAAACCATTAGGTTCCAGTAAGTTAATTAATCACAGTTAATTTGAGACTAGTTTAAATGTCGACGAGAGACTAGATGGAACACAGCCAGATGCGGCAGCTGCTCAGATGTGGATTCGCTGACCCCTGTCGACATGCGAGCGCAGGAAAGCCAAAGAACGATGGAGAGGGGGGGGAAAAAAGACCCGCACACTTACTCAAACTCTTTGATCCATAATAGTCATCACTTAAGCCCGGGAAATCCTGATTGGCCAAGCGGGTGAAAAGAGGAGGAGAGAGGAAAGGAGAGAGAGCACACAGGAAGAAGAGGTTAGTGTGAGAACGAGGATAGAGGCTGCCAGGGGAGAGGAGGGCCGTGTTCAGGGTCAGCACCAGCACCGCCCTGCTGGTACCATCTCCAGGAGGCCCCCCCAGTATCGGGAGGAGAAGGGACGAGGCCGGAGTGCGAGGCTCGGACCCGTGCAGGACGGTCTTTCACGCCCACGCCCTTTGTGGGACGGCTCCCAGGTAACCCAAAGCAGAGCTGCATGGTGCTGGCGGCCCCCCCCGCGGTGCGAGTGGAGAAGCAGGACAGGGGGGAGAGATGGGAGACGGAAGCGGTAATGGCCTCCCCGTCCCGCAGCGCGCCGGTACTCACGTTCGGCCTCCAGACACTCTTGCACAATATTCTCCTTGCTCTTGTAAAAGGGAAACTTCCGCGAAAGGTTGAAGCTCTTTTTGCGCTTCACTTTGACCGACTGCTGACAAACATGCAGTTGGAGAGGGGGG
>JAODJW010000038.1:6406851-6443125 GCA_026777045.1 Hyperopisus bebe
GACTGAACAGGCCTAGCACTGACTGACTGAACAGGCCTAGCACTGACTGACTGAACAGGCCTAGCACTGACTGACTGAACAGGCCTAGCACTGACTGACTGCACAGGCCTAGCACTGACTGACTGCACAGGCCTAGCACTGACTGACTGCACAGGCCTAGCACTGACTGACTGCACAGTGAGTCTACCCCAGGCCTCAGCAACCCTGAGAGGGGGCAGGATGGGTCAGGGAGCAGAGAGCGACAGCATACCTGACATAGAGGGAGCGCTTCTCGCTGGTGCGCAGGGAGCCCGAGCCCGAGCTCATGCTGCTGTTCATCATCTGCTCCCTCAGGTCGTGGATCTTGGACTCGAAGCGACTGTACTCTGCAGGGACAGACAGAGAGGGTCCATGTGATACATATCTGCCAAACATGCCCCCCCATTTATCATACTCCGCGGTTGCCTCTCCTGTGCATAGCAGGCTCATATAAGCACCTGGCTACATCTAGTCATTTGTTCTGCTTGGCCAAACAGATGGAGGTTCATCAAATATCCACAGCAGAACTGATCCTAATGTGAATGCTGTCTTCTTTGGGGATTTTCCATTAGGAAGTCACAGTCAAAAGATATTATATATACTGTGCAAAGAACTAGCTTGTTAAACAATCTGTCTTTAATTAGACACACTATTTCTATCCTAAAGTGTCACCACTAACCAGAAGAGCAGGTAACGAACCCCAAAGCTATATTACAGCAGGAACTATTAAACCATCCCCAAATAAGCACACTGCACACCAAAAATGTCAGGCAACATTTTCTGAATTTGCATCAAGGACAAAATACCAAATGGAGAACAAAACATAATCATATAATGTGGGAAGTTAGAAAATGTAAATAAACTCACTTCTTTGTAATGCAGTTTAGTTACAGTGTAAAGGCTATTTTCTTTCATCAAGGGGAAAAACATTTAAATTGCTACAAGCATGGGGATATTTACAATGCATCCTTTAACCTGAAGATCCCACATAAATTTCATATCGCAAAGCTACTACATCTATGTTTCTTTTGAATGAAACAATAAAACGGACTAAGAAGAAGCAAGAGATAATCTGCTGTAAGAAACGCTTGGATTGTAACAGGACAGGCTAGTCGAACCCGTGGCAGGCACTTAAAAACACTGAAAGCTGGCCCGGGGCATGTGTGCAGAGCAGCCTCCTGCGACGGCGTTTTCCGGAGCCATAAAGGCGCTTAAAGTACAGTCGGCCAGCTCGCTAAGGTAAGGTAATCTGACACCACCTGCTTGAAACCAAGGCAACAGCAAGGGCTGTGGGAAATAAATTACACACACAGGGCCACTGAGGCAAAGCAGCCACACAAATGAGGCAAGGAAGGTGTGGGGGAGGGGTTAGTGACAGAATAAAAGGTGCATATTCAGTGACTGCAAGACAGATGGGCAAAATAAATTTTTAACATTCTAAAAGCACAAACGGACGGTTAATGGGACATGGCAAAAGCTGCCTGACACTAAAAATCCCCCCAGAACAGCAAGGGGCGCCATTACAGGCATTTACCCCCGGCAGGAAGACACAGCGCCATCTGGAGACAGACACTCCGATGAAGGTAATAAAAGTGGCGCCGTGATCGGCTAGTTAATTACAATTACCATCACGGTGAGGGCTGGTCCTTTCTCGCAAACTGGACAGGGTGAGGATAGCATGCAACAAGTCGTCCCGGATCCCCCAAACGGTGGCGCCGGTGAATTTCAATAACCCATAAAGAGGACGCTGTCAGCTCAGTGACTGAAAAACAGGTCATTCTGCATCTTGCCAAGATGCTCCTCAACCTCATTATTTTTTGTTTCATCGGCTTGGCGGCGATGTTAACTTGCAGTCACTTATGTTTCAATGTCACACTTTTTACGGAGAACACCAACGTAATAATATGAGCAGGCAATGCCATTTATCTTAGTATGGACATGAAATTTCACTGCCGTGGCGTAAAAAGCTATGGAAACAAGACCCATAATGACCAACAATCTAAAGCCCGCTCACTCAAACGAGCACAAAAGGTGGGCAATATACAGAGATGCCAAGAATCAAACCAACTACGGAGGCATGAGGTCACATTGCTAACCACTATGTCACCATGAGGAGGTGCATGGAAACACAAAGAAAGGGTAACCAAGGGGGAGTGAACACAGTCTCCAAAAGGATAAGCAGTGGACTTTCTGGTGCAGCGCTTTGCAATATAATACAAAGCATCACCTGGATGATTTGGTCGTAACAGTTTCTATCTATTTATACATCTGTACAGTTTTATGGAAGCAACTCAGATACTGGCTGAGTACTTGGGGATGGCTACAGCCCGTGTCCTTCAACACTAACACCAGGCGGAGCTGAGTGTCATGGCCTGACAACTCCCTCAACAAACACTTCCCAACTGTGATGACGTCACGTCGGCTGAACTCCACAAACATGTTAATAAAACACAGAAAAAAAACAAAGCAACAGGGAAGAAATTAACTTCATTGTGGCCATTCCTGGGTTTTTAGCCACTTTGTATTGATGTATTCTTTGTGGCAAATGGCAACACGAGCTCCTTCCACATGGGTCGTTGTGTTTTATTACATGGCTGGACATTACAATGTTGAGTCTGGTAGGACTATGATGCAGTTAAATCTCTCATCAGAGCAGCAAACTCTCAGTGAACAGTACAACAGAACCACGATAGGGGCTTAAGTCTTAAAAATGCCTCTGTTTGGCAGGACAGAAATGCTTCATTGGTCCAACAGTTATAGGACATAGCAAGATTCAGTCCTTAATATTTTACTGTTGGTTCAAAAATGGATGGAAAGAATTCTTTTGCTATGTAACCCAATGATCAACAGTCCCAAAAACCTGTTCAGGCAAGTAGTTAGGCTACTTTTAAACTGGCTACCTAAAACTTCTTAACTGAACTAACATTTCAACACCACGATGAACTAGTATCACGACCATTTGTTATTACCTGACACAAGAATAGGTGTTTCAATGCAGCTAATAATATTTATCATGAAAAGTCTTCAAGAAGTTTTAAATAGGCTTAAGCAGACCAATAGTTTACTAATATTTTAATAACGAAAGATAATTCACATATAATAAAATGGTATATTAAACCACATAAATGAATTTGGTGTATGGATCGGATCTTGTTCCAGATTCTATTTTAATTACTTGGCTGGCAGCTTGGCGTCTAAAATATTTTCCCTGGTTTAATTTACACATCACAAAAACAAAACCTACACACACATTGTGCTGTACTTTTGCTTTTGCCCAAGGAAATTCGCAAGATTTGTGCTTTTCTATCACACCTACATGCCACCTTACAACTAATACAAACCGCCCAAGTCCCTGGTCGCAGTGGGGGGAGGGGGGGGGGGGTTGGCCTCAGTCCTACTCCTCACACTAATGGGAAAACAGCAACAAGAAACAGAGCAGCTGTGGGTCAGCCTGAAATAAATAAAACGTAAAACACCAACAAGCACCCAGTCAGTCTCCGCCTGCTTTCCTTACCAGAGAGCCTTGGTAAATACCACTAATTTAACTTAAGATCAGGTTTTGCTGAAATGTATATTTTTTCCAAAAAACAGGACACATTCCATGACCTGTTCTATTTACTATTAGGCTATTCTCTAAATTCACGAAATGATCCATTTATACCATAAATAATCAATAAGAGTTAGTTGCCCAGATCAGGAACGCAAATGATTTGGTTCAGGTGCATTAGACACACAGAAAGCAGAACTCCAGTACATGCAAAACAAACCTGGAAGCTGAACACACACTTTCGTGACAAGGTTCAAGCAGTTCAAGAAGCATTTGCACATTAAATGGAGCCAGAAATTGGAGGTGGGGGGCAAGGGGTAACCTTGCCCTGAAACATTAAAAAAGACCCCTGACTTTAAATTTACATTACAGAGTGGAAGGAGAACACCCTCCCCCACTCACATTCATTCAGTACTTTTCTCCAGATCCACACTTACCGACTTGTTCGCTTGCTGAAATCTCCTCAGAGTGGTGGCCGGTCTCAGTTACCGGCACAGCGGAGGACATGTTGTGACACACAGCGCATGTTTCCGCATTTTTCTCATATCCACAGACAAATCTTTAACTAAACACTTGCCTTCACCATATCCTACGTTGCTGTGCTCCTAATGGACGCCGCTAACCTTCGAGCCTCACTAACTATCCTTTCCACCAAGGAAAATCATTCAAGATCAACGTCAGAAAGTTAATATCGGACCTCCAAGCGTCCATCCAAAACACACAATGCACAAATTAATCATTTACAAAACCGAATGTGTGGCAGCGGATTCAACAGGAAAAGAACCACAAGGTCGGCCACTAAGCTACCTTAAAAATTAATATTCAGGAAGATAATAAATATTACTGTAAGCTTGGTGATAAACTGGGTATTGATGGCTTTCTAAGCTCAATGCAAACCTGAATAATGTGTTTCATGCATTGCTCCATGGCATTGGCCACTACTGTACTTGAGGGGAAAGTTTCCAAAGCACATAGAAAGCGTACTGTCGCACTCCAGGAACAAGGCGGCCGCAGATGAATGCTGTTACAATGAGTGTACAAAGGTTACACTGACGCATATGGTTATTATAACCTGACTGACATTTCTATGGGGAAAACCCAGTCTCGGGGGGTGGGGGGGGGGGGGGAAATCACACTAAATATAAATACAACTATAATATTAGATCCTCGTTTTAACCGGAGGCTAAATTATTACCAAAATCTTTGCCAAATACAGAGCACAGTTACCAATCCGCTCAACCAGACTTACTGCATATAAACCAGCAAAAGGATTTACAGTACGTGACAGGATCCCCCATTTCACTAAAAAAAAAAAAGTTTAACAATGAGTTCCTACTGCCCTGACTTGTACCAACCAGTACAAGCAGAAAATGAGGCAGGACACGCTTTCTTCACCAACAGCTGCATGCAGTTATCGTGACTCAAGCTAAAAAAAGTGAAACTCGCTTCATTGAATCGGATCGTCGGATAAATGCGATCGACTCTCGTCTGCCGTAGCCTAGCAAAACAATCCCGATTCACTACTCGATAACCAGTTTGGGAACTAGTTTAACTTCACCTAGCTAGCTGAATGCGATAATACTGTACCTGGGTTAGCAGGATTTTATTTAACCGCGTGTTATGCCACATGTAGAGAAAAGCACGTCCTTATACATACTAATAACTATGTATCTGCTTCTTGTGATAGGAAAGTGCATCTTACCAATAGCGCGGTCGCTGAACTGATAAGTCCTCGGCCAGCGGCAGAAACCCAACGAGACAGCTGAAAACCCGGGAGGCTGGCGGGCGAGGCGCTCATCGGAGCCCCGTCCTCAGAATACAGCCCGGAACAGTGAGTCCCGAAGCAGGGCGCTCTGCGATCTCCGGCCGATGTCTGCTATACGCTGCAAATCGCAGCCCTCTATTATCTATCTGATCATGTGGGCCCGAAGAGCAGCCCGGGCGCCTCGGTCAGGTACACACACCCCCATCCCCCAGCAGTTTGAAAAAGACTCCTTCTTTCCTCTCCCGCTCCCGCTTCCACTCGCTCCAGGGACGCCGCCGCCCCACCCGCTCTCTCTCTCTCCGGCGTCCCCTTTTCTCCTGCTTAGCGACTATCTGATCTGTTGACGTACAAACTCGCAGGGGAATTATCCAAAAAATGCCCCCCACCCTCCATCAAACAGCAGCAGCACTACCACCCCCACCTCCTGCTGTGGGATTGCGACGACACACAAAAGTCTGAAAAACCGGTTTGTTTAAAAAAAAAAAAAAAGGAGAGTGGCTCTCGCGGGGAGCCATTCAGGAACCAGCCAATCAGCGGCGCGCCGCGAGGGTCATTTGCATAGGAAAACCGTCCGCAGATAAAAAGTACATTTGGAGAGCTACCTGCCTTAAAGGGAAAGCTGTCAGCAGCCTGTAATCCGTTTTATAAACTGTATTTTCACTTTTACTATAAACTGGTATAGTATTCATTAATCAGGTTCCATTTATTATATATCATATAATATTATTATTATACTTACCTTCAGTATTACAACCATATTTAGCATTTGTTTGAATCTTTTCCCCATTGGTTTTTAAACAGAAATTAAAATGTATAGCAGAGAATCGCCCATAATAACATAGTTGTGTTTTTACAGTGAATTGGTTTACAAGTCATCATCAATCAGCAGTATAGCATAGTCAGGAAGGATATACTTTTATAACCAATCAGTTCGTAACAGTGAAAATTGTGATGACAGGGGGCCGTCCTCTTGGCGTCCTACCTTCTGGTCGAAACTGAGCGATGATGGTGACGGTCTGTCCAGCCCGCTTCAGTGCAGCTGCGGCCTGCTCGTGTGTGGCGTTCCGCAGATTCACGCCGTTCACCTGAGAGAGCAAGGCAACCTTCAGCAGCTGCGGCCCCCTCCATTGATTGGCTGCCGCATCGCTTACACTTTAGTGTAATATGTCACAGTGTAGATTGGCTGAAAGCTGTACTTTTAATTGCCCATATTACAAGTAAGTGAAATAGCTGACATGGCAGAAGAATATTCTGCTCTATTTTTATTTTGCTATTAAGCTTTATCCATACAGCAACATACATACTGCAGGGAATCCCAAGAAACAGAGGGGACTAAGCAGGACACACACACACACGCACACACACACACACACATTCATAATCATATCTTTCTGGGGACTGTCATTCATTTCTATGGCAAAAACCCTAATCCCAACAATGACAACCTTAACCCCTACCCAGCCCTAACCTTAACCATAAGAAATCAAACAAAATACGAGACTTTTGACATTTTTAATATATATATATTACACATACATACATGCTATATGAGCCTCAGATATTTGTATAGTATATGTACACGTACATGGCAGACATACACATATTTTAGTAAGTCTGTAAAAGGAGCTCCGAGCTGCAGGAGGTGCTGTTACTCACAGACAGGATCCGGTCTCCTCTCCTCAGCTCCCCGCTCAGGTCGGCAGGGCCTCCTGCCAGGATGAAGGAGACGAAGATGCCCTCGCCATCCTCGCCACCCACGATGTTAAAGCCCAGGCCTGTGGAGCCCTTGTGCAGCACAATCTTCCGCGGCTCCCTGTGGGAGGGAGAGGCAGTGTCAGTGTGTTGTACACAGTGTTAGTGTGCAGCACAGAGTGTCAGTGTGTAGCACAGAGTGTCAGTGTGCTGTACAGAGTGTTAGTGTGTAGCACAGAGTGTCAGTGTGCTGTACAGAGTGTTAGTGTGCAGCACAGAGTGTCAGTGTGTAGCACAGAGTGTCAGTGTGCTGTACAGAGTGTTAGTGTGTTGTACACAGTGTCATTGTGCATTACAGAGTGCCAGTGTGGTCTAGACAGTGTCAATGTGCCATGTACCATGTTGTTGTGTAGTACAGTGTGTCAGTGTGCTGTACAGAGTGTCAGTGTGCTGTACAGAGAGTCAGTGTGCTGTATAGAGTGTCAGTGTGCTCTAGACAGTGTCAATGTGCCATGTACCATGTTGTTGTGTAGTACAGAGTGTCAGTGTGCTGTACAGAGAGTCAGTGTGCTGTACAGAGTGTCAGTGTGCTGTACAGAGTGTCAGTGTGCTATACAGAGTGTCAGTGTGCTGCACATAGTGTCAGTGTGCTATACAGAGTGTCAGTGTGCTGCACAGAGAGTCAGTGTGCTGTACAGAGTGTCAGTGTGCTGCACAGAGAGTCAGTGTGCTGTACAGAGTGTCAGTGTGCTGTGCACACGGTGGCTGGAAAGCGAGTACACACCCACAGGAATATAGGAGTGTCCCAAACATGCAATGTACACATTTTACACAATCAGTTTTCCAGCTATTTATCCCACCCTAGGCAGCACAGGGTACTGGGTGGAATGTTAGTCAGTGTATCACAGGGCAGAATCACACACTGTAAACACTTTATGGCTAATCGTATAACTGCACACACACACACACACACACACACACACACACACGCTTTCTGAATATAATAGTACCAGTTATATTATCCATCCATATCCTAAATGCCTATACAGGACAGGGTCGCGGGTTCAAATATTAGTTACATTTCCAAGTAAATATTAAAAGACTGTTATAAAATCTTAATGTACTGTAAGTACAGATGTGTTAGATGAACTGAACATTATCTACAGTGTATATCTAATGGGATATATAATATTCCTGCTTGTGGGATGGGAAGTGGGAGCTGGAGCCTATGAGGAGTGGATCCCAGCTGCCATGCGGAATAAATGCAGCTGAATGGGTCTCTTCTTTCCCGCAAGCAGACCACCTTCATCTCCACCAAATCTATAAAGCTTTAAAGTAGCGAATATTTCCAAATAAGCATAATAAAGGAAATGTTCAAACTGAAGGTGATGAAATATATGACACTGACATCAGCATACAGGCATTATGCAGCTGCTGCGCTTTTTCATGGTGCCGACGCTGCCGGCACCCAGTCTGACCCAGTCGGACTCTGCTGGGTCTCGCTCCCACCTGCTGCAGCCCTTCAGCCAGAAGGCGGCCGTGTCTGTGCCAGACCAGGGCCCCGTAAGCCGGACCGCCCCCGTCCTGCACGCAGACCCCCATCACCTCCCTGCAGATTACTGCAGTGGCTCTCCATACGCCTCCGAACATGAACATGCACTATTATCCCATTCTGCTCTTCGGTGTGTCTGTCACACATTCACACTTGCATTTCACATATTATGCAGACGTTTTAGTGCAATGTTTTGGACATGTGAGGCAAATAGCATATTAGAAACATGCCGTCAAGGACTCGACTAGGTATTAGTGTAGCTAGGCTGAGCTTCCAGTGAATGCCCAGGTACAGGTGTGAGCAGAACTGAAGCAGGAGCTACACAACAGCTTCAATTCAATAATTAACCTTAGGAAAAATATTGTCCATTAAGTACTGGATGAATACATTCTGTGGTTTTCTGTACACAAAGTCATATCCACCAGGCCTCTATCTACATAGCATGCTCAGATGCCCTGCAACAGCACAGAACCTCCGCTCCCCCAGGCCCCTGCTCCTCCTGCTCCCCCAGGCCCCTGCTCCTCCTGCTCCCCCAGGCCCCTGCTCCCCCTGCTCCCTCAGGCTCCCCAAGCCTCTGCTCCCCAGACGCCGCATGTCACTTAACCAAGGAGCTACACCCAGTGAGATGATCTGGCTTAAAAGCACTGGGGGGGGGGGGGCAGCAGCCTGGTGTATGTGACGTGTCTGTCAGCAAACAGGTGTGAGAATAAAAGCTGTCCCAAGCAGAGGGAAAGCATAATTACTCGTCATATGCATATTATGTACAGTCAATGGAGGAACCAGTAAGATGGCAATCTGACCCGGTAATGACCGACATACTCTGCTGGATTGGTGTTATTGCAACATTTGGATTTTGTTTATTTTTCTTAGACTATGTAACTTCACATACACTTACTTGGCTTGTGTTTTCAAAGAACACTGATGGATACAAGCTTTCACTGTAAGCCATTCTGTAACTGGCTATTTTTCCAATGACATTTCATAGCTGCTTATCCGTTTATCTTCAAGGTCACGGGGAAGGCCCTGGAGCCTGTCCCAGGCAACAAAGGGCATGAGATCCCGCTGGCACGAGCCAACAGGACCCGCTACACAGCCACCATGCCTCCTAATTACCTTCTATGGTATGTTATAACAGATACACACGACCCTCTGCCGGATAAGCTGCTGAAACACGGATTGATGATACACACATATAAATATGTAATTTACGCAACACTTGCGCTTCCTGTGCCAGAGAAGCCATGGATACAGTCCAGTGTAGATTTGTGTGCGAATGTGAGCATTTGTCTGGTTCTTGTACGTTTCTGTTGGAGATCATATGTGATCCCTGGGTTCGTGTACCTTTCTATTGGAGATCATATGTGATCCCTGGGTTCATGTACGTTTCTGTTGGAGATCATATGTGATCCCTGGGTTCATGTACGTTTTTATCGGAGATAATATGTGATCCCTAGGGATCGCGCAGCAGACAATTAGACCTTCCAGAAAAAGCTCCCCGGTCATTATCTAAGACATGGTTACTGCCTCCTGCTGGCGTAGAGAAGAAGCTCGGCCTTATCTGTGACCTGCCGCAGGGATGTAAACACTGGCAGGTCTCTGATGGGAAGGTGGTGCTTCACATGCAACCCGTCTCCTCGCAAGTAAATAGTTAATAGCCTCGGCTCTCAGTATTGATTTGTTCCCCCGGCTGTTATGGTGTCGTGGGAGTGTTTTCTGCCCTGTGCTGTGGCAGATGCAGCTAAGATTTCTGGGTAATCAGGCGGAATATCTGCCCCATTCTGGTCACGTGACTGTGCCCGTGGCGGCTCAGACTGGAAAGGGGCAGGAAGCCAGCATGTCCCTGGGGAAGCTCTTGTGCAAACTGTAACCCCGCCAGGGATGTATCTACAGGGGTGATATGTGACCTGAGCGACTCCCATAAATGGTCTGGCTCTACTGAGGAACAAAGCGAGAGGCCATGTGCTGTGTAAACCAGCCCAGGATGACGGCATCTGTCGGGAAAACAATGTAACAGGAGAACACTCCGGGGAAGTGACCCTTACGGCCTGCAATCCCAGGGACGCGCTTCAGCTGATAGCCGTCCAGCAAAATGTCCCAGTTTCACTCAGGTGACAGATGGTGCTATTTCAGCCACTTACAAGAAACTAACATTAAACTGGGCAAAACAAGCGTTTAATCACTAATACCCTGGCGTTCCGCTGTGCCCTACTTCCTGGGTTCCTTATTAACACGTCCTTCCTGGGTAAAACAGCTGCACCCTTCTGAATAGTTACTTTTTTGCAAAGTACAAGAGGGTAAGAAATGCAAGGATCTACCATCCGTACAGCCACAGCTGTAAGACGTTTTGCTCTTCGTTCTCCTTTCAGCCTGGGTTTGAGACATCACTGTGTTATTCTTTAATTTGCCCACCGCGCCGGTATGTTGATTCTCTCAGTGGATAAGAATGTAAGCGCAGAGGCAGCAAAAGGGCAGCCCTCCTCCGCGTAAATGGCTAATCTTGTTGGGGGCAATGTTTTCCTTTGCATATGGGAATGCTTGTGTGATCCCTGGTACGATAGCTTTGTCTTGGGATCTGTTAGAGGGAGTGGTACCAGGCTACTGGCCCAGCTCGCTATGACATCATAAATGGGCGACAGAGGTGGAGACGGGGCCAATGCCGAGAGCAGCTGATGCGAGGCTTCAAAGGCTGCTGGGATTCTTCATGCAATTTTTAAAAAAATATTTGATCGGTTATGTAAGTGTGGTCTAAAATCTTCCCTTCCGAGTCTGAGAAGCCCGGCCTGATCACCAGGCGCTCCACTTTCTGCTCAGAAGCAAACTTTCCATAAAGTACGCAGACTGTAGCAAGCTTAAATTATGATGCCTGTCTTTACAGTTCAGCGGGGAATGTGCTCTATTTGTTCGTCTTACCATTGAAATTCTCCCATTTTACATCATAGCAAATCTTTTGTTATAGCAAAAATAGTTTGTTCTTTCCTATAAAAAGATAACACAGCAATAATATAGCAGCACAGCAAAAATCCCACGTAGCCTTTCATGAATAGCTGATAGACACTCGCATCAATAAAAAAACAAAACATATACTGATCTCTAATTGGGTGAAACGCTGCATGTGACAATGGACATGTGGGCCTGACGCAGACAAACCTGGAGCTAACAGCGAATGGAGCTGTAGGACGAGCAGTTTTGTCATTTGAAGAATCTGCGAGGAACAGAGAAGAGCAATCCAGGTAGAGCGAAATGTCCTGCGACGAAAGCTGGGCAGCAGTAGCCTGGAGCTCAGGGAGAACAAGACCAAAGACCCAAGGCGACGTGTGGCACTGTGGGTTCGCACTCTCTCAGAAGGTCGCCTGTTCAAATTGGTCAAAGTGGTTGCCGTAGTGATGTCGTAGTTGGGCCCTTAACCCCAGTTACTCGGGACACTGGCTGCTCTCTGATCCTCACCTGGACGCCGCTTTGTACTAAAGTGCCTGCTGCATAAGTAAATGTCAATGAAATTATCATCTCTTTGGCTTTGAATTCTCGGTTTGCACAGTGACTCCACTTCACGGAACCAAGTGTGATGGCATCATTCCCAAGGTGGCGGGGAGGGGAGGTCGCTCAGGAGCGCCCCCTCATGTCAGATGGAGTCAGGAGCCCGCTCCCAAAATGAGGTAGAGTGAGACGTGCAGGTGTGGGGGGGGGATTGGAGCCCCACGACACTGACTCATTTGTGAAGTTTCTGCGTGGCAGGGAGCATGTCGCCATTGCTGTGTGTGAAACAGCCGCGTTCTGCTGTTAACAGTCAGTCTGCGGCTCTGGCCAATCAGACGCGAGAAACGGTGCTTTGAATATAAAGCTGCCAATGCGGGCGCTGTGCTGCCTGACGTCCGGGCATCAGAACCAGCACCAGGATGTGTGCATGTCTGTGTGGACGTCTGTGTGGACTTTTCCCCATAGAAATGAATGGAAAGTCCCGACATGAATACAAATGTGTCTGCGTGTGTGTATGTGTGTCTGTGTGTGTGTATGTGTGTCTGCGTGTGTGTATGTGTGTGTCTGCATGTGTGTATGTGTGTGTGTATGTGTGTGTCTGCGTGTGTGTATGTGTGTGTCTGCGTGTATGTGTGTGTATCTTTGTCTGTGTGTATGAGAGAGAGAGATAGAGAGAGAGAGAGAGAGGAGGGGGGCACGCTGAACAGCATGCACGTGTTATCGCCCCCTAAGCAGCCTCCATCCTGGGATAAATCAGGGAAGCAGGCAGCTGTCCAAAATATCAATGGCAGCAGAAGGACCCAGTAAGTCACCAGGGCACAGGAGAACACAGCCGAGTGACTGTGCCACTGGCGAGCATATGTGCCTGA
This sequence comes from Hyperopisus bebe, assembly GCA_026777045.1. Classification (NCBI taxonomy): domain Eukaryota; kingdom Metazoa; phylum Chordata; class Actinopteri; order Osteoglossiformes; family Mormyridae; genus Hyperopisus; species Hyperopisus bebe. The sequence continues at coordinate 6,419,769 of JAODJW010000038.1, forward strand.
GGTCTGTGCACGAGAGCGGCATTCCTCTCTGCTGTCCCTGCGGCTCTAAGTGCGAAGACCAAGCCGCCATGACGGCCACGCGCATGTATGGCTGCGGGCTGCATTCAGGGCTGACGGGATTCAGGCGAAACACACATCAGCACACACGACGAACTGCTGCATGTAAACCAACACACCGTGTTTCCCTGAAAATAAGCCCTAGCATGATTTTTCAGGATGCTCACAATATAAGGCCTACTGCAAAAATAAGCCATAGTTACTGTCCCACGGATTGTATGGTAACTAGAATGAGATGTGATTATATGGAAACAGGAAACAGGAAATAATATTTATTTATTTAAAATTTGAATAAATGTATACACTGTAGATTTTCGTTCATGAATAAATGTATCGTTAGATTGTTTACATGGAAAGATAAGTTAGAAGATGACATGATGTCTGTATTTGAACAAATGTGGATTTTTGTTCATGAATCCCGGTAAATGTACTGCAGATTGTTGTACATGGGAACATAAGACATCCCCTGAAAATAAGCCCTAATGTATCTTTTGGAGCAAAAATGAATATAAGACCCTACTTTATTTTCAGGGAAACACGGTATATGTGTGCTATAGACAGACCACTTATTTTCTTGATAGTCTAGAATGAAACGACACGGGCATCTATTTCAGTTCACATACTTCTGACTAAAGCAATTAGGGCCTGCCTGATACTATACCCGGGTGCACAGTGTACAAAAGCGCTAGGCTGGGGATCTAATACCTCTCGCGGTTGGTTCTGTTCTCTAACCACAATGCCTTTGGGTTTCACTGGGCTGCTGCAAAGCAATGACACATACCCACACCGCCCCCAGCCCCACCCCCCATCTCCATTTGCAGAGTCATGTCCTGAGGCCAGAAATCTGTTGCCATGACAACAGTCTAACAGTTACTGGAAGGAGGGGGGGTGGTTGGAGTGGTGGTTCTCTCTCTGAATGCTCAGTGTATGATGGATTCTTTCTTGTTTAAGGGCATTAATCGCACCTGTATGGATCACAGTCTCGTGCACTGGTAATCACTGTTGGCATGCATCACAGTCTCGTGCACTGGTAATCACTGTTAGGATTAAAGCTCACAGTAAAGTAATGACACTGCGATCGAGATTTACCATCACACCAGTGCAAGAATGCTATGATAAAACAGTGTCTCCAGGCTAGGATTCATTTAAAAGGCAGAACTGTGCACAAGATTCCTCTTTAGCTTGGACCTGGAATATTAGGATCACATTCCTATAGACACACAAAGGCATGGATAAGTACATACACACACTACACGCACACACAGCATATAAAAATGGGCGTATTTCCAGCCGATGATAACTCCAGATGCGTGTCCATATTATATTCAACGGTGTTGCCTGGGGATTCACATGTAGCCAAGACAGGAACAGACGCAGACTGTGCAGCGGTGCAGATGTAACGTGTAAATTCATTTCAGCACTCGCATTTTCACAGGCCATGTGCCGATTTTCCAGCTGCTTTCCTGTCTTAGGCCTTTGATTTTGGTGAAACAGCAGCAGAGGGGGAGAGTTCAGGTCCAGAGAGTTAAAATCCAGACCAAGGTTTGGTTTCAACCAACCAGTCGAGTACTCTGTGACTGTGACTCTTTATACTCAAATGGTTGGTTGAAACAAAACAATGGTCTGGATTTGTACTTTCTGGACCTGAACCTTTCCAGCTTTGAGTTAATTAGCTAGCTAACTGGGCGTGACACAGGCGGATCTCACACAAGCGCCACACCACGCTCAGTGCCAGTGACAACAGGCCTGGAACCCGGGACCGCACACCGGAAGTGTCGAAGGTCACTGGCCTTCGCAAGAGCACCAGAAAGCAGGGGAGTCTGAGGAATACGAGGTTTGGTGCGTGTGTCATCGTGTGGGAGCTTCCATGCATCTGTGACTCAGGTTTCACACTATTTATTTTTATTATTATTATTATTATTATTATTATTATTATTATTATTATTATTATTATTATTAATAATAATAATAATTTTATTATTGTTATGAAGAACAACCTGTGAAGTGAACGTAACCCAAACCTCAGCACTCAGAGCCCAAGCTTAGCTATTAACTGTATATATGTGTGTGTATTTGTGAGTGTGTGTGTTTGTATGAGTGTGTGTGTGTGTGTTTCCCCTGCTCGAGAGAAAAAGAAGCATTCTAATGTATAATGTATAAACTGCCACCAGAACGTCTTCCATAAAATTCCGAAGACTAAATACTGAGTCAGTAATATTTCCGGAGCCTGCTGTCTGAGGAACGTTCCTGTAAGCCTCATGGTAGTTTGCGGGCCGCACCGTGAACAGAGTTACCAAGCCCGTAAAGAGGGCTGGACCTACGGCGGGCCGGCGCAGACGAACAGGCCCTGATCCGCCTCTCCCTCCCCCGCGTTCGCTCTGACCTCTGGCAGCTGGAAATGCAGGTCAGGCCAGACTCACAGCTACGTTTCCAAAACCAGCACGAGGCCCGAAGAAGCTGATACAGCAAAGCATAGACGCGGGACAGCTGCTAATCGGCGTAATCAGCCGCAGCGCGCAACATAGCGCTACCTGCCCCGTCACGCAGACCGACAGGGCGGGACGTCACGATCGAAGGGCCACTCACCTGGTGAAGTCCTCATCCCCTAGCATGTGCCGCGGCACTGGGGAGTAGCGGGAAGGCGTGATCTGGGGGGGCTGCTGGTACACAGGCTTGGGCTCCATGCCGCCCATGTAGCCCATACTGGGGCTGTGGCTGACGTGGTTATCGACCATGGTGGGAAAGGCTGCAGGGAGGGCGAGGCCAGTAGGGGGAAAGGAGGCAAGATTAAAACAGCGAACGGCAGCGAGATGCTGTGTGACAGCGCCCTGGGCTACAGGCTAGGGGGCGCTCTGGGTACTGCAGGATCCAGCTTCCGATCCGTACAACCAGTAAAACACTCAGGGCTGTGCAAAGTGCAATACTACATACCTTGTTTATTTATTGACCTTTTTCGTGGAATTTTTTATTAATTTGTATATTTTTCACTAGTGTGCTATACTATCCATATCCATCCACTAACTTATCATCTTCATATGTTACACCTATTTTCATATAGAAATCGCTGTATGCGGTACTGTGTACCATCTGTGTAACTGTGTACTGTGCAGTTCGCAATCACAAGCAATTATCTCAGAGATAATAAAACCGTTCTGATGCTGATCCTGAAGTTACGGACTCTCTGCGGGGCAGAAATATGCACCCAGCGAACAAAACAGCAGGCCGACAGAGCATGACACAGGCGGGCTGTGCCTGTGCGTGCATTCCTGGCCGTGCACGAGCGCATTCATGGATGCGATACGCGTGTGCTTGCGTAACGTGGTTGTGTGGAAGTGCGTGGCACGTGTGTGAGCGTGCGACCCCGTGCGAGTGCCCCGCGGCCCCCGAGCCGGCCGTCGTGAGTTGATACGTACTGCTGGAGTAGTCTGGGGGGGCGTACATGTCGTTGATGGGCACAGGTCCCGGCTTGGCCACTTTCAGGTAGACCATGTCGGAGGTGTTCTTCAGCGCTGCCACCGCCTCCTCGTGGCGCACATCCTGAAGGTTAATGTTGTTGACCTATCCGTGTAAGAAGTGTGATTAAACACCATATTGGGTAACCATATCAATCTCATCATAATCTACCACAACTCTGGTTAAAGGTTCGGGTAAAGCTGGGGTTACTCGGAGCTGTTTTTACTGGACAGGCTGAATTACTTCTCATCGGTATAATACTGCAATAAATCCACACCATTTTACTGCAATTGAACTATAATGGCAGGTTTATACACGTCTGATCAAACCCACTAGCGTCACGCACAGCTTTTCCATAGAACCATAACACACGATGCTTTCCCACAGCCATGGACTGGCGGCGGTGTGGGGTGTACTAGGGCGCTGCAGAGGGTCCGCCTTTCGGGGCGCTTTAATTGCTCCGACGCCTTTCTGACACTTTCGAAAAATACGACTGCGCAAAGAAAAACAAAAAAAAAAACGAGGACGCGCCGCAAACACGTGACTGCATGGCCCACACTGATAGGGGAGCGAGACCGGTAGTCGCGCGGATAATTGCGGGTCACGCGCTCTCCTGTGTTCTGATGCAAGGCCCGTGAGATTGCGACAAATGAAGGTAATTACACTCGCATTTCTCAAAGCTGCCGGCGACATTAGTTCTGTTTGCTCTGTGACTGAAAATGAGTTTACTGCTTTTGAAGCTACCTTCCTATTGTCAATAATTGTGTTAAGCAGCTTGTACTCAATACAAGAAATAATTGCAGCCTTAAGATAATGTCCCCAAAAAATGAAAGCCCTGCACCATCTCTTCAGGCAAGTTTTAAACTTCTTAATTACGAGAGACATTGTAAGAACAATTATCATTATTATATTTCGTATTATGTCATTATTTCGGTTGATTACACTTCTTCCAATTCCATCGAGACATAATTAAGGCTGTTACCGTGATATTAAATACGCAAGATGCATTAATATTCAATATATACATTATACTGCAAAAACCCTTTGCAAAAATCTCAAAATGATGCACATTTTTAATATTTTATCAATAGCTGAACCCAAATGATGCGTGCACATTTTTAAAATAACGTTTTATTCATACCCGAATGGTTATTAAGGGCAAGTTTAGTCTATGCTGTTTTGATGTGTTGACCGCACCATCCAAATTCATTATTTGGAGGAAAAACCTCATACAACAGTAACAAAACCAAAAACAAATCTCTCCTAACTCTACTAAATCAGCTTTGTGCGATTTCTATTTATGCGGCACGTTTACTCAAACCACTGCTCAGTATGTTTTCCTCAGAAGCCTCAAATGTGCTTTACACTCTACAGAGATACATTATTCTGAGTTGATTAGCTTTGCTCTTGGCAGACGGGCATGGCTGTACTTTTTCTCTCTTACTGCTAGCTCATCTCTCTGCTGTCCTGCACACTCAGCATAAACGGCGCCATGCAGATGACGGGACATGCGGGGTCCTCTCTGTCTGCGGTGCCAGGCGGGGGAGAGGCGGAGCTCAGCTCACCGCCAGGAGGCGATCTCCCGTCTGCAGTCGGCCATCCTTCTGCGCAGCCCCGCCGTCGATGATCTTGGTGATGTAGATGCTGTTGTCTCCAGGGATGTGCTGGTTGCCTATTCCCCCCGCGATGCTGAAGCCCAGTCCTGGCGGCAGAAAAGCAGATAAGGCAATGTTTCCCAACTAGGTCCTTGAGGCCCCACAGACAGTGCACGTTTTTGCTCCCTCCCCTTTTGCTCGAGGGAACTGGAAGGGAGCAAAAACATGCACTGTCTTTGAGTCCCCCAGGGCTGGATTGGGAATCATTGAGATAAGGTCATGTGATGTGGGACAAATTCAGATCATGTGAAAGCAGTGACGTGTTCAGCAGGCAGTGCGCTGGCCTCACCCTTAGGCCCCTTCAGCAAGTTGACCTCCAGGATGCTTTCGGGTGGTGCCTGTCGCCTCCGCACCAGCAGCCTCACCACAGGCCCTGCCTCCTTCAGCGCCTCCACCGCCTGGCTGTGCACCACCTCAGACACATCTACCTCGTTCACCCGCAGGACACAGTCGTTCACCCTGACAATGGGAAAGATGGAGGAGACATTTACATCTCACATATATTGGCGTATGCTTTTGTCCAAAGCAACGTACAAGTGAGGCAGATAGCGCATTGCGAACATATAGCTGTCAAGGCCTAATGCCGGAGTGACTCCTGATGTCGGAATTCTTGCTCTGTAAGTCGGAGGTGTTTTTATGCACAAAATACTGCATGTGTTGTTATCAACTGATATTGCTAACTGTAGCTAACAATTAACTGAGCTAAAACTGGGGCCCGTTTCTGAAAGCAGGATTTCTTGCTTAGCCGGATAATTATCAGATTTGAGGTAGTCTGGGCTAAATGTAAGTGAATGAAGATAAATGTCATTTAAACTGGGGCACCTTAAATCCGATAGGTTATCCAGCTAAGCAAGAAATCCTGCTTTTTTGAAACAGGTCCCAGGTCTTGCTAAATGGCTTTCCGACTGGCTATACTGGAACGGGGTTAACTCGGCCGTGACGTCAGTCCCAGCTCCGGCTTCCAGCCTCTGGGGTAAATGGAAGGCAGCATACGTGCAGCTAGGCTGATCTTCCAGTGAATACCCGGGTACAGGCGTGATAATGTCTAACGCAGCCAGGAGATGATCTCACTGCCCGTAATATGGATTTTTGAAATGCTGAGCGTGCAGAAGGGACACTTAACCCAGAAGGGAGGGGACAGAAACCGGCCTGCAGACTATATCAGTGTCTTACTTCATGCATTGTTGTCCTACACTTTTAACCGCAAAATATCCATTGTGAGAACAAAGAGGGGGTTAATTGTCTGGCAGGACGGACTCGGGAATACCACGAAACTGTGATAGTGAGTTTTGGGTTGGGCCTCCAAGGAGGGGCGCGGGGGCGGGGGGGCACAGCCACATACCCCAGCCTGCCGTCCATGGCGGCTGCTCCACCCGGAATAATCTTTGTGATGAAGATCCCAGGGTCGTCGGGGATGTGAGGGTTGTCGATCCCGCCGGCGATGCTGAACCCGAGGCCGGAGTTACCCTGTGTGGGGGGGGGGGTGCGGTGAAGGGTTAGAACAGGTAATGGATACTGGGGGGGCGTACACTGTGACACTGAAATCTGCATGGACCCCTTCTCAGCCACACACCATGTGTGCTGCTCTCATCATCATAGCTATAATAATGCTAATTAATCAGAGATAATAATCAGAGACCAGGTAGGAAGAAAAACCTGCTGGGTACCGGCACTCCAGGATCAGGACTGCCTAGCCCTGTTCTGGTGTGATATTGGTGGGTCGGTGCCCAGATTGAGGAGCCTCCGCAGCTAAAGTATGTAGCACCTTGTGCCACTTTGTGAAAATACAGCTGGACTTAATAATGAAAATAAAACAAATGTCAGCAGATAGGAACATGGTGGAGGCTTGGTATTCCACAGCATCCTGTACACAGGATACGAGGTAACAATATATTGTATAGTATGAAATTACAGTAAACCTCAATAGGAAAATGACACTGTTTGATGAAAATGAAAAGCTTGTTATTGTAATTCTGAGTCTTTTTATTTGCCAACTTACATAAACTATTATTCAAATAATTCACATAATAGTCATTTGATTTTGCATACAGTAGCATACACTTGGCAGGAACAAACATCGGAAATGCAGCCGCGGTGAGTGCAGTGTGAGTGTGAGCGTGTGAGTGTGTGAGCGGGTGAGTGTGTGAGCGGGTGAGTGTGTGAGCGTGTGAGTGTGTGCGTATCGCGTAAAATCAGGAGGAATGAGCCAAGGAGAGAAAAGGCCTGGGAGAAAGAAACAGAAAGACAGAAAGGGCTTAATTATTATTTTTTTCATTAATGAGCTCTGACCACATCAGAGGAAAGCAGAGGAAATCTCGGAAGTTCCTGCACGTCACTCCGGATCAGAACAAATCCACACGGATTAGCCAGCAAATGCCACACGCTAACATGTCGTTCAGAGTGGGATTTAACAGCTGAGTGCTTATCTTCCACATTTATGATTTGAAAAAAGTGAAATAAGTGTAAGTTCTGTGGGGCGTGCACACAAACGGCGTAGGAGAGTTTGATATTAGGAGGACAGGGGACATAACTTAATAATACCGGGGGGTGTATACCCCTCCCCCGTACCCCCTGGTTGTTAGGCCCTTGCATACACATAGCTATATTCCTGTAGGGTGGAAGATCGAGAAGTTTCCCTTAAGATTAAGTGTGAAGATCCCCCTGAAGCTCTTCTTAGTCATAGTCGCTTCAGGGCAGATCTGTCTATGACTGATCTTAACACACAGTCCTGCAGAACAGCCAAACCTGCCCAAGAATCTCTCACTGTCTCATTGGTGGGCTACAACACGTACATATCAATCTATGTAATACTCTAAAAACGGAGTGCTTCATCGCCATCTAGTGGCCATAACTAAACACAAGGAAAAATATCCAAACATAAGGAATTCACGTTATACATGTTAAAGAATAATATAGTGCAGCAGTTTACTTCCATAAGAACATTCACTAACTTTGTATTTTCCTTCTGTAATTGTTACATACGTTACTTTAAATATAGTTAAGTAGTAAAAACACCTCAAAATGGTTTTTAACATAAAAAAAACATTTAATTGCATGTGCAGTGGAAGTGGCCATTTTAACGTCAGAAGACTACTTACCCTTTCTAGAATGATCTCCTCATACTTATACATCCCATCACTTCCATTCACCTGAGAGAGATCATGACACCAGAATAAATAAATCAATTCATGCTATTAATAATATTTTTCTATTGAAATTGTAAATAGTCCATAAATCTGATTAAAAAAAAAAAAGGCTGGGACTCATCTTCTGATGGGTCCTGTGTGAGAGTAACACGTATAAATGACCAAGCAGTAGACGTTTTGGTGGTTTTTAGTCACTAAGCACTGACTGAGATATGATATGAAGCACAAAGAGAGAGATTGAGAGAGGGATTGAGAGAGAGAATGAGATTGAGAGTGAGAGAGAGGGTGCTTGATACTCACATAAGGTCCTGCATCCAAGGAGTCCGCACTGACCAGGATCGGCGGTGGGTTGGCCTGCAAAATGTAGATTCACACAGTCACTCCTAAGTGCAATATAGTCCCCCTGCAACAAAATGCCCGTCCATTATTTTTCAGGCAAACGACCAAAAGGCTGCCCAGTGCTACAGGAGGATGCTGCCATCGACGGAGAGTTTGTTTCAGAGAATTCCTGATTCACCAATTCAGCCGCTCCCAGGTTTTGATGAGCAGGAACCTCATCAAGCTACGCTCTGCTCCAAAACACAACCTTGCTATAAAACAACGACAGTAGTATCATCCGGTCCGCTATACGCTAGATGTGTCTGGGAGCGCTTCTCATCACTGTCGCAGACGGGCACTGAGCGCTGCATGTATCAACTGCAAATCCAGCCCCTCGTCGTGTGGGCAAAAAAAAAAATAATTAAAAAAATCTCCGACTGTTATGCACTGCAATGTAATTAATTCTGGTGCATATTTCATTTTTTATCATCCATCGCCAAGTGTCAGGTGGAGTTCGGACACCACCTTCAGAACTGGCTGTCCCACGCGTTGCTTAGCAGACATGGCAGCCGCCGGCCGAGATGCAAATGAGCGCATGCTGAATGTCTAACCAGCACATCTGGTGAGAGGAGCCGCTATGGGGGGACGCTGGCCTCCACAGAGGGACCCTGAAGGATGCCAGGCCGGGGCGAGAGACAAGCTACCATTCCAGCATTAATAGGCGCACGTGGGTGAGACCACAGGTTGGGTGTCAAGGCCCGGCCAGAACTGTTATTTTTGTGCCAGAACCTTCTGCACAGAAGCTGGAAAAGGACCATAAAACCCCCCAGAGTGCAATCTAAGCGAAAAATTTGGCCCTCTGATTCCAATTTTTCTAAATTCCCCTGCTTGACACGCTAGCATGAAGTTGGGCCAGCCTGCAAATACTATCGCAATCAAAGACAATTAAATATAATGAAAACGACCTTTCTGACCCTGAGCGACACGGCACCGGACACATATTAACCCCGCTGAGTGTCTGATTGAGCTAAATACCTGTTATTTACCATAACAGCCTCGCACATAGATTTGACTCGAGAGTTAAAGTGGCAGATACCAGCCAAATCCCTTCTGCATTATGCAAGATGCAACATCACAAACGTTACAAAAAGCAAATGCAAACAAAAGAGGGAACACTTGACACCTTTAGATCAGCCCACACCCCTTAAAAAAGAGAAAGAGCTTTAAATAAACAGTCTATTTACTCCTCAAGCTGCTCTTGCCAAATGCTTGATAAAAGTAAAGGTGAAAGATTTCTTGTGCTTTTACACACACACACACACACACACACATATATTAGTTTTGCAAACACATGCTATATGTGTAATAATTTAAATATATGATACACACATGTACAAACTCTCTCAGGGTTGCGATGGTACGTGTTACGATATCTCAGCTTTACGATGAATAAACGTCTTTCACTTTCAGTACATTATTCAATAAATTACATGAAGTATTCAACATTTTATTATAAAATAGGCTTTGCGTTAATGGTTTTGTCCAGCTGTAGGCAAATGAAAATGTTCTAGGCATGTTTAAGGTAGGCTAGGCTAGGCTAGGCTATGATGTTTGTCAGGTTAGGTGTACTGTACTAAAATGCATTTTCGCCTTATGATATTTTCGCCTTACGATCGGTTTGTCAGAATGTAACCCCACCATGACTTGGGGAGAGGCTGTCCATTGATCATTTCTGCATTGACTGTTATACATGGAAATGACAGAGTGACAAAGACTTGTGAGGAAATGTAAAATAAAAGAATGTCAGTAATGACATAACAACACAAAAGCATACTAGCCTCAGAAACGCTTCATATGTGCGTGTTTGTACAGTGTTTAATTAACCTATTTCTCACTATGGCACCATGGGCTCAGGGTCAATACGCTTTCAAGCATGCAGACTAAACCCAGCATAAGTCATTGGCTAGGATCTCAATAACCCCTGTACGCAGGATCAGAAAATACAAGCAAAACATGAGGAAACAATGGCGTGTACAGATGGCCCAGGACTTTCCCTCTGGAGTGAAAATGGGGATGCACTGCAGTAGGTGGCGTGCAGTGAGCAGTGCGTCAGGGTGGCCTAACCCATGCTGAAGCATGCCCTCCTGCAGATTTGTTGGGAAAAGAAAGGTAATATCAGATCTGCAGCCTCAAGCCATGACTCATTAACAGCTACCATTAGACCACTCTGTAGGCAGCAGCGTCGGCTTCACAAACCTCAACCGGTCTGAGCCCCAGTCATACCATGTGATACCTACTGACCGGAGTGCAATAGATGAGATGCATGCTGACACAGAAAATATATATCGCTGCATGTGATGATAATGACAACTTGGTGTGTAGGTGCATTAGGGCTCCCCAGGTGATCAGGGAGCCCCCAATAGGTCAGGGAGCCCCCAATAAATCAGGGAGCCCCCAATAGGTCGTGGAGCCCCCAATAGGTCAGGGAGCCCCCAATAGATCAGGGAACCCCCAATAGGTCAAGGAGCCCTCAATAGGTCAGGGAGCCCCCAATAGATCAGGGAGCCCTCAATAGGTCAAGGAGCCCTCAATAGATCAGGGAGACCCCAATAGATCAGGAAGCCCTCAATAGGTCAGGAAGCCCCCAATAGATCAGGGAGCCCCCAATAGATCAGGAAGCCCTCAAGAGGTCAGGGAGCCCCCAATAGATCAGGAAGCCCTCAAGAGGTCAGGGAGCCCCCAATAGATCAGGAAGCCCCCAATAGGTCAGGGAGCCCCCAATAGATCAGGAAGCCCCCAATAGATCAGGAAGCCCTCAATAGGTCAGGGAGCCCCCAATAGGTCAGGGAGCCCCCAATAGATCAGGGAGCCCTCAATAGGTCAGGGAGCCCCCAGTTGGTCAGTGAGAGGGGTATTAGATAAAGAAGTAGACTAAGCATTGTTTTTGGAGTAACTGTAACTGGGGGGGAGGGGGTGGGACAGAAAAGATCAGATCATGACCAGATACGGCAGAAGGCAGTAAACGAGGAGTTACAGATGGAATTACACAAATCTGACTCAGATTATCTTAAATCCCATTGTCCCTCATACTTTGGCCCCAGCTCGTTAGAGGTTGTGTCTTCAGCAGTGGAAGGTGATGGGACCGTTTGCCACACCGGAGTGCCGAGCCATGCCAAATGATCCCAAACGATCCCAAATGATCCCCAAAGATCCCCAGCTCCAGACTGTGTTTCCTTGCTGTCGATCAGGCTATGAACCTGCTGTTCCTCACGGCTCACTCACACTGAAAACAGGCAGAGTTTGAAGTTCTTACATTAAAATATTTATATTATTATAAAAAAACCCTAAGTAAATAAGGCAGAGAGCTCTGTATATATAGTATAAATTGACAGGCAGCCATATATACAGAAATACCAGTGTCCAGTGTTGTACATCTAGGCTTTGGCAGTATCTAATTTTTCATACCATCACGGTGTCCAGTGTACACAGTGTTATATGGCATTTTCACGGTATTTTCAAAACCAGTGTTCTTCTGGTATTATTGCATCTTGCTTCTTGGTGATAAAATTTGCTGAGCAGGGTGGGGAATGCATCCTCACAAAATATTACGATGAATTTAAATACCGCGGGATATCCAAAACATCGTGGTATACCATATTAACATAAAACCGCCCAAGCCTACTTAGATCATAGAGTCTTTCCATGTCCTTCATTTGACTTTGTGGGTAGCGACCGAAAAACAAATTATTCGGATCGTTCCTGTGACACTTCAATAAACGCCCACTCCGCGAGGGCGCTAAGTGCCGTTAGTTCTTATTTATTTATTTACGTTATAAATGTGCTCCGCCCGCTCAGAAGCAGCTAATGCTCGGAACACTAATTAGCGAGAAGCGGAGCCGGGCCGCCTCGTTATCGGTGGGGTGCTTTGTTAGCGCCAGAAGCAGCACAACGCCTCCCTGCTCGGACCTTGTTGCAAAGCCTCTGGGATTACAGAACCCACCGAGGGCCCTGTACAAGTCCCTGAGGATGTGGGGCCAGGGCACCGTCCATGCTGCCACCCCCCCCTTCCAGGTCTGTTAAATAATCCATGTGTTCCCATGGCGACCACAATACAGAGCCTCAGGCCCTCCCTCCTCCTGTGCCCTCCCCCAGGGGAGTGGGCCGGGCTCCAGGAAAATGGCGCTCCGCTCTGCGCCGAGGCCTGTCAGGCGGCCCAGACCAGGATCTGCCTTCTTCTGTTCCTCAGGACAGACTGAGGGCAGGAGATGAAGGGAGCCTCGTTCCAATCCCACTCCTCCCTGCCCTTGCGGAGTGAAAAGCATTATTTACAACGTTTCGGTAGCGGTTATAGGTGATCTGTGAGCGCGTCCGCACACCTACACACGTGAGCGGCATGCAGAGGCTCGCTGTCCAGGTCTTTAAATAGAGCCCATTCATCACGATGCGCTGCTTCATTGGCGGAAGACAATGCCGATTACGAAGTATGAGCGAGTCTGACGCAAAGGCCCGGAGTGCCAGCGCAGAGTCAGGGCACATCTAAGTGCAGCGCCAATCGCTGCTCCAATTAACTAAGCTTTGATAGGCCTCTTAGAACTGGAAAGCGGCTATTTTAGTACAAGACCGTGGCAAATTATAGCAGCGTTATTTGGCCAGTATTTTCCATCATTAACGACGAAGTGAAAGGCTCTTAGTTGTGCGTAAGCCATGCTCCGTGCGCCGTGAAGGCCGTTACATATTTTTGATTGTCCTGATGTGAGCCCGCAGAGCAATTAATTTGCTAGTAATTATTATGATCATTATCTTCATTATCATGACTGGCACATATTTAACTGTCCCCAAACATGTCACCATTTTTTAATTAAACTATTTTTTTCAAGACTGAATGACTTCTGTCCTGGGTCAAGTAGGAAAACGGCAAAGATGTGTAACACCAATATTAGTAAATATGAACTGCTTCATATTTTACTCATGCATTTGTATACATGACTGAGAGAAATCATAGTCTAAAAGCTCTGTCTTGAATGTAAAGACAGAACATTTAGGGGTTATATATAGTACTAGTGAACAGTTTGGACACACCTACCCATAGAAAGGTTTATCTGTAATATTGTCTACATTTTAGAACAGTTATAAAGACATCATTACTACAGAATAATATATATATTCACTTATATATGCATTTATATGCACTTATTCTGTAGTCATGATGTCTTTATAACTGTTCTAAAATGTAGACAATATTACAGATAAACCTTTCTATATATATATATATATAGATTATTCACTAACCAAAAATGTATTAAACAAAAAAAAATTATTTGTTGGGGGGCAGGTACTGTATGTGGATCTGGACTCAGAAGGTTGCTGGTTCAAATCCCTGGGTCGGCAGAGTGATCCCACCTTTGGGCCCTTGACCAAGGCCCTTAACCCCAATTGCTCCAGGGACTGGCTGACCATACTGACTCCTCTACCCCAGTCTCATGAGGCGGCCTCCAGGGATGCTTGTCCATCTGTCCTGAAGGAGGTCCCCCATATATGCTGAGCTCTTATTGGCCACTCTTCCTTCACTCTCCGGTCAAACTCCTCCAAAACCATCTCTGTTGTGTTTAGGTCAGGCGGCCAGGTCATGTGAAGCAACACTATCACTCTCCTTTTTAGGTGGCTTGGTGTGTCCAAACTTTTGACCAGTGCTGCATTTTAGCCCTAGTGCAGACCTTACTGGAGTAATCTTGGTACAACCCCAGCATGCAAACAGAGCTGACAGCTATATATAAATAACTCTCCTGGGTGCAGGATTTCGGAACGACGCAGGGAAGTTACTTTCAGCAAAGTCACTTGATTTGTGAGGGTTCTTTTCAAATCTTCACCAAATGGACTTATGAATCAAAGTTGTTGAAGCCAGAGGATACACTGTTTTATGTTATCATCATCAGTGGGAAACTACTGTAATATAATCCCTTTGATATTCACTTAGAATTTAAGAGGAAGCACCTGGAACAGCAGATACACAGATACATTGTAGAGATTAATCTCATACATTATCATCATATTATTAACATAGATAATCTCTTTAAAGCTGTGTCACGCTGATCATGCTGACACCCCTAGCAGTTCAGTGTAGGCTGTGCTGATTGTCAGCATCCCCCACATCGCCATCCACATCGCCGTCTGGCTACCACTGCAGGCCAGGGGGAAGCAGGGGGGAGAGGGAGGAATACTTTATGACTACAGTAACTGGCAGTGAAAGAAGAAATGGCAGTGTAACTAAATAGCAGTGAGGAGATATGTATACACGGTAGTAAAGTGATAATTATGAACCTGTCACAATCTCCTCTCCTCTGACTGTAATTTGTATCTTACCCAATACACCTGTTTGCTGTGTGTCGAGACAGTAAATGTAATGACCACAATAGATGGGAATGAAAGAGTCTCTTATGGGAGCGAAGTCCCTTTTCTTTCAGAGGGAGACAGACCTTCCTGAATCATGACTGTGGTTTTCAGGACTACAACGGGGAGACAGACCCTCCTGAGTCATGACTGTGGTTTTCAGGACTGGAAGGTGAAGACAGACCCTCCTGAGTCATGACTGTGGTCTTTATTCCAAGACACTGTGGTTGTCACATTCATTTTCAACTCTGCACTGCACAGTCTGCCTAGCCAGCAAGCTGCGCTAAGTGTGAAGGGAAATTAGCGGTAATTAGAATGACAAGAGAAAAATTCTATATGACTTCACATTAAACACACAATTGAGAAAACATCCATGAATACACTCTTCAAAATTATAGTAGGTTTCTTGCCAAATGCTTTTGAAAAGACCACTGGGAAGAGAATCTCACTTAAATATCTCCCGTGGCAGCTCTTTCATGACCCAAATTATTTGTTCTACAAGTGTCACAGGAAAAAAAACTGAATTTCTAATCACCTATGTCCAATTGAGTCGAGGGATCGGGCGATTTGACTATCCACAGCAAATGAATAAACCCACAATCAGCCAAAATGACCTGACCTTACATGGAATACACAGTAAAAATAGTGCTAAGTGTTATGTAATGCACATCTTATGTAATATGAGTGTAGAAAACAAACCTAAAAAGCAAAGCAATTCAGTAAATATTTATGTGGTATTGTAAACCCAACAGGAAAACATCATTAACACAATGTTAGTTTAATTCATGGCCCTCTTATATGAGGACTCAGGCACAACAAGGATGAAAGATTAGGAAGCAAGCAATTACTAATTTCCTTTGTGTTGTGTGTATGACAAAGAGACTCATCGTGGCTTTGGGCGTCACTGGCCTTTGGAGTTTGAGGAGTGAGATATGCGGCAAAATCAATAATAGGGTTTGCATCTACCGGGCACACTGCCCGAACAGAAGAATCTACAGCCTGCTATGGTGTTTGGCTATCATTCACAAGGCACCGTTAACTGTAAGTGATAGAGAGCATATGGTTGGCCACCAAGAAAATGCTATGCTTTGGTTAACACTTCAGTATCACAACATGATCGGGCAGAAACAGAAATAGCCCAAAGGGGCTGACAGGTTAGTCCTCGTTCAGTTAGGTATCCTCCAACATCTCCCAATGTCGGGACATTTGGATGAGTAAGCAAAATGTATGGGCACTGTGTTGATTACGTAACTGGAATTTTAATGCGGAATTCTCATCCAAAGTATCTGTATTGGGCTTTTAAAAATGACCGGATCTGGATTTGCAGAAAACGCAGAGAGCATATTCCGTTAGTGCTGCACCCTCTTAGTATCACACAGGCACCGCAAGGCGCATAAGAGTAACAAACGGCTGGGAGAATGTAACGGCTGTTGATAGAGCCAAACCGATCTTCTTACATGGACCTACCTGGACCCATCTGTAACAAAATGCACGCAAAATGGCGTATTAGAAAATACAAGAGCAGAGGTTATTTTAAGATCTTATGTAAGCATTCATTGTGGCCGTTCATCGAAAAACGGTCATGAAACCTCGGAACTTCTACGCGTCAGGACAGCGTTGCCTTTATTGTAAGAATCACTCCTTGTCGGGGAAACCCTCTCGAAAAAAGAGCCACAGCCAATGAAAATCTGCCATTTTCTGCCTTTTGAATATCCACAGTATTGCATATTATACGTGGGTATAATCATATATGAATAAGTAGTTTCTTCATATTAATGTATATAAATAACATGCTTATGTGTATAAATAATATATATAAAATATGTATACAAAACTATATGTATATATATATGTAACACTCAGATCAATTTATTATTTGTGATACAGTCGCTGATATTTTGCTTCTGGTAGCAATGTTCACATATGATGTATATTCTGGTATATTCTGGTATTCAGATCCCTCCAAATCTCGGGATGAGTCACTGAACGCTGGTGCTGATCAGAGGCCATTTTTCTGAACTCAGTCATTCACGCACTAGAATTCACAAAAAATCTATGGGGAAAAAACCAGTAGATTAATAGAGATGCTCCAATTTTAAACTTAAGGATAAGGGGGAAACGTCTGCAGACTGTGCTTTGCTAAGCTGTTACAAATGGGAAAATATCCTTTTTTGGCTCTTAGATGAGCAGAGACGTGAGGAAGCAATTTTTGCGACAGCAGTGTTATATCTTCTGGTGTCCGTCTCTGTCATGTTTACAGGCACTGAAGAATCCTGCTTCACAGGAATGTTTATGACGCTCTTCGTCCCGTATGAAAGACGTGGTTACTTTACACTCATGCTCTATGCTGCACTGCTTTCTTTATGTATCTCCCATTAGATGTGAAATTAATATCAGCACTAGTCAGAAGAACAGGAGACCTGTGGAGACACTTCATGGTTTCTGGCAAAAGCATAATTTTGGCTGGCTTGCAGCGACCCATTCTGACAAAGGCCCGGTTCCAGGGGGCTGCTCTCCGCATACGAGTCAGTCTCAGGCTTCAGGCTCCTGCGGCCCCAGACAGCACGCAGAGCAGAAAGAGCATTCATGCAGCAGCGAAGCTTTTAGCTTTTCAGAAAGAGACGAGAGGCCAGGAACGGAGCAAAGGCAAGAGGAAAATACACTGATGCTGACCCAAAAGTGCAAATGCCTCTGAACTGACATCCATGAAAACACAAAGTGGGAGTGCAGTGTGTATAAGGCAGCCGCGTGTCCGTGACGATCACCGAAGCGGTCGGCATCGCAGACGCAGCCAATGCGGTAAATCTGCTGGAACGTTGCAAATATGCTACTGCTGTTAGCCTTCAACTGTAGCTACACCATCCTCACGCCTCTGTGCGCAGCTCCTACAATCAGCCTGTTACTATGGCTACGCCTCACGGCAGAACAGACTCGATGTTCCGACGCTGGATGAGATAGGAAGGGAAAACCTCCAGTGCTTTAAACGACTTCTCGCTGCCATATTCTTTTCCGCTAAAAACAAGAAAACAATAAAAGCCGCAGTGCTTATGTAACACAAATCCTTCATTAGCCAGTCAAATGATCATTACCATATGAGCTGTGGGTCCTGCCAGCTCATATGCTGGATTTTTGCTTGCTGACCATGTACCTGTGCCAAACATCTCCGCTGCTTTTCTGTAACCTGGATCTTGTTTTTTAGGAGTGTGGGATGATGTATGATACACAACTTTGGGTCTCTGCAGATAGGATTAAATAAAAAAAAGAAAAATGCACCCGTCTGTTTAATATTGAATGACAAACAAGGCCAGCACAGAAGCTGCCTGCCTCTTTGTCAAATCCAGGCAAGGTTAGCGATATATCATTGCGGATGAATAAAACACTGATGAGACTCCAGCAGAGGTCAGCAGGGGCAGTGGATGCCCTAGAGACGAAGGAGAACAGAGGTCACCATAAGAGCGTATTGATTTTAGGGTGTCATGGGAAGGAGGGCAACCTCTAACATCTTAATCTTTGGCAGCCATGAAATTCACCAAAGCTGGATCATGCGTCTAGGATTCTGGCACGGAGCATAAAAAAACAAAAAAATCTGTTTAACAATGTAGCTTTAGATGAGAAAGATCGTTATGTCAAGGGTTTAAAAAAAGCTACACAGGAAGTTAGCACCGAGTCCGAAGAGCCGTGTAACCTGAAGCAAGAGGCCCGTGCCAACGGGACCAGGGCTGGCTGAAGTTTCACAGTTTATTTAGGTGCTGGGACTCTAATTCACCCCCGCACCCCCTCTCCAATCACCCACCAGGGCCATAAGCACATGTGATATCCGTCTCTGTCGGCCTGACAGCTTTACTGCAGTCAGCGCTATGGGTACCGTATCCAACAGAGCCGTGATGACTGATAATGAACCCAGAGGCCCACTGACTGAGCTCTGTGTTCAATTCATTCCTTTTAATACAGCTGAACAAGATGGCATTTTGGAAAAAAAATAAGCAAACATGGCAGTCTCAAGGGGGTTGTGTTCCATGCCATGGCTGAAACAATAGTGCATGATAAGGAAATGTGCCGCAAAACAAGAAAAGCAAAGACATAAAGAATGATGTAGCATAACATATTCATTTCTGTGGGCACAGCTAATGATTCATATCGCGGACAGGACTGCGCTCTGTAGCCAGAGACTACCAGGAATTACATCTGAAATATATAACAAGATAACAAGCCACAAGGAGACGAATAACTGCTGGGGATAAATAAAGATACCTGAGACCCAAGTCATACATCACTAAGGAATTACAAAGTCTCTGTGCATGAAATTAAATGCAATTTTAAATGGTGGATTAAAAAAATCAACATATTTCATGGACCGAAAACAATTTAATGTTCAGCAGTAGGGGTCTGGTTAAAAACGGCAAAAATATGCGGCAACTCCTTGATCAAAAATCAAAAAAATTCTTGATTTTTGCTTGAATATGAATTTTCAAAATGAATTTATATAGGCGACTGGGTAAAACAAAGTTATGGGTATAGATACATTTTAGTAAATATAAAGCTATTACAAAATGCCTTCTATTCTCAAGGTCTGAATCTGCATTATGGTAAAAACCAGTTGCAGCCTTTCCTGGGTGAGTAACGTAGACACCTCAGCAGCTTCTGCCTCCCAGTCTACCCAGTGCTTGCCAGGCCTTTGCTGGACACTGAACTGCTATCTCAATCATCAGAGTGGGAGTGTCGCCAGACATTTCAGCAATCACACATCCAGCCAGGGTAGAGCCCCAACCTAATGTTAGTGATCCAGTACTGCTGGAACCACAGGGAGAAGAAATGCTGTCGAAAGTGAGAATCACTTCGGATACTCAGAGCAGCCTGACCTGTGGGCCAAATCTGTTAGTCGAGTGTGAAGATGTCATGGGAGAAAATGCAAATATCAATATTCTGCATATTATAGATTGACATTGGTGGTTTCAGTTCTGGTTAGCCCAGATCCAGGGCTCACGTAGCATTAGCACGGAGCATCGAGGTGAACGGGCATGACAATTACGGGACACTTCCACCATTCCTCCTGGTAGTAACCACCATGCCCGGCTAGAACAGAGCATTTAAGGCAGCAGTACATAAATAAACTAAATCAGCAAAGACTAAATCACATGTTCATTGTGGTTAATCTCCTCATACTGGCCAGTTACATGGTTTCAGAAACAGAGGTACAGATGACATTCGTGTTAGGGCAGGGTCGATGCGGTTAATAGTCATGCCATTCGAACTATGCAATGCTCCAGCAGTCCTGGTTCACCGCACTGACGTGGCCTGGAGATGGAGTGCTGGGCCCCTGGTACACACAGCCACATCTGACTTGACCCTCTTGTTTACCATCAACTAAGTTGTTAAAGTTCCTGTGAGACCTATTGGGACCCAGCCTGGTGACCTAAGATTCTGAAGAGGTGAACAGGAGTTGACACCACAGAGTCGGTAAGGGTTAGTGGGACAGATGTTCCTTAATCACCTCACTCCTGACCTTCAATGACTCCAAGAGACAGGAAGTAAGATGGACCAAAAGTGCTGCAGGGTAATGACTTTGACTAATGTGTAATGTGGATACTCTGTCCCACTGACCGCATAGTACGAATAACTCCATGGACTGCATCCAACTGGAGTAGTGACTGAAAGCCCTTGACTATGATTATCTATAGCTTTTGCTGCAGATGAGGGGATGGTGAGCTCTTGACCATCCATCATATGCAGGAGATCCAGGCCAGTGCCTGGATGTGGTGCACAGGTTCATCCGATGACATCGATCAGAGGAGAGAAGCCTGCGGGAATGTACGGCACATTCCTGCAGTTAGCCGTTACAGACAAAGAAAATCTGGGTTTACCACCATCGGCTGAAACTGACTAATAGCCAGGAGCTACTAGACTATGCTGGCCTTTACCTCGCATGGTGTTCTGAATTAGCTCCTGCACCACAACCTGCTGGCACCCTACCACCCACAGGTTCCCATGAACATACCTTCCCCTTAGAACACTGTTCCTTCAATGAACATACCTTCACCTTAGAATACTGTTCCTGCAATGAACATACCTTCCCCTTCGAACACTGTTCCTGCAATGAATGTACCTTGCCCTTTGAACACTGTTCCTGCAAAGAACTTACCTTCCCCTTAGAATACTGTTCCTGCAATAAATGTACCTTCCCCTTCGCATACTGTTCCTGCAAAGAACATACATTCTGACAGTCCTTTGTGGGCAAAGGCAGTCATCTCATGGCTTTGCAGTGTCACTGAACCCACAACGTGCGGCTCAAAGGGGCTGCATGAAAGCCCAGGGCCTCAGTAATTTCGTTTTCAAATAATTGGGGGATCGACAGAGTGCCTGACCCCCCCAGGGGGATAATGAATGATGCTACGATACTAGAGGTGGATCCATACTAATTTGGTTATGAATGTCTTTTTCCTATCCTCTTGTACCTGTAGAAATACAGAAGGTATTTCCTAGGAGATTGTGGCTTTTTACCCTTCATCAAGTAGCGATAAAACAAGACAATGATTTCAGTGTCTGTTTTTGGTATAAAAAATATATCAACTTCAGGTGTCTATATAAAGAAAAGAAAGCGTCTTTTGTGAAACAAAAATACCATGCAAATGTTACATATTAAGCATAAAAAAGCAATGGGAAATTTGTGCGCTGTAAGACTATTGTAATGAACTGATTCATACACATACCTTTATATAAATTCACTTTGTGAAATTGAAGTGGAAAATATAACAGACATCACGCAGTTAAATGAAATTTCAAAAATCCAGAGGGGTGACAGAATCATCGATCTCTCCATGCGATTTTGGCATTCGATCATGCTCAGTCATAGTGAGTCACAGGCTAATGCTGAGCTATCTCGGAAACAAAATCACTGGGGCAGCTTTACTGATTCCATGTTGACAGAGCCGAGTTCAAACCTGAACCCGCTGCCCCGAGACTGGGCTGGCTGCTGAGTCACTGAGCCCCTGTTAAGGGAATGACATGTAGGCTGAATTCACCAGAAAGTACTACTGTATATTTCTTGTTGCTACACAGAAAAGCTGACCTGCCAAAAACAGACCCGAGCAAATGACAGAGGAACAGCTCCAATCACACAGATGGACGGCTCAGAACCTCTACCTACGGATTACAGCCAGATACGGCTGCCAGCACCAGATTATCAGATCCTTATAATCTCCTTTAACGTATGTTTTGACGGAAAATACATTTCATGATTGTTATAAAAAATACATTTATAGTAAGACATTGTGTTATATTGTGCATTTGTGCAGGAAGGCTCTCTGTTGATAAATCAAAAGGACCATAACTAATATCACTACGGTCAAACCTTCACTGTCTGTATAATAGTTGAATTATTAATATAAACTAGCAGGCACACAAACAAAGCAATACACCAAAAAGGAAAGAAAATAAAAGATAATGCAACACCA
Source organism: Hyperopisus bebe (assembly GCA_026777045.1). Classification (NCBI taxonomy): domain Eukaryota; kingdom Metazoa; phylum Chordata; class Actinopteri; order Osteoglossiformes; family Mormyridae; genus Hyperopisus; species Hyperopisus bebe. Next base: position 6,442,236 of record JAODJW010000038.1, read on the forward strand.
TGGAATAAAAACTACATTTCTCACATCCAGTAGTAACAGATGCTATATTATTTTTAATGTTGCTATTTGACTATAACAGCACTGCTGGGTGAAAAGCTTAAACAAAGACGATAAATAAACATAAATTCAGAATTCACGGCTGTAATACTATCAACAGCAGAATCTTGGGTGTTTAAGTAAAATGATCTAGAATGTTCTAACAAGCCAACACCACCTCTTTTGGAACACTGCAGTAACAGCCTTGGGTTGCATTCTAGAACTATTTCTAGCGGAACAAAGGGCACGCACTCTTGAAAAAAAACAAAAAGATCCATGGATGCCTCTGAAAAAGAAGACTTTGGGATTGGCTGCTCTTCAAGTGTATCGATTGTGATGCATGCAAGCTGTGGGAGTAGATGGTGAGTATGTGGACTCACTGAGAAACTGCACTGCAGTGAGAATTTATTTTCTGGACCTCTCCGGCGACTTCGGTCACGGTTCGAATCTGAGCTGTGTCAGAGCTGCGAAGGGGGGGTGCCGGGGGGAGACAGCTTTTAAGAGGACCTCCGTGCGTGCGGGAAGAAACTGGCACCATTCTGTCAAGAGGGGGAGAATTAAAAACGGCCACGGTGTCTCTGCCAGTCACTGTACTGCTGGGACACCAGAGGGCTGAGGTCGATGATTCCCCCACCGGGCACTTGGCTGTCCTGTGTGCTGCCATGTGATTCACGGCGGGGGAAAGACCAGCCGGAGAGGCAGGGCCAAGGTTTGCCCGTGCACCACGATACGCAAGGAGTGGAGGACGACACGCAATAATACACAAGCAGAGGTGGCAATTTCAGGTCCAGAAAGTAAAAATCCAGACCATGATTTACTTTCAACCAACCAGTTGAGTACTCTGTGACTGTGAC
>JAODJW010000038.1:6476568-6488447 GCA_026777045.1 Hyperopisus bebe
GAAGATGCTGATAGATAGATAGATAGATAGATAGATAGATAGATAGATAGATAGATAGATAGATAGATAGATAGATAAATAGATAGATAGATAGATAGATAGATAGATAGATAGCACCTGAGGCTGAGCCTGAGGTTGGAGATGCTCCTCATCAGTAGAAGCACAAGAGTCAGAATTCAGAATGGGGGGCCTTTAGCACCCTATCAATCCCTCCAGCACAGGCTGAGGATCTTGTTTAGGCTACCAGTCCCTTTCCCTTACTCCAGGCTTCAAAAAGCCTGATATTACTGGATAATTCCTACTGTAAATAACACGTTAACAGGCCATTAACCTTTGGTTTTTGCACCACACTTGATCTGAAGGAATATTCCCTTTAAATCTGATGCCTTTTCTGCTGAATGTTACCTTTTTTACGAAGGTGGAGGAATCTCATCTGCTGAGAAAATTTTACATTCAAGTCAAAAGGAAAATAAATAATTCATATTTTTCTGTCAGTGTGTGGGTTTTTTTTAAAGTAACCATTCAATTGGCCTCAGGCCATGAATTATTAATTATGGCTGATTAGAGTTTGCCGTTAATTAACCCAGGACTTACAGGTAGTAAGGGGAGTTCAGTACTCCTTGCTGATGATGTGCAAGGCCTGTGCTCTTCACACGTCCTATTTTCATGGCGAGAGGATCCTTTTGTTTGACTGTGGTGTGCTGTTGTCATCTGAGAGTCCTGGAGCTTTCCTTTTCCTTCCGCACCTCCTCACACGCATGTGAGCATGTCCCGGTGACAAAGACACCCCCTTAACAGATGGGGGAAACCGACATAGAGACTCTATGGGGACATGTTTCATCTGAAAATGACACGCGGGGGGAATCCAGCCCACATGGCATCTCGAACCCGGGTCCAGCCAGCCCAATGTAGCAGTGCTCCATTTTCTCCCGGAATGGACGCCTGTGCCCCCTCTGGTACCCGGAGACAGCACGGGCGTGTGTGCGGCCGCATGTGCGCGTGTGTAATTGGCGTGACGGGAAAAGATGTTGAGGATGCGGCGCCGCGTGTGCGCTAATCGCATGAACGCACTGGCGGGAGTCTGGGGGAGGGAGGGAGGGAGCTGCTGGGATGGAGATAGGATGAGAGATCGGTAAACAAGAGTGGGGGGAAAATACACGATGAACGACAGAATGAACATAGGAAAGGGCTTCAAAAGAAAAGTCTGAGGGAAGGTGGGCAAATGGATGGATGGATGGATGGATGGATGGATGGATGGGTTGGTGGGATGGATGGATGGACGGACAGACGTGTGAGTGGATGGATGGATAGATAAGTGTGGTTTATATAAATGCAGACCAGTAAAGGAGATTTAGTCAAATAAACAGTAGAATTTAAGTATCAAAGATGAAGAAGGTGCTTCAGTTGCGTTACAACTATCGAGAAAGAAGATAAACTGAAGATAAAAGCAAGGGAGGGGAGAATGATGTGAGATGAAAATGAAGGACAGGAAATTAAGATGAGATGGAGGAGGGGATGGAGGAGGTGGAGCAGGGGAGGGTGCCAGCGCATGTCCCGCTGACGGCCTGTCAGGGCTGCCTCTGCCAGCACCGTTCACAGTGACCCGGGGAGCGGCCCATGCAGGTGCTGAGTGACGGCACGGTCACCCACACAGCGAGGCCCCGACTCCCGCTCTGCGAGCTCCCACTCTGCCCGCTCCCGCTCTGCCCGCTCCGCTGACTGACATGTGATATTCATCCCAGCCCGGCCGATTTGCGATTCCCCCCCACGCAGCGGGAAGGGGCTGTAGCAGGACCCCTCCCACCACCACCCAGTGAAGAGCAGCACTGTGATCGCTGCTCGCAGGCAGTCGTGTGACATGCACGGCAGGCAGAGTCAGAGCGGGGGGGGGGGGGCGGCGACCCCTTCAAGCCGCGCGCGGGCATACAAGCCAAAATGCGTGTTGCTTCAGCTGTACGGCTTTCATTTACTAAACGTATCTGATACTTTATTTAACTTGGCCGCAATCGCCTGGGCCGAAGTTCAAGCTGCTTCTCAGTTTAGTTCAAAAATAGGGAATTACAACTTACAGTCGGTGAATGAACCGACCAACTCTGCCATCCAGCGGCCATTAATGTACCTCATGGTACCATTGCGGTTGGACTTCTGACGCAAGCTTTGCATGCAAACCTTATCATTCAAACGGCTGAAATAAAGACAGACAAATGATGCGGTGAATAAAGACATTTACCCTATATTTTCATGAAGATTCAATTGTCTTAGATTCATTTTTTTTAATTCATATATTCGCGTAGTCTGTGGAATATAGAAATACAAAACTTTACATAAGCAAGTTATTAATTTCAATTTCATAAAATTATGAAATTAAAGTCTCAGTTTTAAAGTGGCCATTTTATTAGGCATACCAGTCTAATAACAGGTAGGAGCCCCAGGTCCCTATGGAACTGTATTCTCGGGCACAGATTCAAGTGTAGGAAACTTACAAAGATTCTACACCACATTGCATACTTAGCTTTCCTATTGTGTATTTTCTCCTCTAAATTGCCCTCATTACCAATATTTTTTCATCCTCAGAACGGATGCCAGGTCTTTTTTATTTTATCGCACCATCCTCTGCTAATTCTAGACAATGTACTGTGCAAAAATCCCAGTATAGTGGCTGTTTCTGAGACGGTGGAACCACAACGGGCACCAACAATCATGTGTCCCATTCAGAATCACCTTGGTTTTGGCCACTGCTCATTATAAAGCTTTGTGGAGCAGTAACTGAACCTCTTGCCCCTGTCTGTCTCGCTCTGCATCTGGCTTGGAGTAGCAGGTCATTCACGTTAATAAGCACTAATAAAGTGGCCACTGGGCATATATTACCAACACCTATGCAAACACATACACAATGTAATTGTTTAAAAAATATAAAGTACAATGTTCATTTTTTTCAAATAACCCATAATGGTAACTAGATTAGTACAGTAGTATTTTCAGTCTCAATCTGGACTACAATGCAGTGACATTTAATGAAAATCACAACGTACAAAAATCACTCTGCCCAAGCAAACCCAGATACAGAAGAGCACCAGAAGAAAAAGAACTTTTCCACTTCAACGACACTGGTCATTTGTCAGATTTTGGAATTTCACTTTCAGAAACCTGCACTTAAGATGCAATGCAGTTTAAGGGACACTTGTTTCTCTTGATGGCTTATTCTATAGTACAGTCACTATTACGTCTTCTTCCTTAGTGGTGTCATTGTTTTCTCCCTACAGGATGGAATAAAAAGAGGATGTTACTGCGGAGCCTCTGTAGCAGATATGGACAATTTCTTGTTAATTCACATACATTCTTCATTTCAGAATACTACAAAACAGCGACCTCACTTTTGAGTAGTAATATTTCATAGCATCAGACATTTGAAACCCCACAAATTCTTAATTCCGATAACCGATAAATCATTCACAAAACACTCAGCAATGAGGTTCATTTATGAAACAGATGTTCAATGTACATATTATCTACTTTGTTTCCAAATATTATACAGAAAAACCTTTTGTCAGTCACAGCTAACACAAAGCATAGCATTACTGGCTGTAGTTGTTCATGGAAAGGTAGCATAGCCTAGCCTTGCCTGGAAGAGGAGCGTGTAGTGCAGGATGAGCTCACGGGTGACGCGAACCATGTCCGCACTCATGGAAAACTCCTGGAACAGCGTGGGGACGAACACCACCGCCAGATTGTGGGCGGTCATTCGGTTCTCCTGGTTGTACAGCTGAACTCTGCAGGTTAACATACAGGCACGGATACACGTCAGACTCAGAGCGAAGCCCAAAGATAAACAGCAGTTAAAGTCCACTTTAAGCCCTTCTGGAACATCAATACAGTGCTAAAGGCATAATTAATCGTCCTGGTATGGCATGAACAGGAAGTGAACTGAGCATTCCGTTTTCCCCCCCAAAAATTTACTAATTTTATAACCAAACCTCCACTGACTACAATCTTACTTTTCATACTGATGTCTACACACAAACACCAGAGATAGTCACATTTGGATTACATTGTTACAAGTGTGATAACCACAATAAATGGTCTGAACTAACTTAATAACAAATCCAGTTGCACAAACAGAGGGAAATGTAACCATTGTCCAGGATTTGGGTCAACATACTAATAACGGTAACACTTTACTTAAGGCCATGTTTTTAGTAATTTATAAACACATTCATAACAAATAATAATGCATTCATAAAGCATCATCAACATGGCTATAAATATTTATAAAAAGGCATGACATTATAGCCATGTTTACTAAGCATTATGACTGCCTTATGAAGCTTATTACAAATCATCCATAATGTCTATACCAACCATTATAATGCATTAAAGTTATCCATAGTGCATTACAGTCAAGAGCTTCATAGAGTATTGTTATGAATATATTTATAAATTACTAAAAACATGGCCTTAAGTAGAGTTACGCAAATGATAAATGAGAGATTATTAAACAAAAAAAAAAACATCACATGTAGAGATGTCCGCAGAGAGCACTGAGGCTTATTCTGTTGTTTGGCGGCAGCTGGTCCAGCAGTTCGCGGTAAACTTGCAGTCTCTGAGCCTCTTCTGCGACAGCTGGGAGAACAGATAGCACAATATGGAGGGAGGCGGGCTTCCTTCAGCTGCAGGCAGCACAGTGTCAGGTAGGAAGAGCATAGCGGGCTACTTGTTTTTGGGATAGACTCCATATAAATAAAGACAGACGGATGGGTGGATGTTTGGATGGATGTGGATGGATGGATGGATGGATGGATGACGTGACTGCTGGGTGGGTGGATGGATGGATGGATGAGGGATTGTTGGATGGATGGATTGCTGGCTGGATGGATGGATGTGGATGGATGGAGGGATTGATTGCTAGATAGATGGATGGATGAATGAATGGATGGATGGACTGATTGTTGGATGATGTCTTAATTACTTCAGACTTGATCAGGGAAACCCATCAGATAATGGCAGGAGCTGCAGCCACTGCTGGCAAATCGCTCTGACTGACGGCTCCTGATAAAAGCCTAAGGGGCACGAATCCATATGATACCTGAAGCCTTCACCCAGCGCTCCATGTCGGAGTCCGGGATGAGCACCACCTTCTGGCGGACAAACAGCTTAAGCGCCCCGGCCACGTCCAGCACGCTCAGCTCGTCCGTGTCCAGCCGAGTTTCCTTGGGCGACTGGCTAAGCGCCTCCACCAACTGGTTGATCTTGGTCACCATGCCACATCGCCGATAGATACCGTCCACCTTTAAGCCTGGAAGCCAAACCACGGAGCTTAAATGGAGAAGTTCTGAACTGCATTTTGTCTTGCGCCGTTTCCTGGCATACGAGTCAGTGCTTATCCATTCAATCATCGGGTCTTTAACATCTTTACATGGCAAAACTGATAATCTAGATGTCAGCCATGTTTTATTAAACCCTCAAAGTCACTGGTCTCTGGACGTTTCCTTTCCCCATCTGCACCTCACCAGCCAGCCAACATCTGTAAATTCCCTCATCTGAACACGTCAGCCACAAAAGTTCTCTCTTTTGCCATTATCTGCATTTTCAGTTGTGGTCATGCTGTTGTGTGACCATGCTATTCTTGGAAAGATCCGGAAATGATCTCGTGCCTTTAAACATCATTTTCTGCAGGCTGGTTGTAGTGGGTTACCAGAGATCACGGCATACAATCCATTTCCTCTCTACTGGGCAAGCAGCAGCGCTAGGGGCAGATCTAAACTCCATTTTACACCAATTTCATTTTTTTTTTTTTTTTGCACAAATAAACTGCATGATCATTCTGAAATGAACAAATGCATTTCTATGAAAGCTTTCATATCAAGTCTGACAAATTTGCATTGTCGAGATCTGTCACATTTTTTATTTGGAGACAGCTAGACCGCAGTTCTGCAGCTTTTGGATGAGTTAAAAACAAACAGTCTATAGCATATCGGGTTTTACACGTGATCTGTTTTTTGGGCGATACCTATGAGTTTCTTTTTGATCCGATTTGGATTCGATCCAAGACTGGTATCGCCGATACCAATATTCAGTGGTGGCCCAATGAATTAAAAAGCCAAGCCTGGGGGGTGGGTTATTTCCGGGATATCGATCGTTCCATGTTCCAACTGCGTCTGCCCAGCTTCCCAGTTCTCCCCACTAAGGGACGGCACTGGCTGATGGCACAGTGATCCTCCGCCTATCGCAGAAGCCACGTTCCAGACACATCAGCGATAGGTAAAAAATCTGCAATATAGCGGAGCGTGGGGGGGATCACTGTAGTAATTCATATCCTTTAAACTACAATGTAAAAATTATATTTTAATCTTAGCTTGTCTTTATGTTGGTTTTTTCCTTGATTTAAAGTTTTATAATGCGCCTCATGGATTATATTAAACTGGCTATTTATTAATACCATCAGTTTAAAAAATAAACAAAAAGCTCTTTTTCTATTCCTGTAGTTAACTAATAATGGATGATGCTGCTGTCATGTTATCCATATTACATTTTACTTATGCTGACCTTGGTCTCTGCTAGTAAATATGTACCCATCCCTGCTACCCCACCTCAAAATAACAAAAATAAAATGACAAGCGAGTATAGAATACAGATGGATGGATGGATGATTTACTTTCTTAATCATAAGAGACATGGTGCAGTACAGAGACCCACATAAATATATCTGGTCCTTATTAGCCGCTCCAATCACGGCCGAGAGCATGTCAGGACAGCAATCAGAAAAAAGAGAAGCTTATCCTCCAGCCATTAGTGCCCAGCGACTGAGGTGGTTACCAATAACCTAAAATAAATGCCAGACCCGTTATTCCTGCTTCCCCTAGCACCATCAGCTTTCGCACTGAAATAGTGACCCGTGGGAGAGAGATCAGCTCGGTACATTGCGGGGGTTAGACCGCCGTGCAGAGCTGAGAGGCGGCCGTCCTCACCATGAACTGTGATGTGCGAGATGCACCTCTCCATAGCCGGGGGCACGGAGCCCACGGCAGAAGCGGGCAGCTGGTACAGCGAGCGGCAATGGCCCTTCTCTTTGCCCAGCAGGGCCACCTTCAGCAGCACGTCCCAGCACTGGCAGGGGGAGTCCATCTCAAACTGAAGGGTCAGGGTCCTGCAGGTGGGACACTCCGGAAAGTTAACAGGGCACATACTGCAGACAGAGGGACATGAGCAACAAACGGGCTTCGAAGCAAAATAAGGACTCTGCACACAGGGCGGCATCTTCTGACGGGGCACTGACATAGCAAAATCACCAGTGCTGCTGAAAGAAGCTTCATCACTGGCGCCCTCCTCTGGCGGGAGGACCAAAAGGCATAAATGAGATTGGGCGAGAAGTTTGCCAGGGAGGCGGATGCCAGCAGAGAAACTTGCCAAATGTTTCATTTGAGCTTCATCTGGCACGGTCAGCATAACGTGGTGTTGCCTTAAATAAAGGTGCACTAAAGAATGTTGCTACATACATCACCAAGATTGTTACATTATTTTGATGCATCACTTTGTGTTTCACTACTGAATGTAATTCAGCTGATTTTCACAGAGCATATTTTATAACAGTCGCGCCAAGACACGTAACGGTGAGCAAATTCAACAGAAGCGTTTTCACCCTTCCGGGGTTTTCCTGCCCTCACCTTTTTGCGGTGAACACTTCAATCGTGTTCTCGGATGCATTCAGTTCTGCAGACAGAGAGCAAATCAATCAGATTTTTTCCCCCTCTGATTAACGACGCCAATATGGTCAAGGGAATCAATCTTGTTTGCTGTAGTCATTAGATGCAAGATATTAGGTATTCAGTGGTCAAATTAAAAACATTCATCAGAATTTAGCCCACGTATGACCTTCAACAAAATGTCTCTAGCTGTCATTTATGAGACAGCTACAGTAAGGTATTCTTATTAACTCTGACTGGCAGAACACAACCCCAGAAACTAGCTTATTTGCTCTTTGACTGCTATTGTAGCTGAACAGTCAAACAGAAGCTTATTGCCGTTTATGTTTATATTCTGTTTTGTGTCTGGTTCCACGCAGGAACATTACCGCCTTTCGCCACCGGAGGCACTCACTGTGAGGCCTGTCTGCAGCCAGTCCCAGCCTGTCCATCGCGCCGTCCTTGGTGTGATAGACGAGTATCTCGTCAGACCTGAGTGCCACCCAGGCCTCTGAGTGCTGGGGCGAGGTTCCGTCCCGCACCAGGACCCGGGACACGGCCTGCACCTCCTGTAGGTCCTCGTCGGAGACGGTCCCCGGCAGGATCACCTGACGGCCAGAGAACAGACACACGTTCTCCATCTTTACCAGCCAATACCACACTTCATAATCATATTGTCCAAAATATCAAAAAAAAACAAAAAAAAAAAACACCCAGTAATGCCCTAAACTTCCGTTCAGCACATGACCCCTAAAATAAAGTCTCACAACCATTTTGTGGGGTTCCCTTGTTAAATGTCGCCCATCACATTTTTCAATCTTCATTAACATACTCGAGAAATCGCCTCATGACCTTCCCACCGGTCTCTCCCTGACGTAAACCAGCCCAAAACACAATTCGACCTGTCATGTTATGGAGCAGCATAAGCATACACACAGTCCAGGTCGTCTCCGTCTGACGCTATATCTACGGTACCTTCAGAATGTGCGTCAGGTGTGATAGCAGATCCTGCCGTGTGTCGGCGCTGCACAGGAGCTTGTCAGTCAGCGTCAGCACTTCAAACTCATTGGTCGGTCTACGAAATTCGACATTGTGATTCGGTCACTAGGTGTCACGCTGACTTTTAGGCGAACGCAGTTAAAATGATATTTATGCCTGACTGTTCCACTGATGTAGTTAACCTCTTCTTACCCAGAAGAGCAGTCAAAGACCGAGACGACCTCCTTCAGGTCCATGACATCGCAGGCGGCGGAGTCGTTCTCCTGGGAGAACAGGAAGCGGTCGTCCTCCAGCTTCCCATGGAGCTCCTCTTCTCCTGAAGAAGCCGGACATCAGTCAGGTCTAAGACAACTAAACTCACAGAAGCTTGAACTTACAACCTAAAGTCTGAGAAGTGGCCTAGTTTTATAACTTTTAAATTGGACAGTAAAATATCCAGTTTCAGGTCTTTGATAAAAGCCGTTAAGTCAGTGGCTTAAATCGCTGTCATCACTGCAGGACACGTACTAGGAAAACAACATTATAACCTGTGGGGGGGGGCAAACGTTTCCCTAGGATTTTTATTTATTTATTTTTTTTTTAAAAAAAGGTCGAAAAGCAGCGTTTTAAGCGATTAAGGCTGATGCCATTACTTTACAGTCAGCCCCCCGCACAGAAGGGTTTCTCACAAGGGGATTTCAGTGGGTGGGACCATCATGCACTGGCAACCTGCAGCCAGCCTCACCGATTCCCCATCGGTTCACACCAAGCCGTCACTGTGAGCGCATAGCCCCCCCCCCCCAACAGAATTTAAAGCTTAATCCCTCCCATCACCAGCACAAGGTTTTGTAAAGTTACCTGCTCAAGAAAAACTACACTGAAATATATGCAGGTGTCATCAAGCAAGCGAAAATGCAACTGTAATATTTTAAAAAAAACCTCACCACAACCATGCCCTAGTACAGGATGCAAAGTCCCTTAGATATTACCTGAAGAGGCTAAATCCATCGACCGGGATTGTTTGCATAACTTCTTAGAAAAGGTTGGAATCTCTGCAGGAACAAGAAAAGTGGGTATCAGCCTTACTCATGTCATGAACAATAATAATTAAAAAAATATTGATTTAGTATTGCCAACAGGTATAAAGTAACACGGAGTAAATAAATAAATGGCTGAGGGCTTAATTTTCCCCTGGGTAGGCTTGTTTAAATATTGCGACATTGTAACAGAGATATAGGCAGCAGTACCTGTGAACTCATTGTGCCGCAGAAGCTCCGTCTGCAAGGCCTGTCCCGCGTTCTCCGCCAGCGTGATGGGGGAGGGGAAATTGGGGTCGCCCGACTGGCACTGGACGCGAGCTCCTGACGCCAGCAGCGACAAGGTCTCTGGCACGTCTGGGCCCCGCACCACCTCGCACAGCCTCTGCAACAGGGAGGGGGGACGCCGGTTACCGTCTGCCGCGTCTTTTCGAAGCACGAGCCATCAGTTAATATTTTTGAAACATGTTGGAAATCTCAACCTTTCAGCTCCGATCTCATGAACTGAACATTCTAAGTAGACTATAAACCTCATTCTGGCCATGCCTTTGTCTGAGGCTGTGCCACAGGGCTGCTGTTTAGGGTAGACTAATGCTATTGGCATAAAGGATCTTCTTTTATAATTTAAATTTATCTGGGTTTTTAGAATGTAACAGGCTGACTGCGTTCCGACCTCAGAGAGCCAAGAAGAGTGACAAAGGTTTTGAAAGTGAAGTGACCTGTTAACGCCTGTATAAAACCCACTGTCCCCTATTAACATTCTGCCTCGAACCTCATACCGCACTGACTACTTTCACCACGCTGACACTTCCCGGACTCCTGTGGCATTTCCTTCCTCAGAGAACCATTTATTCGTCTTTATACCTGCTTTATTCTTTATTCATTTTGCGCATGATTTATTTATCAGGCGCTTTTGTCCAAAGCGATGTACGACTGAGGCAAACTGCAGTACAAACATACTGCTATCATGGAGTCCATTAGGCATTAGTGCGGCTCGGCTGAGCTTCCAGGTGTGAGCAGGACTGGAGCTGGAGCTACACAGCAGCTTCTAACAGAGCAGGAACCTAAGACGACAAACGTTCAAAGGGGCAGGCAAAGTGCCACGCTGAGAGCATTCAGGGAACAGAGTGCCAGGATGTATAGTTTATAACATACATATCACTGGCAAACTGTGATAAACCTCTATTATTACCAAATGTCAGTTTTGACCAAATAAGTCTTTTTGTAAATCAAACTCCCTGCAGACCAGCATTTGCAGGCGGTGGCGAGTGGCTCAGAGGCGCCGAGTCTCTGTGTCTGATCGAAAAATGTCTGTGGGCCCTTGAGCAAGGCCCTTAGCTCCAGGGTCACTGCTGCCCCTCACAGTGACCCCTAAGGTGGGGGGGGGAAGAGAGAGAGAGAGACACAGACAGGCAGACAGATTACACGATTAGACGACACAGGCACCTGGTTCAGCAGCTTCAGGTTCGAGGCCAGAGGGTGGGGCCGCTTATAGCGCCCCCTGCAGTACTTGGCCTTGGTGAAGGCGGATCGCTGGTTTGGGGAGGAGTCCGGCTGTATCTGCTCGGTGGCGGGCACGCTGTAGCCCCAAACGTCATTGGCAGCCTTGTTCCCGTACTGCATAAACAGCTGAAGGCGGGGAGATGAAAAGATTTAAAACAATAAAGAGGAACGTGACTGAAAAGCAGGGATGACGGCAACTCAGAAAGACGCCAAATCAAAAGGTAGGTCAAGTCAAGGGGGCTGTATCATCGTTTGCAATTTTAATAATGACTTAAAAACAAATTTTGATTTCCCTGCTGCACCGAAACGTGAACCCCAAACCGAAATTTATACAGAATCGCTAATTCTGAGTATATACAGGTATACAGTGGCACAAAATAACATTCCCCCAGGACCACAGTACGAGATCCAAACAGCCAGTAACGAGGGGAGGGACTCCACAGCACGTAGGGGGTTATGTGGATGGTGCATGGGCTCCCCCACCTGAACCAGAGGATTCGTCCAGACTTTACTGTCCATCTTCAGGCTGCGCACTTTGGACACGTTAATCCCCAGAGACCGGTGCTGACCTGCAAACCACAAACATGCATCAGGGGAGCATTTAAAGGCTTTAGGAGGCAAAGACTGAGCAGCTTGCAAGCTGCTTCTCCCTGGGCTTGGGGGGGGGGGGGGGGGGGGCCGC